>RJWH01000027.1:0-1200000 GCA_004363575.1 Solenodon paradoxus
AAATTTTTTTATAAATATGTCCTTTATAATTCATCTGAATTAAAAATTGATCATTGATATAAAGGTATTAAGGAAAAAAACCAGTAGCTAATGACAATTGAATGTACTGAAGGAACTATTATAACTTTCAAAAATTGTAATTTAAAAATAAATCTTCTTTTATAATATCTCTACATTTCCTACATCAAAATGCTGCAATCAAACCATTGGATCATTATGAAAACTGGATTAAAATCCATCCATCTTTTTTATTACAATTCTGTAGTGTTTCTTAAATGAAGCAAAATTTAATAAATCTTTGAAGGACTTAATAAAAGAATGAAGATTTATATATCTAATAAAAAATTCATTCTGTTCCGATAGTTTTATTTAATTTGTTTCCATATGTCTTCTTATCACTTATTACATATCATTTTGTTTCTCAAAATATGAAGGATAGAAATCACTTCTAAAATAATTTTTATAGAAAACTTGTAGGTTTCTCAAGCATTCCACGTCTGTCCTTTTAAAATGTGGTAGTTTCTAGAGTAACTTGCACAATCAGAAAACATCAGGGTAAGGTCTTTTTGAATGCTGAACTTCAGATCAATTTTTTTGTTTTATTTTTCTTCATAATTCACAAAGCAATTTATCCAAGGATTTCTAAGAATGGAAAAGGAGCTCAAATTAAGCATTTTGAAATGCATTTGAAATTGATGTTTGTGGTTACACTACAAAATTCAAGCCTTACCTTCTTAATGTTTTTAATAGCAAAGAGGCTACTTACTGGTGAATATTTCGTAGCATGTCAAATTAGTTGTAATCCTCTTCTCAAGGAGAAGTAAGTGTAGGTCTCATTTAAAAGCTCTTTTGAGTATTTATAGCTCATCAATTAAGAATTAAAACCAATTAAAAAAGAATCTGTAAGGTTAACCATTTACTGGTAATTGAATGTCCCTACTCTGAAAATAAGAATCTGAGGATTTGAATAATGGGGATGACTTTGTTTTATGAAGATAATTTTATATGACAGTGGTAATACTAATTTCTCTTCACCTTCAAGAATCAGAAGAGAGGTTTGAAAATGGATGTGGAACACAAAAGAAATGCAGTCAGCTCTGGCATAAGGTTTCTTAAATCACATGGGGATTGTACTCCAGTGCTTATCAAGGTCTTATAAAATAATTAACTCAATCCCAGACTGAAAAACTTTTATTCTAGTCCCTTTCCCAATTAACTAATTATATAACTTTGAGCAAACTATTTAAACATTTTAAGCCTCATTGAATTTCTTGCAAAATGGCAAAACTTTTACCAAGAAGCTTTCTTCAGGTTTACTATTATCTATGCACCACATATGTAATAAACATGATGTTTACCCATCCCATAGTACTTAATCTCTAAAATATATTAAATGTACAGTATTGTTAAAGTGAATGTTTTCCACATATTCTAAGCTCAAGTTATCATAGAACTGTTAATACTTTCCAAAATATAAATATTTGCAATAAGCCCTTGTACTCATAAATAAAATAATTAGAATATACATGCTTTAATAGAGTATTCTCATTCTATTTGCTAATGTCAACATATATGTTAATACCAAGATGACAAGAGAAAATCTAAGCAAATCAAAATGACAAAAGAAAATCTAAAATAAATGAAACAGTACCTCATTTCCTGATAATAATTATCTTTGAATTGAGTGTAATTTATTTGACTAAGATGTATCTTTTGGCCTATATTTTCTAATACAAGAAATTTTTAGGGAATATATAATTTGCCTAATATTTATATTTGGCCCTTTCTAAAAACAAGTTTGAGTCAGTTTATATATTAACTTCACAATAACTGACCTATTTCTCTTATGTCTGCATTTTCTACAGTCTATAAAAAGGACACAATTGTCGGTTAAGACTGTAATGTTTATATTCATTTATATCAATTGCACTAATAAAGTCTGCTAGCACATATAAAGTCATTTCCATCCCTATATCATTGTGCTCAGATGATCAATGGCTATAAAAAGAAAATGTACAAGGAATAAACAAAAAGATATTATAGCAAAAGAAAAATTACACATCTTGTATATTCATTTTGAATTGCCAGTATAATGGGAAACAAATTCAGGTCAGGGAACCATTAGACAAACAGACTGAAAAGCATTTTAAGGAAAATATGCCTACTATTAGATTTTACAAATATCAAGTCTTCAGTCATTATAAATTAATCTGACTTTATCCTTTTCAGCACTACTCTTTCAACTTTGATCTTTTCATGACCAAGTTATTTCTTTGCCTTAGATATAAATTAAAATTAACAAATTGTATCATTAGCTTAGTCCCATGCAAGACAAGGAATTTTTTTCAGGATTTTTCTTTTCAACAATAGTAAACGAAACAAAGCCCTGTGCTTAAAAAATATACATTCTAGGTAAGGAAAAAAGACAAAATAAACCTGATTAAGATAGCCTTAACATTTTTCTCAGTTTGGCTAAACTTCAGACAAGTTTCTCTCTGCCTCTAGACCCTTGACTTCCCTTTCTCTCTATCCCTTAGAATCTAGCTGTCCTAACGACAGGTGGTTGTATTATTTTTTCTCAGAGAATTTACTTTTGGAAACTTCTCATTGTAAATATTTTCTCTTCCCCACTGAGATATAAATCATTTAAAAATTCTCCCCAGTTTTACAATCTATGACTGTCTCTCTCAAGGACTTTTGAAATGTGATCAGAGAAGATAATAACCCTAGTGTCCTTGAGAGGGTAAGAACCTATATTCAGTGAACAACTTGATGTAAGTGGCAAAGCTATCTTCTTTCATGAATTTCAACATCATAAAATGATATAGCAATATAAACCAAATATAAAAAATTTATTACAAAAATTAAAAATTTCAACAGTCCACAAAGGTTCTCTTTACCTTAGGGTGCAGTCAGCAAACACAACTGTATTACGATCCTTTCCACCTCAGCTCTTTGCTTTAGCACAGTTGAGTTCAGACTGTATTTTGTTCTCTTTTCCTATTGTGGTAGACTTAGATAAAGTCTTTCTTACCTATTTAACTTTGTCCAGTGCAAATTTTGCTTTGACAAATCTAAATAACAGATGGTAGGGGGAAAAATAAAGCTAGATCTACTAGTGTTATGAGAGCCATGGGGAAGGGTGTGCCTTTGCAACTATAAACTTTATTCTTTTATTCCAGTTAAGTGTCCCTCTTTCTAACAAACTCTGTGTATAATCCTGAACTTTAAAAAAAACTTATTAAAAACTTAGGTGTTGTGAATGAATATTTATAGTAAATTTACTATGGCAGGATATTTGAAAATAATGCTGTATACATGACAGCTTTCTGTGGCCACAGAAAGTGGTATAACATTTCTAGTTCCTGCCCAATAAATGACAGTAGTACCTTCCTTTATAATAATTTTTAAGATGCCCCTATTGTTTCCATTCACTTAAATGAATTCAGTAGAGGTATTTTGTCCATAAATTAAGGGACAGACTTAGTCATATAAATGATTGCCAGTTGTTTAATAAATACCTATTACGTTGATAATACATAGAAAATATTTAACTACCTATCCATCCAGCTCTTTTACCTAAAATTGGTTAAAATAAATCTAACTCTTTAACTGAGAATTAATAATATATAGATGTAAAATTTAATTTACATAAAATACATTATATATCCAGTAAAATAGCTTTGTTATTGGTAATAACAATGGACAAAATAACAATTATGCCAACATAATGGAAGGCGATATCCTTCAACAAGGGTACAAAGAATATAGGATTAATGTTAGTATTCATAGGTCAAGTGATATATGAAAGGTATTCTTCTAGATATTTTGTGTATTTTATCAGTTGAGGTCCCATCATCCTGGCTAAACTAAATGAAAATAGCTCTTCTCTCTCTCATCCAATTCTGTGCATAATATCCCCTAAATTTAAATACTTACTAGGACTTGTTTTCCTAATGATTAAACTGTCAATGGCAGCAGCTCTCATCATTATCTTTAGCCTACAGATACCACTCTAGAAGTTTTCATGGTTGCTAGTACCCCCTCATGCCTTGCTCTACTGAAGGGAGAGTTTCTGATTAATCTCAGGGTATATAGTAGGGTGTGAATATGCAGAATTCACATGATAAAACTCACTTCTATATTCTCACTTTTCTATATCTTTGAATTGTTTTTTCTATGTTATGTTAGGTGAATTTAGCATTTAGCCTCTTTAATATCAGGCCGGTCCAGGGTTTTCATCAAATATTCAAGCAAACTGGTTGAACTAGTACCTTAAATCCAAAATTTTTGTCTATATGTCTATATGAGCTGGATGAATCAAAGGTATGTTAATTCCTGCTTAGTCTACCATTCTGATGTTTACTTTTCAAATTCTGCATATAAAATAATACTAAGTTATATAATTCTTCTGGAGTAGAAGGTATTTTCTTCTAAATCAGACTTTGGACTTGTTCTTCCCAAAACATGTTGGGATCCAACAATAGTTAGACATCTAATGCAGTGAGAGATTATAGAGTTAGATATTAAGGAAAATCATCTTCTTTTTGCAGGGTAACTACTTTGGGTTGATTATTATAGGATCTTTAAGCAAAAGAATGGTAACCACATTAACTGAAAAAGCACTGCATTATTTCAAAAAAGAAAGGTCAGAGAGGTTTAGCAGCACAAGATTATCAGTTTTATTCAAATGCAACTAAATATTTCTATTGCAATCACATTTTTTCTAATCAGTGCCCCAACATTTAGCATTTATTTTCAGCAACTTTAACATTGAAAATGTAGGTCTGACTTGCAGCTACATATTTACAAAGGCTATAAAAACATAGATATTAATTTATAGTTGTTCTCTGGTTCTTTGAAATGACATTAACAATTTAAATCTACTTCTAATTTTGTTCTTTAAAATTCTTTAGTATAGTTAGAGACAGTCATCACAACTCACAGTCTTTAACATTAGGATTCTTATCATCATATTAGGTAGTTCAGGGGCTATTTGCATTCCAAAAGCCTTGGTTCTAATAGATATACTACCCACAAATAATTTGTGGTGATAATTTTTGTAATGTCACCCCATGTCAGAGATAACCAGAAGTTGATTTTCCATGGGCAAGGAGCTCAACCAAATCTTACTTTCATTTCAGAAATCAGGCCAAAGCTAGAATCCTATATTTCCATATCTGTCTCTCTGGAATCACTTTTAGTACTGTGTATTGTAGTAGTTAAGACTCTGTTAGGAAGACAGACCCTATTGAGTATTTCACATCTAGGAGATTTTCATGTGCAGAATCAGTTGTAGAACTGTTAAGCTGTAAGAGCAAAAAATAAGTTGAATTTACATTGAATACTGCATAAAACCCTAATACCACTCAATATGGGAGAAAATAAAGGAAAAGGTGGCATGGCAAGAAACTGGAACTTTGGTACCTGTAGGGATGGTGCTTGGTCCTTCAGGGGAGACTATTCAGACATCAAAGAGAGAGCTGTGATCCAGGTGAAACTCATTGTGAAGCTGTGTCAGTCACACTCTTGGAGAGGAGGTGTGGACAAGGCTATGCTCTGATTACAAAGGGGTATAATAGAAGATAAGTTGGTTGATGAAGTGATATTGACCAAGACTTGAAAACAAGAAGATAGAAATAGAGCCATCCATCCACTTTGCAGTTTCCTTTGTGGACCTTTCATTGGTAGAAACTAAAAGGCTTGGGGGTGTTTGCCTTCCCTGTGACACTAAAGTTGACAAAGTACAGTTCGCAGGATTCTTGTCTTAACATCCCAGAGTAGAAGATAGAGAGCAATCCTAGAAATTGAAAAGACAAAAGGTAAGCAATCGGCACTCCTACCTGAACTCATCTGAACAATATGATTATATACTGTTTTAATCTCCTTTTAACAGGTAAGGAAAATAAGGCAAAGAAAAAGTTAAGGAATCTAATCAAGTTTACACAGATGAAAAGTACAGTTCTGATGTTTCATATCAGCATCATCTATTGGAATAGAAACACCAAAACAATGTAAAATGCATATGATTTTTGACTGATGACTGAAAAACAATTTTTATCTTATGAGATGACTCCTCCAAACCTTAGGCCTAATACATTCTGTATCTTGGTTGTAATTGATTCAAATACTTTAATGTGGCTGCAAATGAGATTTATTCAGTTGATTATACATTTGGCAGATATCAGATTAATATAGGATAATATGTAAATTGATACATGTTAAAAGTCAATTCAAAGGTCTGTACCTTAGATAACAATATTGTACCACTATTATTTCCTGTTTATGACAGTCTACTATAGTAGAAGTTGACTGAAGGGTAGATAGAAGCTCTGAACTATTTTTGCAATATCTGCTGTCTTAAACTATTTTGGAATACAGTTGTTTTTAAAAAGTCAATTCAAAATCCTAAACAGTGGTTAAAAGCAGATTCTAAAGTAGCTATGTGACAGTATGAGAATATATCAAAATATTTATGTATGAAGGAAGAATTATATTAAAATAACTAAACCACTAAGTTAGAATACAATAAAGGCTACCTTGAACACTATATTAAAAACCCAGTGCTAAGCTTTAACAAAATTTTGGAATCTTATAATCTTGATAGTTATCACTGCCTCATTTCATTGATAAGGAAACTAAGTCCCCAAACTTTTTAACAAAAAGTATGCAACTGGCAAATAGCAAAACCAAGTCTGTGTCACTCACATCACAGATCATTGGCTCTCAGAGAATGTTAGTATGTTGAGATTGAACAGGTCATGTCTAACTCGTGTAGTAATATTGCCAAATTGCTGTCTGTACAATTTCACCCTTCTCATTTGAAAATAAAAAAAAAAGGTAAAATGTCCGTGATATTCACTCTGTTCCTTATAATCACTTTATATGTTGTACTTGACTTGAAGATTAATAACAGGAATGAACCGAAAAATGAAATTTTAAAAAATCCTTTCCCATAAATATACAGAACCAATATGGACTTTATGCTCAGTACTATAGTTTCTATGCTCAAGTATTTATTCAAATGTTCTCATAAAGAATGTCAGATCAATTGACCTTAAATCAATGACATTATTGAACAGCTCATCTGATAATTATCACCAGTATCCTGCATATTTTCATTTGACAAATCTATTGCATTGTATCTTGTATCAACATAGAAATAGAGATTTATTTTCAGGCTGTCTAAAAAGTCAAGTAATAATTTTATGTCAAAGGAAATTATTTAGATGCTAACACTGAATTTAGGGCTTTGATTATTTTTTCAGGGGATTATTTCAATGAATACCAGGTACACTATTAAAACAAAATCTAATTTATTATAAGTCAATTTTTTATCTCACTGTTCTTATAATTGAATATCTACAACCACTTGCAAATAACAACCTGAATGTTCCAAAGACTTAAGAAGCATAAATTCAGAGAGTAAATACTGTATATCTATTTTCACTTGTATATTATCCCATGAGCTCCTTACTTGTATAATTATTTCAGTGCATTAATTTCTTTTGTAATTTCCCCAAGCGATTTTCTTGGAGTCAACTTTATCACTATCATCATTGACATCATCATATTGTCATCTATAATTTTAGAGTAAGCCTAATTTCCCAGTCAACTATTGCTATTGCTGATTTTTATTTCATATGTAGCTTAATGTATTTATATTTTTCCCTTTGCTATGCTATGCATATTATAAACATGAATGTATTACTCACAGATGACAGAGACAATATATAAATTTCTCATGTTTTGTTTGTATAACAAAAAACTATACACAAGGAGATTCAAACATACCATAATGTATAATACTTTTCTTTAGAACACAATCATGAGGTCTTAAACACCTCTGGCTTCTGAGACCACTCTTCTAAGGTCATGGTTCATTTCCTAGACATCTGTCTGAAATGTAAGAATCAGATCAACTCCAAATCTATCAACAAAGCGGGGACATAAACTTCTAGAACATTACCTGTGAGCTGAATTGGGTCTCCACCTTTTTTAACAAGCTAAATGGAAGTTGTACCAAAGAGAGTTTGAATAAAAGGTATTTCATTGTCTCACTTTAAATATTTCAATGCTGTCTCCATCCTTTGGTGTAGAATTGTTTTTTATCATGACTCCTGTGAGTATTTATAATAGTATTTATTCTAGCCATGTACATTTTATTAAAGAAATATCCATTTCTAAGTGTCCATATGACTTTTCCAAAGGGAAAAAAAAATATTTTATTATTATCATTGTCATTTTTGTCAATAGGTAAAGGAGTTTCCTTTAAATGGCTCCCTGATAATTATTTGAAAATATGTAAAATATGTACTTCCACTGCCATCTAAAAGCAATGTGTCATTTTTAACAGATAAATTATTCTTAGTATAGCAAGGCCATAGAATTTCATTGCTTGAAGCTATATATGAGGCAAGAATCAACGATATCCATCATTCATTCAATAGCCCAATGGGAAATTAGGTTCATTCTAAAACTATATTATTTATGCAATAATTATAAGAAATTTTCTTTTTGAATAAGCAAACTCAAAATGAGGAAAAGTGTTCAATCACAATCACAGTTATTTTTTAGGAACATAAAACTGAAGGCACATAAAATAAAATCTCCATTTGCTTTTCCTTGGAAGATGAGTTCTTCTGAGTTACATAATCTAAATATACAGTCTCAACAAACTGATATGGATCTAGAAATTAGACTGTCAACATCATAGTTTGGAATGGCTTTGGATTATTTTCCATGGTTTCACAATTAGTCACGATTGCTTTGATTTTTCAAAATACATAGATTTGAATGATCATATTTTATTTCTCCATGGGACTATATGTACCTGGTGTTTGCTATTACATTACTTAAACTGGGATTGGTCTGAATTGTATTTTGATTTACAGTAAGAAATTTAGGTAAACTCCTTTAGTACATATTCTTTCAAATTTGGGAATTAGGAAGAAATAAATATTAAAGCTTCAGATTTTCATTGGTTGCTTTTACATTTTCTCATATGTTCCTTCACTCAGCCCTGTCTCTCTCAGGACTCTCTTTCCTGCCAAGATCAGCACTTTTTCTTTTTTTTTTTTTAATGTTATTAGCTTGCAAAGCTAAGGCATTTGGGATTTACTGGAAAATAAAAATAGGCTTGAACTTGTTCATATTCACCTGCTGTTCTCAAGATGAAAACACCCAGGAAAGCAATTTGGAACTACATAAGGTTTTTTTTTTTTTTTTTTAATTTAAGGAAATGATTATATTTAGTGAAAGTATGTCAGCTCAATTTTGCTCCGGAGAGAGAACCACTAAACTTTAGACAAGCATGTTCTGGTAGAAGCCTGAAACCTTTGTTTGGTTTCAATTTTTTATCTGCCAATCTGTATAAGTTTAAGTTAAAATAAAGCAATAATAGTAAGACTGTCATTTTAATTTTTCTCTGTTCTGAGACTAAATATTTTGGTGAATAGTTTCTAGGGCTTGTACCTCAGTTCCATTTCTTCTGCGGCCATGTATCTCTCTCAGAGTGATAAGGTGAGGGGAGATGAAAGTGGATACAGTATAATTAGTGGGATACTCCAACACCTAATGCTCTTATCACTAATCACCAGCAGTGCCTAAATCACTTATTAGAATTAGTTTGCCTTTTATTTGAATTTAATTTTTGATTGACTTTTGGAATCTGTATAAACATGACCTTTCTAACAAATTCTGGACTAAAACTAAGATTCTACTTCTTATGAATTGTGTGGCACCAGGCAAGAGACTTCTCTGACATTAGATATCTTAATGTGAAAAGTGGTGCCAATAATACGTGTTTCATATCTATTGTGAAGATTAGATGCCTATCTTAGGTCAAGCTATATCTGGCAAAGCGCAGGTACAAAAAAGAGGTTTTTTTATGTTACTTTTTCTAACTCATGTTTGACTGCATTAAACAAATACTCCTTTTGAAAAAAGTTCAAGACATCTTCTTAATAGTAAAGTTTTATCAAAATAGGAAAACCTTAGCAGGAAAATTGGTTCTAGAAGGCAGCTCTTGAGGTACCTGAATAGTTGGATTATAGCAATTACAAGAAACTTCATCTACTTGCCATTTCCCTCTAGGGTTGTTGTATGTTCCTTCTTAAACCCCTCCTGGGAAGGCCCTGAGGGGCTTGTCAAGAAAGACCAAGATGAACAACTAAATAAAATAAATTAATGCTTCTTCCTCCCTCTGTCCGATTGCCTACCTGCTTTCCTTCATTGCTCCAGGTACCTTTCCGCCTTTTTTTAAAAACCCTCGGGCACATAAACTTGGAACAAATGCAAGTCATCCCGTGACTTTGTCTAGGTTTCCACTTTCTTCCCTATGTTTAGAATTAAAATGAGTGTCGTTCTGCCTGTGGAGTTAAATGGATAATGTGGAATACATTGTAGACTTCTATGTTTTCTTAAGTTTTATACTTCATATTTACAAGTCTGTTTTAAATGATTAGTCACTGTTTAGGGGATCAGATCTTTCCAGTTTCACCTTTCCACAGTACTTTGCAACATGTCTGCAGAAGTGTTCTTTTGGGAGGGAAAACAAAGTAAGCATGTGAAAAATGGTAATCGACAAAGTGGAACTTGAAAATGATCATGGAGAGAAACTGACATTCTGTTTCTTACCTTTGAAAAAAAAAAAATATAGTGACTTTATTTTTGTAATCCTTAGTAAAATTTTCTATTTTAAGAGGACAAAAAGCTCTACATTTTAATAATAACCTTTTTCTTCTTCTATATGAAATTGTTAACATTTTGAAAGCACAATAGAGTATAAGGATATTGGAAATGATTCTCCTCATGAGTCTCCTCAGTCTGTCTCTCCAAAGAATTCAAAGTCTTGGTTCTGTAAAATGTAAAGAGCTTAGAAATTATTACTTCTTCACATTTTAATATTTTTATTAGATTTCATAGCACTATACTGTCTAAACCATTACTCTCAAAGGAAAAAAATAAACTTGCCTCTGAAGGTTTTCTTCTAACAAAATATTTAGAAAAACCAAATACATTAGACATTAATGAGTTTCACCGATAGAAAGAAAAAAGATTTTGGTAGTTTCACCCGCTTCCCTTTCTGCCCATACCACCTGGGGTCATTTTTGCACTCAGAATCCTTTAGGACTCCAGAACACAAACAAAGATAAAGCAAACTCACTGTACTAGATAGAGGCTATTTGTATAGTTTTCATGCACATAAGAAAGATTTTGTCTTAGTCTTTTCCATAACTCAGTCTATATGGCAATGCCTGACTTGATCTTTTGTTTCTATGTTCTAGCATGGCCCATGACAGCACTTCAGTTAAGCATCTTCTGCCTAAACTCAGCCTCCATCAGTTTGAAACAACTGGATTTTCATCTTTCTGCATATGGCACAGCTGTCAGTTTGCTGTTTGGCATGCTATTCACTGGCCCTCTCTAGTAATCAATATTTATCTGGGGATACTCAAAGCATTGCTTCTTTTTGTTCTCCCTTTCAAAGCTGGATCTTGATGAGATACATATTTCCCAAACAGCACTGTTTCTTAACCACAAGGAACTATTTTGTTTCATGTGGAGGCCAGCATAAAAAATATGAAATAACAATGTAAGAAAATTCAACCCCAAAACTGTTGCAAGTGTTTCTTCTCAATAACATGTATTCGAGGAAAATATATAAGTATTTTCAAATATTTAAAGTATTTTAGTTTGCTATATCACTTGGTATGTACCGTCTGGCTGAGAAATTCTCAAAGGTTCTTTAGATTTTTTTCTGATCTAAAGAGGAAATGTCTCCTGTCACATGATTGAATATATCTGTAACTTTTGAAGAAAAGTTCCATTAAGGCTAAAAATATATCCAATTTCTTTCAAGAAGAAAATTTCTTGTTTTTGCTAAAGTCTGTGCAAAGCATACACACATTACATTAAAACTCTATACAGGATATTTGCTCACAGGAATAGGAAACTATATTATTACTGGGAATCACACAATCATATTTTTATACATATAAATAAAATATTAAATTGTAGCAATCAATTTCTACGAGCGAGAACTACATCTCTCAGCTATTCAAGTCTGGACATATTGGATCACTTTCTCTTTCTCTTATGGTCTCTATTTTCAATTTTCAATCAGTCCTGCATTCTCTAAAATCACTTCTTTCCATTGTAATATTAGTATTTTTCTTATTATGTCTTTCTTGGGCTTTTAAATCAATTCACCACATATAATTTATCATCCTCTTTAGAACAAACAATTTCCTAAGACTTAACTATGATTACCATCATACTCTTAACCAAAAAGTTTTCTATGCTTTTTATGACCAACAGAGTAAAATAAAATATGTAACTGGTAATAGACCATATCATGCACTGCTCTCTTTGCACAATTGTAAGAAATTCTTGACTACCACTTACACAGATAAACACTGAACTGCAACCATTTAGGCCCTGATCACTATTAACTACATGCCTTTAACTTGGAATAGTCTTCCCTTCATCTCTAACACCAAAATGTAACCTATCCTTGAAGATACAACTCACATTCAATTTCATGATTTAAACCTGCCCTCTTTATTTCAGCAGAAAAAAAATCTATTCTCTGGAATTTATCTGAAATACAGAGTTTGTCAAAGTATGTCATATCTTCATTATCTGAATATGTGTCTTGTTTCCCCATAACAAGCTGTAAACTCCACAAGCATAGGAAACATGCATCATTTATCTTTGCCTCCTTGCCCAGCATAGTCCTTAATAGGTACTTGAGGAATGTTTGTTGAGTTTTTTTAGTGACATGACATTTCAGAAAAGCACAGGACCTGTAATAGTTTCCTCTCATCTGTGTTAACTCTACTTATTTAAAGGTGACTTAGCTCTCTACCACAATATTTTGGGAAACCTTTTTTGGCTCTCCATTCTTTTAGTTCCTGAACTCTCTCACTTTATCTGAAATCTGCTTCACACCTTTCAGTTGCCCAACTCTCTTCAAAATATCTTTGAACATGATGCTTTGTACTTTTTTTCATTCCAAAAATGTTCATGGTAACTTCACTTGTAATTCAAAAAGCATTCTTTGCCATCCCTTTCTTTTTCTTTACACATACATAAAAACACATGTGCATACACACATACTCATATATATGTGCATACTGCTATGAGGCTTGGAAGTTAAGCCAACATAATTTATTATTTTTGCTATTTTGATACTGGATAACCTGTTTTCATAACTGGATAGTCCGATATAAACTCTTTTCTGAAAGGCTACTGATAAAATGCAAGAGAAAATTGTGTAATGACTTAATTTTACTTAGAATTAAAGCAAGAAATAAAAATAATTTTAAGAAAAACAAGCAAATTTGAATAGAAGAGAGGTAGTCAAGAGAAAGTATTATCTAATCTTCAATCATGCATCTTCCATGTTGGAATTTCTTCTCCAGTTTGCTCATATTTTACCTCTGTGACCTTGACTATCTCCTTGATTGCTAAAATATGCTTTCTTTTACTTGCTATCTTTTTTTCAGGATATAAATATTTCCTTAAAAATATATATATATACCTTAGCTTGTTCAAGTGAAAACTTAAAGGATGTCAACTCTGCCTAAGCTGAGACTTTGCATCCTTCTGGTTCATTCCTAGAAAAAAAAAAAGGAAGAAGTCAGTGTAATTGTAGGGAGGTTAAAAATGAAGTGTATTATGAAGAAACGAGATAGAAGCAAATCTCTAATATTATGTTCAAAGTAATTTTCTGAACATCAGAGAAAGCAATATTCAAAAGCAATTTTTATCATCTCCAAGTAAAAAAAAAAGGGACATTTTGTATTACCTGTCATTTTTAATCATTCTTATACCTACTCTTAGAGTAGACCATTTATTAGATGAATATCTTTGTAAATATGGAATAAAAAGTGGACATATGACTCCACTGAGTCATATAAATGATTAGAGGACATGCTGAGTAATAGTAGCACCTAGATTTAATATTTGTGTGCTAAAAACAAAAAGGAGTATATGAACAAAAGAAGCATAAAAGTTTCAGGAGAAAATTCTGGATAGTAATTTGATGTAGGCAGGTAAATGAAGCAACAGAAAAATCACAAGACATAAATGGTGAGAGGCAGGAAAAATGGTCAAGGAGCTGAAGCAAATTCTCGGTGACCAAGAAATATTTAGGTAAAAGAGCCAGAAGGAGAGGTAGAGTTATGTAGAGAAATCATCACTTAATTTGGACAAATTTGAAGCAAGTCCAAAGCAGAGGATAAGCAAGCTGGGATGGAATGAAAAGTCAATGAAAACACTAGAGCAAAGCCAGGAAGCATTAAATCAAAGCAAAATAGAAATTTTATATTTTAAGTGCAGGGACTAGGAAAAGATCAAAGTGCAAAGGTGAAGTGGAAAAAATATATCCACCATAAGATGAAAGAAAATATAAATGACCAATTATTTCTAGTTATAGTATAGTGGTAGAGAAAACAAATATCAAAGGATTATTATGTAGTTCACCTAATTATGTGAGGAATATCACTTTTGTTAATTACTTTTTGACAATTAGTAAAATCTAAGAAGGCAAGGTTAAAAGCAACAGGTGAGTATTAGAACATTAAAGAAATAGAAAATGAATAGAACTCTGGTTAGCTTTCATTACATAACAATAAAAATAAAACAAAAGCAATTCTATTAAATAAGATAAATGGGAAAGAACAGTAGCAGGACAGTAAGATGATCAAACTTTGAAACCTCATGGCTGGAAACAAATGTTTTGAAATTGTTGATATTCAGGAAATATTTTGTAAAAATATTTTTATGAGATTCTGAATGAATATAACCAGAGTCAAAAAATAGAAACCCTATTAGGATAGAAGAGGGTGGTTGTGACCATGAGGATATATAAAGAAGGAAAATTCCAATGAAACAGTAAATACTTATAAAAGAAACTGTCTACGGAGGAAAATAAAGGACTTAAACAAATGGCTGAATGAAACAGGCATAAAAAATTAATGCGATAGGACATAAAGCCACTGTGTACTGTTTATACAGTCCAAAGCAAGGTTTATACAAGATATACAGAATTAAATCACTGCTGATTTACAGTATTCTATCACAATAACTCCATGAATGGCAGCAATTTGAAAAAAATACTATTCCTGTGGTATTTTTTAATGAAGCATATAAAAGTGAAAAGGCTGAGATTTGCAATCATATCTGATTTGATCCTGCCACATAGACTTGAACTGAGGTTGGGTGGCATAGCAGACATAATGAAAAGAAAAACAAGAGGATGTAGCAAAGAAAATAATAATTAGGCACATGTGAGCTTAGAGAGAAAGGGAGAAGATACCACTTCAATAGTCGGCAATTTTGTATCTCAGTCACTAAGTACTGGCTAAAATCTTCCATTGAAATTCTGCCCTGCACCACTTTTTTTTTTTTTTTTTTTTTATTGTAAGCAAAGCCATTCATCAGTTCTTTCATGCTGGTTCAATTAAATCCTATAGTGCTCGAAGGCAATGTAGCATCAGCTCTGGTGAAGAATTTCAATTCCATAAACAGGCCTGTAAATATGCTACTGTGGATAAATTGGCCATCAGGGTGATAGAGAGTAACAAACGAAAATGTGTGATTACAGCTAGTTTTAGTATGCTAGAAAGCTGCTGAGCCATTATTATGAGCAAGAACAATGTTTTTTCCTCCTTTGCTTATCCAGCAACCTTGCTCTTTTTATATTATCTATCTCCAGGCAAATATTCTTTGACTGATATTTCTCACTTAGCTACTTTCACAATAACCCTGACCTAGATTTTTTTTTTTTAAAGAACAAAAATCTAACCCTCAGACTAACTTTCAGCCATATGCCATTTTCATCATATTTCATCCTTCTTGGCCCTCCAATTTTAGATTTGCAGAAACAGGCTGGTTTTCTGCTTTTCTTTTGATCTTTCAGATTAACTACAAAATGGAAGCTTCTCACCTACCTTCACTTTTGACTTTGTCAACTTTTATTCCCATGTTTTTACATAATACTTGAACAAACTAGCTTACGCTGGAGAGGGTAAAAATGATAGGAAGTTTTTGACTAAAATACGTTATTGATGGAAGTCATGTTTGTCTTCTTAGCAAATGTCTTTTTAAAAATAGTAATATTGTTACAAAGAAAAAAAGTTTTTTTCTATCCAAATCTCTTTGCTCTAATATATTAGTGATTTCAAAAACTTACAGAGATAAAAACTTTGGTACTGCAATGCCCTGCTGGAGTAGCGGTGTGTGAAACAGCCTCCAGCTGAAGCATAGGCTGCGTTAGTCCCAAGGACCTGTGTTTGCTCATGAGCAAGGGAGAACATCCCAGATGTACAACTAAATAAAAATTAGTAAAATCCTTCTTCTTCCTCTCTTCCTTTTTGCCTGCCTACTCACCTGCACCTTTCCTTTAAAAAAAAAAAAAAAAATAGAATTGGTATTAACCACGGGAAATAATTTTTTATACAGAAATTTCTGTTACTTTTATTTATTACACACAATGTGATTCATTCTAACAAAAGAGATAAATGCAGGGTCTTTTATGTTTATTAGATAAAAAAGATGCTAAAACCTTTGGTTTTAAGTTTCAGATATAAAAATTCCGTTAACAGCGATTATGTGTTTGTTTTGACATTGATAATTACACTATACTGAACTTTAGGCTTTCTCTTTCCCAATATTTTTTCCTAATAGAAAATTCATGTGAAAGTATATTTTATGTTAAATAATGTAGTTAAAATCCATAAACCAGAAGGCACCTATACACTTCCATAGTCACTCAGCAATCAGCAACCTCTCTTGTTATTAATAGAAATCACAATCCTGCACACCTAAATTTTTTTTATGCTTACCCTGTATATGTTAATTGAATTTTAAAACAAGAATAATCAACTCCACTAATATATATTTTGCTTGAAAGTATATGTATATGTATTTGGACAGAGTAGGCTTAAAATTGTCCATATAGCTAAAGTCAGCCTTTTTAGCTGTAAATTTCACTTTTGAAAAGAAGCACAATAAAGGTGTGGTTGGGTCATAGATTGATTTCTCAGAGAGATATTTGAAACACTTAGTTGAAAAATACATGAATCTCTTCTTTTTTAAAAAGTAACCTGGGAAATGTTTGAAGCCAAAATAGCTCTTGAAATAGAGGGAGAAGTGATTCTGAGGGTACTAAGTGGTAATGCAGGCTAAGATATATTCATTATTTTTGCCCCGACAGTTAATCAGATACTTTCTTAGACTTACATGTCTTTTATACATAATGGAAGTAAATGTGTTCTCAGCCTTTATACAGAATGGAACTAACTATATCTTAATTAGGTCAATTTAAAAATATATCTAAGTCAGATACAAAGTTTTTACAAGTTCAGGATTAATGGATTTTAAAAAGAGACCTTATCTGTTGTTTTTTTTTTTTATCAGAACCTACTATGAGCATTTCAAAATCTGTATATGTAACATTTTCATAAATATACAGTTAAATAACGTAATTAAAATCCATAAACCAGAAAGCACCTAAACACTTCCGTAGTCACTCAACAGTCAGCAACCTCTCTTGTTATTAATAACAAGATACGGATAACTAACTGAGTAACCTCCAAACTGATACAAACTGCAATGCATGGGCAGAGTGATGAGTCTTAGATTTGACAGATCTGGAATGAATAAAGGATAAAAATGATATGATCATCTCAATAGCTATGGAAAAAGCTTTTGACAAAATTCAGTGATACCATTTCTCATAATAAATCTCTCAACAATTAATTATAGAAAGAACTTATATCAACACAATAAAGACCATATATGAAAACGCTGCTGCTAACATTGCTCAATAGTGAAAATCTGGAATCCAGATCCTTTAGATCTGGAAAAAGACAAGGATGTTCTTTCTTACCGCTTCTGTTCCACCAAGTTCTAGAAGTTCTAACCAGAACAATTAGTTAAGAAAAAGAATTAAAAGATATCCTAATTAGAAAAGAATAAGTAAAATTATTTCTGTTTCTAAATGACTAGATTTTACATTTAGCAAATCTTAAAGCCCTCACACACAAAAAAACAGAACTATAAATATAAAAATAAATAAATAATGATTATAGTTAGAACTACAAAATACTTAGCAAAGTTGTAGGATAAAAAATTATAATTTGTGTTGCTATAAACCAAGAGTGGATTAGCCAATAAAGGAAAGTAAGAAGATAATCTCATTTAAATAACATAAAATTAACTAAGAAAATTAAAATCTTATACATTGAAAACTATAAAACATTGACAAAAGACATAAAAGCTGACACAAATAAATGAAAAGGCATTCTATGTTCATGAATTGAAAGAATGAATATTATTAAAATATTCACACTGCTTCACATAATTTACAGATTTGATGCAACCCCTTTCAATATCCTCTTGGAATTCTTTGCAAAAATGAAATAAATAATGCTAAAAGTCTTATGGAAATTAACTTGAATAGTCAAAAAAATCTAGACTAGGAAGAACAAGATGGAGACATCGCATTTCCTGATTTCAAAATATATTGCAAATGTACAGTAACCAAAACAGTATAGTACTGACATAAAAACAGGTACACAGGACAGCAGAACAGAATTCGAGAGCCCAGAAATAAACCCATACTTATACTGTCGACTTATCTTTGACAAGGGTGCTGAGAATACACAATTAGGGAAGAACGCTCTCTTCAATAGTGT
Organism: Solenodon paradoxus; assembly: GCA_004363575.1. Taxonomy (NCBI): domain Eukaryota; kingdom Metazoa; phylum Chordata; class Mammalia; order Eulipotyphla; family Solenodontidae; genus Solenodon; species Solenodon paradoxus. The sequence continues at coordinate 18,708 of RJWH01000027.1, forward strand.
TAGGAAAGTTGAATATACACATGCAAAAAGATGACAATGGATCCTACCCCACACCATATACAAAAATAAATTGAGTCTGCATTAAAGATTTAAATGTAGGACTTAAAATCATAAAACTCTTAGAAGAAAACATAGTGTGTAATCTTCATGAAATTGAGTTTGTCAATAACTACTAAGTCATCAAAAACAGAGGCAACAGAAGGAAAAAAGAATAAAAAGTGTGATTATGTCTAACTAAAAAGCTTTTGGACAGCAAAGGGAACAATCAACAAAATCAAAAGAAAACTAACTGAATATACATCTTAAAAAGAGTTAATATCCCAAACATATTAGGAATTCATTAGCAAAAGTAAAAAATAAATAAAAAAACTAATGAAAAAGGAACTAAAAGGTATTTCTTTAAAGAAAATCTACAAATTGTCAACAGATAGATGAAAATATTCTCAATATCACTAATAATCAAGAGGATGCAAATCAAAATCACAATGAAATATAACCTCACACTGCTAGGATGACTTTTATCAAAAACAACAATAACAATAACAAACATTGACAAGGATGTGGAGAAAAGCGAAACTTTGCATAAAGTTAGTACGAATGTAAATTGGTACAGCCACTGTGAAAAACAGTATGGATATTCCTCAAAAAACTAAAAATAGAACTACCTTATGATCCAGTAATCCCACCTCTTGTTATATATTCAAACTAATTGAAATAAGGATCTCCAAAAGATATGTGTGCTATAATTATCTGCAGCATTATTCACAATAATTACATGGAAGCACTCAATGTCCATCATTGGATGAATAATAAAGAAAATACAGTAAAATATACACAATAGAATAGTATTCTGCCTTAAATAGAAAAATAACACTTCCATTTGCAAAAACATGAATACACCTGGAGGAAATTATGCTAAATGAAATAAGGAAGACAAAGAAGGACAAGAGTATGATAGTACTTACAGTAATGAATCCAAAATGGTCAAACTCAAAGCAGAAGAAAGAGAAATGGTGACTGTAAGGACTGCGGGGGAGGAAGGATAGTCAAAGGATATAAAATTAGTCATTTTAACCCTACACACACACATACACAGAAATGAAAATATATATCCACACAATGATTCATTGAAGTAGTATCAACAGTCAGAAATTGAAACAATTCAAATCTCCATCAACTATTAAATAAACAAAATGTGATAGATCCTCACCCACAATATCCTGAAATGAAATACTGATACATGCTACAATATGCAGAAACCTAGAAAACATTATCTGGGTGAAAGAGGTCAGACACAAAAGAACTTACATGATTTCATTTATATAAAAGTTCCAACATAGACATATATATTTGCATATATATGTATATATATATATGTATATATATATATATATATGATTAGATTAGCGATTATTTAGAGCTGCATGACTTGGAGGAATAAGAGTATGTGAAAAAGAATATGTGGTTTCATTCTGAGTAATGAACATGCTGTAGAGTTGACTGTGGTAGTGGGTCTCCCTCCCAGCCTCTGCTCCACAGAGAGGTAGGTGGCAGGGGTCTGCAACCCCACACCTGGGTACTGTAGTACTCCCAATTGCCTGATGTTGAGAATACAGAAACAAGACCCCTGAGATCTAAACTTAAGTTTCTCTCCAGTCATTGATTCAAATCCACAAATCTTGGAACCTAAGGCTACTTCCATAGAGGTGTGGGGAGGATTTAACTTCTATGCTGCCTCCAGATCACTCCCTTTGCTTTGCACCTTCCAGACCAGAGTCTAACATCCCATCTGAGACATTAAAGACACATAGCATGGCAGGGAGGGAGGTTTACCACATCTCATACAGTTCTGAAATTAGGGAGAATTCAGTACCCATCCCATTACTTCTAACTTCCTCTCCACTGGAGAGAGGACATAATCATTGCCTTCATCACCAGGCCTGGGGAGGGAGAGCTCTCTTTGATCTCCTGGTCCTGCCGTGTTTCTCTGTAGGAAACTGCCCGCCAAGAAACTGGGCATCACCACTGATATGTGCACACCTGCTAGTTTGAGCCCAATTCTATGTCCCTCTGTCCCCAGGTTGATTCCGAACATTCCAACCCCCACTCCTACCCCTGTGTATACTCTGTTGTGGATGTCAATTTTGGGTACCCACGTCCTACAGGGGTTCGTGGCTCAGAGTCCAGCATTTGACCCCTGCCTGTCTCTGACAAAGACACTTTCATTTTTGTACTTTAGCATCCTTTGTAATGAAATGAAGTAAAAATCCAATGTTTTCTAAACACACACACACACACACACACACACACACATGCATATATAAAGACCACCTAATTGAATTTTGAATGTGTGAATTTTATTGTATGTGAATTACATCTCATTATTAAAAAGATTAGATAACAAATAAAATTAGATTTTATACTCCTTGAGGAATTTTTTCAATTTAGGGACAATAAAGAAATTAATTTTTACTATATTGCAAGGTATATAGTAAATTCTCAATAAATATCGGTTATTAACATTATTTCCCCTAGTTGTACTAGTTCTTTAATTTTGCATTCAAAGATATAGAAAGGTTCAAGAACAAGGGTAAGGGGTAAACAGGACTGTCACATAATAACTTAGTTATTTAGTATTTATTATTTCCTGATCACTGTATGAGGCGCTTTACAGAGATTCTCTCATTTTAGTTTCATCTCCAATTTTACATAAAAAGAAATGAAAACTAGGCATTTATGAAACTATTAAATGGGAAGCTAAATCCATGCTTTTACTCCCTGTATTATCCAATGGCTCATAGAAATTCAGGCGCTCCATGCATCTGATCTCAGATACACACAAAAAAACATGGATTTCTGAATTATTAACACAACAAACAAAGAAATAAAAACAGCTAAAAAATTAGGAAATGAACTCAAACAGAAAGCTATTCAACATATGTTGAGTAGGAGGTAGAGTTCTTTCCTACATATTACTTAGCCTTTTCCTTGGCTCTGGCCATAAATTTGAAAAATAAATTGGTAAAACTTATATTCTTAGTAACGGTCACTTAAAATCAGGAAGTGGCCTCTAATTGTTTAAACAAAAGCCCCTTCCTGCAATTAAAATTAAAATGTCTTCACCTATAAAAAGGGCTTTCAAATAATGATAAATAAGAGCTATCTTGAAACAGAAACATTGCAATACAGCAGGGACAAATAGCATCATTTAAAAAAAACCCCAGAAAATCTTACAATGCCCAGAGATACAAATTCATATAGTAATCATACAGTAATGGAGTTAATGTGTGTTCTTGAAATACATCACTTGTTAGGGAGAGAGAATTTCACTATTTCTGTGTTTCTGGGTTACTGAAGCCTACAAAGTCTTCACTGTGTGAAGAAACTTTGTCTGAGTAGGTTATGAGAAAGAAGATCAAATGAGGTTGGATGTGTTATGCTGTGAGTGGAACATAAAATATAAAATATAATATGGTATTGCAATGATTTGAAAGGAGATATAATAACAGAAAAAATTAACATTGCAATGTTCATCACATACAATCATCTATTGTATTAAATGTAACAATATTAATCACCTACATGAACATGACTAAAAGTCTAATGTCATAAACTTAGTTTCAATTATTTCAATTAAAATTACTGTTTCAATTACTTTAAAAAGTATGCATTTTCTAATGCAAAATACTCTGTTTCAGGAGATTTTCTTTTATAGGAGCTATTTTAAAGATCTATGCTTTATAGATAATTGAGAGCAAGACAAAATATACACTGTCTTAAGACAAACTTTAACTTGTCAGGGCAGTGTTTCAATTAACTGTCCTAATGTGGAAGACGTTAGTTTCCTCTCCATTTATACATTCATTTTAATTTTATGATCTATAAATATATCTGTTCTTTAGATTTTTCTGTGAACCTATTCTAAAACATTTTCCTGGTTTTCTCATGAAAAATAACATACCTAGCATGCATACATATGTGTATAAATATTTCACCTTTTTTGAAAATTATCTTCTAGCAGTGATATCACAATTCACCATATAAAGCCATTATTGTTATTTTTGATCACTCTAAAAGGTGTATAGTGGTATTCCATTGTTGTTTTATTTGCATTTCGCTGATGATACAATTTAGAGCATCTTTTCATGTTTATTTGCCATCTGTATCTCTTTGGTGACATTCATTCTTGGTAAAAACTCTACCATGGAATAGAAGTGAACTTATTGATTCCTATATGATGATGTCTCTATTGCATCAGACAGCAAATATAAAGTCAAACATAAATGTTAAAATCAGTCCATAAAATTAAGGACAGAACAAAGATGCTTGCTCTATTAGTCACAAGCCTTATGAGGATTCCCAGGTTCCCTCAACCTTCTTCCTTCTTGTTTAGCACCCTTCCATTTCCAGACTAGACAAAATACCACCTAGCTTAAGTCACTGCATCGTACTTTCAGAGCAGTTATCAGATGACATAAATCAGAATTTTAGTCATTAATCAATCTCAGCCAATGAAAAGTGAAAGAAGGGAGGAAGTTAGAAAAATTCCCCCTCTCACTATCTTCTGGTGAAGATTCTGACATGTAATTCCTCCTTCTCTAGTGCAGACCACATACCAAGATAACATACCTAATGAGCAATCAATCTACAAGGTCTCTTTGTGGCTCATTGTAACACATCGCTTTTATTTTGTATGCTGCTGTCATGCTTCTTACTTTATTTTACTTCCTTTTTACATCAGTCTTACCATTATGGGTTTTCACCTCATAAAAAATTTAAAATCTTCATTTCCTAAAAGAGCTGAACTTAGTTGCTTCCTTTCTTTACTTCCAATGTACATCATTTTGGAGACTCTAGCAGACATATTAAAAATTTAAAAAATTATATAACTATATATTAACTATGTGTATATAGTGTATGTGTATATATGTGTATATATGTATACACATATATATGATTTTTAAAAAGCTGTTATACTTTGGGGAAGATGTGACTGCTTATGTAAAATACAAAATATAAAAGAAGCAAAGGAAAAACCATTAAAATAAATAGAGAGATTAACAGTTTTACCTACTAAAAGATCAATATGTAAAATTCAGTTGTGTCTCTCCATACTAGTAAGGAGAGAGTGGAAAACATAAATGAAGAGGTATAGATTACAACAGCAACAAAAGTATATTTTCTTGGAATAAAGTTGATATATTTTCTAAATAGAAAAATTATAAAATTTTATGAATGAGAAAATCCAAATAAATGAGTGGATGTAGCAAGTTTATGACAAAGAACTATTATATCATACATATTTGTTCATCTTGGTCTATAAATTTAATGTAATTTCAACCAAAATCCTAACATATTCTCTTCAAAAATGACCAGTTGATTCTCAATTTAATATGGAAGTACAAGGGTATTAAAGAAAAGCACTTATGTGAAGGGTATATCTTCACAATACCAAGATTTATTGTAACGTCATGACCAGAAAATCTAGTGGATCAGATGAAAAAACTCAGAATTTGGCCCATTCATTTATGGAAAATGATGAACTATTCAGTCATTGGCATATGACAGTTGTTAATTCACATTTTAAAAAACAAAATTATATTCTTTTCACATCATACAGAAAGTTAACCCCAGATTGCATACTTTAAAAATAAAGCAAGTGTATAAAATCATGAAAAATATAAAATATTTATAACCAAGAAATAGAAAATACTTCTTAAAGAAAATACAAAAAGTAAGAGAGGAAATGATCAATAAATCCAATTTGCCAAATTTGTTTCCATTCATCGAAACACCATACAGAGATTGAAAAGATATGCCACAGGTAAGCAAGAAATAAAGGCAACACAGAAAATAAATAAAGGTCTAATATTCAGGACAGTCTAAATCTAAAGACAAAATACAAACAGCCTTGCAGAACAGTGACGAAAGAGAAAATATGTCAACTTTACTGAACAAAAAGGAATGCCAAAAACCATTTGAAAGTATTTTTTACAGTCCTTAGATAATCGAAAATGAAAATTATAGTTAGATATCTTTCAAAGTTATGAGATTATTTAAAAGTTGAAAAAGTCAAGAAACAACGTGAACATTTGGGAATGGGAATTTTCATATACTGCTAGTAAAAGTGTAAATTGAAGTTTCTTTGAAACAGAATAATCTGGTGGCATAATCTGGTAATGTTGAACCAGTCTATTCCCTACAATTCTCTTCCTAGATATCTTCCCCAGAAGATACTTGTACTTACATACCAGGAAATCTGTGTAATATTTGGTGTTCTGTAAAGCACATGGACTAGGACAAGGAATCCTGTACCCAAATTTAAAGGCCAGAATATATCCTATGATCATGATCCCCATTCTGATTTTTTATATCAATTCTGTTAAAATCATCAATTTCTGTATGTATTACCCTTTCTGCAGGCCTGAGGATCTTTTCTTAGTCTTGGTAATACTTCTATCAGGAGTTAAATCCTGTTGTTAACTCTGATTCTCCATACTTGTTATCCTAATTGCTTTTGACAGGCTTTCTTACACTGAGATTACTAAACTTCATTGGTCTTAGAACTTCCATAGCCTTTTTCCTTTCTTCACTAGCCTATAAAGATGCTTAGAGCTTTCTTAAAATGTATCAATTATGATAACTGTTTACCAAGTGCTTGCTACCTTGTGTTCATATTCTCTATTATTAGGTGGAATTGGAACCTCATTTTAGTGTAGAATTTTCATGATTTCATTGTTTTAGTCTACTCTCCTTACTATAGGTACTCAAAATATGCAAATTTAACTAATAAATGGAACATATTTGATCTTAAGAAAGGATATTGTTCATCTTTTACATAGCTATTTCATATTTGCATGAATGATGCATTAGTTTTTGATTGGTAATACTGAGCCTCATTACAATATGCAGACGACATTTTGTTATAAGACTCCTTAAGGGCATTATTATAATCAGGAGTAAGCTTAACTAGGTCTTCTATAAATGAATTCTAATTCCTTATTATATGTGAGCATTTTATCAATATAGTAGTTCCTGTTCTCTCAGAGTTCAAAAACATAATTCTTGATTTGTTAAATATTACACATTTTTAGACGAATGGTTCATATGTAAAAGGTTTTGGTTCATATGTAAAAGGTTTGTTCCGGAAAGAATAATATTTTTTTCTCTCCTAGTTGAATGGCATATGATTAGACTGAGTAGAATATGAAACTAAGTAATTATTTACAGACAATCTCAAATATATGTGTAAGAATAAATATATATTTATCAATTCATACACACATCTACAATAATATATACATATATTATATATACTTATATAGAGAGAGAGAGAGAGGGAGAAAGAGAGAGAGAGGGAGAAAGAGATTCATATGGAGAGGGAGACACAAATAAAATCTATAACCTAGTATGACTTATCAAAACTGAGTGACAATGTTGTAATGCTGGGTTTAAGTCCAAAATGAAAGGCAATGCCTAGGCTAACATTCTTTATGATTGGAATTTATGCTTTTTCTAGGCTTTGATTTATACAGTTCATTCTAACTTTTTAATATACCTCTTAAAACAGATGGTAATAAAAATTGCTTTGCCTAGCTTAATCATAACTTCTCATGGTTCATTAAATTTAAAATAACACATTTCAATATGCTACTGTAACTTATAAATTGGAAATAGTAAATTCTATTCTATATTTTATACAACTATAAAATAATTACTTTTTTATTTTCCTTTTTTAATACATACAAATAATCACTTATATAATTAGAATGATATCTAACTGCCTTAGGAATATATTAACAGGTTGTAAAAGGTTAAAGAATGGTGGGACAACATAAGCTGCTATTCCTATTTCACAGAAATTTTATATGTCTTTAGTAGAAAATCAGAATAAACCTGCCAGGGTCTGATGGTTACTTTACATTTTCTCACTTGTATGTAAATGTCTCGCTCTTGGGCTTACACTAAAAAAAATAGGTATTTTGTATACTTTAACATGAACTTTAAAGATTTCAAAAGATTTTGAGTTTTGCAATTAAAAGGAAGAAAATTTAGATTTTACTTCATAATAGAGTCATTATATTAATAAGCATAGCTAATATACAGCTAACTCCTTTCAAATTCTAATAAATTAATAATGAAATAATAAGAAATATTCATTGAGAGTTTACTATGTCCCAGAAACCTTGTTAAGTGCATGTTCTCATAATTATCATAATTTCATCTAATCATTGAAACATTTGCTGTTTCAATAGAAACTAGATTTTTAATATTTTCATTATTTTAATGGTCATTCCTGTATCAGGTAGAATTTGCTTAGGGAAACAGAAGCACTAAGAATAATTTGGAATAAGAAATGTAATATAGGAATTAGACTTTGCAGAATAATGAGAATGACTAGAAAAATCATTCTGAAGGGGCTAGTGGGTGACGATAAGTCACCAAAATCACGGACCAGGAATTGTCAAGATATCAGTTGAACACTGTTGCCTCTCTTTTTTTTGAGGCTAAAGTTGCTAAGTAAGATAAGCAAATTGCGAGAAAACTCTAAATGCAAAGTGAGGAAATGTATGGATGGACAAACTCGATCCCACAGGATAAATGTAACCCATCAGGGCAAACTGAAACCCAGGATACAATTTGGTATTTGGGGCTGTCAATCATCAAACTCTGACAATGTGACTGAACTGAAGTCTACCTTCATCACAGCTGCACACATACCTGTTCTAGGTCTCAGAAACAGTAAAGGATAACATCTACCAGGGGCTGGCAGAAGTGAACATAGGTTACTACCATCCTTCAATAAAGTGAGTCCACAGATTAACCACAACATTGATCAACTACAGTGGTACTGGGACTCTGCACCAACTTTATCAGTATAATTATTGTTGCTTTACTTCTGCATTCCAAGCAGCATTCAAGTTTCCTTTATGACCAAGCATCCTATGAAGAAGGAAAATTTAGAAAATAATCTTCACATTGTGTTAGATAACATAGTAAAAAGCCACTGCATTGCACACAGTATGTTAGATAAAAATTTTCCATAAATCATGATTTCTGCAACGTATGTATAACTTGAAAACCTTCTGGAAAGGATTCATCATTCTAGAAACCATTAAGAACACTCACTCTGGTGGAGTAACGATTCGGTCAGTAGCCTCTGAAGAACACAAACCTGGGTTTGAATTCCAGATCCAGGGAGAAACAACCAGTGTGAACAGCTAAAGGGGAAAAAAAGTGCTTCTTCCTCCTCTCTCAATAAAACAAAAATCCAAAAGCAAGAACAAAACAAAACAAAAAATCCCAACAATAAAAATCATGGGAGGAGAACAAAATATTAACATTAACAGAAATTTGAAAGAAGTTGTTGTCAACTGTCATGGATAAATTTGAGGGGTCAAGATTTCAGTAGAGAAAGTAATTTCAATAGAGAATAATAATTAGAGAACCAGAAGTAGAAGTAGAGCCTAAAGATGTGCCTATATTGCTGCAATCTAATAATAAAATTTGGATGTATGGGGAATTGCTTTTAATAGATGCGCAAAATGGTTTCTTGAGATGGAACCTATTCCTGGAGAAGATGCTGTGAACGCTGTTGAATTATAGCAAAGGATTTAGAACATTATATAAACTTAGTTGATAAAGTAACAGCAAGATTTGAGAGGACGAACCCCAAATTTGGAAGACATTCTACTGTGAATAAAATGTTATCAAACAGTATTGTATGCTATAGAAAAATCTTCCATGAAAGGAAGATTCAATTGATGTAGCAAACTTCATTGCCACCGTCTTTTAAAAAATTGTCACAACCACCCTAACCTTCAGCAATCACTACTCTGATCAGTCAGCAGTTATCTACATCCAGGAGAACACTCCACCAGCAAAAATATGGACTCATTGAAGGCTTAAACTATTATTAGAATAATTTTAACAATGAAGCATTTTTATTTTAGAAATGAACATTGCTTTTTAGACATCAGGCTATTGTATGCTCAAGAGACTAGTTGTAAACCTAGTGTTTACATGTAATAGAAAGGAAAAAAAAAAATACCCCTTGCTTTATTGCAATATTTGCTTTAATTTGGTGATCTGGAATGGAACCAGCAACATATGCTTGTACACCAAAGGTACTAGAAATATCATAAGAATTCTACTTAATAAAAGTTGTGAATAGTTAGTGTGAGTAAAGGAAATATACAGAGATACAGGAATATATAAACCTTACAGGACCTAAGTGCCAACAAAGTTAGAAAGCTCAACCAGAGAACTCCACAGTCTTGATCTCTCATGACAGGAGAAAATGGTTCCAGGATAGCAGCATGCCAGAGAACAAAAAAAAATCACTATGAATTCTCCCTGGTGGAAAAGTTCCCAAAATAGGCTTTGGCATACCAAAAAATAATTTAAGTAAAATATAATCCAACAATTAAAATAATTATTAGAATAAAAACCAAGTCACTATGAATAATGAACAAAAGCAAAAAGAACAATAAACAGATCCTATCTGATCTCAGATATGGAAATTAATTATAAAGCATGCAATAATTATGTATAAAAAGCATAAAGAAATAAAATATGGAATAAAGAAAAAACAAAGTAAGAAAGAGCTAAGTATAGCTTTTGAAAATAAAAAATACAATTGCAGATATTAAAATCTCCATGTGTTAAACAAAAGACTAAAGTCAGATAAAGAAACTAGTAAACAGAAACATAAATAAGCATAAATTATTCATTACCACGCAAGGAGACAAAGATGGAAACATGAAAGAATGATTAAGAGTCATGGAGGATATAGTACAATGTAATTTATTTAATCTGATTTCCAGAAAAAGAGAATAGTAAAGTAAAAACAGTAATATCTGCACTCATGTTAGATGAGAATTTCCCAAATCTGTTAAATGTAGTACCAGTAAGTGTTGAATCTCTACAATCCTAGATGTAGAAAGAAGAGATTGTAGTGCAGCAATCAGAATTAGATAAACAAAGAGAAAGTAAAACATGATAGGCAGACAGAGCCGTATAACAGGTAATTGAGCACTAAGGATTCACCAACGCCCGCTTTCTCTGCCTTTTGGGTCTAAAAACACCAAGTGGCTGCGAGCCGGTGGGGCGGGGAACAAACCCAGTCCAGTAGAAAAAAGCTGAGGCCTCCGCTCTGAAGATTTCTACACGCTGCACTCCTCCAAGCATGGTGTCACCCACAGGATCGTCTGTTTTGTTTTTGTTCAGTGGTTCATAACATTCAAATAAAGTCAGTATTTTCTAACAATTCAGCGTTCCGAACCTCCAACCACCCAGAGAAAGGAACAAACAGTTGCTCCTTTAGGAACTCTGCACTTGCCCCGCAGATACTGTTTTCCTCCACGACCTCTTTTATTTCTCTTTTCTCAGGTACCAGTCAACATGGTTGGCAGGGAGTTTCATGACTAGGACCCTTTAAAAGATTAATAATATGATTCTACAAAATACAAGAGTTTCTGGTAGACCCTGGTGGGGTAGCGGTTGGTCTTAGTCCACACACAATACAAGGCTCCCTGCTGGCGTCCCGGCTGATGGGAGCAACCAAGATGAGCAACTAAATAAATTCTTCCCGATCTCGGACTGTCTCTGCTTGCCTTCATTCCTTCCTGCACCTTTTCTTTAAAATATATATAGATATCATAGTTTCTACTGCAAATATGGTCCTCTTGACCAGTAACTCAGAAACCCATATATTAAATATGTTGAGGTTCCATATGAACATGAATGCGAAATTGTATTTTTATAATTTATGTCAATTTTTTTTTTTTTTTTTTTTTTTTTTTTTTTTAAGGCAAGGTGCAGGCAGAACTGCAAGTGGCCAGCAGAGGCAGGCAGGAAAGAGGCACTCCACTCATCATATTTAGTAGCTGTTTATCTTGATTGTTTCCCACCCACACCCCCAGCCCCACCCCTGGGTCTAGAGACACAAACTCAGGTTCCTGGGATGTATGCCGACTGCGCTGGCCGGCGGAACACTGCTAGATTAAACTGTCACTCCACCAGGACGTACCTATGTTAAAATTTCTTAATTTTGATAAACATTAATACTTGACCTATAATTGAGATACACCAAATGATAACTAGAATTTGTTACAAACATGTGGTCGTATATTTTCACTGAATTATTTTAAAGATTAAAATATTTGTAAGTAGATAATGTTTAGAATGAAGTTAAGAGGACTCCTAGGTGCATAAACTGAAGTAAAACGGAATCAAGTATCTTCCCTAATACCTAATTTAACTAATAAAACAAAGGCAGACAAACATTGGCAAAGAAACGGTCATTTAATAGGTTTGTCATAAATTTGAGAAAAAAAACATAAAATGATGATAGTATTCTCATGTGATAACCTAGATATATATATATATATATATATATACATATAATTTTAAGCAAAGGTGCAAGCAGGAAAGAAGGCAAACAGAAGGAGGCAGATGGGAAGAGAGAGAAGAAAGAAGTATTTTATTTTGTTCATCTTGATTGTTCCCACTGGACATAAACCTGGGAACTTGGGATGCATGTGGACTGCACCCAATGCCTATTCCACACCAGGGGATGGTGATATCCTAGAGCTTTTGTTTAAAAAAAAAAAAAAAATTCTATTTTAATATTTCTGGTTTAATATTTTGAAGGGTAGGGAAAAATAGTGATCCTTTATTATATGTACTGCTTCAAAACTCTTATAAGTATTCTTGAGGACACATGAGATTTGAAAACGTCTCATTAATGCCCTAATATGGAGAGAAATATCCTGAGTATTAGTAGTCACACGAGGAAAAATTGTAGGAAGATTCATTGACAGATGTAGCCCCAACCAACATCACAGATTCTCAGGAATCAAGCTTTGACATTTTTTAGGATTTCATACTGAATAGCAGCAGAAAGAGAATAAAAAATTTGCCGTGGCTAGAAAAGACTAGAAAAAAGGCTAGAAAAGTAAACTGCACATCTGACTAAATGGAGTGGGCCTTGGTGTAGGATATTGAATGGGACCTCAGAAAAGGAATAAGAATCCAGCATCCATCAAAATGAAAACTCTTTTTTTCTATCCTCTTAACCTGAGGCTATGGGAAAATAGACAGCCCTCAAATTATGGCAAATGAACAGAAAATAACAAAATTTTGTGAAAGGGTGACTAGAGAAATTAACCTAGAGTCTTTCAGATTAAGTAAGACTGGGTAACACAGTCTATGTCACACATAGCAATATGAGGACAATGACAACCAGCTATGTAAATCGTTCTTTTGAAAAGAAAGATTGAAATGAAGGAAAAAGAAATAAAAATTGAATAAAAATGGTGGTTCTGGTAGATTAAAAAATTCAGTTTGGGGAAGAAAAATGGAAATAAATCTCACAAGCAAGTGTAGAGGTAATTGGTAAAGTACAGGCGCATTTTGAAAAGAAGTTCCAAAAATATGACAAAATTGAATAATATGGAAGTATAAATTACAAAATAAAAGATAAAAACCCAAACTTGAATCAGAATATTGAATTTGATTAAGTCTAAAACTAAGATTATACAACTGGAGGGAATTATGGTTGCAAACAGAATATTAAGATGATAAATCATGAAAAAAATACAAGCAACAAAAATTAGAAGCTAAGAAGCAGTTTGGCAAGAACAAATATCAATATTACTGTTACGTTGTGTATTTAATATGAGCGTCACAATTCTATCCACTTTCTCAATCTATTATCTCACTTAAACCTAAAACAACCTTATAACCATAATATCTTAACCTCATTTTCTGATTGAGAAAATAAGGAATGGCAATATTAAGTATTTGCCCAAGTGAAGAAGCAGACTTCTAATGCCCAGCTTCTCTTACTGGCTACTGTTCAGTGTTAAAATGGTCTCACTTTGAATTAGTGATGTCATTTAATTCATTTTGTATTTATTCACTTTCTAAATTTCTTGTTTTAAGAAAATAGGTATTTTTATGAAAATAATGAAAAATCATTATTCAAAAAAAATCATTAATATAAAGGCTGGCGATAAGTGTGGCTAAATGTCTCAAAACAAGTCAATATTTAAGTCCTCAATAGTGGTGTTAGTTTTTTTTAAACCCTACTTGAATTATGTCGGGGTAAGCAGTATAAATGTTCTAAAATGGAAATTTAATAAAAGCTTGTCAATAAAGGTGAGCCAATTCATTCCAGAGCTGGTGTGTTTTATTTAAAAAAAAAAATTAAGAATTTCAGTTTAAATAGGCTTAGTATAATTCCAAAGGAGAAAAGGTAGAGAATGGTGAATTATCTAATGATCATCTGTGGGATGTACTTTCTAAAACAAAATTGTTAAATTGTGTCGTCTAATTACAGTTTTCTTCATGGTCCACTTGCAGTTTCATCCTCTTCTGATTCAGTCAGTATTTCCCATAAAACCTGGAGACTCCACCAACTAAATCTAAAAGTTTTATGAGGCACTATTTTCTTAAATGTAGTTAACTGTACTTGTTTTTATTTTAAATGAGCAGATAGTTCTGTTTCCTTGCAGCAGTGCATGAATATGTGAATACACGATGTTCCCAAATTAAATTTTCCATTTAAACAGAAAATTAGAAATAATGAACTCTGCAAAAATTATTCTTCAGCCCAAATATTGTCAATTTTTTAAGCTAGAATGACCTGCATAGGAAAATGCTGAAAACACAAGATCATGGCTTGAAGAACATAAACAAATGGGATTTTTGTTGTGAAAAACAAGTGAAAGTGTCCTACCAATGTTAAAGGAAATGAAATTTATAGTTTATAATAGGAAACTCTAGGAAGAGTGAATAAATCTGATACCTACCTAATGAAAAAGCCATCATTTTTCAATGTAATAATTTTTAATCTTTCATTTGATTTTCATCTACATATCTATATGCATAATCAATTAGAGTTACTAGTGTTTTAGGGCAAGGATGTTAATGGATTTATCCTGTATTTGATGAGTAAGGATTCTTAATTTTGAGACCAAAGAAAAGGGTAAATGAACATGGAAAATATTTTCAAAGCTACATCATCACTTTAACATGTAAAGAACTGCTTGGTTTTTGTATTTTTTGTTTTTGAGTTTTTATTTTTGAAAGTATAGCAAAAACAGGACTGCATAGGAATCAGATATGACTTGTCTGCCATCATTTATTGTCTAGGATTTAATTTTAAAGAAAACCAGAAGTTTTAAAGCATTAAGTAAAACTTAAGTAAAGTATCTCTTAGGCTGAAGACCCTTTCTGTATATTCACATTATTTAATATTTGTTCTCATTATTATATAACATGAAAAATCGTTTAGAATAGCAACTTAGTTTAAAAATATCCAAGGAAATAAGTGTCTGAAGGAAATACTGTCAGGTGCAAATTTTTTAAATTGACAAAGGATATTTATGTTAATGAAAATAATTTTAAAGTGTTTCTGCACTGTTTAGTACTCCTTACTTTCATTCAGTATGTTGAATCTCAAAATGACTAGTTTAAGAAAACTGAGGGTATTGTTTGCAAGATTGAGATTCAGAATTTAACTTAACTGAAATTTTTAAATGCAGCACAGACACCAGAATTTGGGATTATGAACAGTTTTAAAAATAAACACAAAATAACCCCACTTGTATGATCATTGTAACTTTAATGTAGGGCAAATATCTACAGATCGCAGATTCTCTCTAGGGTCCTTTTAGAGCCCTGATAGCTGATTTAGTGTCATTTTCTCTTTTCTGTTGGTTCTACTGGGACTCAGGTACAAGCAATATGAACTCTGTTTTCAACCTATGACCTTACTGTGATGAAGAAAAGATTGGACTGTTGTCTCCCGAGTGTGAGATAATATAAAGTTTTCCTGGGAAAACCTTTTACAGTGACTCACAATTGTCCTGAGACAGAAAACAGAATATGCAGAAATTTATAAGAAAATATAAGTTTAAGAATGGACGCTTTAGTTTCAAAAAGTTTGTACTTGAAATATCACTTAATGCCTATTATTTTCATCCCAGCTGTTCCCTTGTCCCTTTACTATAAATAACATTTTTTTCTACAAATCTTGGATTTTTTTTTTAATTCAAGGTAATGATAGTGTATAATACATGACTTTACCACAAATGAAACATTTGATATGTTTCCCTAGGCTCCCAAATAGTGTTTAGATTAGAATTGCAAAACCTTTCTTTGTAAGCCACATACGAATTGTTCTAGTCTCACTTAAAACTCTAGTATTAGTACAAAAATTATTTCTCCAGTAGTCTATATTCTGAACTTTAAATATTTTTAAAATTTGTAAATATTAAAATAAATAAAATAAACAAATATTTGTCTCGCCAGTAAACAGAATTTATTGTCGAACATAAATCAGTCCAGCATAGCCAAAAGAGGCAGTGCTGTCCAAAACCTTACGCGTGCAGAGCTCGCCACTTGTTCAGAGGACCACCGCTGGGGATGTACTTCACTCCGCAACCATCTGGGATGAGGTGCTTCTTAGCCACTTTATCTTCAAATTCGTCAGCATTAAACTTGGTGAAGCCCCACTTCTTGGAGATGTGGATCTTCTGGCGGCCAGGGAACTTGAACTTGGCCCTGCGCAAGGCTTCAACCACGTGCTCCTTGTTGTGCAGCTTGGTGCGGATGGACATGATGACTTGACCGATGTGGACTCTGGCCACCGTACCCTGCGGCTTTCCAAAGGCGCCACGCATACCGGTCTGGAGCCTGTCTGCTCCAGCACAGGACAACATCTTGTTGATGCGGATCACGTGGAAGGGATGCAGCCGCACTCGGATATGAAAGCCATCTTTGCCACAGCTTTTCACCATATATTTGTTGGCACAAATTCGGGCGGCCTCCAGGGCTTCAGAGGAGAGCTGCTCATACTCATCAGACACCATATGGCCACAGAGCGGGAACTCATCCACTTTTGCCTTCTTCCGGCCCAGGTCGAAGATGCGGATCTTGGCATCAGGGACTCCTCTGCAGAAGCGTGACTTCGGATACGGCTTGTTCTTGCAATACCGGTAACAGCGAGCGGGTCGGCGGCCCATGGCGGCACCACGAAGCTCACCTGCAACAGCAGCTGCAGGGGCAGCGGCAGCGGCAACGGCAACGGCAACAGCAATGGCAACCGCAGGTCGTGGAAGAGCGAGGCTTTTCCACGCATGCGCATATGTGCATTATATAGATTACCCATCTTCCCCAGCAGGAACCATAGAGTCCCAGCGGAAATATGAAGAGGTCTTCCAAGGACGTGTCACCATAGACAGTGGGTACACTCTACGCCGGCAATAGGCGTGCAACTTGGCACATGCGCAAAACGGGGGTCGGGGGCAGTGATTTTGCCCAGGGTCTGTTGGGTAACGAATTCGGCCTCGTCACACTAGAGAAACCTTTTTTTTTTTCCCATGATGAGTCTCCTGGGCACAGCATGCTTGCCCTGTTGTCTTAAATATAAAAAGCATGTTTTCCTAGAATTTAAGTAAGGAAGATTTCTCCAATAATTCAATTACCTTGTATCTAGTGTGTCCAAATCCATTTTCCAGAGTTGGTACCTCCCTTAAGCCTTTGTAAACTAAGTGCAGTTTCTCTAAGAATGTGGTCCCTCAACTTCCTTGGGTCTAGTGGTTTCTTAGCATGAGCGCTCTAACAACACTCAGGAAGAGATGAAAGTGGAGACTGATGTTCTTTGTTGTACTTATTGCTTGAACATTGCTTTAAAAACATGAAAATTTTCTTTCTTTGGCCATATGGAATGATTTTATTACCAAAATGACATTCACAAAATTGAATTATCAAATAAATTTTTTAACTTTAGGCTATTTGCATTTTCAAATGGTACAGCTGCTGGGACTACATAACACCGTTACTATGCTATATTAATCTTTTATACTTTACTAAGAGTGAGTCTAATAGTTTTTGCTTTGTTTTGCTTTTGATTTACTTTTTGTAAAAATATCAGGATCAGAGTGTGGAGAAAGAAGAAAATAACAGAAAAAAGAATTGAATCTATAATCCCTAACTTGCATTTTTCTAGTTTTTATAATTCCTTCATGCTATTTCACAAACCCGTGACATGGAACAAAATCCTTCCAATGTGAATATAATCGGCTAATGCTTTCCCTTTAAAGCAGGGAGTGGGGTTGGTAGAGGTGAGGGTGGGGTAGGGGTGGGCAGATTGTGGGGGCAGTGCAGTGCTGAGTTAGGGGGGAAGGGGGATACTGGGGGAGGGGTTGGGAAGGAGGGTGGAGGGAAGTGAGTGCATGCGGGTGGCGGGGTGGTCCTCAGATAGGGGGTGCCGGGGTGCGGTGTGTTGGAGTTGTAAAAAAATAACTCCTGCGCTTTGAATGGGATTGTACGAAATACCAGTATTATTGGGTAGAAAAATTAAAACTCCCAGTGTAGCGAACTTTCCCACATTAAATAGAAGCCCGCTCTCCTCCCTTTTCTTTCATTTCTGCCTTCCTCTTTTCCTCAAATAGCTACTCTTTACTATGTAAGCCTAAATATGGAGATTAAGTCACTCTGTTCCCCTCACTCGGTACAATTTTAAGAAAGTACTTAAATGTTACCCAGATAATATTCCATCGTATAAAAAAGGACCAAATATATCCCCCTCAAAAAAGCCAAATGAGTCTAGACAGCTTGAGATGTGACCCTGGTGCCAACTGAGGAATGGACAGGGAAGACTATCAGGAAAGAGTTTCATATAGTAACTATGACTATGGGTCCTGGCACATGGAAAGGCATGAAGTCTTTAAGAAACGTGGGCCATATTAGGAACTAAAGTCAGGCCATTGTGACTGTGATTGACAGTGGTGAATGGCAGTGTGAGTCTAGTGTGTATGTGTGTGCGTGTGGGGGAGGGGTAGATATCACACGGGAACCATTTTGGAAAGTTAGGAATCCTACTCTTGTTGGTACCATTGAAGAACTTTTCCCAGGTTTTCTCTCTCATTAGGTATACTGTGGTCAATAGACAGGAAGGAACCAAAAAAATGGGCATATAGGCAGGTCAAGAAGGACTGCTTTGTAATACTGATAAAAGGAAATGAGAATAATTTGGAAATGCTTTTAGTATCTTTTTCTTTATATATGTTTGCATCTTTATCTACTCTTACATACTCAGAAGCTGTCAGTTTCTGAAGGAGTCTTGTGTGTTAAAGGGAAGATAACTGACCAGAGATGATACGCCATCATGTCCTGTCACCCACTCCCACCCCCAACCCATCTAGAACATGCTTGGTTTTCCAAAACCCTAAAATTCTCTGACTAGTTGATACTGTGTCGCTATTATGGCCTGCTTGCATAATCCTCTTTCTTTAAACCAAAGGGTGCCAAATCATCAGTTTTTTCTTGGAATTTAGCAATTTATTCATTGAAGGCCTATATTCACCAAAGCCTGAAGTCCCAGGCAATAGAGGGAGGTTGATTACCCTGCCACCTTTATGTATGAGGCCCTTTACAATTGCAGACTAAAGTCAAAGGATGAGAAGAGAAGAGGAGGGACAGACTGGCATTCTCCATTCACACTCTGTTCCCTATCCCTTCAAATATTAAAGGAGAACTTACGGGAAATGCAGGAACCCCATCTATTTAAATACTAAAAGATAAACATTCCTTTCTAGGAATTTCCAAATTTTGAGTGTACTCTGTCTCCCAACTCCTGGTAGAATATGCATACAGTTGAGAAAATGATACATGAGAAACAACTTTGAAATTTTTTAGCTAAATGTGTTACTTTGATAAATGCAATGAATATTTAGCAAAATGGGACACTAATAATCATATAAAACAGAGGTGGCTTAAATAATGAATAAAACATGTAAGTCGAGTAAGGTAAGAAAGGGGCCTGACAACTGCGTATGACTTATAATCTGTAAAAACAAGGACTATATTTTGGCTCACTGTTTTGTCCCGTTTTTGGCAAATTGTGTGATCTGTGAACAATAAATAGGAATGCGTTCATGGCACTCCTGAGATGGAGTGGTGTGTTGGTAAATGCCTAACAGCCTGTTGATTTGTGACTGGGAGAAGGAAGCCCTAATTTGCAGTTTTCACTGACTTTTGTGGTATAAATATTCTCTCATCAATTGCAGCCATCATTGTGAGCCAATATAAGCCTACTCCATCAGTCTTCTGTTTGGCTTTTCATACCTAAGAAAAGTTGAAAAGAAAAATTTTACTAAAGTTCATAATAGGTAACTGGAATAATAAACTTTGGAATGGGTGGAGAGAGAGATGATTTTTTGGGACCCCTTAGAAAGCAGACAAGTAAACATATTTATCTCAATTCATCTTTGACTGTCAAAGTCTTCCCTACATTGTTTCCCTCACCTGTTCTTTAGCCCCTATGTAACTAGTTTGCGGTATTCTGTATATATTGACTAGGTAAGCATCAATGCAGCCTTTAAGTTCTTGGCATTATCACTGAGCAATATGAGAAATCCTGGTATCCTCTGCCTTCGTGCAAAGACTGAAAAAGAACAGTTACGTGTATCAGTTCAATGTAGTGTTTTCTTTCTTTTCTTGATAGTGTCGGGGAAAAAGAAAATTCCTTCATCCATCTGAGGTTTTCATGGGCTGGATGAAAAAACAAATAACAACAGATACAATTAGCAGAAGAAAACACCAAATTTAATGACATACATAAGGAGAGGTTACATGGCTATAAATTTGAAGGTAAATGGAACAGACCAAAGACTCACATTCATTTACTTTGATTTGGGAAATGGGATTTGGGGTTTGAGATGAAAGAAGGGGGCCCTCACATGAGGGAATGACTTCAT
Source organism: Solenodon paradoxus (assembly GCA_004363575.1). Classification (NCBI taxonomy): domain Eukaryota; kingdom Metazoa; phylum Chordata; class Mammalia; order Eulipotyphla; family Solenodontidae; genus Solenodon; species Solenodon paradoxus. The sequence goes on from RJWH01000027.1 coordinate 39,479, forward strand.
ATGACAAAACCTTGACTGTAGACATAGGATAGGTTTCTCTGATAAAAAGGTTGTCTCTAGAAATTGCTCCACTTCTAAGTACCTACAGTAAGGGTAACTGAAGGTCTCCATTAACCTTTAGTTTCAGACCAAGATGACACATATTGAGAAAAGCCTTCTCAAAACATCTTTAAAATGGCCTACCTAATTAATTGGGGGTTTGGAGGGTTGATCCTAAAATATCACATTTCACAATGAGTAAAACCAGACTTCATTCTCAAAGAATATGATGCACTAGAGATTAACATATTCACTGGCATTCACCTGGGTGCTTTCTGCTGCTGGAACTTGCTGCATTGTTGATTACTCAGTAATTGTGTAGCATTATATCACTTAGTGTTTGACAGTATATTGTGATTCAGAGATCGGGTTTGTGTTGGACTCTCAATGAGGTGAGAAGCCTACACTGGATGAAGAACTGTTATTTCACTTTGTTTCTTAATGACTTTACACTGGGAGCTGTAATCTCAATATTTTTGAGAGCCTAGATGAGCAATTTGACTATGTTTTCCTTGAGTTGAGTAGTGAATGTAAAAGAGACATGGTTATGACTGGCCTTTTCTTCAAAGTTAGCCTATTATGCCAATTGTCATGGCAATAGGTCGTCATGTTGCCTGTTTCTCAGGCACTTGATTCACAATGGTCCTCTTATCTATTTTACAAATGCACATTTTTGGAATAAAAATATAGTCAAATAATTTTAACTGTTTAGGCCCAAAGGCATAAATCCTTTCCTTTTTGACTGATGTTTTATGCATTTTTATTAATCTCTCCTTGGGGATCTGTTTTTTTTTTTAGATTTTGGATATAGTAATATATAGTATATATGTTTATCATTATGCTTTGGGAGTGTAGAATGAGTTCCCCCAATTGAATATCATTTTTACATTATCCAGAAAATTGGAAAAACATATATGAGGACTGGATCAGGGAGAAGTAGCACATAAATATGAACTTAGATTTTAATTGATTTTAGTTTGCAAATTTTTAATTTACTTGTTTAGGTTTCATACTTGGTGTAAAATTTATAATCAACATTATATGGTAGATGATATTTAGTTTTATAAACATTTAAGTAACACTGTAACAAAGAACATATAATGAAAGTTATAATATAAAAATAACGATGTGCTTCCATCCTTTAGATATGTCTACTTGTTCTTTTATTTAAAAGGCATAATGATGAGAGCACTGTTATTCTCTTATGCCCTTGGTGATTACAACAATAGTATAAAGTTTGTGTGGTTTGCAGACAAATATGAAGCAAATATTTAATTAAACATTAAGATAATTTAATCACTGGTATAATGACATCCAACCATATTTCAGGTTAAATGTCTCTTGTATATTTAATGCATGACCAGTGAATAGAGCTGCTTCCTTGTGAAAATTAGCAATTGACCTTATAACTTTCTTTATGAAACAACTATTTCAATTGATAAAGCTCTGACTTTGGAAAGCTTTAAATGAAGTTTTGCCTCACCTAAGTATTTTAATCCATTTTCATTTTGATTCTTCCCTAAGGTAGCAAATACTGAGGAACAGAAATAAAGTGACCTATTATTTGAGACACGTGGTAAACCACTGTATTATTGATCTACTTAGTCCTTGTGTAAAGAATTGGATCTTGCCCAAAACTTCTGGGAGATAATATCTTGTGTCTTTTCTTTGCTGAGGGATTTTGGTCTTACTGTGTTTTGTAACAATGTAATTTAGGTTGAAGACTGATGTTGACATAAAACCCAACCACATATTGTAGGAATTTGGGTTATGTTATCAGTCAATTTAAAGGCTTCCATTACCATATGCGCAACCAGACAATCAGTCATGGCTATCTAATGAAATTTCAAAGAAAGTCTGAATACTAGGGGTTAAGCAAGTTACTCTGATAGGAAATACTCTATGCATACTGTTACAAATGTATCATTATTCAATGAGGAGAGGCCAATGGAAGGTCTACGAAATCCTGAAATCTACTCTATGCATTTCTTCCCTTATTTTCCTTTGTAGCTTTTCCTTCCAATAAGCCATAACCACGACCATAATAGCCTTTAGTAAGTCCTTATGGTGAATTATCAAACCTGAAGGTGATTTGAAAAGCCCTCAGGTGCAGTTGGTGTCAGAAATGAAGGCAGTGTTGGGGGCTGTGCTTTCTAACTTTTCATTTGGTTCAGACATTTTGTAATTTCCATCCCTCACCCCCACAAACCTAGTGAACTAGATATGTTAAATGGCAGGGCACTGAAACATAGAGGAGAATGGAAACCTAGTTTGTAGTGTCAGTAGAGTTATATCTTACATCTATTGTATCTTAACAGTCTAACAAATACGCATAAAGATGGTCTCAAAAAGTCATTTTTTTCCTGCTTGACATAATGCATATTTATTGAAAATTAGTTAATCCACATTACAAAAATATAGATAGACAAAATTTTGACAAGTTTTCTGGGAATAATTTTTATTTGCCATTTTAATAGATTCTTGATCTTTTCTGTAAGAATAAATATTTGATTATTTTGATGATGACAAATACATTTTATAATATGCTAAATTATAGACCCACATATGGGTAGATAGATCTACTTCATGATTGTCTATTTTATTGTTTTATTAATATATTCAACAGTTAGTGCTAAGAACTATAGTAAGCAGCTTCTACTTATTACTAATTTGACTTGAGGTCAACTTTTAGAAGCTAACTGGTCATAAATTCAGTCTTGCTACTTCTGACAAAATAATGTTTTCGAATGAGGCTTCTTAGTCATGTAAGCAGCAAAATGTGGATTTTCCACAAATAATGGCAGTGACTAGCATTAAAAATAGGATGATGCAGGCATCAACATGAATCAAACTGATCAAAATAAGTTCACAGCCTGTTAATTTTGGGTACAGGTCTTAATTTCAAAGAAACAAATGTTTGGGTCTTTACTAAACAGTGTTCATAAAATTTTAACTAAGTGTTAAGATACATGTTTTTTTTTTATTTCTGCTTCAGACTGCATAAAATTCTATTTTAGAATGGTTCTAAATGCAGTCTGAAGGCTTTCAGGAATAGGACATACTAAGAAACCTTACTTTTCTCAACATCTTACTTGAAAGCCACATTATATCTTTTATGGAATGAATTAGAGTATTTTTCCATGTATTTTAATTTAAAAATACTATGTCTTAACAAATTCTTTTGAAATCGTTATGTAAATATAATTAACTTAAATTACCAAGTTGTTTCTGGAAATTTAGTAAGTTTTGAGGATCACTGTGTTGAAGTACTATAAGGCCACAACATGTCTCATGTATATAAAATAAAAGTAAAGCTAGACTCAGGGAAAACATGTATCTCTTTAAACCATAAAAATATTTCTCGTACGTAATTTAACCTAATTCCCAACAAATAATTGTCTCAAAAGTCACATGAAAACAACCTAGCCTGATTTTCAAAATAATGAAATAGCACTCAGAAATGTTAAGTGACTTACTCCTCCCCACAAAAAAATGAGTTGTGATGGATCTTGAAGAAAAAAATCAGCTCACTTGTGAACACTTTATCCAAAATTTTTCTCCTTGAAATTTATCATTTGGAGCCAGCAAAATTATAGCAGATCATCACTTAGCATCTGAAAGTAAAGCTAGATGTAAGATGAATTGTGATTTAATTGTGGAGCACATTAAGAGCTTGTGTGTTCTGAAACCAAAACTATTCTGAGTGATTTCTTTAGTAAATAGGATGTAAATTAAAAATTAAAAATCAGAGAGAAAGAAAATATTTATTTAAAATAAGAAAGTAAAATAAATTGCAAATTACAATCAACAATTAAAAGTTAAAGCACCTTTTTTTGATTCCATGTTTGTATTAATTACCTGATATACCTTTCTCCCTTACATTTTCTGGCTACATATCTTTTGATCACGTCTCCATTTGACCATTATTTTATAATATTTTTATGAAGAATAGAGACTCAGTTCAATGATTCCTCCTGGGAGAGTGTTGAAATCTGTATTGATAATCTATAAAAGTTTTATTTATACTCATTACTCAGTTCACCAGTGTAATGCATTTCTTTAGGATTGTTATCAAATTGAGAAAGGCATTTTATCTGCTATATATTAAGTTTAATATTTCAAATGAATAAGCTCAGATACTTGGAACCATGGACAATAATTGTGGACTAGTTTATCATTGATATTCTCATTTTAACACAGAGATGCCAGAGCTGCCACTCATCTTGCTCCTTTCCATGAGAGTTAACTGTGTGCATATTTCCTCACATTGAGTTCAGTGATATCATGTTGATAGAGTGAGTTGTCCATGATAGAAGTATTTATACCATTGGTTAAAATTACAAATCAGGACTTTTGTTTATTATTTTCTCTAGCCAGGCGGTTATTAAACATGTACCAGCACATCACTGTTCATCCCTTAATTTATATATTTAAGTTATATATTTCTTTCATTGCTGTCAGCACTTTATGTCAGGAGAGGCAAAAATTTAAATCCTTTTCTCATGATCTTAATCATTCTCCATTAATTTCATAATAAGACATAAAACAAGTCAGGATCCATTTGTAATCTCAATTAAAATATTTTAATTAATTAAAGCTAGTGATGGATCTGAAAAAATTATGGGACAATTTGGTCCTTGATAACAGATAGCTATTGACACGATTCATCTATACTGTATTTGCTTTATAATTCATCAATTGTTGCCACGTTTTTCTCTTACTTATTTAATAAATAAATTGAAAAGTGCTGTCACATGAAGAATCTGTCTCTAATTTGTTCCAAATGAAATAACTCAAAATGTCTTTCCAAATTGCAAAATGTAAATGAAAAAAGTATAAATGTTATATTTCAGTAGTTTCAATTATTAAATGAACACATCCCTTTGAACATTTACCGTTGTATAACAATGAGTTGGCACAAGGAGCAGTCAGAATAATCCTAGAAGCAATTTTAACACCAGAGCAATTATCGGTAATCGATCCATACATTGATGTGATTGCATATCGCTTTAAAATGCCTTAAGCACACACTGAAAGCATTCTCTAACTTCCCTTTAGGCAACCATCAAAATTGTCAAAGCTATTACAAGACTATATGAACTCAAGAAAGCAGAGGAAAGGATAGGAAAGGAAAAGGGTATGCAAAAAAGATTGCAAATTTATATTAAAAAATCTGTCTCAATCTTTATCTGTTTATCTATATCTGTATATCTATCTATCTATCTATCTATCTCCCTATCTACCTATCTACCTTTTGTCTATGTCAACTCATGCTAAGGGCCCATCCAAGAACCTTGGAATCAGCCTGTGTAAGTGGAGTCTTATGCATCCATTGCTTCAGTAATTTTATTAGATGTAATTTCATTTCTGAGCAGATGATTTTGTTTTCTATTTAATAATAATCTTTTTCATTTTTACCTCCCTAGTGATTTTACTTTTATATTTACTACCTATAATCTCATGTTTTCAACTCTTCTAGCAATATACCATAACTGCGTTCAAACCCTTTGCTCACACTAAAATGTGGATTATAGTTTTCAACTAAAAAGTTCTCTTTCTCAAAGTTTCTAGGAGCAAAGCTTTACAATAAAAGAACTGAGTGAATAAAAATACAATTTCTAGCAGCAATGAATTGAAAAGATTATTCCTGGTGGTACATGGGACAATACAGATGTTTCTATATTTGTGGCTTGCATTTTAGTTAGAGGAATAAAACTACTTAATAAATACCTGTAATTTGAAAATAAAATCTAGATACTTATCAAGTATTGTGCAACAGATTCCAAAAGTATCAGTTATTTAAATATTAGAATAAAATACTAGAAGAAAAGATACATGACTTTATTTATAATCTTGAATTGGTAACAGTTTTTTTAAGCAGGAGACAAAGGGCATAAACTGTCAAGAAAAATTTTTGACTTTAGAAAAATTTAAACTTCTGCAAGACCAAAAAAATAGTAAATAGGTGTGTGTGTGTATATATGTGTGTGTGTGTGTGTGCGTGTGTGTGTGTGTGTCTTTATAGATACATGTACAGGAACATCACTGCATGCATATATGTAGACAAGGAGAGAGAACTATTCAGAGTTCATAAAAACGGAATAGAGTTATGGTTATTCATTAATGCATCACACTACTTCAAATTTAGTGATCTTAAATAACAAAAGAATTTACTTTTATTATATATCGTTGTTCTGGGTGTTGACTAATCTCATCAAGTTAGTTCACATTCGAGAGCAGTTTATGGCATTATAGTCATACGGTTACTGGGATGAAAGTCATCTTTTAACAGAAAGATACTTCACTTCCATATTTAATAATTAATAGGTATAATTTCAACTAGTGGTATGAGCCAGATCAATGATATGTTTCTGTCCATGTAGCCTGGAATTCATCCCAAATGAGTAAGTTAGGTGGAAATATCTATGACCTAGTTTCAGAAATCATGTAGTATCTCATCTGTTTCATGCTTTTCATTAAAATTCAATCACTAATGTTAAACTCATGTTCAAGGAAAAAGAAATTAAACAATTTCGTTACAGAAGGAGTGTCAAAAATTGGTATGACATTTATGAAACCACCATAATATCCCTGAAGGCAAAAAAAAAAAAAATTTACATTCCTCCTACAAGCAAAACACACTTATCTGTAGCCGTATTCCCTAGACATGCAGCTATGAAGACGTTTGATTCAAAGTTGAGGTTCAGTTTTAGTAATATAAATCAAGTCTAAGTGTAGATGAATGTTCTTCATCTCAATCTGAAGATCCAGAAACTAAGAGAAAGTAAACAGTCCTCCAAACATCCAAAATAACACAACCACCAAAGATCCTGCCATTCATAAAGCATGAAAATGGAAGATCAAGTGGCCCACAGAATATCTGAAAAACATTCAGGCACATGTTGCCAGTTCTTTTATAATGACACAGTCCTACTTCTTGGGAATGACTTTCTAGAAGTCTTAGCTATACCCTCTAGGATTTTAATATCTTCCCTTTGAATGTTCTTTCATTTTGTACCAAAAAAGTAAAAGAACCTATGTTTGTAGTTGAATTAGCATTATGAAACTGATTAACATGAATTCAAGTAAAGTACCAAGATATAAGATCAATATATAAATATCAATTTCCTTTATACTAGCAATAGACAATCATATTTTTTACAATTGCATAATAATGAAGCATTCCATAGCGTTGAAAAGAATAAAATAGTTGGGAATAAATGCAACAAAATATTGGTTTGTACACTGAGAAATTACAAAATATACTTGAAATGAATTAAATATTTGTATATACAGAGAAACAATCATGTTCATGAATTACATAAGACTTAATATTCTTAAGATGGACTATTTCCCAAGATGATCTAAAAATTCAATTTTATAAAAGTCATGGGTGATTTTTTTTTTTACAAAATTATTAATATAATTGTGAAACTCATAAAGAAATGCTGGGGGTTCAGAATAGTAACTATAGTCTTGAAAAAGATGAAGTTGAGGGACTTATATTTCCCAATTTATTGACCTGCTATAAAGCTAAAGTAGTCAAGATAATGGAGTATAGGCATAAAGGTAACCAAATTGATCAACAGAATATAATTGAGAATCTCAAAATAAGCCCTTACATTTATGGACAACAGAATTTTGACCCGTGTCCAGAAAATTTAATGGGGGGAGGATGTTTTTTCAACAAGTGATTCTGGGACAACAGCTAGACCTATACAAAATAAAGTTGGATCTCAGTCTCAAACCACATTTAAAAAATTAAGTGTAAAAAAAGTAAAAACATGGATTATAAACCTAATAAAAGATCTAAAAACATAAGAAACTTAGAAGAAAATATAGGAGTCAAAAAGCTTCAGGGATTCTTTTACATGGTACTAAATATACTAGTTATAAAGGACAAACTAGCAAAGTTGGAAATCATCAATTTTAAAAAGTTTGTGCTTCAGAGGTCGTTTTCATGAAAGTGAAAAAACAATGTATAGGTAAGAGAATTTTTTGCATATCTATATATTCACACTTATCAATATATTCTGGCTAATTTTATGTAAAGATTTAATTACAGCCTGACCTCAAAACAATTTTTAAGGCATACAGTTGTGGAGTAGAGGTTAAGTCCTCCACCTCTTCACAGTCCACATAAATCCTAAGGACCTGGGTTCCAGTTCTAGAGCTAAGGTGGTAGAGGTAGGAAACATAAAGATGAACAACTAAATAAAAGCAAATAAAAAAGGCTTCCTCCTCTTCTTTCTTCCTGCCTGCTTGCCTGCATTCCTGCCTGCACCTTTCCTTAAGAAAAAACAGCAAATTTTAAACAACCTAAACCATATGATAACATATGCTGGAACCGTGTCAAAATGTACATTGGAATTAGTCTAGCAACTGCTTTTATGGATTGAAGCAATTTAAAAAATGTATAGCATCTTCATTAATAGCATATTACAGTAGAAACTTGTCTGAATACTTTGCCTCTTCTATTTCCTTTGATATATTGAATATATATATTGAATACAAATAATATATAATACAATATGTATATGTAAAAAAATTAGTTTTTGAAGAACTTATATATGCATATTTTATTCAAATTCAACTTTTCCTAGAAATAAATATTCTCTGTTTTCTCTGAGGACTTAAATATAAAATATGGATAGAATTATATCTAAGTATAATCTTCTAGAGAAGTAATAAAGTATTAAGGCAGTAAGTTTTTAATGACTAATTTAGGATAATGTGTAATAATACTTTAAAGCAACTCTTTCTAATTTGCTAATGCAAGTCTTACAGAATATGAAAAAAATATGCTCTTTAGGGCATGTCTTTTTGCATGAAATATTACAAGATATAATTCTAAATTTGCTAGATGTGCAACATTTGAATGCTGTCTAATTTGTTACCATCATTGATATAACCATTAAACATAGCTAAATTATTTATAAAACTGTTAATTGTCTCCTTCAGATGAATGGCATGCATATAGATAGTTCTAAAAGAGATCATTTCATCCTCCTAGAAAATAATTTATAGAAAAGATTTCACTGTCTGGCACATCAAGATTCACACAGTCTCTCCTAATTATAACAGTGGCAGCTCCTCATCCAATCAGTGGCACCTGAATCAGACACTATCTCTTAAGAACAGCTGCCTGGATCTGTCAGTCCCAACTTGTTAAATCTCAGTATTTTGAATAGTATTTCTTTCTCTATTTCTTAAACAAAGTTTTCTGTTTTAATTAAGATTTAAACCAAAGGCAAAACTCTGGTTATAACTTCCATGCTTATTACCTAATTTAATTAGCTAAGAGATACAATAGCTATTACATTTTTTTGAAAAGCACAGGACCAAAGTTATTAAGTGAGTACTGTAGATATAGCCTCACCACAGAAATATTTTCAGTACATCCCTATTTGCAGACATTTTAAAAAAAATTTAGTTGACTGTCTGAATCAAATAATAAGTAAACTTTTCATGTAGAATTAAAATGATCCAGTCAATTAATTCACAAAGATCTATTGAGTGCCAAATGTTCCATTGTACTCTATGCCAGCTGTGTGGGAAAATATCATGAAAATATATGTGGGGAAATCTAATTTGGGAAATAAGATGTATGCACGTGGAAAGATAACTAAACACTCAAGATGCACTCTAATAATTGCAATATAATTAGTATTTACATTTAGAGTTTTGAAAGATTGGATGAAAGTACTAGTTCCTTAAGTTTAGATGGTGAAAAACATTTTATGGACGTTTGTCATCATGGATCCAAACACACTCCTTGTTTGCTTCTTCAGAGATAACATTTCTGAGCATATCTGACAGGAAACTTGCTTTTTAACCATTTGTGTTTCCAGTCTCCTTTACTTTATTCTTCCCTAACCTTTTCAGTACCCTCTAAGTTGCTGAAATAAGCTCCTCTTTTACCACAGAAGTGCTTAGACAAAAGTCTTGATATTAGTCACAAGTAAGGACACAAAAAAAGTTAATGATTTGCAGCATATTTAATAATAAACAATGGCTCAGGCATGCACACATACACACTTTCATCTGTTTATTTCCTGGAACCTCAGGTTGGTGATATTTAACAAGGCCTAACTTTTTTAATGGGAAGAAAAGTGAAAGTCAGCTTTTCTAGGAGTTTATTTATTCCCAGAGAATAAGTATGTATCTTTTATGAGTCCTTTCTATAGTTTCTGGAACTATCCTAGCATATTACTTTCCTTGTTTGACAAGCATGAAGTTCTGCATCCATGCTTAATAACTTTTCATTTCCAAGCATCATCTCTTGTTGGACAGTTGTAAACTACCTCTGCTTGTTCATCTTGGTCCTGCCTAACATTATTTAGACCTTAAGAAGTTTGGTTTTCTCTTCAACTCAAGTTTTCTGGGAAAGAACAGATTAGATAAATATCACATTAAATTGTGATTTCTTTGTTATATTGTCACTTCAATATTTTATTTCAGATCATGGTGATTTTGAGTATCATTATTAATTACTAAATGTGGTCTAATTAACCAGGCACAGAAGCAGTGCTTTCTGTTTAGTTTGAGACTACATATTGCTTAGGTTTGTGTTACTCACATTAGGTGAAAGGAGTAAGGGAAAAAATTCAAATTTATCAATAGACTTAAATCAGGAGAAATTCATCTTTAGCCTTATTAGTGGAGTATTTTGCTGACTTGAAATAGTTGATTGAGCATTTGGCAAATAAAGAGAAGCACAGGTTTTGTAACAGGCAAGTGAAACATGAAAGAATAATATCAGAGTTAAAATGATGGGGCAAACTTGCAGGCAGTTCTAAGGTGAAAAATAAGGAAGTAGTTAAAATAAAACAGTACTGAGTAAAATAGACCTAAGCAGACAAATAAGAACAATGTGCAAGAGCAAGAGAAGTAAACCAACTATGACTTTTAATGGTAATCATGCTGTTGTGATACAGATGTCAGTTTATAATATGGTACACCTGGAACTAATGTAATATTATAAACAAAAGTTAACTAAGTTAAAATAATACAAAATAGGCAAATCTAATTTATCATTTTAGAAGACAAGATAATGGATATTCTTGATGGGGACCATTTAGTGACTGGCAGGCTTAAGGATATTTCTGGAGGTTATTAATGTTCTGTTTCTAAACCTGAATATACTTAGAGGAATGGTGAAAAATTCTTTTTATCTTTACTAGATGTACACTTTTCACTATAAATATTGTACTTTGATAAAAAGTTATTTCTAAAGCAAGTAATCTATTGGCTTAAAAAGAAAAATCACCTCCTTAGTGCATCTATCTTAAGTGAGTGGTTTTGCAGATAAAGCTTAAGCCCTGGGAGATGAGTCAGTATAGCAGAACGGCTTTTGTACTAGCTGACTGGCTCACAGAGCCCAGCTCAATTCCCAGCCCACCTCCTGCCTTCATAATGCGTTAGCAATGTCAGCATTCTCCGCACCTAATTAAACGTGAATGTGAAGAAAGCCTCATCACTGTGTTTTGGGCATTGGTGGATACATGAAATACAATCATGACTTTGATCCTTCTCCACTTATGGTACCCAAGTAGGATATCCTCAGCTAGGTCATATCTCTGAAAGTCAATCTGACTAGCAGTATGTATTTGCAACCCCATCCAGATGGACTAGAAAGTGTGGATATTTTGCCTCCAGATTGTTTTGTGGTTGTAGTTGTTATTTGTAATCATGGACACCCTGAGTGGTCAAATTGGGTCTCCACAGCTATATTCTGTAAACAAATCTGAGCTTAGTAGTATTCCCTCTTCCCTCTTCAAAGGAGTACGAACAAAAAATTCTTGTCCTTAAGTTCTGTTGACCCAATCTTCCAAGTTTATTACAACACAAGTGGTGTCCTTATTTACCATTAGATTGTTCAAGTCAGATGAGATAAGGTATGGTTTCATTTTACATGTCAACTTGAAGGTGGCACAAGGTGTGGAGATATTTGGTCAAATCTTATTCTAAGTGTATTCATGAGACTGTTTTTGCATGAGATTAACATTTGAATGAATAGAATGAATAAAGAAGATTGTACTTCCTAATGTGGGCAGCTCATCCAATTAGTTGAGATAAAAGAGGGGAACATAAAGACTGAAGATCCCAAGAACAGAATAAAAATAAAAAAGGAACTCCTCCTCATTGACTGTTTACCAACTTCAGATCACTGGACTTCTCAGCCTCCACAATCACATCACATGAGCCAATTCCTTATAGTTTGGTGATCGTGTGTAGTGTGCAGGGACCATTTTGTGATAACTACAACAAAACAAAATGAAGATATGATTCTGCCTGAGTTTTACGAACCAAGACTGCTAATTTATTATCCAGGATACCTTTCTATTTAAAACACAATTGTAGGAACTGTTTTACAAAGGGCATAAAAACCAGTAATTTATTTAGTAGAGGAAAACTTTCCCATGCAGTTTGACACTTGAGTCAAATTTGTACCTTTTGTTTCAACCAAACTTATATAATCACAAACAGAATTTTAAGAAAATTCATTTTTCTCTAATGGATCTGCTGGAGAACAAGGAAGAATTTGGCACTTCTGGCAGACAGCAGATGGGTATTAGGTCATCCCTATTAAAGGAAGGTGAAATGACAGCTGGAGAGACAAATTTGAGAAAGTTTCCTTTTTAGTTAGAACCAAGAGCAGGGTCAGGAAAGGACTCAGCAGGTTATTTAGACCTTACTATCAGTGAGAGCAAGACTTTTTCTTAGTGCTGATAGATATCTATTTCTGATAAAGTCAAGTACTTCTACCCCGGAGTAGACAGTATTTATTCTGTCATTTGGCTGCTTTAGAGTGAGAATGGCTTCAAAGAATTCTTATTCAGGAGAAAGAAAGTCAATTTAAAACTTTAACTTACCTTGGAAAGGCTTCAGATACTGAACCTAGAGACCTTAAAAAATTGAAAAGATAGGAGAGTCACCTGTTTGAGCCAAGTTATATAATGGGAGTGAATCCTGACTCTTTAATTTGAAGCTTATTTTGTATAGAAAGTATGCTAAATGAAATGTATATGTATGGAATGGTACATCACATTGTAGAGCTACAAAAGTTTTACATTATGTATTAACTCAAATCAATGCTTTAGTTAGCTGCCTATTTATAGTAACTAACCAAGCTAAAATAGGTAAAGAAGAGACATAAGCAAACATAAGTCTATTTAATTTTAGTGATACCAAAAGTCGCACCAGTTTAATATAATTTATGACTTCAAAAATAAATAGTAATTAAATATTTTGACAAAAAAAATCCTCATTATCACAGGATATATTGAATTATGCAACTCACTTGAATGGTTTCTAGGGTGCACAGCATAATTATTAAAACATATTCCCAGCAAAACAGCATATGAGACTATTTCTCCTTAATTCAGTCTTTCTACCTAGAAGTGCTCAGAAAACAGATTCATTCTAAAACATTGAATTGCTCTAAAAGCAAAAATTTTTAAAGTTTAAACATATTTTAAAAGGATAACTCTTGTTTAGCTGCTTTTTACCAAAAATACTCAGTGAAACAATATTGTCATCATAGCAAATGAGAAATGTGTCTGCATCATATTCATGAATAAAATGTTAAAGCAAAATTTTGGTCAATGGATCAGAAAGCATGTTTTGTATTGAGTTTTAAAGATACACAATTGTAAAAGGTACTCTTGTTTAAAAAACATACATTGGAAAACAGCAAATGTGGTTACCTAGGGATGTTATACAGACTTTATCTACTGGGCTAGTTTCTGCAAAGGGGATGCCTGGACAACTTGGTTTTGAAAGCATTTTGACTTCAGCAGGAGAGACCAACTGGCAAGATCAGCCCCCAGTATTCAGTCTTGAAAAATCAGGTTAGAGAAAGCATGGCAGTGCCTTTTCAAATGATTGAAGATGATACCGAGTATGAGAGGTGTTTATGGCATTTAGTTCTTTGAATTTTCATTGGACTCATCAATGAAACACTAGAGTTCAGGGTTCATACAGAAGTCAAGCCTAACATCCTGATAGATAATGTAGTAAAAGAATAAATGATTGATTGGATCTTCAGCAAATGAATAGTATAGATTTAAAAGAAAGAAAAAAAAAACAAGCAAAGTTTAGAAAAGTACAAAACATAGAAAACACAATGGAAAAGATGCATGGAAGGAGGCATTTAATTGTTCTATTGGTGGGATTAAAAAATGGTAGTTTTTAGGATGGATAATCAGAAAATATGTCAAAATTTATAATGTGCAAATTCCTTAACTCTGCTATTCTACGTCTAAGCTTTGATTCTAAAGAAATAATAAACAGGCATGGAGTCATGGTTAGGTCCACTGCCTATGACCAAGAATGAAGTCCACATACATCCCAAGGACTCAGGCTCACATCCCAGGCAGGAGGGAACAACCAAGATAAAAAACTAAACAAAATAAATAAAATTCTTCCTCCTCTCTTTTCCTTCCTGTCTGCTCACTCACCTTCATTCTTGCCTGTACCTTTCCTTTAATAAAAAAATGCACAGGCACCCTGGTGGCTCAGGTGTTAATCCAGTGTCTGGGGACCACACCACATATAGCCCAAGTGGCATGAAGAAGCAACTGAAGTAAACAGCAAGATAAATAAAATGCTTGTTCCTCCTCTCTCTTCCTTTCTGCCTGCTGCCTTCCTTCCATCCTACCTTTTTTAAAAAAAAGAAAAAAAGAATAAGGAATTTGGTTTACTGTTAATGAAAATAGCAAATTTATAGAAAATTTAAATGTATTAGCGCAGGAAATAGGAAATAGAATTGGCATATCCTGTTATAAAGCTGTTAAATTGATTAGGATGCTAAAATAATGCTTAAAAGGATAGGGCTGTGCTAACATACAAACTACTGAATTAGATTAAGAAACAAATAAGAAAAATTTAGATTATTTTATAGGCCTCATAGATGCTCCCTTTCTCCAATTTCAGGATACTATCTAACTGATTTCTCCAAGTGTCTAAGGACTTCCTCTGGCCTCAGCACTTTGCAGGCAAATCTGACATGGCAGGAAATTCATACCATGAAGGACAGCCTATTGCAATAATGGGTGAGCGTTTGCGAATAAACACTCCTTGGTGCTCACATATTGGGTGGATAAACCCAGGTCAAATTCCCTAGTTTCCCAGAAGTTACCTGCAGAACTGATCCTTCATTTCCTTCAGTGGACTTTCTTCCCATCTGCATATTCTCTTCTCTGTGGGTGTCCTGGTTTTACTTCCCAAATAAAGTAATTTCCTCTCTGATATCACTCAGGGACTCCTTATAGGAGAATCCAATCTGAAGCAATATTTGGGTGTGTTTTACATGACTTGAGTGTGTATCCATAGTATAGAGCAATAGGAATACACACCAAAATATTGACATGCTTCTCTGTGCAATAAGATTAGAAGTGATATTTATATTTATATGTGATCTACGATTTATTTTTGAGGATTTGAGGACAAAGTGTTATTTGTGGAAAGGACAATATGTGAACCGGCAAGAAGGAGGCTGGGTCTTCAAGGTAAACTAAGTCCTAGGCTGAGGAAGGACATACTTCTGACAGGGAAAGAGGGTGTTTGCAGTTCCTAAATTGCTTTTCCCCTAGGATTGCCTTCTTTGTCCTGGAACTTGTTGGAATATAGGCTGACTGTGAGTTCCTCAGTGGACCTGCAATGAGGATCTAGCACAGGCAAAAATAAAAGGAGAAAAACCCAAGCCTCCTGATTTTCCTATAACATATCAATTTAGGCCACAGTAAGGATGATCTACTCATTTCTTTTCTAACTAGAAGACGCTCTCTGTCATCTTGACCGATGCTTTTTTTTTTTTTTTTTTTTAACTATTTTTCAAAAGGATTAACTCATCTAAACCTATTAAAACAATAAACTGGACACTCAGTGGAGGGTATGGTATGGTAACAGTAGCTGTTACTGTTACTGAGGTGAGGAATGAACCTTCACACCTAACACTGACATAGTGATGTAAACCAACATTACTACAATACAAATAACATAAAATAATATCCATATCATTGTTTCAATCCATGGCACGGACATACTTACTAGGGCAGCATAACACAAGTTTTCACAAAGTCAACACTGGGCATATGATATGGAAAGTATAAAAATGTAAAGGAATTGAACTACGGATTATGTAAACAACCTCTGTTAATCTTTTATTTTATTTTGAAAGTTATTTATTATCATACTTCTCTACATATTATTTGTATAACTCCCTACTTATTCCCTTATAATTAGGCTTTTGTTAGTATTTGTTATAAAAAAGTAGATACCTTGCTCAACATGTGATTTTTAATGTATTAAATGAATGAATCAGAAGATAAATAAAAACCATACATCTTAGTTGTGTCACTGCAATGTTATGGATAGGTGATTTTACCTTATTGAGCAATTATTTGCTATTCATGCCATTTAATTTTAAATTGGTAGAATTTTTATTAACTAGAATTCTATAAATCCTAATAAGGACCTTGTTCTCTACTCTGCAACTAGGCAATATTAGGAAAACTCAGGTTAGTTGTAAGCCACACTTCTGAATGCAGTAAGTCTATACATCATATCCACATTAGGTTAACTATTCAGTAGTTGAACATTTTTATAGAAAATAAAGGAATTTACATTTTAGTATTTTGTTTATAGAATAGGAATAAAATGTTTATCGCCTTTGTCATTGTAACACTTGCACTATTTTATTTGGTCAAGGGAAATTTAAAGTTGTGTGTATAAGATTTCTGAACAGTTCTATGGTCAAAGTTATATTTAAGAAATATAAATCATAAAGTAATGCTCTGGAATGCTATTATGTGTAGATTCACATTTTTGCTGAAATTTTAAATCATAATCTCAAACATGTAGTCTAAACTTTAGCAAGCATAAACTGATATTAGGCAATAACTAAACTAAAGCACTACATGTTCCAAGAACATGAAAATCTAAAATATAGCTCATGAATGGACTGGGACAGAATTGAGATTAAGCACACTTCATTATTAAAAATACATTATTGCAGTGAAAACAGGGTTTTATGAACTGGTTTATATGTGAAATCTGATCTGGCTTTTTATTAATAGAAGTGAGAGGCAAAGAGTAAAAGTAAAAGAGAGTATTTCTTATATAGGTCATTTTTATACTGTTTTTTCAAGTTAAAATTTGATAATACTTTAAATATTTCATTTTAGCAGAACTTTAACACAAAAATGTTTAGAACAAGGTAAAATATGCTATTTAATTGATCTGCTCACTTTTTAATCAATATGTATAGATTAAATTATTCTTAAAATAATCTAGACCCATAAAGATAAAGCTTATCTTAAAGAAATATTAATTACCTATCAAGTCTGTTTATTAAATTTTGTATTAAAACAATTTGTAGAATAATCTGACAAAGTCTACTTATGTTGTGAACTGGGATACATATTCACATAAAAGTTATATATTAAGTTGAAATTTCTTAATTGCCATAAAAAATTCTTAAGCTTAAGATAATAAACAATATTTTTATGTTTTGTGCATATCAGTAATATTTTTAAAGTCTAAGACTTTTTTCCTTTGGATCATTTCGTTATACATATAATCTTAACTTACATGTTAAAATATTGAAATGAAAATTCAGCAAACATTATTTTTAAAAATTTACTTTGTTTCATAAATAAAACAGATTATTTTTATACCTGTACTTGACTATAATAAAACATAAAATGACCACCTATTTTATTGTTTTTAATTATGATAGTTATTTAAATTGCTTTTTTCCCCAGATATTTTGCTAGGCGTTCAATATATATTAACACAAGCAATTATCAAAATAATTGTTAAACAGATTAATTTATTGTTCTGTTTCATAGATGAGATTCTTAAGATTCAATTCACATAGCTTTTTAGTGACAAAATCAGAATTCAACAAGATTTATTTTAGAAATTGTGCTCAGATTATTTAACGTCACTAAGAAATTTTTCTGTTGCTCCTTTGTAAAAATCATGCTGCTTGCCTTATTCTGATGTCCATAACTCTTTGTAAGAATTTAACACTTTATAATGCATTTGTTATTTTTAATATATACTGTTTTCTTTTTTCTGTATCCTTTGGGTGAAATTAATACAAGAACATCATTGAAAAACTACCAACAATGTATATTTATACTCAAGCTCTATACTTAAGTATTTTTGGTTAGGATATATATTTTTAGAGTAAGTTTCTATTATCACCAGGCAGTGATCAGGCCCATCATTGTAGAGTGTTAAAAAAAACATCTGTCCTGCAATTAGACTGGCATCACATCCTTGTTCTGCCATTTACTGACCATATGCCACTGGGAAAGTTAATTACATGCTCTTTGCCTCTGATTCCTTATTTGTAAAATGAGCAGCTAATAACACTTCGTAAGTTATTATGATGATTAATGTATATATACTGTTTCAAATGGTGACTAATAGAAAGTGCTCAATTAATTTTAGGTTTGAAATTAATGATACATAATAAAATATATAAGGTGTTCATATCCTTTTGCCCCATCTTGTTTATTTTATTTCTTCTTCCTTATAAATCTTGGTGACTTTGTCTTATAAAAGGTGTTATTTCACTTTTTTATTGCATTAAATATATGAGCTTCCTTGATCAAGAAAAAAAAAGAACCTGGTACTTTGTAGCAAGCTTAAAGAGTCTTCAAAATTTCTTAGAATTAGATTAGGAGGATATATTCCCAAAAAATTTCTGATTAATATTTTTCTTCCTATGTCATCTTATTATAAATATCTAACTTAATTCAGAATTAACTTTTTAAATAATTAGGGATAATATAAGAAATTATTTGATTCAGTCCATGGTCATTAACATGCAGTTGGGTAGTTTATGATCAAGTATAGTCATGTAAATGAACCTATTATATAACCCATTAAAATGAGATGTTTCAAAGGAATATGACTTGTTTCTCTATGAAGTCTGATGCATATTCCTAGAAAAATATAATTGACTATGGAAAGAAAAAGGCAAAGCATATATGCCCTCTATCCTATTCAAAGTTATTTCCTAAAATCTGTTAAGGAGTTTAATAAGAGAGCAGGAAATAGATTTCAGACACGAAATATGATCATTATAGTTCATGTGTGTAGAAAAAAACAAATAATTTAGGAATAACGTTTTTATTAAATATAGACTCCTCTAACAGCCTAATTTTGTGTGACATCTTCAGGCTTATAAAACTTATAAAACCTTTGAAAACCTGACATTAGCAATGGACTCAAAAAAAAAAAACAAAACAAAAAAAAACACATCCTGAAACCTATCCAAGTAAGACCTAAATTCAAGAACAATCTTTGCCATTCTTAGGCAAACTGAGATCTTCTTATAACTGTTGCTTTTCTAATTATTTTTCATGTCCCCATTCCTACAGCCAACAAACTCATTCAGTCCAATTTTCTTAACTTCTCATTCATATAAATTGGGTCTCAGGATCTAAACCTTCCACACTCTCACAGTTAGTCCCCTTTGAGAAAACTTCTTTCTTTAGAACCAATACTATTAACAACTATTTAAATAAACTCAAACTTCTTTCCTGATTTTACCATATCCATACTGAAAGTAACTCGCTTTTAAAGAAATTGAAAGTGCCAGGATCCTTTCCACCTATCACCACCGACTGTAAAACACAGAGGGTGAGAACTGATATTGAGGGGAAGAAGCTTTTTATTTGTTATGGATAACTTGAGAGCTTGATGGACTCCTGTTCATAAATATCCATCCTATTCCCAAGTAGGGGATGGACTCACAGTTACACAGTGCCCAAGGGGTACAGGAAAAGGGTTTTGGAAGGAGAGAGCCTGGCAAGCATGCTCCTGGGGCACTGGCTTTCTAACCATTGATAGGTGGTGCTCAGATCAGTGACCTTACTTTCAATATTAGTACATTGCTTTTGGATAGCTTTTTCTCCAGCAATAAGATTGAATCCAAGCAAATTTTAATTTAGAAGAATAAAGAAAAACTTGCTTTGTAATTTTTGTTAATCATTGAATTTGTAAGCTCTTCAAAATCAAACAGATGAATGAATCGAATCAAACAAAAGTAAATTTTTAGGCAATAAAATCAAATTCATGGTACCTAGTGTTGAAGGGGGAGAGGTGGGAAAATTGACGGTTAATTATGATCAGTATCTTAAACATGTACTGGATTTACAGTTTTTTGTGGCAGCACTGAATACAGAGAATATGGCAAAACCCTTATGTTAGACAACTCATATTCATATTTGGGCAGAAAGCATTACTGGGTATCACTGGAGCACCACACATCGTTTTCTCTCGGTTTGGTAGTTTTAAAGCTTCATCTTAACAATCTTGCAAGAGATGTTTAAGTGTTTCTTTTTAAAAAAACTAATATTGTTTTGAAAGGGGAAACGTTTATGGGGACACTTACAGGAGTCCGGGTGAGTACCTCTGGCAAATCATGTGTAGGGACTGAAACAAATCACCTCCAGTCTCTCAGAATTGATCTCTTAAAGCTATCACCTACTGACATGAAGATTATTTTGAGTTTAGGACAATGGAGGGAGATTCTAGAGGCAAAGAAACTCCTGCTTTTCTCTTAGCCCTTTGGCCCTTCTCTTAATCAAAGAAGTCATCTTTTTTTCTCACTTTTAATGTGGGATGTTTTCACACATTATGGCAAACACTTCCCGTTGCTTACCCAAGAGGAATGCCCTCTATCATGATTCTTCCTCATTGGAGATACATTCATTTCTTTTGAGTCAAGACATACTTAAAAATTATTTTTCCCTCTTTTTAAAAATGTTTTTCTTCCTCCTCCTTATCTTTCTCTTTTCCTTTTGTCTTTCCCAGATAGTACAATCAAGGTCTCAGATGAGATGTTTATCACTCTTATTAATGCTGAGGCTCTGGAGTGGATGTTGTGTTTTCCAACTGATCATTTAGTGATTATGCCACTTTTTCATTATTTTAATAATTTAGTGCCCAATTGTTTTAACATTTTTGAATGAAGGAGTATGATAAGCAGATCTTTAAGAAATTAAAAAGGATCCCAGCACATGTGTTTGGTGTTACCCACTCCAGCACTCTTCCATAAAATGGTATATATAACCTCTAACTAGTTTTCAGCATTCTTTTTGAATTTGAGGAATTATATATCATTGTACCTTGTTTCTCTGTTGTAACTCACCCTTCAACTCCTCAATAACTTCCTCCGGCAGCATAGGGCCTACACTATATCTTCGATTGAGATGGTTTCCTATCTCTTTTCTTCAAATTAATTCCTACTCTTTTTGCCATCTTAGTTTATTACAAAATAAAGGCAATAAACAGAGTTCAGTCTGTGGAGGGGCCTCCCTACCAACTCCAGCAACTATAAAGAAAAGCCATGACACCTCCTGTAACCTGAGCTTGCTTGCCAGCAGATAAAGAACTTCTCACGGTTGAAACCCCTTCCCCTAATTTACATCCCTCTTTTCCCACATTGTTCTAGCTTATATAAGCATGTTCTAACCAGAACTCGGGGCTCAGCTCTTTGGGGAAGAAATCCCAGCTGAGACCACACGTGTAACAAATCTGCCTAAAATACTTCCAAAGAGTGCTTGCTTCGTTTCTCCCCAAAACTGTAACATTTGGTGCATTGGCCTGGAAACCATCAAACTGGTCTTTGGGACCACCAGTGAGGAGAAGCCCTGGCCCACTGCCGGTGAGACAAGGAGGACAGGGTGGGTAGGCACACCCCGCTGAGTTTGGAACCTACTGGACTCTCAAAGGGAAGACCAGGCATCAGGCACCGGAACAGCCACTGTAAGTTAAAATCCGGCCTGTCCGCTGGGCAGAGGGGAGCTTGATCACCTCCTGTGAGACCAGAAGTCTCTCAGTCAGGATGGGATTGCTAGCAGTTTCTTAGTCGGGGATTCCTAGGGGCAGGAGGGAGAGTCCAGAGAGTGCTGTGTGTGAATGCAAGTGCTGTGTGTGATTGTTTCTGGAAGAGCTTAAAGAAGTTAAGTCAAACCTGCAGTCTCGACTGTACGTAAAAGACAAGCTGAGTCTGTAACTCTGAGATAAAGATTGACATGAGGGCTGGATTGGTTTGAGCTGGAGCACAAAAAGGGCTGAATGCTCACCTGAATTGGGCCCCTCCTTACCCAAGGACACTGTTGCCCGCCTGCCCCCCTGGCAGCTAGGTACTGACGCCTGACGACAAGGCTGCACCCGAAGGCCAGGCTCTCTCTGTGGGCATGATATGCCGACATGGGTCACTTCAGAGCTCCCTGCGTCCCTGGCCGCCTGACTCCCTAGCCCCCGGCTCCCCTTCTGCTGCAATGGTGGTGGGAGCCGCCTATGGGGGCGGGAGGGGCCAGATAGTCTGGCAGGTCAGGCCCGGGGCCAGCCAGCCCTGGCTCTAGGCCTCTCAGTGGGCACGCGCTGCTTGGGAGGTGGGGCCCCGGCGGCTTCGGGGGTGGAGACCCTGGCAGGTACAGGGGCGAAGGCACCGGGATGGCAGTGGCGGGGAGCGCAGTGGCAAAAGGGTGGCTGGCACGCCCATTTGCGCCCAGGCCTCCCTCCGCAGCCCCAGCTGGGGCGAGTCTGGGCTCTGGCGCTGGCTCTCAGCACGCCAGCCAAGCTGCCTAGCGGATGTACCTGCGGTGGGGCGCAGGAGCTCTGGAGCCCACTCTTCCCCCCGCCCTGGTGGTAACAAGGGACAGAGGGAGAGCCTCCCACTGACTCTTCCCCTCCTGGAACCTGAACGCCTCCAGGACCCTGGTTCTGCACACAGCAGCACCTTGGCCAGCGGCAAACAAACAAAAAACCTTTGCCTTTTAGAAATACTTGTAAGCCTTGCAGGCATCCTCAAGTAATTATGTAGTTAAATTGGATCTCCAAAGACTGGGCACTCTTTGTAAATTAAAGGGACCTTAAATCTTCTCCACAGTAAGAACTCTTTATAAAGCTGTGCTGGGAAACCCAGGCCAGCCTGCTCGGTTTTTCCATGTACTAGACCAGTGATTGAAAGATGCCCAGGTTGAGCCTCTGTGGGTCCGGTTCTGTGTTAGTAGTGATTTAACCAGTCAGAAAAGGAAGTAGAGGCAGACTAATGTGCATTGGGGCGAAACCTAGATGTTAAAGCTCCCCACTCTCATCATGCTCATGAGTGTCAAGGGACATAAAATAGAATCACACCGTGCCTCAGTTAAGCCATGGAGAGGGAGCCAAGACCTGCAGCAGGGGGCTGGCAAACTAGGGGCCAAGTTCAGTCTGGTGCCCAGGAGAGCTAAAGCTGAGATCATTGTTTCCAAGGCTTCTGCTGCCCAGCAGGCCTTCGGGCTGCCTGGGTAAACTGCATCAATCGCTTACAGAAGGACAGGGATGCCCTTGGGTGCTCTGAAGTCCAGGTCTGCGCCTCATCTGTGCCTATATCATGCAGCTGGTGCTGCCTCTGCTAAAGTTGTCTCGAGTGATGACCTAACACTTTGATGGCCTTGGGGTCTCTGGAACGGCCTTTGCCCTCAGCACTGCCTAGTGGAGGGGCCAATTTAAATCAGATCCTGCTCAGCAGCTCCCAAAGCATGATGCCTTGGGCGGCCCTCGCCTCCTCAGGGGATCACTATGCGCGGGCTCTGGGTGCAGTGAGGCGGAGACCTGGGAGTGCGCCTACTACAACTCCAACTGGGAGCTGGAGCACATCAACCAGAGCGGCGGTGAGCGCTGCCAGGTTGAGCAGGAGAAGCGGCTGTACTGCTACGCCTCCTGGCACAACAGCTCGGGCACCGTGGAGCTGGTCAAGAAGGGCTGCTGGCTGTACGACTTCAACTGCTACAACAGACAAGAGTGTGTGGCCACTGAGGAGAACCTGCAGGTGTACTTCTGCTGCTGTGAAGGCAACTTCTGCAATGAGCACTTCACCCACTTGCCTGAGGCTGGGGGTCCCCGAAGACCCGCACGCTGCACACAGTGCTGGCATACTCGCTGCTGCCCATTGAGGGCCCTCTCTCCTCGTCCTGCTGGCTTTCTGGATGTACCGCCATTGCAAACCCACCCCCTACAGCCACGTGAATGTCCGCGAGGACCCTGGCTCTACACTCCGTACCCTGTGGTGGGCCTGAAGCCGCTGCAGCTGCTGGAGATCAAGGCCCGGGGGCGCTTTGGCTGCATGTGGAAGGCGCAGCTCAGGAACGACTGGCTGTTAAGGTCTTCCCTCTGCAGGACAGGCAGTCATGGCAGAGTGAGCGGGAGATCTTCAGCACCTTTGGCATGAAGCATGAGAACCTGCTGCAGTTCATTGCCACCGAGAAGTGAGATTCAAATCTCAGGGTGGAGCTATGGCTCATCACAGCTCCATGACAAGGGCTCCCTCACGGAATACCTCAAGAGGAATGTCATCCCATGGAATGAGCTGTGTCACGTGGTGGAGACAATGTCCAGAGACCTGTTGTACCTGCACAAGGATGTCCCCTGTTACCATAAGGAGGGTCACAAGCCATCCATTGCCCACAGGGACTTCAAGAGCAAGGATGTGCTGCTGAAGAGTGACCACATGGCCATGCTGGCTGACTTTGGCCTGGATATTTGCTTTG
The DNA here is from genome assembly GCA_004363575.1 of Solenodon paradoxus. NCBI lineage: Eukaryota > Metazoa > Chordata > Mammalia > Eulipotyphla > Solenodontidae > Solenodon > Solenodon paradoxus. The sequence continues at coordinate 64,081 of RJWH01000027.1, forward strand.
AGCTGGTGAAGCCACCGAAGAAAAAAAACCCCACAAGCAGATGGGGACACGATGGTACATGGTCCTGAGGTGCTGGAGGACATCATCAACTTCCAGAGAGATGCCTTCCTGTGCATCAACATGTACGCCATGGAGCTGGTGCCATGGGAGCTCATGTCCTGCTGAAAGGCTGCTGACGGACCAGTAGACAAGTACACACTGCCCTTTGAGGGGATCGACCAGCACCCATCCCTGGAGAAGCTGCAAGAGGCAGTGGTGCACAAGAAGATACGGCCTGTCATCAAGAACCACTGGCTGAAGCACCCAGGCCTGGCCCAGTTCTGTGTAACCATCGAGGAATGCTGGGACCACGACGGGGAGGCCTGCCTGTCCGTGGGCTGCATGCAGGAGCACGTGTCCCTGCTCCGCAGGGTGGGAGGCATGGCTTCGGACTGTCTTGTCCACCTGTTGACCTCCATCACCAACGTAGACCTGTCTCCTAAAGAGTCAAGCATCTAAGCCCAGGTATCCAGCAATCTCAGAAGTTTTAGCAAGGAGCTTTGCCTGGGCAAGCTGGAACACCCCATGATGTAAAATCTTTCTCTCAATAAACCCACACCATCAATAAACCTATGCTGTCCAGCCTTTGTTGCCTCTGCAAGGATTTAAATCTCTTCCAGAACCCACCCTGGCGCCTTGGCACCTCCATGGCAAGGCCACAACGTAGCCAGCTCCAAACTCTGGATGTGAAGTTCTCTGCCTTCTTGGAGCAGCAGCAAGATCCTGATATTTACAACAAGCACCTGTTCTTGCACATTGACCAGTCAAGTCTGAGGTACAGTGACCCCTAACTTGAAGCCCTGGACATCCACCAGATCTATAACAAATTCTGAAAGAAGGGTAAACTCAAAGAACAGTTTGAACGGGGACCTTCCAATGGCCTTTTCCTCGTGAACTTCTGGGCAAACCTCAACACCAACATTGAAGATGAAGGCAACTCCTTCCACAATGTCTCCAGCCAGTATGAGAGGCCTGAGAACATGAGATTCACCTGTTCCACAATGGTCTGCTCTTTCGGGAAGCGGGCGGTGGAGAAAATGGAGAAAAAGTACACCTACTATGAGAATGGCCACTTCTACTGTATTCACTGGTCCCCACTCTGAGTACATGATCAACTCCATGCACAAGCTGAAGCACCTGCCCGAGAAGTACATGGTAGACAACGTGCTGGAGAACTTCACCATCTTGCAGGTATAAAGCAAGGTGATGGGCGGAATGGATGGCATGCCTTCTCAGCGGTCTGCACCCTCATCTTCCCTCTCACTGCAGGAGGTCACTGACAGAGGCATACTGGGTATGCAGTTGTATCGGACTAGAGACTATATAGGAATGATCAGCCCAGAATATAGAACTATGGACCCTAGTCAGGGCATTAAAACTCAGCAAGAATAAATGCATCAACCTCTACACCAGACTGACACTGTGCCCTTGCCACTCTGCATTGTACATGGAACTATAAGAAAATAACTTTTGACAGCAGAAGGAGAAAAAAATTAAAAATAAAGAAGAGATCTTAAACCTACTAGAGGTAATTTGAAAGCCCAAGAAAGCAACAGCCATATGCTGCAAGGGGCATCTGAAAGAAAAGATGGCTAAGAAACATACAGTACTGTCAAGAGTCATGCTAATCTAACAGAGGAAGAATGATGAGCACACCCAGACCACAGAATCTATGCCAGGACAACACCAGATAATCTTTCAGCAGCATGAACTTACCCACCTAGAAAAACTGCTCTAGAACCCTTGTTACCTGACTGCTTAATGACAGCTGCATCCTTTGTGCACAGAACAACGCTAGACAGGGTCCTATTGGATCAACAAGAATTCAACGCTGTGGCCAGACTCCCTTAATGATTTAAAGATAGGATCTAGCAGAGGAGATAGATATCACTTAGTTTTATCTGCATTCTCTGTACAGAAAAGGGAAGTAACCAAGACACTGCTAAAAGACATTATCCCTTGATAGGGGATATAATTAACTATAGAATCAGACAATGGCCCAGGTTTCATAGCAGATGTAATACAACAGATAGCTAGGGCCCTAGGTATCCAATGGAACTTATACATGGTCTGTTGGTCCCAGAGTTCAGAAAAGATAGAACGCATGAACTTGACCCTCAAACAGGGTATGGCTAATTTATGTCAGGAAACTAATCTACCCTGAACAGATATTCTTCCCATAGCCCTCCTATGGGAATGCTGTACCCATAGGGCCAGAATAAAATCTTTTTCTCCCTTTGGAGACTCTGTATGGTAAAACCGACTCTATTCAATAGATGGGAGGGGAAACCTAAAGCAACCAGAAGATTATATATGAAAAAAAAAACTGGGAAAGAACCCCTTCAACCTACCTGTAAGGGACTTTATCTTGTCATACTAACTTATCCCATAAGCCTTAAAGTTACAGAGCTGAATTCCTGGATCTATCATTCCTACCAGAGCAGCAGATCGCCCAGTCGAGGGAGAGACCCCTCCAACCAGAGCTCTGCCTGGACTGTCCAGCAGTTGTCTCCCACCCATATCAAGCTGACGCATGATCTGCCAGAGGTTTAGAAAACTGATAACCCACCAGGAGACCCCATGTCTATCTGTCCATTGCTCTTATCATACTCTGAGCCTTACTCCTCTCAGTTGCCTTGTCAGTCAGCTCTGCAGATCCCTTCCATGGGATTGCTACCTGTCAAGCTTATATAGACCACTGGCAAAATCAGACCTTAGATTTTCCTCTTAGGAAAGTCTATAGGGAAGACATTAGGAGTTAAAGTTTATGTTAAGTCAGACAGACCAAAGTGGAGCATAGACACTGGTCTTACTTCGACTGATGATGCTAACGGATGGGGCAATGAATGGCCACCTGAGAGACTAATCAGACCTATAACCCTGCTGCTTGGGCACAGAATGGCAGCTGGGGCTATCAAACCCCTCATCTACCTCTTAAATAAACTAATAAGATTACAAGCAGAAACTGAAATATCATTTGCTGGCTACCCAGACGAGAGCTGCAATCCTCCAGAACAGATTGGCCTTAGATTACTTATTAGCAGAAAAAGAGGGGTTTGCACTAAGTTCAATTTAACAAACTGCTGCTTACAAATAGATAATGAAAAAACAGTTGAAGATATTGCCAGAGGCATACGGAAAATATTTCATGTTCCAGTCCAGAAATGGGAGCCTCTGACTAAAAATGGTTTTCTCAGTTTACTTGAATTAGAGGATTTAAAGATCTATTAGGAAACATGGGACTCATTTTAGGGAGCCTGCGTATTACTCCCCTTCTCCTCTACCTGGCATAATAGCCCTGATATCACCCACCAAAAACACAGTTGGTTAACAGATCACAACGAAGCATGTCTGCTGGCTTCGCAGTATAACTCCATACCCCCCAATGATGAACAAGAATATTAACTATACACTGTTCTATATTCAGAAGGTCCAAGATGCTGCACCCCGTCCCCATACTTAGGCCCCATCCAGCAGGAAGCAGCCAAATCGAGTCTTCGCCCCAATTCCTCATCAAAGCTAATTGTCATCAGTTTAAAAACAAAAATGGGGGCATGTGGAGGGGCATGCCTACCACCTCCAGCAACTATAAAGAAAAGTCATGACACCTCCTGTATCATGAGCTTGCTTGCCAGCAAAGAACTTCCCGTGCTTGAAACGCCTTCCCCTAATTTACATCCCCCTCTTCCTGCGTTGCTCTAGCCTATATAAGCATGCTCTAACCAGAACTCGGGGCTCAGCTCTTTGGGGAAGAAATCCCAGCTGAGACCACGTGTGTAGTAAATCTGCCTAAAATACTTCCAAAGAGTGCTCTCTTGGTTTCTTCTGAAAACTGTAACAAGTCAGATTCTGTTTTGCATGTTCCCACATACAGGGCCCCTTGCATAAGGAACCACTACATCAATGTGATATTCAACACTAATTAGAGTGTTTAAGTAATTTTTGTTGCAACAAATGAACAGACAAAACAAAACCAGTTCTTGCATGCTGATGACAGTATTGAGGTTACCAGACTGAAAGGAGAGCAGTGGAAGCAGTTGGTATTGCAGGGGTCCAATAGACAGTGGTGGAGAACTGTTAGAAATGTTATGTTTGTCATAGTGTGTTGCCATATATTTGATGAATAGTGAACTAGGATATCTAAACTTAGATTATTTCATAAATTAAATCTACTTTTATTAAAAAAAAGTTACTCTTGTTTCTCTCTCTAAACTGTAATATTCATAAGTAGAATTCTATCTGGTTTTGATCACTATGTTAGCACCAGTGACTAGCAAAATGTCTGGAACAAGACGGACCCTAAATAAGTACTTGTTGAGTGTATAAATCAATGTTGAACTATTTTATTTGAGATACAGTTATTTTAAAGTGATTCTTAAAGGTCATCTTAAATGTGTCAAACTACAATGGAACAGGAAAAAAACAACAACAGGAAGAACGTAAGGATGAAAAAAAGGAAGAAAGAAAAAAGGAAGGGAGGGAGAGTGGAAGTAGAAAAAAGAAAAAAAGAGGGAAAATAAATTCTAAGTCATCTTGACTCAATTACCATTTCAGAATGACAAAAAAAAAAAAAGTTGTATATGTATGTTGTATTTTCACACTTCAAATGTTTTTTCACCTGTTTGCTTTTATCATCTTCATACAGCTGTGAATTTAGACTTAACACAAATGCTTGACATTTCTAAAGGTGTTAAATTTGCCCTGGCAAAGTGCTTTCTGAGATTTCTCAAGATGTAAGTGAGGTTTGAGTACAGCTGTTTCCTAAGATGGTATATAATTCTCTAGATTTAAGAAGGGGACAACTGGTATGGCTGCTATAATTTTAAATATTCTTTTGAATATGAATGTAGTATAGAAAATTAGAAAAGTTAGAGTCAGATACATGATTAAGTATCCAAGAAAGAAAATATAAGACTTTAATTAAACTAATGAAATTAATTTGATATAAAATAATTCACATTATAACAGCGATGACATCTACCTAATTTTCTTTGACTATTCAGTATATTTGTGTATATTGCTGTATCTTCCTTTGTAGAAAAAAAACCACACACCCCCAACTTCTAGCTGCTGTGGGCCAACTGTAAAACTCATCAAGCTATCAGGTGCCTGCAGTCTGGGCTTGCTGAAATGTTGCGAGACAGTTGCATAAGTTACTGGCCAGATAAAAGGACTTTATTACCTGAGAATGGAGTCTTATGTGTGTTTAGTAAAACAAATCCTGTGTATTACCCATGTGAAGAATTCACAGGTAACTAACTTGGGCTCTCTTTATAATTCCTGTTCTAATTTACACCTCCCCCTCTCCCGCACTCCTTCTAACTTTATATAAGTGTATTCCCCACTCCCCTGACCGCTCAGACTGGTGGAGAATACTCCCTGAACCTGCGTGTAATAAAACTGCCTTCACTACTTCTAAAAGAGCACATACTGGGCTTTTGTCCGTAAAGTGATAGACCTTGACTATCTTTACGCTTTTTCTCAAACTAAAACACACCTTGTCATTGTTTGCAGCCAAGATGAAGATTTTGTCTTACCTTGCTGTCAGAGTTAGCTAATGCAACAACTGTACTTTGAACTTAATTCAGTTGAAAAATTTTTATTTTATTCTAAATGAAGTTTCGTATATTTGCATGATTGTGACGCCTACTTTGGTTTGCAAAATGTTAGTCAATCATTTCATTCCCCATCATAAGTTTTTTATTGTCTTCTCATTGCATAATTAAATCAGCATTACTTCCTTGGTACATCATAATACATTTATATTATTTTATCTTTCCCTACCTCTTCAACCCCCAACTAGAATCACATCACTTTCAATATGCCTTTTGTTCTGTTCTCCAAATTACCTAGCTCATTCTACTCTAGGGTCTTGCTGCTCCCTTGGGTAGGTAGCTTCATTTCCTGGCAAAATTCTTTCATAGGCACTTGATATGTCTTGTCTCCTTCCTTTTCTCTTATGTCCTTAGTCACACTTAACCTTCACATAGCAGTCAATCCTGACTAGCCAGTTCAGTGTGTCAGTGTGTCCTCAGTTATAGTCCCCAGTAACACCGACACCCCTTGATTGTTTTCATAGGACACAAAAATCTGAAATCTTATTTATGGACTTTATTTGAATTATATGAACTATATTGTAATAAATGATCTCCATAAGGGCAGTTTTGTCTGTCTTGTTCACCATTATACCTCCATAGGGTGATTGAAAATATGTTCACAAATTTTTGACACCACTTTATAAATGGAGTTTAATTTCCTTTTGCATGCAGACTGGATTTAATAACTTGGTTCCAACACATTTTTTTAAGTAGAAATAATTGTGTTCAGCTTGCATGAGTTCATAAAAGGAACTACAGCTTTCTCCTCTCTCATTCCTTCAATGTCTCTCTTATAATCTTATTTGGGGGAATTGGTTGTCATGCCATCTAAATATTCAAGCAGCTTGTGGAGAAAAGTCCATATGATGAGGAACTGAGGCCTTATGTAAAAGCTACATATGTGTGTCATCTTGAAAATGATTCCTCCAGCCCCTATCAACATCCTGGCTAAAACCACTCGCTGAGGTCAGTCCTGTTCCTGACCTCCACACAAACTATACAAGATTATTGCTTTAAGATTCAATTTTTTGTTTAATATTTATAGCATATATACCTTATGTACTCCAAAATATTTTGTTAACATAATAAACTCATTGACATATTTGAATAAGTTTATTGTCAAGCATTAATTCAGTGACAAATCCAATCATGAAAATAGTACTACAGCTAAGTATTGTTTCCAGTTTTAATTTAGTTCATGTTTCTGCTCAGCAGTTTTTACATTGCCATTTATCATTCAACTTCCTTAGTGCCTGTGCTGTTTACATTAATATAATGAATGTACCTCCTCACTAAGAAAAAAATGTGTAGTATCCTTTTGTATTATTTTCATTCTTATTTAAAAGGCATGGCTACTTAATCCTTCATGCTATCTATAGAAAATTTCTATGTTTCCAGGGTTATCCCATATCTATAAAGGTGACCACATTTTTTCCTTATTTCTAATATCATTCATTCATTCTCCATTTACACTGAAAACTAAACTTCTGCAATGACTTAATTCTAAATTAGGTGCTTGGGTAATAGGGGTAAGTATTAAGGTGTGCAAATAAACAGTCAAATGTCAAATATGGGGTAATAATGTAGTAAGTGTTATAATTAATCTATAGAACAAATTTTATGATGTAGAAGAGGTGAAAGATGAGGTGGAAGCCCGAGAATGACTTCACAGAGAGAAGCTTTGAAATATTGTGAGAAAAATGTAAGGCAAGTTACCTGAAGAAAGACACATTCTGTGTAAAAACAGAGAGACCTGGGGCCTGCCACGAAGAAGTACACATTGTAATTACAAGGTATTATGTCTTCTGACTACATTGCTGTGGACTCTCTACTTGGCATATTCCTTCACATCTACCATGTCACATGTTACTCCTTGAATAAAGTCATGTACAATTCTACCAGGAAGAACTTGTGTACCTTTATTATTTACTATTCTAAATAATTTACTTTTTTCTCTTTTAGCTTATCTGCTAACATTTGTGTCTTTTGACTGGAAAGTAATTCCGGTCAGAGGGCGTTGTCTTCCCATTCTAACAGTGCCAGTCCCAACTCCTAGCAGAGAGTACAAAATCAATAATGTTTATTGAATGAATGAAAATTCATTCACAGAGAAGTATGGAACTGAAATAAATACCCAAACTAAGTGTCCAAAAATGTGTCTTTGATACATGAATATAACTGAAACAAGTGTCATGCAGATTTCATCTTTTTGGATAATTGTTTCCCAGTTCTATTTTGTGTAGACAAAATTATTGAGAATTTTTCAAAACAGAAAGTATATTCAAGGTTCAATTATGTCCAGATACAGAAAATAGATGTTCTCTAGTTAAAGAAAATAGATATTACAACCATAACTAAAGTGCATGAAGTTGGCATGGAAATAAATAATCTCTATCTCTAAAACTTTGTGTGCCATTTGAAATAGTCTCAATATCCTCTCAAATAAAAGAAAAAATGATAAATGAGTTTGTCAACATTAATAACCTAACAATGCTAATAATTCTAATGGCTCCTATTTTAACTGGGTCATTGTGCTATTTAAAAATTTCAGAGGTCTTATATTCTTCCAACTTGTTAGTGCATCATAATGAGTCTGTACTATTTTGATTGGTAGCTAAAATTTTATGTTTTTTGACAAAAGCAAGTTGCCTGGAAGTTCAAAATAGTTCACCCAATTTAATAGTTTTCAGTTATGCAGGGTTCTTAGACAATTTGGAGAAGTTACAGTGTTTTAATGGAATTCTCTCCATTTTCAAATCAATGTCTATCTTTTAAGGATCCATCCAAGGAAGGAAATGAGGAAGAACAAGGAACCAGTAGTTACCAACATATGACTAGATTTGAAAAAATAAGCTCTCAAAACATAGACAGCATCTTTCTTTATAGCAGATTAGGTTTTTAAGTACATGAAAAAAGAGACCCATTTCACTCATTGATTTCTAATTCTGGTGTTGTGTAATTGTTCTCTGCCTAGGATGTACATTTGAATAATATGATTCATGCAAATTCCAATTATGTAACAGGACATTTCTACCCACTCTTTGTAAAACACACTGAAATCTGGTCACCATATACAATTTAAAGAAACAAAATTATTATCTCAAATACAATAAAATAGGGATCTGTCTTAATTTTTGTTTATTTTCTATACACGCTTTTTCATAAATCCCACGATTTTGATCTTAAGACAGGCTTTCATTTCAACTTTTTATAGTTTTCTTTTCTTTTTGCTAATTGTAATTTACTCAACTACCTTAGAGTAATTTCTATTTCACAATACATTTACAGTATATTTACATTAAATGTAATAGAGGAATAAAATTACTGGAAATTCTTGTAACTACTTCTCTAGTACCTGTGCAGCAGAAAAATAATTTAACAAAAGTTTACCATGTAGGTTTAAAAAATAATTTTCCCTTCAAAAATGTAAAGACATTCATGTACATCAAAGAATAATATACAATTAGTGACAAAAAATTACTTTTCAAAAAATTCTACGAGATGGGAGTTTGTATTTTTACTAAGAAATAGCTTTTACTGAGAAACACATAGTCTATTATATTCCATATAATAAAAACCTAATTATAGTCTAAACTGGAAATGTAAAGATGACAAATGAAATAAAAAATTAGAACTGAATAGTGAGCCCCAAAAATTCCAATTCAAACAAATATAGAGTTTTCTGTTATAAATTAAAATTAGAAAAACATACTAAGTTAGTTAGTAAATATAATTTTCAATTGAAAATATTTCTATAAAAAGATTAGGGGAAATGTTTTTATGTGGATATAAAAGTCTGAATTAAAATTGCATTTTACCCATAAGAGCTTTAATGAAAATAATCATGAGATAATGATATTTTGGTTTTGCTTTATAATGACCAGTATAATTACTCCCTTAGAATAATGTAATAATTAAAACATACTGATGGTTTAATGATATTAGAATTTTTTGCTTAGAGATGTTTTCTAAATGGTTAGAATTTTTGTGATGTATTTTTAATATAGAAATAAAATCAAAGCAATGCAAATTAATAAATTTATAAATATCCATTTGTCAGAAATTTCATAGCAAAAAATCCACAAATTAAAATGATTTCCTTCTGCTTATTCATATATGTTATAATAGCAATGATTTATTTTATAGTTTATGATTAGAAATGTAAATAGAAAGCAATATTTAAATATGATTTTCAGTACACAAATCTATTTATGATAGCCAAATATATCCCCACTCTGAAATTACAAGAAAAATTTAAGTGAGTGATAAGCCTAAAATATTTGCTATATATAACATGTTTTTTTTTTTTGCAGGATGTTTATCAATGATATGAGTAGATTATTAAATATTTTGAATGGTATTTCTGAAGTTAAACTACTATAAAAAGCTATGTAGTCAAGAGTGAGTTATTTAAATATAGATTTCTCCTAAAATCAAGGGACTGTGATATTGTGACCACTCTGGAGATGTTATAAATGAATAGTAATACTGATATCATGACAGTTTCTGTACTATTTAAAAATATAACTACTAAGTAACTGTTACTAAGTAATTATGTTTAGTATAAAGTTATGCTTTCTCAAATATAAAGTATATTATTAGTCAAAAAAGTTAATGTAGAAAAATTGTTCATACAGAGTTAATTTCAAAACTAGAAATATGAGAAATGTAGATATTGGGTCAAGTTTCTCCACGATTGGACAAACTATCCTTTTGTATAATTTCAGATGCATTCACTGCAAACAATAGAGTCTCTGATTAAAAGCAGCTTAGACACAAGGGATTTATTATTTTTCATAACAAGAATCTGAAAGATAGGCAATGAAAGTGCTCAGTGGCACAATACTTTTGTCAAGAAACCAGATTTTTTCCTGCCCTTTCATCTTTCTGGAAAGTGAATTGATTTTTCCTCTTCAACTGACTTATTCATGGATGGCTTCCATAATTTCAAACATCACACAGTTCAGAGTGAGAAAGGCATTGTGTTATTGAGTCTATTTTTAAGTGCAAAAAATAACCTCTGAGGAGCCCTTCACCAGACCTCCCTTCATAGTTCATAGGTAAGTATTATATAATCTAAGAATCATATGATTTAACACGACTAAACCAGTGATTCAACAAAGGAAGTGAGACAAACGACTATTTGTGATTAATTAGGTTCATTCACTAAATCTGAGTAGTCAATTCCCTGAATTCATGGCTCAGGAGGAAAGAAGCTGTAGAGGAATGGGCATGAATAAAGCATCAGCTTTAATTGGAAAAGAATCCTGAAAATGCAGAAATCAAGGGGAGAACATAAGAGCAAAAAATAATGTGATGCTTGTTTTTCTTCCAAACAGTTATCTAAAACTCAGAGTCCAATGTGACTAGCATGAAAAAAGGTAAAAAAATATTGTGGGCTGCCCACTCAGAATAAGGATTTTTACATTATATGACACAACTGTGAAAATCCCTAGGTCAGTCAAGGATTCTTTTTTCTTTTTTCTTTCCTTTTTCTGTTATTTTAATAATGATCATCATTACCATCTTAAATCTAGGTAAATAGGGAGCAGACATAATTTCATAAGTCTTGAAAAAGCATACACAAAATACCTATTCTGATTTTCTCTTTTTAATTTTAAAGACATAACCTTTGTTTATCTCTTTAAATAACCCATTGTTTTAAATGTAGGCATTATTTTAAGTCTTATTTTAATAGCCTTGATGGAAATTTGTTTTATGTTTTAGTTGATTACATCAGAAAATTATCTACATTTTTGGTTTGCTGTGCTATATATAACGTTATGTTCTCTCGAAGTTAAGCTCCAATAAAACAGAAAATAAGTTTTATTTGTTGTTTTATTCTCATCTATTTTAACAGATGCTAAATAAAAAAGAGTAATGAACCATTCTGACAGTTGTTATTCAAAAATCCCAATGGGGATCTGTTTGACCAATTCAACTTCATTTTAGTGAGAGCAAATACTACATTGTGTAATATTTTTCTAGTTCACACTTAGAAAATCCTCTTAAATGTCTGAAAAAATAGCAGTGATGTGCTTTCAAATATTCTGTATTGACTGAGCGAATAGACTACGGTAATGTTATTAGTTGCTACCTTGCTTATATTCAATTCAAAATTCAGTTTTTGGGCCTGTCATAAGCTTCCATTTCACTTGAACATCAGATTGTAATATATCTGTGAAAGAAAAGTAGAATACTTCAATTGATTTATAGTGGCAGGTACTATTTGAAAGTACAATATCAGAAAAAGTAATTATTTTCTTTTTTTAATGAATGGATAGGTGTTTTTGAGATAGCCAGGATTTTGACATATCATTCCTGTGAGTAGATACATAAATGTACAAACAATGAATGTTTTCATTTAAATTAAGTTTAATGAAGATTTAACCTAAATTGCATTTTGTGGGACTGTAGAACTTCAAAAGGGTTTACCTATTTCCTATTATCTATTTATAATGTCAATAAAGATATTAAATTTGTATGTCTACCTATGTGAAATGAAAGCAAATGTTCCTTTTCAGCTTTTAAAAACTTTATTGCAATATAACATTATCTAAATTTAATTTTACAATATGCTTATTTGATACACAGATATTGAAAAATGACAACTACCATATATTAGTTAACACTTTCATTATAAAAGGAATAATTACTATTTTTTTTTAATGGTAAGAAAATGACATCTATTCTCTTAGCAACTTTCAAATCGATAATAACTATTTTATTAACTGTAGTCACCATATAATCATATGAACTCTCTAAAAGTTATTCACCTTTTAACTTAAAGTTTGTGTCCTTTAAAACTAATATCCCTGCTTCCAGCCCCTGGCAAATATCAATACTTTATCTCTATAAGTTTGGTATTCTTAGATTCCACATACAGCTGATATGTATCATTTGTCTTTCTCTGTCTGACTGATTTTACTCAATATAATAATGTCCTCATTGTCTGTCCATGTTGTCTCAAATGAAAGGATTTCCTTCTTTCTCATAGCAAAATAATATTGCACTGCATATATGCTCCACAACTTTTTAATCCATATACATTTTGGATATAAATCTTTTATCAGATATATGATTTGTCAGTATTTTCTCCCACTCTGTTTGTTCCCTTTCATTTTGCTGATTGTTTCTTTTGCTGAGTGGAAACTTCTTTGCTTGCTGTAAGCCCAATTAATTTTTGTTTTTGGTGTCATACCCAAAAAAATCATTGTCAAGATCAACGTCAAGGAACTTTTTCTCTGTTTTTTTCTAGGAGTTTACAATGTCAAAATTAATTTTTAAATCTCTAATCCATTTAGAGTTAATTCTGAGGGAGTAGAATAGATGTTCAATTTCACCTGACTGCTTATTTGTATCCACTTTTCTAACACCATTTATTGAAAATATTATTTTTTCCATCAAACTTTTTGAGTCCCTCATCAAATACTAGGTGAACATTTAAATGAGGGCTTATTTCTGTGTTCTTCATTCTGTTCCATTGGTCTATGTGCCTGTTTTTATCCCTATACCATACTATTTTGATTATAGTAGATTTGTAGTATGGTAATCCAGACTTATTTCTGTTTTTCAGGATTGCCTTCATTATTTGGAGTCTCTTGCAATACCATAAAAATTTTAGGAATTTTTTCTATTTTTGTGAAATATGCCATTAAAATTTTGATGGAGATTGTGCTGAATCTATAGATGGCTTTGAGTAGTAATAAAATTATAATAATTATTATTCTGCTCCTGAACATGGTATATTTTTCAACTTGTTTATGTGTTCTTCAATTTTTTTACCTAATAGTTTTCAGTACACACAATCTTTGACTTTCTTGGTTCAGTGGTTCAGTTTATTTCTTAGTATTTTATTGTTTTTTTTTAATAAAGAGAAGTGCAGGCAGGAATGAAGACAAGTAGGCAGGTAGACAGGAAGAGAGAGGAAGAAGAAGCATTTTATTTGTTTTATTTAAGTTCACATTCCTTGTTCCCCCAGGTCCTTAGGATGTATGTGGACTGTGATCCTTTGAGGCAGCTAACCTAATCGCTACTCCACCAGGGTGCACCTATTCTATTGTTTTTGCAATTATAAATGGGATTGCTTTCCTTATTTGTTTTTCAGATGTTTCATTGTTAGCATATAGAAATGCAAACAATTTTTGAATATCAATTTTGTATCTTGCAAATAGTGTGTTGATTATTGCTAGTTTTTGATAAAGTCAAAGAATTTTCTCTACATAAGGTCATATCTGCAAAGATATCCAATTTGGATATCTTTTACTTCTTTTTTTCTTGTTCTATTGTTCTGACTAGAATTTCTAGTACTATGTTGAATGGGAATGGTGTGAGAGGTTACTCTTGTTCTGATCTTAGAAGAATCGCTTTCTAACTTTCACCATTCAGTGTGATGCTAGGCATAAGAATGCCATATATAATCTTTATTATATTAACATACATTCCTTTTATACCCGATTTGTTGACTCTTTTTTCATGAAAGAATATAGCATTTTGTCAAATATTATTTCTTCATCTATTTAATCAAATATATTTTATGCTTTATTATTGTAATGTTTGGCATATAGATTTGCATAAATTGAACCATCCTTGTGTCCCAGGAATAAATCCAATTTAATCATGGTTCGTGATCCTTTTAATATGTGATTAAATTATATTTAGCAATATTTTTGAGACTGTATCTATATGTATCAGAGAAATTGCTCTGTATCTTTTTCTTTATTTTTTCCCTTCTTATACCGTTCTTATTTAGCTTTGTTATCAGTGTAATGATTGCCGTTAAAATGAGTTTGGAAATACTCTCCCATGGTAATATTTTTAGAAGAATTTGAGAATTGGCATGAATTCTTTTTTAATGTACAGTTTTCCATTTTTGATAATTAAATACATTGTTGCAAATAAACACAAAGCCCACACAAAAAAAAGGGGAATAAAAGCAAGAAAAGCAAAAATGCCAGGGTTTTCCTTTACCGGACATCAGGATCAAACTTGCCCTCTTTTCTTTCAAGGAAGTGGGACTTTTTGCCACTGGCGTTCTGAATGTGTCTCTGTTCCTAAGCACCAGAATTAGATTCAAAGAGGAAAGCTAGCCCTGAAATGTTTAAAAGCTTCGTATTAATTCTTTTTAAAATCTTTGGTCGAATTTACTAATGAAACCATCTGGTCTTGTGGTTTTCTTTGCTGGGAGGTTTTTGATTACTGAGTCAAACTCACTACTCATTATCAGTCTGTTTAGATTTTTTAATTCTTCATAATTCAGACTTGGTAGGTCATTGTTTCTAGAAATGTATTAATTTCTTCTAGGTTATCCAGTTTGTTGGCTTATATCTGTTTATAGGTTTTGAAAATGTTTTTTCATTGCTCTTGAGAATTGCCTGTACAAAATACATACTAATGCCAGTTCATAAACCTCAGCAAATTACTTAACATTTCAAAATTTTCCTTCTTTCTTACCTTGCAGTCCTGACTAGCTTCCCAAGATAACCTAAATGATATCTAATATATGTGATTCCCTCAAACTTTTCACTCCACTTTTTACTATTGACTGGACTAACAACTTCCATTTTCTTCTGCCAAAAAATCTGCCCCAGTCTCAGTTTTTATCATATCACCTTTATGTTTTTTTAAATTTTACCAACATTTATTATTGTGCTCTGTGCAAATTGCTGGAATATCAAAAATGAACACTACATAAATAAATGTGTTGTTATATACAAAGGAAAAGCTAAGTAAAATATTAAATGTATTAATTGTCCAGTAGTACTTGCGTATTTAAGGGGTTAAAGGCTGAAATAAGTACCTAATGCTCCTCGGATTAATGGGGCAAATGTGCCAGGAAACTTTCCTAAAGAATAAAAGCAAGAATTGAATTTATGATTTACATAATAGATAGATTAAGGAAGAGACTGTTCAAAAGCAAAACAAGTAGTTTGAAAATCTCTTAGCTGGGAAATTATGCATGAAATAATCATGTAATGTATGCCTCTGTTTAGGAATTTGGATTTAAATTGATATAATGACACTCTAAACAAACAATAAGCCAGTTCATACAGGAAAATGGAAAGGTCAGATTTTGTGCTCTAGAAAATTGCTTATTCACAGATGAATCATGGATGACTGAAAAAAGAAAGAACTACAGGAAAATGGATGCTGAGAAAGCAGATAAGAGACACTAAATAAAAGCCTGTAAAGCAACGGGCAAACAAGTATGAACAAAATATACAGCTCTGTTATTAAAGAGCAAGATCTAGCTCTAAATTCTTATTTTAAAGTTATATCTTGTGGCTTCCCAGTCAATATTCCATGTTGTTTTAACTATTCTCTGATAACCACTTAAACTTTCCTGTGTGTTTTGCTAACTCTGATCTCTTAACCTGGACCAACCTTCTCTCTTATTTCCACTAGCACAAATTATTCTCTTTTCTCAAGACCTAATTCAAAGTAAAGCTTCTCCATGGAGATTTTTGATCTCCCCAGTAAAATTAATACTTTTTTCTCTACATATCAGTTTATCAAATTTATTTGTGTAAAAAATAGTCTTCAAGGAGATATGAGGTAAAATGTGTTAAGGAGGTAGGTAAAATACTATGAAATTAAAGGAAGGCATAAATTGCTCTTGTCCGATAACTTCTGGGTCACTGTGAAGACAAGGGAAAAGAGAATAGGAATTGAGGAAGACCATAGAAAAGTGATCATTGATTTAAGTGGCCAATCTTGGGTAGAATTTGAACATACAATATTGGGAGAAGGTAATTTCTGGTGAGAGAAAAAGTATAAGCAAAGATGCATGCTTAGAGAATAAAATTAACCCATTTGACTGGAATATAAATGAAACAGACAAAGCAAACATGGGAAGGATATAAAAGGTCAGGAATACAGGAGCCTTGACTATGGGCCAATTTAAGGAGATTGGGATCCAGTTATTGAGAAGATAAATCTTAGAAATTTTGTATCATAGATGTCCTCTTCCCTATTTATATATACTCCCACTTCAGATAATCAGCTTCCCACGATTTCAGGTTCTGATTTTGTTCCCTGTTACAGAACCAGACTTCCACTAGACTTGGGCTTTCTTCCTGACCATCTATTCTTACAAGAAGATTGCAGATTTAAACATTGCCGCCATGATGCAGATCATTCAGTTGTAGCACAGTCTGTATTTTTTTCCACAATTCCAGTGCCTCTGAAACTATTTTGTAAAAAAAATTTGGAGGCATCAAGGTTACATTCAAACAATGGGGCATGCTAGAAGGGGATTATATATCCCTATCACAGAATCCCCTTTCAACAGGCACACATTCTAATAATACTAAATAGTCATACATGTTAAAGTGACAAATTTTGCCTTTCATTTGCCTTTCATGTTTTCAGTTTGTTTTTCTTGAGAAATTGGTATGTCTGAGTAGAGAGAAGAAAAATGATACTTTTTACGTCAAAATATATGGGTTTGCCTTATTTTCAGCTGCCTTCCCGGCATCAAGATTATTTTCCTTACTAGAGGGGTAGTATCTACCTCAATATTATTGTCAATGATAGTAATACTCATACTGTTGCTACTATTACTATTACAAATATCGAGTGCTTGTTAAGTACATATGCCATGTACAAACTTTCTATATTAACTCATTCAATATTTCTAGCAATCAACTTTCTCATTTTTTTTAGACACTTGCAGATAAATTAATTCCCCAAAGTCACAAACAGTGGTAAGTAGAAGAACTGTTGTTTTTTTTTTAACTCAGGCTCATCTAATACCACAATCGGAGCTCCAAACACTTAGCTCTGACCCAACTTACTGCCTCTCACTAGGCCTTGTGGATTCCATTTCTTAAAGTAGTAGGTACTTTTCGATTTCTTAAATTATTTTGGTGGTGATGTAGAACAAGCACTCACTTTCTCCAATGAGAAAAAAATCAAAGAGCAGAGGCAATTTTTATCAAAATGAAAATGAATTCTGTCATCATTACTATTGTTTTTCTTTTTTGTTTTCTTAGAAAGTATTAAAATGTAAGGGATAGACACAACCTGGTGACTCATGTGCTAATTTGGCACTTGGGGTGTAGACCATGAAAAACCCAAGGACTAGGACTTGTGATTCAGGGCCGGGGCTTGGGGCTAGGGGTGGAAGACAACCAGAAATGCACAAAGAAAACTTTGAAAATGTTTCTTCATTCCTGTCTGCCTCCTTCCTCTATAAAAAATTTATATAAATGGTGTTATAGTGTTTTTCTTCTGGTTTTAATGAACACTATAGCTTAGGATTTGTCATTAGCATTTTTGAATTATGATTCTACATATCTCTTGGTGGTTTTCTCCTGTTTTGTAGAAATGCTTTTGCTCAGAAAATGCTTCATCTATCCTGTTACTGAGCAAACTCTACAGGAAAAAGAAAATATTTTTCATTTTAAGTTTTCTTCCTTTTTAAATATTTAAGCAGTTGTCTGATTTTTTAAATAACACTCATATAACAGTTGCATATTGATCCTTCAAAAATAGCAAGGTCATGAATTCTAAATAGTAGAAAAATATTTACCAATTTGATGTTTTCAAAATAATAATGTTGAAATTGTCTTTGTACTTCGAACAATAAAATAGATAAAAATTTTGTTTATTCTTCTGTTGCTTATGTAATTCTACCATTGATCAGATGAAGGACTATTTAGTTTTATTTTAAACAATTTGTTTTTTTGTTTTTTTCAGTCTTAAAAATACCTATACATTATTTACTTAAATGTAAGAATCAAACATAAATATTGATTTTTTATTGTGGTTTATTTTACTTATAATTAAAATCTGTTGTCTCAAGTCTTATTAGTACTGATATTTGGGGAGCATTGGTTAGAGAAAAATAAACTGCCTTCAGCAAAGTTATATTCTTATGATGGAAGTGTACAATGGTGTTGATAGAACATATGCCTTTTGTACAAATTTATAAGCCATATCCATTGAGTTTTAAACTTTCATGAAATTTATGGTATTTAAATCCATAAAATTTATTTTTCATATAAAAAAGATACTCTGTGTTAAGGTCACTCAATGGCTAATGGCTGAGTGAAAACCAAAATTCATATTAGTTTAGCATTTTTCTGTAATGTTCTGTACTATATAAAAGTTATAAATTAAGCTAAAGTATGCTTTCAAGTGAAAAAGTTTTCAAATAAAGAAAAAACAAATTTGACATTGAGCTTCTTAAGAGCCAGGTCTTGAATTCTCACTAGACAGTTAATTTTATTGTATTCTAGTTCTCATTTCAAAAGGCTAAGTTATGTTGTGCAAGTATTTCTAGCTAAATTGTTCCTCTTATATTTCATCTGTGATTATGTAAGAAGTTGGACAAAGTGAACTTATGATGTCACATTATTCCAAAGTGAATCAGTTCTATTATTCATCAATCATACTCAATATTTTTGGATTCTTCACTAAAGTAAACTTTAATATGCCTCAAATAACTACCTTTTCTTTGACAACTTTCCATCTTTATCTTAAATTTGATCTTTAAATTCCTTTTATTTAAATTATCTTCCTTACCTTACTCTCTTCTAATCTATATCTTCTACCTTCATTTACAATATCACAGAGACATGATATCTGTGATATTATGAATCAGTAAGGCAATTTAAAAAGAATTAAGATGCTTTAGGATTAATATTTTATATTTTCCTAACTAAGATCTTTCAAAAATTATTATTGGGGGTTGTTTCTTGGTGGCCTAGTGGTCAAGGGAAGTCCCACATGCATTCCAAGGTCCAGGGTTTAAAATCCAGGGCACAGGGCCAGGGACAGCCAATGTGAACAACAGAATAAGATAAATAAAGTGCTTCCTTCTCTCTCTTCCTGCCTCCCTGCCTATTCTCTTTCATTCCTGCCTATAGCTTTCCTTTAAAAAATATTATTATTAATAATTTAGGGTCTAATCAGTATATAATTGGAACAATTATTATTAGGAAGCAACTTATTAAAAATTAGTCTATTTCAGGACTTTTTATTATGTTTTTGCATTCCTCTAGAATTGGAAAGGACCTGGGCAACTGAAAATGTGGTCTTGTTATCAAGAACAAATAGTAAACATTGAATCTTACTGCAATAAAATTGAAAGTTTTTTTCTTCTTATAGTTGTTACATTCCTTGGAAAATAGATTATTATTAAGACTTAAGGACTTTTCACCTAGAAATTTTTAATAGAGTTTTACTCTTTGAAATAGACTTTGACCTATTAATATGTTAGTGTTTTTGTTAAGCAAAGTGTGATAATAAAGCTCTTGAAAATAGTCCTTTCAGGAAAATTATATGCCAATTCAAACAATTGCTATTTCATGCTGCTTAATTAAAATGATCTGACTTCAACTGAAAAGTGATAAGTGATACTTGAATTAATGTAAAATTCAATTTTAGAGCAAGAATGGATTCTGAGATCCTTCCCACTATCTAAGGGAGTTGATGTGTATATGAATGACATTTATGATTTGCAAATTGCATCAATATCTAGTAGTTTGTGGTTTTTTATAAACACAGTGAAAAATTGATGTAGAATTCTTATAGCAGTTTTCAAATGATCCTGTTTCTTTTAAGTATCCCATTTCTAATTAATCATGAATTAAGAAATAAACATATATATTGTTGTCAATTTTAGCAAATACATCAGTAAGTTGTTCATGCATTTACCAGGAACAGTGATTCCTGTTTGTGAATTTATAAAAATAAAAGCTTTATGATATCAATTCATGAACATAAGTCAAATACCAAAATGGCATTTAAAAATAATAACACTAATGTAAGACTCCATTTTCAAATTTTATTTCACTTTCTAGAAGACTTTTCATGAGTCTAAAAATTTTAATATTAAAAAGCTAATCTTTTCAATAAATTCACTGATATCCAGTAACTTTATAGTAGATAAAAGGGTTTATGTGGGTTATTAGCTAATTTATACCTGTTTACTCAGATAGTTAAAAATTAGTAGCCGGCCTCAACAGATATATCTGAATTAAATGTGTCTCCTACCCACAATACTTACTTTCAATAGCTGACAATTATCTCCTTTAAAATTTGTATTTATTAATCATGAAATTAGTTTTAAAATATTCAGAACTTGGAAGTTAAAATTTTAAAAACATTATAGTAGGGAGAACTTTGTATTATTTTGTTAAGAGAATTTTTTCACAGGTCTTAAAATTTTTTAGATTTCTTGTCAGAGGAAATTCATATGCATTTTCAATCAGAATTTAATTTGATTATATAAGATAGAACTCATTCCTTCCTCAGGGTCAAGTGTTATCCTACTTTCATCTCTGCAAAAG
The DNA here is from genome assembly GCA_004363575.1 of Solenodon paradoxus. Classification (NCBI taxonomy): domain Eukaryota; kingdom Metazoa; phylum Chordata; class Mammalia; order Eulipotyphla; family Solenodontidae; genus Solenodon; species Solenodon paradoxus. Next base: position 85,013 of record RJWH01000027.1, read on the forward strand.
TTCAACTTTTATTGACAGGTACTGATCTTCCTCCTATTATCTGCCTCAAAGATGAATTATGTGGAGAGGCTCCTAGGTAAAGATCACTGAAATATCAGGAACCATGAATATGCTTTTGTGGGGGCCTTGACAGACAGGGCTAGCATAGTTGCTCACTGGGACTCTCACCTTTCTTCATAAGACAATAATCAGAATAAATGCTTCCCAAATGATCCAAAGTCAGTGTCATTTCTACATGTTAAGTTATCGCATATTTCACAACATTTTATGAAAGACTTTAAGGAAATGGGAATAAAGTCAATCGTGCTATACAAATGTCCATGTTAGACACAATTTTTATTACAAAGAATTCATTATAATATGAAGTTGCTTGAATCTAAAATAATTTTAAATGTAAGTACGCTCCTAACTTTGTGGGAAATGTGTATATCTATTCTGTGAAACTGTTTTCAACTAGTAACACATTGAATTCTTAAATAATAAAAATCTAAGTTCAAATTAATATTTTGATACATAACTCATATGCTCTTATAAAATGTCAAATAATACACCACTACCACAATTTATATACCACAGCTTTCTATTTCTTGACATTACTTGAAACTATTGAAATTAATTTGAAATTAACATAATATTAAATTGTTGCTGAAGGAAAATTCACAGATTCAATGATGACAAAATGATCATCGTGTTTTCTCCTTCCTTCCTTTCTTCCTTCCTTCCTCCCTTCTTTCATTCTCAAAATATGCCCACCTAGAATCAGTCTTATTGTACAATCACCCCTGGAATGCTGGGATTAAGGATCAAACTGTAGCAGTGTAAAAGAGCCTGAAGTCAACCTGTGTGGTTCTCAGTGATGACCAGAAACAAGTCTCCTCTGTATCCTGCAGCACAAAATCCCTGCAGCTTCACTGTTAGAGCTTTGTCTTTGCCCACATAGCTGAGATGGTTGTTTTGAGTCCACCATTCTCCTCACTGGTTAACATCGGAAAATACAGTTTTTTCCTCTTAATATCATTATTTGTACTCCATGACTGGCATTTGATGGCAAACAAATAAACTCTTGGTATTATCAAAGCTACTTTCAGCATAGAATAAAATGAAATTACTTATTACTGATTTAAATAGTGAATGATCCATGGAAATGTCTTCACTAAAATTTATGATTGTGATTTGATTGTCTCTCTGTTGAATAAGCATTAAAATTATCATTTAACATTCATTCATTTGCTTATTTAACACAGTGGTTTTATAATTTTTTGTATCAATTTTAAGATTTAAGATGTTATTCCATTTCCAAGCAGTATGTAGGCAAGTCTAAAACCAAGTAAGCGATAAATACATTGAAGTGAAAATAATGTCTAACAATTAGTTTTCAAAGTTTTGATGATATAGAGATGGGTTCAGCAAATTTTTCCAGTAAAGGACCAAATAACAAATACCAGCTTTTGGTCTCTATTTCAAAACTCATCCTTATTATTATAGAGAGAAAGTAGTCATAGACAATGTGTGAAGGAATGAGTATGTCTGTGCGCCAATAGTTTCATTAACAAAAAACTGATAAGACGCAATAAGACCAAGGACCTCTAGTTTGCTGAGACCTGACCTCAAGTTTTGGAATTTATTTGCTACTTACATTATTATTTCCCCATTACTTTTTACCTTTGAAAATATGTGATTTCCCATGTTTATAGATATCAAATTAGTACACAGATATGTAACCTAAAATTTGATAGAAAAAAGATTTAATAAAGCCTTTATAGTTGCATTTAATTTTTTTATGAGTTTATCTGGACAGCATATTTTGCAACATATTTTATGTTTCATTATGGTTCATATCTTAAATATTAGAACTGGCTTAATTTGTTTTACTCTGGCTTCTTTGCTACTAAATTTTATATGAATCAATCAGAAAGCTAGATAAATGAAACACTTCTAGTGAGACAATCAATATAAATAATTCCTAAATTTAGGTATAACTAAGTTCTGACTATCGTCTCTGTGATATCAGTGTCTGTATTTATTGGCAGGCTGTGGATCACATTTTCTGTTTCTTTTGAAGAGTATTAAATCTTATTATACAGGTAGATCAGCTTGTTTGTGAGAGCCAAACATAGCTGTTACTTTAAAGTTAATTCATTGCACTTCCTAAGGCAAGATCTTCTTTGTTTTTTACTGATTGTCCTAAATATTCATCATATCTTTCCTTGGGCTCCTGAACATACAAAGAAAAACCTCTTAAATTTATGTAAATTCTGGCAATTGTTTAGCTTAGAGCCCCCTGACTTGTTCTTTTATTGACATCATGGAGTTTCACCAATATATAGATAATTGTTTGTAGTGAAAGGTTCAAGTGATTACATACAACTTTTAAAGCTTTTTCTTAATATCATTACTTTGTCTCTGATACTCTACCTTGCACCAACTTTATTATGTGTTTTAAACTCTGATCTCTTATCTCTTACCTCATCAAGACTCCCAAGCTCTTTGGATTTTCCCTCCCTAACAGACTAAAATTTCTTCTCAGTAGAAGGTTGGTATTTATAGGGTTCTTCTTATGTGTTTCCCATCTCACGAGAATCATGGTTATGCATTGACCATTATCTAATATCTGAAAACTTTTTTTCATGTTTTTCTACTTGTATAGTTGTTTATAGTAAGAAAATTCTAGCAGTGCTTACTCCATAATAAATGCAGGCAGGAAATAATTTTTGTGATTGAACATTTAAAAATATCTAAATTTTCCATCAGATTTATACTGGAGATCTGACATTTGTGTGTGAAAATATGACATCTTGCTCTTTTTTCCTTCATGCTAACTATCATCTGAACTCTGCCCAAAGGTGGTCATCAATACCAACAAAAATATCTTAAAACTTTATTTAAAAATAGTTTCCCTTTCAATACCTGCAATTGTACAAGTACATGCAATTGTAACCTGGCAGTAAATTGGGACATGAATCTAGCTCTCCAGTAAAACTGAGGAATCTATGACATTTAATTAACACATAATTGAGTGCCAATTAATTAAACCTAGGAGAGGCATAGACTATAGATTGAGTGGGTTCTCTTCACAGAGGCCAGAGGACTGATAAGCAAGTAAACTCCCCGTATCTGTAATTACAAAGGGCTGCCACCGTGTTGCCCCTGTACATTTGTACTTTGTCTATACAGTCTCTGTGGCCTGTTTAGTTAAGGAAGTGGATCTGAGACAGAGCAGGTCTCCCATTTTCTTGATGTTTCTTTTCCCTAATACAACTAACTTCCTTTCATCAATAACTTTCCTCTCAAGTACTGGTCTTTTCGGGGTAACTGGCAGCAGGGTCCAGAAACTTTGCATTATAGAATTTATGCACTAGGACCTGAGCCATTTTGAGATTTGATTTTACATGCTAGTCATAGAAGAAAACCTCAAAGATGATATAGATAGTCATACTTTCAGCAGAAATGACCTTATAAACCACACTAAATTGGACTGAATTAACTAAATGGTGACAGCAGAAAAGAATAAGTTGACTTATTGAATGATACGTTTTCTGTTTGACATGGGGAAATGTCATTGATGCTTAAGTATTTTCCTTTGCCAGATTTCACTAACACTACCAGATGTTTTTTGAAGAAGTGACTGGATATAATTAACACAGAGCAAAGCCAGGAGTAAAGAAGACACTTTTGTTTTTCTTTGCTATTATAAATTGGCATAAAGACAGTGCTAGAATAACATGAATAGGTTATTTCAGAGTTAGATTTAAAACTAGGTAAGATTATGATACATTTTCCCATTCTGTTTGCTAGTTTGAATTTAGAACAGAAATTTTTATCACTTAAGTTTTTCTTTACTCTGATAATTACTGTACTTGAGTCTACAGACCTTAAAACTGTTATTACACTGAGAACCATATATTAACAATTTATCACAGTACCTCCTTTTGTTAGACTTTAAATAACTTGAGCAGTAAAGGAATGCATGTCACACACACAGTAATCATCAGTTCAATTCCATTTTCTTTTGAGCACACATCTAGAATGAAAGCCCCAGCTTCCTTTGCTCTTAGATATGTGGGGTGGTCTTTGATCATTGGACTTTGGAGTAAGTAATGTATTTCCAGGTTGGCCCAGGATAATCTCCTTCATGACATCCTCTCTCTCTCCTCCCACTCACATTTTGGCTACAGAAAGCTCTAAAAATAGAGTGGGGACCACTCACAATAGAAAGGAGACACTGTCTCTGAATGGAAGACAACTCACACCTCTCACTGATTTGCATTTATGAGAAGGAAACTGCTTGTGTTAAAAGCCACTGAGCTTTTGGAACAAATACAAATTTATCGGTTCAAGCTATAAACTTTAAAGAGGGAGACCCAAATTAGGCGGTGTAAAACATTTGGTTGTCTAAACCTGATATACTGACATTGTATCTCTCAGAAAAATGTTTGGAAGTAATCAAGGGGTGTTGTATGTAGTTTTCACTTTTCAGTTTTAGCGATATACTTCATGAAACAGATAACAGGTAAAAAAATTGCTTGGTTTTCAGAGAATAAGAATATTAGCAGATATTGAGAAAGCATAGGCCTTGCAGGCTTGGAAATGCCAACTGCTTCTGGAATCTGAGTAGTAAGATGATAAGATGAAGAAAGATTTGAGTCACAATATTGCAGTAAGATTTCTTAATTGAGCGAAAGGGACTATGCAATAAAGCGAAGATCAGCTTTGGCGGTTTTACATTTCCCTCAAGCACATTCCACATAATCTCAGATTAACCCATTAAAAGAAATATGCTGTAGACTTCTCATTGCATTGTAACATGGCAGAGGGGCTAGGGAACGCTGTAGGGTTTCTGTGATAAGAATCTTTTTTCATGAGGAATCCACCATCATGACCTCAGTACCTCCTAAAGATTCCACCTTCTAACAGTGTCACATTGGGCATGAGCATTTCAATACATGAATTTTAGGGAAACATAAATTTTCAAACCATGGACTTCTGCCCCTGATCTGCCAAAGTAAATATTCTTCCCATATGAAGAATATATTTATTCTATCCCCAAGCCCCTAAAAAGTTGCTTTGCTCCACTATCAATGTAAAATTCTTAGTCTGAAATCTCGTCTAGGTATTATCTAAATCAAATGCAGGTAGATTATGTATCTTAAGGTAAATTGCTCTCTGTGATCTGTAATAGCAAACATAGTATGTGCTTCCAAAATACACTGGAGGGATAATCATAGGTTAAACCCTCCAAATCCAAAAAAGAGAAATAGGAAACAAGAAAGTGGTAACAGGTCCCAAGTAAGTCCTAAATATCAAGATTCACCAAGGTCGTGGGGGAAGGGACTGGTGTGGGTGTGGGGAGAAGGTCTAGCTTTCTGAAATATCAGGGCAGATATTTTTACAGTAACTCTCCAGCTTTTTGGTACTGATTTTCTATCTTAACCCAGTTGGACTGCTGTAACAAAATACCACACTTATAGCTTACAAACAAAAGAAATTTACTTCTCACTGTTCTGGAAGCTAGACATCAGATAGCAGGGTCAGGACCTTCTTCCAGTTGCAGGCTTCTCATTTTATACATATGACAGAGGGGCTAGAGAGCTCTGTGGCATTTCATTTATAAGACCATTATCTCATTCATGAGGGCTTCACCCTCATGACTTAAGCATCTTCCTATGGCTCTAATATCATCACACTGAGTATTAGGATTTCAACATATATATATATTTGATGGTATATAAACATTCAGATTAAACACACGCACACACCCACACACACAAACCCAGTGAGAACAACTTGGATTGTTTGAAATTTATTGTAACTCTGTCCTCTTTAATTGTTAAATGGGAAACCAAATGAGAGCCTTAGGATACTCTGAGAAAGGCATATTTCCCAATCTTACATTTGATATACACGTAAAAAACAATGGGCAAAAGAGAATCTTTCAGATGTCACATCTGAGGTATAATCAAGGGGTGCATCTTAAAACAATTCACTAGTTTCAGTGTGTCTGCAAAATGTCTACCCAGCAGAATATCATATGAAACCAGAGATTCCTTAGGTTTTTCCATTCATGTCTTTTCCAAGTGAGCTTTTATTACAATTATTCTATTCCTGTTCAGTTATTTCATTTCAGGAACTCGGGAAAGAGATAATAAATATTTCAGTTAATAAGTCATTAGACCTTAAAGAAATGCATACAAACCTCATGGCCTGATAGAAAGAATGGCATATCATCTGAACTTTTGCTTGACACAGTGACAAAATGGAGTTTTGAGTTATTTCCTTGAGGAAGAAGTTTATTTTGTGTGAGTATGTGGTGAGGAACAGGTGGGAATAAATGGATAATTGGTGATCATAAGGGCTGAATGCCATAAAGAACAGCTGGTCGATTATCAAACCTGACTCCTCTTCTTCCTGGCACTGAGATATACTCCTTCTCCTATCTTCTCTAGAGTTAGGTATCACCATAAACTAAAAATTATGAATATGGAAACTGAATGGAATTGATATATACCACAGTCTATGTGTAATAACATACATACAAAGAATTTACATGGCAGTACCTTCTGAGAGAGCTGGGGCAGACCCCTATTTATATCCTGAACTGAGGCATGGAAAGTCAATTTTGGGTCTCAAGTGAGACAGGAGGGGATCCTATGTGGCAAGAAGGAATGACTCATCCTAACTCTGAAAGTAAAGATTATTTCCCTTTTTATATTCTTCTAATGAACAGGGACAAAAGACCATTCCTGGATAGGGAGAAGACTCAGCGAGTGGCTGATTGTGTCTTTGATAAAATGAAGGGTTAAAGTTTAAAAAATTGGAGCTTCTCCTTTGCCTCTGGGGCTGTTCTCCACTGTCCTTGATTTTACATGAGTGGGGAATGTACAGGAGACCAATTCTGAGAAAATTTGGGTGCTTTTAGCTCCGTCAATTTATTCAGCAGTGTAGTTGGAGAGATATACATCACAGACAAAAGCCCTACTCTAATGATATCTACACTTTATACTTTATGATAAAATGAAGTGGTTGTTATTATTATAGATATTATAAAGGATTAAACAATAGCCATGAAGCTAAATTGTCTAAATTCACACAATTAAAATATGGTTAAACCTACAACTGTTTGATACAGAAGCTTTCAATAATTTCAAATGTTGAACATTTCAAATTAAATATTTTTGTCTGAAATTTATCTCACTGTTCATTTCAGTGTAATCACATGGTCCATTGTATAAGTCTAGTCATTATCATTATTGCACTGTAATATTTGGTACAAGTATTTCCCATGAGAACTTGATCCATTTAAGTCATAAAGTCTATTTCAGGTCATAAAAATTCTTTTTGCAATTGCAAATATACTTAAATTCTTGTCTTTCAGTGTTTACAGATTATATACTTTGAAAATGATTCTATGCATTACCATGAATACCATGAATTTTTGTGAATACCATCTCAAACAATAAAGAAAAATTTGACAACATATGGCAAAAATGCTCACTGTGTATTAACACATTAAAACTTAATTGATTTTCCATAGCAATTCAAGTGTGAATATGAGAAAATTAAAGGAATTTTATAGACTTTGATTCCTTATCAGTCTGTTGGTGAATGTTTTTCCTTACTTTTCAACAACTTGTGGAAAACTTTTATATTTCATCCCCTTATGTCAGATTTGACAAATGACACAGTGAATAAAGCACTCAGACTACAAATGAGAAATTTTTACTCCAACAGCAACTTGATGAGTATAGACAGCATCACATACCATTTTCTGTCTGTATCTACAGAGAAAGTAATTAGTGAAAAAGTTGCTGATTATAATCATCTGCTAGTGTAGTGTTTTTTTTTTTAATAAAACCTTGGTGATTTTAGTTTCAGTTTGTTTGCAATTATTTTTCAATTAGCAGATAGGAATGATGAACCCTAGAGCTTCAGTACTACTCACTATATTTTTTACTACAGAATTGAAATATTCCCAATATAAGTTCCTCTGAAAAAAAGAAAAGGATATGTCACCTAAAGGGATATTTAAATAATATTCAATATTTAAAAATCATGGTTTCTAGTTAAATGCTATATAAGCAGAATTACCAACAAACATAGCATGTGTGTGCTCCAGAAGTCATTTTAATGTATATTTATTAATTCACAAAAGGAATATCTGTTTTCTAAAGTATTATTTTGGAACAATGTTCAACTTAGTAAATTTTAAAATCAATAATTTATCACTTCATGCTTTACAAATTTCCTATTGTTGCAATACATACTGTCACAAATATAGTGGCTTCAAGCAACACAGAATTATTTAATAGCTCTAGGTATCAGAATCCAAAATGGGTCACACAGTTTGTATGGGGACAAAACCATGTCTTTGTCTCTTATAGATTCTAGAGGCTTCCTGCATTCCTTGAATTGTGTTCCTGAATAACTTGATCTTTGCTTCCATTTCTCAGACTACCTTGTCCATTTTGTCATTATTCTGGACCCACCCAGGTGATCTAGAATAATGATCTTACTTCAAGATACTTAATTTTAATCCCTTTGCTGTGTAAGGTAAATTTAATAGATTACAGGCATTACCACATGGGCATCTTTGGTGAATGTTATGTAGCTTAGGACACATTTGCTTTCTGATATTTATTGAGCACCATTTTTTATTTGACTTCACTGCTTTAGGTGATACAAAGTTGAAAAGAATTTGGAGTTTATATATTTAGCTTATAGTTTAGAAAGGCAAGTTCATTCAGACATTACTATATTATTGTATTATATTGTAATATATATATACATATATACACATATATACATGTATATGTATCTCTCTCTCTCTCTCTCTCTATATATATATAGTATTAATATAGGTTCAGAAGACAGATTAGGGAAGTTCTTTTGACCTCACAGTCAGAATATTTACATCTTAGTTTTAGGAATCACATTAAGGTATAGAGAGTAGTAGCATATTCAAATAAAATAAATCAAAATGCTATAGAAATTAAAGAATATCTTTAGAAGCACATCAAAAGAACTGGCCAATTTAATTCATAAAAGGGGCTATGGTAACTGTATATAAATATTTGAGAAAATGTCATTTGCAATGTGCAGTAAACTTGTTCTTTATTACTACAAAGACAATTAGAACCAATGTAAACTGAAGTCATAGTTTCTTAGTTCATTCAGCAGCAACAATATACCACAGACTGGATGACTTCTAAACAACAGAAATTTATTTTCTCAGATTTCTGGGGGCTGGGAATCTTTGATCAGGGTGAGGACTCTCTTCCAAGTTGCAGACTTCTCATTGTATCCATACATGGCAAAAGGAACTAGGGAGTTCTGTGGGGAATCTTTTATAAAAATAAGAATTCCATTCAGGAAGAGAGTCAAGATGAAAAGACATCCTGTAACCCACCTCTGATCCCATGACATTGGGATTAGGATTTCAAGGTATGACTGTGGGGGAGCAAGGAGAAACAAACAAATCATATCACACATTTTAGCTCAAAATTAAAAAATAAAATAAAACAAAACATACTTTTGAAAGCTATTCAAAAGAGAGGTGAACTTCTTCAGAAGAAAACATTATTTCAAAATGCAATATATAATTATTTGGTCTTACCATAGAGAAGTTTCAAACATCAGACATGTATTTGAATTAGATAACACTGAGTTTTTATTTTCTAATATCCTCAGTCTGATGATTAAGAAAATTTTATAGAAAATTGCAATTGGGATATAAATGAAGGGACAAGTAGGATAAGATAAATTAAATTAAATTAAAAACATGAACCAAAACAGAACCATGGAATTTGCTCCATAAATTCTTCTGTGAAAGCATTCAGCCTGAGTTGAAGGTGTGTGCACTGCAGTATTCAGGCATGTCTGAGAATGTCTGAAGAGTTACTGGGCTAAGTCAGCTAAGTGTCTATTATTTATTCACCTGAAAGACCAAGAAATCTCTAGATGAAGGAATAAAATCATGGATGCTCTGAGTAAAACAATTAGAAAAAACAGAACTAAAGTATTCCTTCAGATAATTCTCGGCTTTCTTTCACAATAGTCTAAGGGGGCTCTAGTGTTCCTATAGAATAGAGATTTGAGCAGGAGACATTTTCTTTCTTCTTATTCTACATTCCTGTGCAAGGGATATCAAATTGATGCCACATTTTTGTTCTATCTTTGTCTCTCCTCACCCTGCCTAAGAGATGGAGTGGGGGTCAAAAGAGAAGAATAAATAATAATTATGAATTGGGTGAGGAAGTAAGAAAAGAGAAAGCCTAGTATCTTCCTTTCAACCCCTTCTCTGTCATCTCTCTTTTCAGGAAATCAGACACTGAGTTTTGTTCCCTAACACCAAATGTTTTACAAAGACAGATAAGTCCCCATAGGAAGAGGCAAAAGTCTATAGGTATTGTCAGTGTCAGACTGAATAATTCTTCCTGATTCTGAGGTCCAATATTAATGTTTCCTCTATCTAAACACCAGTTTCTTAAAAATCAGCTTTATCAGTAGTAGAAATATATTTTGAACTCCTATTCTGCCTTACTTTCATCTTCTCAGCTACTTCAGAATATATAAACAAGGAAAGATGACATTTTTTATTAGACCCCTTCAAATACCAATAGTGTTGAGGTTTGAGAAATATTGATTTGTAACTGTTAGTTAATGCTTTGGGCAAATTGTAAAGCTTTGAAAACATTATTCAGATTATCTTTCTCTTCTCTGAGAACAAATGGATAACACTCCCTGCCTCTCCTGATGTTGTTTTGGGATTATTGCAAGTTTTAAAGTATTTTTAAAGCCTATTCATAAAATGTATACAGAATATTTTATGAAAAGTTGATCTAATAAACAATCCAAATGTCTTAGGTGAGTGGAAATGAACAAGCTATAATTATATATATGTAATATATATGTAATATATAATTATATTTATGTAACCTGGATGAATCCTCCCAAAACTATAAAGCTAAGGATGCAAGACAGAGAAAATACAGTATGTTTCAATTTGTAAAAGAGATCTACAAAAATAGTCAATGACAAAGTATATTTTCTATGGCTATATATTGATATAAGAAAGTCAAAGAAACTATTAGAATACAATTTAGAATGGTAATTCTAGGGACAAACTGGAAGATAGCAACTGAGGAGGGAGGGGCACATGGGAGTTCCAGAATTCTGGTAATGTTTTTCTCTTGACCACAGTGGTAGTTACTTGAAGGTATGTCGTCTTTTGATGCTCTTGCCTTATATCCAGAACCATCTATTATTTGTCTTTTCCTTCGCTTAGCTTTTATCTTCTTTAAATTCTACCAGCTTCTATTCATCTATAGCTATTGGAATTGCCATTTTCTCCTTTCTTTTATTAAAAAGATAAGTCCACAATGTCTTTCATTATTGTCTAGTAAGCCACATTTTTTGCTTTGTAAAAAGTAATGTATACAAGGAGGAGCAAGAACATAAAGATCTTGCAGATTTTAGTCCTATTTCTTTTCTCACCTTTCCCTTTCTCTTTTCCACTCTTTTCTTGCTATTATTCTGTATGTCTTTTTTTCAACACTAGTTCACTTATTCCAGGAATTTCCTCTGAATCTTGGAGTAGTATTTAAAACTAAAGCTATGATTTTTTTTTAATCATGGAAATAGCTTATTTTAGGATTTATTCAGTTTCGCTATTAGAAAAAGCAAAAATGAGTTTATAAGCATACAAGGGTAAAATCAAATTCCCTGCTGTATAAGAGGTAAATGAACCAAAAATCTCTGTACTTAAGAGTATAAATAGGAAAAACAAAGATGACGAAAACAACCTAATCCTTTTTTCTTTGTGTAGCTTTAAGGACATGTTGACATATCATATTATCTGATTATACTATTTTATATTATCATAATGTTATGGCAAACAGACAAATTATAATGATTTTTTATGACTCATCTCTAGGATCTGGACTCCAAATGAGAAAGAAGATATAGGAGGATTTTCCAAATGAGTAGATGAGAAGTGCTATAAAAGTTGTAGATGTATGTGTGTTTGTGTGAGAGAGAGAGAGTAGAAGCAAAGGAAGAACCTATATGATCATATCCACAACAAGTTTTTTAGTTTAGGGACCAAATTCCAAAATGACTGAGTGGGAAGATTTACAAACCAACCAATGACATTTTTCAGGTAGCAGTTGGCAGTCCTACAATTTGACTCTATTGATACTACCTACTTGGAGATAGCATCAGATTTCACAAATGAAGCATTCAGTCCTACTACACTGATCCTCCTAACACACAAACACACTCCAGACACCAGCTTCAAGGCCACAGATTGACTATAAACAAGTTTCTATAATCTCCATCTTGGGTTCAATTAATTTGCTAGAGCAGCTCACAAAACTCTGGAACATTTTACTTACTAGTTTACCAATTAACATAGAAATATAATTTAGGAATAGCCATATAAAAAAGCTGTGTAGAACAAATTTTTGGGGAAATGGCAAGAAACTTCCATGTCTTCTCTCTAGGCATACCACTCTTCTTGAAATGATGTATTCACGAAACTGGAAAATCTCAAACCACCTCTCCTTGGTTTTTATGAACAGTTTAATTGATGAAATCATGGCCATTGGTGATCGAGTCAGCCTCCAGACCTCCTTTTCCAGGAGGAGGGGGAAAATATGGGTCTAAAAGTTCCAAACCTCAAATCACATAGTTGGTGCTCCTAGCAAATAGCCTCCATCCTTAAGTGGGGTCTAAAAATCACCTCATTACCTGAAGAAGAGAGAACTTTTTCATTCACATCACTTAGGAAATTTCAAGTGTCCAATTTAGACTGTGACAAATACTAAATGTATATTTCTTATATGTCGCACCAGTCTAGATTTCTCTTCTTGGGTTCAAACCTATGGATTACATATTAAATTTTTCAGTGTTGAAACCTAAGTCATCTCAAATTGAACAAATTCAAAACTAAGCAGCAATATTAGTCATGAAACTGGGTCTACTTATATTTCCCCTCATCATTTTTCACATGGATTTGTAAAAACTTACTCTCTGATCTTAGCCTCTAATTTAGACATTCATTTCTCTATTTTACTACTGGAATGATTTTAATCTTCCTTTCTTGCTCCCTCCTTCTCTTCCTTCCTTCCTTCCTTCCTTTTCAAAATGGATATAGAATTTATTACATGTCATGACTAGATTCCTCCACATTGCAAGGATATTAGTTTTAGAGGAATCCAATATAATCTGAAATCCATCTGGATTCCCAATTTCTGCTCTCAGAGGCCGTGAACTCCACATTTAGGAAGAGGTGTTCTTCTCTGGCGTTCATGATAAGATCAGAGGGCTTACCAACAGCTAGATCTCAAGAACTTCAATGGCAAACAGGTCTGTCTGATATACCACATTTGTTTAGTTTGAGAAAATAATTTTGCAACTTGAGTTTATCGTCATAACCTAAAGTTCTTAGAGTCAGCAGAAAAACAAATTTTGATAATATAAACTGGTATATTTATATCACCATTAAGGGACTATACATAGAATGGGCTAGGGAGTTAACATTTGGAGGTACTGGGAGGAACAGGAGCTGAGCAATGAGCTAGTATGTCATTCACTTGCACAGCCATTAGTGGGTAGTAACCAACATGTTTCCAAATACGGCCCAAGAAAATCTCCACCGTCATGTATCTTATGAATGGTTGCAACAGAGTTCACTTCAGTTAGATTTCAATCAAGATGAAAGCGGGCCTGATGAAAGCGGGCCAATACCCAACGTGGGTGAGCCAGAAGAAGATCCGCAAATATTGGTAGAATCATTTTATGTCCTCAATGACAGTGAACCTGCAGATATTGACAACTCGCTCTGAAATAATCAACATTGTTCAGTAAATTCTTGCAAATGTGACTAGCTAAATGTGCGTAGGGACATCTTTAATTAGTGTCACTATCTTATAGCAAGTAGAAATGTTAGTCATATTAGATTAAAACATCTCACCTGTCAACTCAGAATATAAACTCCAGATACCCTGGCAATGCCTGAAAATCTAATGAAATAATATAATTTCCCTGGACTTAGAAAAGTTGGTTATATTCCACAGGAAGTGGGAGTAATGGGGATGATCTTTCTGAAACACATATCTAATCATTTAATTTTCCTGAATTTTTGAGAAACAACTTATTGACTTACAAATAAATTTTATCTTCCTTAAAATGCCCCCCAGAACCCTAAACATTTATATTCTTGCTTTCCTCTCTAGAACCATCTACCTCATCCTTCTGTAATATAATCAAGAACACATTTATTTGAGAATAGGGGTCATGATCTGGGTTCACAACCAAGACGTAGCCCTGAAGTATGTTCTAACAAGATTAGCATTCAGGGAAGTTTTAAAGGGCCAGGCAAGAAAACGATGTAGCTTAGGTTATTTTTTTGAAACTTCTGGATAGGTCTTGAGTCTATTTATCTTTCTGTGATTGGTTGATGAGACTTCAGGTAGAAGACTGCAATGTGAAATGTGTTGTGATTGCACTGGAAGTTCTCCTGTTCCTTTCATAGTTGTTAATTGCTGAGTCAGGCTGCCTCAGCAATTCACCCAGAAGTCTGACCAAGCACTTAGAGACAATATGGAGTCTGTTTAATTCGAAGTAGGTTCCACACTTCTCACCTTCACTATTCTCATACTAATTCCAGCTATTCTAAACTTCAATTTGTGTATCTCTTGATAGCTAGGTTTAAATACCTCCTCTCTCCAACTTTCTTATCTAAATAATCACTACTAATATTTAAAACTCTACATAAAATGAAATATCCTCTGAAAATATTTCTCTGGACCACTGGATTAGATCAGTAAGGGCATTTGATATTTTCATTATGGATAATGTTGAAATTTATCTGAAATGTATAATCACAGAAAACAGAAGTGATTAAGAAATTCCCCACCCTTTATATTCTGAGAACTGGCTAGCTACAAAAACCATCAAGCTCTGGTATATTTCCAGAAAAGATCTGTATTTACCCTTTCATAATAATTCCCTTGCTTACTTGTATTATAAAACTCAGATCCCCTACCATTTTTATGTTGCTTCTTATTTATGAACATCCTCCCTACAGTATTAGCCTTAATAATATCATTTTATTTGTTGCATTTTATCTTTACAAGTATTCAGTTTCTCTATATTATTTAAGACTTATCATACAACTAAATTGCAATTTCCTAAATTACATGGGTATTTTTTTACTCTACCAGACAAGTCTATGAAAACAGAAAACATCTGTCCTGTTCTCTCTTTTATTCTCTGCACTCTAAGGTTTACCATAATGAACATAACTAACATGTACTTTTGTCTTGAATTCTATGAGCTTTAACTTTATTTACTCATTAAATATTCACAACCACGCTTGACAAAGATACCACAATAATTCCCCTCTTATAGATAAGGGAAATGGAGTCTGAATAACTATCATAATGTCATACAGAAACTAAGTGAACAGCAACTCTTCAATATTAAGATAACTCTAATTGCTCACTAACTCTATCCCACCATAAGTTTGTTTTTATTTTTAAAATAAACAAGAAGATCCAAGAAAGATAAAGAGAGAAATTTCAATACAGATTTTTAATTTTCTCAAGTCACTGAAAAAAACATAAAACCAAAACATCTAGACAGTAGTACCAACATCATCAATAAAATTATTCTATGTATAAAATAAGATAAAACGAGTGATTAATAGTGGGCTATTCTAATTCTACTATAATCTGTGTTCTTGAGAATTCAGATTTTTTGAGGTAAAATAAAAAGAGGTACAGGTATGATGAAGAAATTAGGTAAAAATATATAGTATTGAATTTGACTTGGAAATATGAATTCATATAGTTCATCTGTATGTTACTCATGCATATATTTTTATGCATAATTTAAAGGTCTAGAAATTTATCAATTCAATAATTCAAGTACCCAGGTTACAATCTTAAAACGTAATTTCTTATAAAAGAATCACAGGCTTCTTGGCACAATGCTGCTCTCTGGTTTAGAGCAGAAATAGTATAATAGGAAATAGAAACTGTATAAGATCTGACAAATATGATCTTAAGAAATTCTGGGCTATTACTATGATCATGTTAATAAGACTCAGGAAACAACTTGAAAAGACTGCTACTGGCCAAAAAAAGGGAAAATTTGCAGTTCAATTGATACATAAAGTACAGTGGATTTATACTAATCACATGCATTTATAATTCAGTTTATATTAGGTGTTAAAAAACTCAAATAGGTTAACTTCTCTTGGCTACAGAAAACCAATTTAAACCAATTTACTATCTTGAAAATTGTGTAAATAAAATGAATAATCAATTACTTTTTCCTATCTGTCTTAATCAAATTATTTCAAATAAGGACACTCTATTACAAAAGGGAAAATAATCAGATATTGTGTGCCCCATGATGGAAAATGTAACAATTTACAATGTTGCCAAATGGAATGCACTGCTAAATGTTTAATGAAGTCTCTGAACTAAGGGACTTTCAGAATTATACCACTGGTGTGCCATCAGCAAAGCCCAGATTCTGCAAAAATTTATTGATTAAATGTCTGGGCTTCTTGATAGGAAAAATTAAATGAAAAGAAAAATTCATGGATGCCTGTGAAAAGAAACTTAAAGGATATGTCAAGTAAGAAATCATGGGAAAACTAAACTACAGTGTTTAGAAATGCATCCATTGATGACAGAGCTATTAAGAAAGACAGGGAAGAGGTCACTATAAAAGTGATTAATGGTTATTTTAGAAAGAAAGAAGGAGATATTACTGGGACAAGGATCATGTAGGGAGTGCTGGGGTAGTTTGTAAAATTCTTTTTTATTCTAAGTGCTGTTTACAAGAGTGTTTATCTTATGCTAGTTCACAAAGCCATGTATTTGCTTATGTCTGTTTTTACAATTTAAAAAATTATCAAAAACAAGAATTCCTAATAATTTAGATATAAACCAAAATAAATAATGATGTTGAATTATAATCTCAAATATAAAATAAATACCCCTAAATTCATATTAACGTAAATACATGATTGAACACATTACAAAATAAAAGAGGGAGAGCAAATCACTTTCATAGGTGAATTCTAGATAATGCAGGTACAATCCTTATAAGAAAAGGAGTTTCATTTTGGACTCGACTTAATAATAGGCAAGATTTAAGGAATGGGAAAAATTATAACTTTATAGCAGAGAAACCTATCAGATACTACTTTAAGTGACCAAGGTTGACATCTTCAGTAACTATTATTTTTGCATAATTTTCCTTAGTTTGATGCTTTGAGAAGGTCTCTGTGGATATTCTCCCCACAACCTCACCCACCCATAACTCAGTCTGATCATGAAAACACATTGGAAAAATCCAAATTGAGGGATATTCTACAAATTGCTTAACATATATTCTTCAAAATACAAGCCTATAAAAGATAAGGAAAAAGCAGTGATATAATGAACTAAAGCCTAAAAGCAATGTGGAATCCTAGATTGGATTCTGAAATTTCCACATTTGTGAAAAAACAGATAAAATCTAAATAGTATTGTAGCAATGCTTGTTTTTCAGGCATGATAAATATACCATAGTTATGTAAGACATTAATAGAAGTGAAACTGAGAGAAGACATACATGACTCGAGTATTTTTGCAACTTTTCTGTAAATCTGAATTTCTTTAAAAAAAGTTAAAAATAGCTTTGACAGAGCAAAAAGATGTAAAAATTTTGGATCAAAAATTCAGTTTTTTTAATTTTTCCTTTTATTAAATCTGTTAATTTAGTAAGTCAATGAATTTTTTAAAACTTACTATTTACATGCCAAATATATTTCAATTATTCCTTCTTTGTTCCTATACGATTTTATTTTTGCTATTTTTTTTAAAGTTCTCCATTTTGTTACTTCTGTCAATTATTAATACTACTGATATCTATTTCAACTCAGAAATTTTTCACCACATATTTATGCTGTTTCAATAATGTCTTGACTTCTTTATCCATATTAACAACTTCTCCCCACTAACAGATTTTACCACCCCTTGACATTGTTGCTGTGATAAAATTTTTCTCAAACATTTACCATCTTAATACACAAATGCATATATAAATGTATTGTTTTTAACTCGTACCTTGTAAACTAGAAAAGTATAAGTTCCTCAATGGGACTTTAAAGATTACAAAAACTAGACCTGAAATAGCTTTTAATTGTAAGCATAATATTTAGATTTCCAGACCTGCACCCACAGCACCTTCTTCCTGTTTTCTATTTATACCTTGTTCCTCAGCAACATTTCAATAAGTACTAATAATTATTCTTGAAATATAGAAAGATTTTTCAGTCTCATAACAAAATGGAATGACTTAAAATGTGAACAGTAAAGCTTGTAATACATGTAAAAGTCTAGAAAAGGAAATATAATCAAAGAAAATTAAATCTTCATGTTGTATCATTATTTGACATTCTCGAGTTTCCCAAAATAGTCATTATTCTGCTAATCCATTTTATGCTAAAATGTTTTTGGAACAACATGGTAGTTTGTGAAGAAATAATGAGATTTATAGTATTTTAAAAATGAAACTCATGGAATATTACCCAATTCTTATGTTTCTTACACCAATTGAAGTGAATTTATAGTATTTATACATTTATTTATCACAACATATCTGTGTGGATATGCAAAATAGTATTTTGAAAAGTCACATTAAAGAGAATTTAAATTTTTTAGAATATTTAATTTTATAATATTAATTATATTATTAAAATAGATATGAATCATGAGATCAGCTAGTTAAATATACATTGTATATATAATGATGTCAAATTGCACTTACAATACACTGAGATATTTTTATTGCTTAGAAGATGTACCAGTGTCTAAATAACATGATTTTAGTGTCCCAGAGGTGCAATTTTAAATTTTTGATGAGCTTGTGGAATATGATTTTATATTCCAAATTTTTCTATACTAAAATATTGCTATTAGTTAAATGTTGCCATTGAAAGAATATTAAACATACTGAAAAGTATTTCTTAATAAATGTAGTTAAATATTGTATATAGCGGTGCAAAGTATAACCATAAATGAAAAACCAAAGTTCTGCATTGAAAAAAAAAACATTTTTAATGAAAAAAATGTGTCTAAAAATATTTATTTCAGTAGGTACACACTCAGGAATACTACATTTTAAAAATAAAAATTATAGTTTTAATAGTTGCTAAAGCATTTTGTAAACTGTACCCTTTAACTCATTTTTAAATTGACATTTAAATATTTTGCTGTAAAGTTAAAATAATTACAAAGGATTTGCTTCCCAGCAAATATCGACATCTTGAAATAGAGCTGTTAGATCAATACTTTTAAGTGTATCCAGTGGAATCTAAATACCTCTATGATATGATATATTTCAGTCAACATTGATTTAAAAAATACTGAAAAAAAGCAAAAACATTTTTAAAGATATTTGAAAGAAAAGCTATACCAAACAAATATTGAAATAGGTTATATTGGCTTTAATGAGTACAAAGTATATAACAATAGTAGCTGAATATGAGATTAAAATTGGAATACCAACTTTGGTTTTTTATTTATGATGAATAGTTTTGAAGTGTATGTAGAGTATAATTTATTCAAACTCTAGAGAAATCTAGACAAAATAACTTGATGTTTCAAGCAACATCTGCCATCCAAAACCAGTCACTGAACATGATAGATTGCTCAAATTAGACAACTAAGATGAAGAATAGACAATTTTCTACTTCCTGGAATTCTGATAATATTATTTGCATTTCACACACACTCAAAATATGTGTGTGCTTACAACATATTGTGCAATAATTTAGGAATAAAAAAAAGTAAAAGGATACCTTGTTGTTTTTCAAATTTCTCATTTACTTGGGTTTCCTTTTATAATTTTTAACTTTATTGAAGTAAGGTTGCATTATACCATATCAATCTAAGGTGTACATCGTTGTTGATTGACATCTGTATATATTTGATTAAATTTACAATTAACAGTCTAATTCTATCTTGCTTTTTAGTTTCTTAAATCATGTATTTTACATTGAATTTAAAATCTAGTAGAATACACCTTACTTTATCTAATATAAGGAGATGCCTGTTCCTGAAAAGTCATAAATGCTATTAAGTTATTGCTAATATTTGAAATACTAATCAATATAAACATATAGTTTATGTATATTCTTGGATATACAAGAGAATGACAAAGATGAATAAATTCTTAAGTGTAAGATCTCAAAATTATATGAGCTGTTTAAACTAATTCATACTAACAAAATTAACAGAAACAAAGCATTTATAAAATAAAATAATTCGTTTAAATTAGATCTAAGATGATAGTTAATTTTTCAGTTACTTCTACGGAAAAAAAAGCATTAGCTGGTTTATAATCTTTTGAAGTAAGCAGTAAAGCACTTTGAAAAGGCTATAATCTCACTAAAAGAGATCCACTGAATATTAAATTCAAACTCTATGCCAATGTTCCTTGGAGATGAATATAAAGCACTTAGTAAAGATGAATTGCATATTATGTATGGTTATAAACAACTTCACAAGTGCCACTTTTGCATTTCCATATCTTAAATCATACTACTGAATAGAGTATTTTGTTCTCAAGATTCAGCTTACTCATCTATTTTATGATTTAGTCTATCATGAATATATGCTGAGAAAAAATTCTAAAAGCAATATATATATTTATACAACATATAATACAGATATATGTATATATATATTATTTTTCCTTTATCCATTTATCCTTTGGACATTTGTGCACCTAGTTTATTTCCATGTATTGGCTAATGTGAATCATGCTGCAATATGTACAGGAGTGCAGATATCTCTTCAGAATACATACAAACATACATATATATGTCATGCTGTTATGTGATGATGTATATATGTATATCTATCTATATTTATACATATATATCATCACATAATAGCATGTTGTTTAACTTTGCCTGAGTCTCCAGAACTCCCTGCTGTCTCATTCCAATTCAATTTTCCAGTCCTATCTAATAGCATTTTAGGTTGTGATACCTGAATTGTGTCTTCATAAAAGATGATTAATTACTCAGAATATTTTAATCACAGCAGTGCTGTTAATTATTTGAAGATGATTTTGCCTGAGGTAGATAAACATCATCCTTTGAATAAGAGAATATTCAAAGTATAATTACTTTTAAAGATTCATTTTGAATTCTAGTCTTGTTCCCAATAAATGGTCAGCAAAATCAACTTGTAATATCAGTGATGAGTGATTCTGTTCATAACCAGGTAGCATTTTATTTAATTCTGTAGTATTTTGAAGGTAAAAATCATGTTCTTGTACTTCTTTCTCTAAATAAAGAGAAGATATTTTCTAGCTCATTTAAAAAAATATTCTATAATGCTTTTTAATATTTATATTCTATATTTTACCTTGCATAGAGTAAATATTTATTGCATACTATATAAAAGAAATGACCCATTACATAATTTGCAACAGCAAAAGTATCTTTGGGGATAATATAGCCAGATTCAATTATTTCCAAAACACGTGACATGTTAATGTTGTTCTTAGCATTACCAGAGCAAAGTAACTTTTACAATTGGTTTTTGAATAATTGATTGGACAGATATGAATTTTTTAAATACATACTTTTTTCTGTTCTTGAACAGTAATTTTTATTGTAAAAAGCATATTAAACAAAAAAGGTCATTTAGAAATTGCTATTAAAAGAGTTTTGTAGGAATTTGATACTTGAAAGTAATTGGCCGTTTTCAAATATGTCAGTTTTCAACCTCTTGAAAAGTAAAAAATACCCATATTATAGGTACTAACTCTATAATGATAGAACTGCATCACTTTATTGAAGGATGAAAAGCAAATAAGACTAAATATCAAAAAAAAAAAAAAAAAAACCCAAAACCCGGAATGGGGTGTGTGAGTGAAAGTCCCAGAACTAATCATTTCAGTTTTATCTTTAATTTTCCTACTTACAATTGGATTGCTATATACATATCTTCACCTCTTTAAGTTCTCTATTTTACTACAGATTTCCCAAGTGGTTGAAAGTAAACTGCATGAAGAAACAGAAGATCATACACTTGTTCCTCACTTTGGAAAAAAACTAATTTTGCAAATTAAGTCATTTTGTGCTACAGTTCAAATTGTTCTTAACTTTGTATAGTTAAATCGCTTGGGGAAGATTAATTTTTTTTAAATTCTATATCTGAGTCCCATTTGAAAGATCTGAGTTGCATTCTGGCATGGAAATTTTCTTTGTCTAACTTCACTGTATTTTAGTCTGTAGCTATGCTTGAGAATAGTGTCCTAGCCCATAATTCTTTTTCTCTCTTTTTTAAGGAAAAAATCATGCAGAAATAAAAGTAAACAGGCAAGCTACGGGAAGAGAGAGGAGGAAAAAACATCCTATTTATTCCGTGTAGGTGTTATCCTGGTTTTCCACCCTGACCCTCCTACCTCTTCTCGTCTTGAACTGGTGGCCTTGGAATGTATGTGCACTGAATACAGTCTCACATGACCCTTTATACCTCAGAGTTGTCCAAAAATAATATTTAAGAATTCTCAAATACTACCCATCAATAGGAAAAAGAAAGTGAATGTGAGGGCTAGCATCTCATGTGGAATTCTATTATTCGGATGGAAATATTTGCCAAGATATGACTCCCTGAAATCATGGGGAGACTTTTCAATAGATGCTTTCAGCACAGGAGATAAAACTTTCAAACTAAATGGAATGTTCCATGTGCTCATATCTTTAATAGAAACAGAATAAATAAAGGGATTCAAGAGAATGGAGTTTGTATGGAGGAGGATGATATGCTTGACCATGGAATTAAAACTTGGTAAGAGATCAATTGAGTGTGAAAATTGGGTATTATAGCAAGTGATCTTTAAAGAAAGGTAATGGTGGTAAGAGAATGACATATTTGCATTTGAAATGATGGAAGGGCTGTGGTAATAGTTATTGAGTGAGTAGCCAAGAAGGACAAGCTGATTGAAGATGACAATGTTTGGTAAGTTATTAAACTTAAAGTTATTAAAAAAGATGATTGGAATTTAAACTTTCAAAAGTTATATCCACTTTGTTGGAAACCCTAGAGTAAAAATCATCAAGTAGTTGAAAGTTTTGTGCTGGTGGCAGTATACTACCAAAATCTGAATGTTTAGTGAGTGATGTAGTCTGCAGACAGATGGTTCAATGTTGTGGGTTGATGTGCTAGGGAAGAAAGAAGGGAGACTGGCCTAGACGTGGCAAGGAGGGGGAAAATGAAAACTTGAGAGAGAGTATCATGAAAAGGAGTGTCTTTAGTTTTACAAACAATTTTTTTTTCCATTTATATAAACCTTTAATCTCTCAGCAAAGTTTTGCATTTTTCAGAGTACACATTTTTTATCTGATTATCCATAAGTATTTTAAAATTTTGAGTGATCATTATGATTTCTGCTTATTAATTGCTAGTATATTTTAAAATTACTTTCTGATACAAATACTTACCCTCTCACAAATTTTTTGAGGATTAGGAATCTGGGAGCAGTTTAGCTGATTCAAGTTCTCCCATTAGGCGGTATTAAGCTATTTACTAGGATGACCATCCTCATGAGACTGGATTGGGGCTGGAGAATATTTTTCCAAGCTGACTTGGTTAGGACTCTGGTCTCCTAAATTCTGTCTCAGTACAGCATTAAGTTTAAATGGGCAGGTCTCAGGCTAAATCCCAGAGGGTTATGGTGAGCACTGAGTATGAGACCAGAGATCAGAGTATGCTTGCCATGCTCAGATCAATTTTAAGTCTCTTTTCTTTCTATGTCCCATTTTATCACCTCAGGTGCTCAAGGTGACACATCAAATTCCAAATTCCAGATAAGTAATATATTAAAATCAATGTGACTTCAGTATGAATAAATCTATACCTTATCTCTCTTGGCCTAACACCCTTAAAATTTACTTCCACACGTTTTCCAGGTTTCTCCAAATGTATGTTAACAAGGTTTTAAAACCCTTTTGGAAATGAGCTATTCCCCCTTAAAAACAGATCTTCAACTTCACTACCCAATCTATGAAGAAAAATTGCAATGGTGTATGTAAATCTCCACAGTAGAAGAAAAGGCAACCACACCCCTAGTTTCTAACCGTTGTGGACTAGGAGTGGCCACCAAGCTACCAGGCGCCTGACAGTCTAGATTGGCTGGAAGCTACTGACTACATAAAAGGACTTTTTCTTTTCACCTGAGAATGGAACCCTATATGCGTTTTGCAATTATTTGAATCCTGTGTGTTATCCATGTGAGGAATCCACAAATGAATAACTGAATTCCAGTTGTAATTCCTATTCTAATTTACACCTCCCCCTCACCAATAAAAGTGTACCCCTAAAGTATTTCAGGGCTCAGATTCTGTATCTGCCCACACATAATAAAGCTGTCTTCACTGCTTCTAAAAGAGCAGCATATGCATTTCTTGGTTGAGAGAGAGCTGTAACATTTTGGTTCTCTGACCAGGAACCCCAAACGCATTGGTTTTTGGGTGCCAATGGCCTTGGGAGCCATCTTAAGGTTAGCGGGACAAAAGAAGACTCCAGGGGAGGCCTGCCCTGCCACAATTTGGCAGTCCCGTGGAACGGACACCTCACGCTGGCCCTGAGTGGTACTCTGCTGGGCTCCAAGAAGGAAGTGAATGCAGAAACAGCTACTGGATCAGGTAACATCCCGGAGTCTAAAGCTCAGGCCTGCCCTGCTTTTAATTTATCCAGCTGTTGGGTATGTGGTGGGCCAGGGCCAGAGAAAAACTGGCCCTGGGTCGCCGCCCACCTTTGCCTTGAATAGATTCTGAGTAACCTCTCTGAAGTCTGTCATGGGACAGGTTGGTGTAACCCAGAGACAAACCACCCCTGGAATATTTTGTCTAAAACAGACCACTGCAAGGTCAGAAGTCTTCCTTGGCCATAGTCATTGCAATTGGATATGCCAGAAAAGTAGTTCCCCTCGACTGTGCACCTGCAGAAGGGAAATGGGACAAACCCAGCATCTTGATTAATGGCATCCGGACTCCATGCCAAGTGACATAGCCTAAATATAAGAAAACTTTTCGTAGCGAGGCAGTCTGGAGGAAATCATCTTATCACACCAATACTCAAATGTTTTTCCTTGAAACAATATTACCCTGTAAACGGTGAGACAGGCATCAGCCCTTGTATATCTTACCAATGGGCTTGGAACAACTCCAATGGTGAGGATAGTCCTGGATACACTTGGTATGGGAGTCTAACCCATCAGCATAAGAACTGTGCTTGGCATCCTAGCTCTAACCTGTGGAACTGTTCATATGGCACCTATAGGGGCTCACCAATCCTGGGATCACCTTTGGGAAACTTAGACGGTTACTGTTATCCAAGTTTGAGATTCCTTGACCAGGAGCAGATCTTTGAAACTATTGCTTGTACACTGAAGGGTCACTATTGGACCTGTGGTGAAATGGCATATACCTGCCTACCTCAAGGTTGGACAGGCACTTGTTACATTGGCATAATTAGGCCTTAGTTCTTCCTCCTAGGAGACTATAGGGGAAACGGGAATTAGAGTTTATGATGAGTTATATAGACTAAAGCAAAATATAGATACTGGTCTTACTTTGACTGGTGATGCCAATGGATGGGGCAATGAATGGCCTCCTGAAAGAGTAATTCAAGTCTATGGCCTTGCCACTTGGGCACGAGATGGCAATTGGGGTTACTGAACTCCCATCTATCTCCTGAATCGATTGATACGGTTACAAGCAGTCATAGAGATAATTACCAATCAAACAGCTATTGCACTAGACTTATTGGAAGATCAGGCTACCCGAATGAGAGCTGCCCTCCTCCAGAACCAACTAGCCTTAGATTACTCATTAGCAGAGGAGGGAGGAATTTGCACTAAGTTCAATTTGACAAACTGCTGCTTGCAAATAGATGACAATGGAAAGATAGTTAAGGATATTGCCAGAGGTATGCAGAAAATAGCCCGTGTCCCAGTCCAGAAATGGGAATCCCTCTTCGACTCTAAATGGCTCTGTTAGTTCTCCTGAGCTGGAGGATTCAAAATTTGGTTAGGAATTATGAGACTCATTTTGGGAATTTGCCTGTTGCTTCCTTGTCTTCTGCGTGTCATAAAATCCTTGATTCGGTCCACCATAAACACAGGTGTTCAACAGGCCACAACGAAGCATGTCTTGCTGGCTCAGCACTATAACCCAGTACCCCCAGATGATGAACAAGAATGGTAACTATATTCTGTCCTATAGTCAGGTGGTTCAAGATGCTGTAACTCCACTAGAGCCCTGTTAAGCAGGAAGTAGCAAGATCGAGTCCGCACCCCAATTCCCCATCTATGGACACTCAAAGCTAATTATCATCAGTTTGAAACAAAAAAAACAACAATGGGGGAATGTAGAAGAAAAGGAAGCCACATCCCCAGTTTCTAGAAGCTGTGGACCAACTGTGGTCACCAAGCCACCAGGCTCCTGATAGTCTAGACTGGCTAGAAGCTACTGACTACATAAAAGGACTTTTTCTTTTCACCTGGAATGAAACCCTATGTGCATTTTGCATTTATGTGAATCCTGTGTGTTATTCACATGAAGAATTCACAAATGAATAACTGAATTCCATTTGTAATTCCTCTTCTAATTTATACCTCTCTCTCACCAATGAAAGTGTACCCCAAAAGTATTTGGGGGCTCAGATTCTATATCTGGTCCACGTGTAATAAAGCTGTCTTCATTACTCCTAAAAAAGCACCATTTGGATTTGTTGGTTGAGACAGAGCTGTAACGCCACAAGCATTTATTAAAAGACTTATACAGGAGAAGCCTGGTAGTCTCAAAAGAGAGAGTGGATAACAGCAGTTCCTATTAGCAGAAGAGATTCAGGGAAATTTGAAAGTATATTTTTCAGTCTCTTTCATGTCTCTTATTTCCCATTCAAACATGCATTATAAGGCTCCCCTTCTCTTCCTCTAGTTCCCTTACTTTAGCTTAAGTCTTCGAAGAGTTCAGCATTTAATTAGTGCTGCACTTCTACAACACTTAGCATCAAGAAGTGGTATGTGATCTTCACTCATATGTGCATTATAGCAATAGGAGATGACTTAGTTCTTGAAAGGTATCTTCAATGTTTTTCACTTTTCTATTGTGCTCTTTATTGGATATTCACAGACTTTAATGTTCCTTCTTTTTCATCAGAAAAAGTCATAATAGTTATAGTTAGTTTTGTTACCATCGTGACTAACTGCCCTAGCTATTATATCTCCCAATACTTTTCCCTTCATCTCCATGCCATCTCATGCACTCCTGGTAAATTTGACTAATAATGATATCACTATGTGGTATAGCTTACAAACATGCCATCCCATCAAAAAGGAGACTATTGTGAAGGAAGGCTCCCAGAATCTCCTTTTGAGAGGTTGCGGAACCATGCTTGTTTCCAACAAATGTATCCCTCAGGGCCTTGGCAGAAGTAATGTGTGCTTGATGCATTATCAATAAATATCACAAACTCACTCTCTTCCTCTCATTTGTCTCTGCTGTGCTTTCCAATCCAAGTAGAAGTCAGAGACGAGAGGTAGTAGTTGTAGTCCATGGATGCCTCTGACATAGAGTAAAGGAATTTTAAGAGAAAAGTGAAAGATACCTGACACACCTATCTGAGTTCTAAACATAGTATTTGACTTTCCATTTTCTTCATTGATAACTAAATCGTAACAATATTAGAAAATGTTTCATTAGACGATGAAACTTGTTTTTTCTTTTTCATCCAAGAGAGAAGACAGTAGATCTGAGATTGCTTTGCTTGGAATAAAGGCCTGCTTGTCAGACTGGCCCTTGACTATAGTCTGGAAACTTGACTGGGAATCAGTTTCTCATGATTGGTGTACAATTTTCTTTAATGATACAAGTAGCTCAATATGCCTAAACTGTACAATACAGTTTATGCTGAGCATCTGATATACTCTGGGGAGTCTGGGATTTCAGTGACTATGGTCAATCAGGTGACAAGTTCCCAGTAAAATACCTGGATTGATATACTCAAGAGAGCTGCTCTGTAGACAACATGTCTCATTTTGCTACAGCTGATTAGCAAAGGAGTGAAACTCATCCTGTGCGACTCAACTGGAAGAAGACTCATACAGTTGTGCCTTGTTTCTTCTCCACTTTACCCCATGT
Organism: Solenodon paradoxus; assembly: GCA_004363575.1. Taxonomy (NCBI): domain Eukaryota; kingdom Metazoa; phylum Chordata; class Mammalia; order Eulipotyphla; family Solenodontidae; genus Solenodon; species Solenodon paradoxus. The sequence continues at coordinate 113,235 of RJWH01000027.1, forward strand.
GCCTTTTCCCTTTGCTGATTTCCCTTTGAGTCCTTTCACTGGGGTGTGCCAGAACCATGAGGAAGACAGTATGCTGAGTCCCATGAGCCCTTCAAATATTCAACTTGGGAATGGACTTGACGACTCTCAGCACTACTCCGTACACTGATTTTAGAAAATCATTGATAAAAAAATGTTACTTATATATTTAAACATTTATGACTGCCTGCTGTAAGATAGGCACTCTGTGTGTTTGGCAATGACTTTAAAAGCTAAGTAATTTATAAAATATATTTATATTAATAAAGTTAAATGTCATTCTCAAGTAAGCAGAATCTTTTTATCTAACCATTATCCTATTTTGCTATTGTAAAATATAAAACACTGTCAAGTAGAAAATTCAAGTGCTTGAATAAGATGCTCTTGTTTATCAATAGCGTTTCTTTTCAGGAAGATACAGAACATGAGATCAGAGCATGACATTTATTGTATATTTAAATTTCTCCAAGTATTATGAAACAAGTATGCATACCTTAGGATTAAAGTAATAATTGTAATATATTGATGATAAATCTAAACACACTCCAGTTCATGATTAACAAACTTGAGGAAAAAAACTTATCTATATTATGTGTCAGTAAAATGAAGTTTTTGAATATACACTTATATTTTAAAAATTAAACTCAAATAACTTTTTCTTATTCATAATTTCCAGAAGTTCCACTTAACTTTTTCACTCATTAATTAATATTAAAATATTTATATATTGAACAATTTTAAATCTTAGTTTTAAATTTTGAAGATTGTACTTTGTTTTAATAGCCATTAACATAATAAAAATCTGAGAAATTCCAATACTTAATAATCAACATTTTTCTGCATGTTTAAAAAATCTCTAATTAGTAGGTTGAGCTTTTTTAAACCATTTGTAACAATAATATGATCAAATGGATTTTTTAAGTATGAGAGCAATAATATAGCAGTCAACAAAATTAACAATGATTGCTTCAAAACTGAAAAGTAACTCACAATTATTTTTCTCTACTGCAAATCTGACAACTAAATAGCTTTATTCATAGAACAGAGATATTTATTTAGATATATAAAAAGTATCTATTTTAACAAGGTATAACATTTTGGGAATAGATATATTTCTTTTTAACTACTCAGAAATGACAGTAGTGTATTATATTAAAATAGGTGCTGCAAGAAGATGTGATTTTATGAAAGATAAAACCTATATAGTGATAGCAAAATATAGTGACTAGTGGTCATTTTCTTTATTAATAGTGACTCTAGGGACAAAAAGAGAAAATTGGTTTAAAAATCATTCCAATCCAATAAAAGGAACCAAATTCAATGATGAAAACTATATGAGAAAAATGTATATGAATATATATTTTTTTCCACCAAGAAGATTTCTGAGAGTCTTTCATCTTTTACCCCTTTTATCTTTAAAAATAATAATACATTTTTGGGAAACAGGAACAGATTTTTGTGGAAGAAATTACTTTTTCACTCTGAGTAAGAACAGTGATATATTAAAATGAAAACATTGGGTAAAGAGAAGGAAGAGATGCTAAGGTTATGGTAGTTTATCTGTCATCTACTGTTTTTCAATAATATCTCTTCTGAAATCTCATTTAAGGCAAAATCGCAGAAACTTGCTTTTAAAAAGTTCTATTTATTTAGTGTCAGTTAAGAATAAACTCTCTAGTGAGAATAGTAGAATTCATGCAGAAGAAATCAAAAGATATTTCAATTTCCATATGGAGAACATAAACCAGTGTATTAGGTCTAGTCATAACTGCAGGAGTTTTCTAACTGGAAACATATGGCTAGTTGTAACTTAGAGCGTGCATTAAACAACGTTCTTCTTAAAACTGCAGCAGCAATTCCATTTTATTTTCAGACTGGTATTACAACTAGTGTATATCTAAAATATATAGCAACACACATATATACATAATAAGACTAATTAAAAGAAAAATTGCTTTTTTTCTTGGGAAGAAGACTATAATTGTCTTTTGGTGAGACTATTATAACGTAATTTGATGATCTGGAACATATGCTATCATATCAAAAAAAAACAGTAGAATTATTCAGCTCAAACATCTGAGGAAGTCTGTTGGTAAAATTTCTTCATGCTTTTACCTGAAGCACATTTTTTAACAGCAGAATGAATGCAAACAAAACCAAAACTATCCATCTTGGTATAGAAATAGCTATCTGGCTGGTTGTATGAAAACAGGAAAGTGTGTAACTTAAGGACAGCAAGATTTTTTTTCATAGACTACCTTATTTTCTAGTGAACAATTTCATTTCTATAACAGATGCAATCAGATTTTTAATTTATCACAGCTTTTTCTTGGATTACTTCTTTCTTAATACAGAATTCAATGAGTCACTTGCTTAGGTGGAAAGAAAATCAATACTATAAAAATAATCATTTTTCCCTACAGAAATTCCCAAGAGAAATTAGTCTATGATACAATAAATTTCTTAGTAAAGAAATGTATTCTATTACTTAATCTAGATAAGTATTCAGTCATTTTGTGCCCTAATACTCAATTGTATTGCAATCCTTTTTTAAAGTATAAATCTTTTTTTTGTAGAAAAGAATTTTAAGATACCATACATTGCAATTTTTATGTGTACTTCAGTTGGGATAAAAAAATTATATCTAATCTTTCCCTCTAAAGTTAAAAACTATAAAAATAAGCATATAAAGAAACATACGATTTGCAGTATTATAACATTCAAAGATAGAATCATTAAACTTTCTTAAAGAGAATTGTTTTTCAATTCTTGAATCCGGGGTTTTCTGAAAGCACTGTAATCAATAGAACTGCTGGCTTCATAAATTAGGTGATTGTTATTTTGAGAAAGCAAAGGACTGTGGAAGAAAAATGTACTTAGAGGTGTTAATGTTTCTCCAGCAAATTTAGAATAGAAAACACCCTGTCCAACTTACAAAGGTCCTTATTCTTATCCTCTTGACAAACCTGACTGGAAAGTTTATCAAGATCTTAGTATAATGACTTATGGTTACAACCTTGATTGTAATTCTTCATGATACCCATGGTTGGCAAATAACTTCTGGTCTTAATTTTGTTTCTCTTACAGAGATTCTTAAATGTGAAAGAACAGTCTATTATGTGAAATCCACATCCTTGCCAACACTTTTCCACTTGGCTATACTGAAACTAATGCATTTTTAGAAAGACAATCAATTTAGCATGTCTGTTGTCACAAAGCCCTATTACTTCTAGAAAGATTAATAAAGTCAATTTTTGTGTTTGATTTTTTAAATACTAGATATTAGATGTGTAAGGATCACATGAATGTACTAAAACCTTGCTAGATCATGTCTGAAATAACAAAATGTCATCTTATTTTATAACTTTGACGCATTCACGCAAAAGATATAAAGCCTATATTGCAGATAGTAATTTAGATACTAGAACTATAAAAATGGACTGGCAGGCACTAACACAACCACAGTTAGTGAAATATTTAATAATAGTATTTTCCATTGAGTTATAATGGACATACAACATTGCAGAAATTTAATATGTCCAATGTGCTAATCTGATACACATATATTACAAAATGAATACCATTGCATTAGCTAACATTTCTTTCACATCAGCTAATTATCATTTCTTTTTTTGTGGTGAGATCAATTAATATCTAGTCTCCTAGCAATTTTGAGGTTTATAATATAATATTGTTGACTATAATCACTATGCTGTTTATTAGATCTTCAGGACTTAGTTACTAGTTTCAAGTTTATGCCTTTATAGATCCCCAAATTCTTCACCAACTAGTCCCTGGTAGCTACTATTTTATTCTGTTTCTATGAGTTTTTTTCAGTATTTTCTGTAAGTAATATCATACTGTATTTGTCATTCTTGGTCTGACTTATCTCACTTAGAATAATGCCCTCTAGGTCCATCCATGTTGTTACAAATAGCAGAATTTACTTCTTTCCCATAGTTTGCATTCTGTCAATATACATGAGTTCCTTTTCTTAAAAAAAAAATTCTTAAGGAAGATTGCATCTTAAAATTATATCTTTAAGTTGTATATCATTGTGAATCAATATCTATATATAATACATTAAGTTCACCACCACCATTGCAGTTTTTCCTTCTCCATACAATTATTACCTCCACACTATTTGCCCATCCTCCTCCCACTTCCCTTCCTCTAATCATCCATTTTATTGTATTGACTAAAAGTCTATTTTTATTAGATAATTTATTTATTTGCTTGATTTCTCTGTATACCACCTATGAGTGAAATCATAGGATGTCTGTCTTTCTCCTTCTGTCTTATCTCACTAAGTATAATCCTCATTAGGTTCATCCATGTTATTGATGTGGTATAGATACAAATGAAATATCAGCTCTCAAAAAGGACAAAATCTTGCTGTTTGCAGTAAGAGTTCCTTATTCTCCACACCTTGTCAACACTTATTTTATCATGATGATAGCCATTCTAATGGATATGAGGTGGTATCTTATTTTGGTTTTTGTTTTCATTTCCCTGATGAATACCAAACCTGTTGGTAATTTGAATGATTTCACTTGAAAAAAGTCTTAGATCTTCCGTTTATTTTTAACAGAATGGTTGTCTGTTTTGTTTTGCTTTGTTACTAAGTTGTATGGACTCTTTTTTTCTTTTCATTATTAATCTTTTATCAGATATGTGGTTTGCAAAAATTATCTCTAATTCTGTTCACTGAATTTTCATTTTGTTGATAGTTTCTTTTCCTGTACAGAAGCTTTTTAGTCTGATGCAATCTAACTTGTTGATTTTTTTCTTTTGTTGCTTGCACTTGTCATCAGAGCCAAACACATTACTAAAACCAAAGACAAGGAGCTTCTTCCTTATGTTTTCTTCTAGAAGTTTTATTTGTTTGCTACTGTATGAAAGGAAGGAGGATTATAAAGACAGGAAAAAGCAATAATTGTTTAAATGCCATTTCAATATTCAAGGCAAAAATTATGATGATCTAGAATACAACTAATAATAAAAGAAGAATCTTAACAATGTATTAGAAGTAGAATAAAATAAGATTTGGTGTTAATTTGATATATATTTGGGGATCCTCAGCATACATGGTATGGTTACATTAACATGTTGATAGGATAAGGAAGAACATACATTACTGGGGAAAGATGTATGATAATTTTTGAGAATCAAGAACAGAAAAAGAATAGAGCAAAATAGAATAGAATTGAAATGGCTTGAAATGAATTTAAGGATATTTATTGTGTTAAGGAAAGAAAAGGAAACAGAAACGTAAGACATAAAAAGAAATACATGGTAAGAAAACAAGAAAGACATGTCATGTCAATCTTCAGATTTGTAATATGTCATATTATTACACTATTTGTAATTAAGTTGACAATAATAATACTTAAAGCCACTGTAGTTTTGTAAAAAACTAGATTTTTAGTAAATGGACATATTCACACACACATATTCTACAAATATGTTATTCTTCACTTTTATATAGATGGTCAATTGTATTGACTTTGTATTTAGCACCCTGGATATGTTGCATTACGTACTCCATCTTGTTAGCAGCTTCATTCCCAAGGATTTATGCTGGAGGATTTTTACTGGTTGTTCCAATTAATTAAAATCAGCAGTAGATATCTTTTTTAATAGGTGATAGATTTTTTTCCCCCTCTAGAATCAACAATTACCTGTGGTTACATATTATTTTCTCACATGAACCTTATTTTGGAAGTACATTCTATCCACCATCCACAGGAATGAAAAACATAGCTCAACATTCCATTCCTGTGAGCACAATACAATGTGTCGACAAAGGTTAATCAGGATATTATCTTGAGCTACACCAAGCATGCACACACACACAGACACATGTACACTCACACTTTCAAAAAATGTTTTTACTGATATTGACTAATATTAATACAAATATCAATGGCTATTTCCCCTGCTTAAATGAAGGAAAGGGTGAGTCCAGAATCCAAGACTATTTTGTATGCCATTGCAGGCTGTGCACCATGCAATGTTAAGATTTAGCTTTCATACTGTAAACCATGGAAACTATATCTACTAGAACTGAGCTGGTACTTACTCTGTGGGGGTCACATGGTGGACCAACAAATGCATCAAGGCAAAAAGAACCACAGAGGGTAAAAGCAAGTCTTGATAGCCTTGCTTCAACTGAATTCAGCTTTGGATTTCCCAATGAGATGTCTTTATATTCCTATGTCTTATTACACTAATTTGGACTAGTAATACTGAAGTAGAAACAGTTCTTGATCTTTGTTTCAACAGAACAGAATTAATTCAGAAAGTGTTTTATAAAATTATGTGTTGAATGCTTAGTTATGTAAGACTCTTCTTGGTGCTGGTTATAGAGCAGTAAGCAAAATGTTTAAATGTTCTAATCTCATAGAAATCATTTTAGTGTATGTAGTTTTCTCAGAGCTTCAAAACAAAGAAATAGCAAGCAAAAGTTCAGGGACAGCATCTTAATTGAGAGCCTAAAATCCTGGAATTTATATATCTAGATAGACATTAAGCAAATAGAAGAAGCATGCTGCTGAATCAAACTAGTTTGAATGTCAAAACGTAATAATAAAGTGAGAAAAATTAAATTTGAGAGGAAAATTCAGGAAATAAGCTGTTCAGACAAGATTTTACCTATATGTATTTTCACTTAAAATGAGATTCTTTTTTTTCCTGTCTTGTAGTATCCATTTTAAATAGATGGTTTTGCAAAAGTCAGTGACATTTGTTTTTCAACTGTGGTGATATCAAGAAATGTTTCATTTTCTCATTCAAATAGATATACTTATTCTGCTACAATGTGTATTCTTATCATCTCAGTAGCAAAGAAACATGTGTGCCTATCAGCCACAGGACATGGTTTTTAAAAAGATGTTACAATTATATCTGAATATCCAAATGTTTAGATTTGAATAAGATAATAGTTTAATGATTAAAGTGTTTTTAATAAATGCAATTCACTTAAGATTTTCTGTAAATTTTAATATTCTATTACTTTGTCAGGAATGTGAAATTCAGTAGCTCATCGATTATATGTACTATTGCATAACTTTTTCCTACTGATTCATGAGAAGTACCATAAAGTGTAACAAGTAGTAAAACTATAGCAGTTCCTTAACAAAAAATCTGATGGTTTTCACTATAATTTTCATGCAGTAATGTACTATGAATTTGATATCTAATGTGTCTTATAAAATATGGATGATTACAATAAACAGTAAAAATACTGTTTTTTTTTGGTCAGGCTCAAAGTCTATCACACATTTTGTGAATTCTAAGTTCTATGCCCATGTTTTGAGTATCTTGTTTTAGGAAAAAAATTAAATATATTTTAGTATTATATATACAATACAGAATACATTTAAGTTTCATTCATTCAGAAACATAGATAAATGAATTTTCTGTTAATGAAAGACATCTGGAATCATTTAATTACTGAACTGCAAAATTATACCTAATGCATTTGAGCTACTTTCTTTTACCAACAAAACCATGGTTAGCTTGAAATAAAGTATTGAGTTCTGTTCATCTGAACTAAAGCTCAAGTCTTAGTCAAGTTAGTAACATGTATATGACTATAGATCTTATTCTAGAAAATTCCTATATATTGGTAGTGATGGCATTGAATCTTAGCAGGATAAGTGAGGGAATTATAGTAAAGTTATAATTCAAATGTGGTTGATTATTGTAGAGTTTGCCAGTCTAATACAACATAATGCTTTTAGGTTAGAGACTTTATTCAATATCACTAAAATATATGAAATATTAGTCTGTTTTTCATACTGTGGTCAAAGGTCACTAAATGATTTAACAAACATTTTTCTTGTCTCTGATAAATTGAAGGGTTAATCTTTAAGCTTCATCTGTCAGACTTCACACATTCATTCATTCATTCAGAAACATATCAGGAAATTAGATGCCAGGTGTGCAGAAGTGACTATGACATATGTACTGATCTCTAATAGCTCATTATCTGGAAGGAAGTATGGATGTAAATAAATAACTGTAAAATACTGCAGAGAATATCATTAAGAAAATTAAATTGACACACCTCAAAAGGAGATGGTCATGTACAATGCTAACTGTCAAGCGAACATGCATTTCCTAAGTGCCTTGCACAGAGGAGGGTTCCGAAGTAGCAATGTTTCCCCATCTACACTGGCAGGAATGATAGCATTGCTTTCCCTGAAAACAGCACCCTTGGGAAAGGAAAGATATTTTCTTCTCAGAGAACAAATGGGAACCTCTAATCTACTGGTTACTCATACTAGGTAAGGCCTTGGAGAATATATTTTCAATGTATGAGTTTTGGGTGGACATAAATATTCAGACCATAGCATTCTATTCTTGGTCCCCCCAAATTCATATACTTCTCACATGTAATCAACTCAAAAGTCTAAGTCCAAAATCTCAAAAAACATCCTCTAAATCAAATACGGACATTACTCCAGCTGTGAACCTGTGAAACAGTGTTATGTGCATCCACAACACAATGTTGGGACAGGTATTGAATAGACCATTCTACTGCAAAGGGGGAAATAGAAAAGGAAAAAAAGGAGTAATAGGTCTAAGGGTAAGTACAAAACCTAATGGTACAACAGCACTAAGCTCCAAGACTTGGAGAATGATCCTGATAAGGTAGATTCCTCTTTTAGAATCTGCTGAGGCCTGGTCACACCTTCTAAACACACTGCGTGTGAGGATGGTGATTGCTATGCGCTAGGTGCCCCATCTGCATGGCTTTGCTGGTGTAGCTTATTCTGTGACTCCCCCTGGTTGGAATTGCACTCTGGTACAGACAGGTGGCTCTATCTGTCCAAGCTGCATAAACAAACCTATTCCCACAGGCTTGCTGGACATTGGCCGAGGGAAAGCTCTCTGCTATGGCTCCTGTTACTTCCTGGGCTGAATGCCCATGGTTCCAAGCTGTTCCATTCTTCAAAATTTTTGTGGAGACAGTCACATGACTCTTGCTTTGTGGGACTCGGCAAAAGCAGTACCAAGACTCGCTGGATGACTGTGCACGTCACTGGAATTTGTACCAACATTCTATTCATGACCACTTAGTCCCTAAGAAGACTGAGACTTTCTCTATACCTCTCCTTCTCATTTTTCTATCATTTATACAATGATAAGAAAAATTAGATGAAAACCATATCAATTTGTTCCAAATTATATTTTGCTATTATGTATATAAATTGGTATAAAAAATTTACAAATCCAATGCATGATTTTGTGACCTGACTTAGGTATTAAGTTAGTACCATAATTGCAAAGTACAAGCACTTTTGAACCCAGACACAAATAATTTTGAAGACAAATGAGTAAAGAAAATGAATCAAGTAAAAGGCTATAAGGAATGGTGGGAACTGTAGCAAGTTAAAGAGTCTATGTAGTGCCCAAGTCATATGATTTAAATTTCTTAAGGAAAAAAATGATCCTAGGTGCACCCTAGTGGCTCTGATGGCTAAGGTACAGGTCATGCAAAGCCCAAGGACTCAGGAACAACAATAAAAAATTTATCCTAGCCAAATACATTAGGGGATGTTCTCTGAAACTATAATACAATTTTCCTAACTTGTTTTTATTATAATGGTTTAGTTATTATGTCCTAAACACTAAAATTGTGCTGTACTGAAAACAGATACATGCCGAAAGCATATTTTTCTTTAAAATGTTTAGGTATTGCTTTAAAAATATTTTTTGTTTATCTAGCCCATAAATTCATTTTCCCTCCTTTACATAATGACGATCACACAGTTAAATGCATTTTCTATGTTTTTCACTTCTGTAAATCACCTTGTATTTTTGATGAATATTTGTTTAGTTTTATAAATGCTTCTCCCCAAAGGTACAATATTTGCCTGTTTCCTTTCTTTTATTTAAATTATCCATGTGGGTTACACATATTTTCTGTAATCACTATAAACTAGCATCTTCTATGGCATCTATTAAATGATTCCTTTTAGCATAAATCAAATTGAAATAAACCACTTTCTTTGAATTATATCAGCTTTTGCAAGGATATTAGCCCAAATCATAAAAAAAGACAGTATTTATATGTCCTGTGGGATTTTATTACTATCTCTCTAACCAAGACAGAACAGACTAATGAATTTTCTGATAAAGATTAAAATAGAGAGTCAACTACATTTAAGGGGCAGAGTACTGTTACAACTACAATGTGTGTTTTGAATAGGTGTCGTGGTGGGGAAAAAGACTTCAAATATAAGTAATCATATAAATTAGGATGACTGATTCATTCAGCAACCAATCGGCTACCTCATGATTGTATTTTATGAAAATCTTTGTGTTAAATATCTGAAGCTCTTTATGCCAATCTAAAACTATAGAAATGTATCATGGAGAAAAAAATGACCAATCTGGATTCAAGGGCAGGAATTCAAAACTTGGATATATTTATAATCATTTGAAAAGCCCCTACCCTTCAATTGTCATGAGTGAATGAAGAAGTTATCAGAATAATTTTAGGCAATAACAGTTTACCCATCTTATATGCTTTGTGTTTCAGTATAACTAGTATGTCAAATATTTTCATCTTCATAAAATGGAAATAATTCAAGAGTACATCATGCTATTTTAAGTCTCAGTAAAATTTTTCTTTCAGTTTTGTAATGTATCTAGACTCCAAATCAATTATTAAATTAATAGATTAGACCCATATACAGATATGAAAAAATAAAGAATTATCATTATGGTACTTCTAGATATCATTTGGATGATATATGCTTACTAAATAAGTTGATAGGTACAAACTGATCAAATCAACGAGAACTGAAACTATATGTTATCCTGCAAGGCATATATATAAATAAATATGTAAGCATATATTTATATATAAATATAATATATAAATATATATAAATACATAAATTAAGCAAATATCACTTCTTGAAAAATTTAATACACAAAAGTTAATGATAGAAGTATACTTATACACACGTATGCATGCATGTTTATATTACTCACCCAAGTTGAATTTTTATGTTCAGTCAAAAATGCTTAGCGAAAATAATGGTTAGGTTGGTTACTTGATAGAGCAGCCAGCTACATTAAAACCTCCATATTGGTTTGAAAAGTTTTAATACTCAGATACAGATTTCTCACTTCCCTAAGACTTGAAATCAATGAGAAGTTCCATGAAGCACAGTGGAGCAGTTTTCAAATAAAAAAAAAAAAGGAGATGAAGAAATATAGTTTTTTATCTTTTTCTCCTTTTTTAAAAATAATAAACATTTCAAGTCCTAAAATATTCCACATTCTTTGTATTGACAAGGTTGAAATGTACAAAGAGAAAAAGGAAAAAAAAATACTTAATTCTATTTCTGAATTAACCAATATTACACTATTTACAAAGTAATTTTTAGGACCTAAACTAAATATTCTGAATTAAGTATGCTGAATTAAGTAAACAGAGTAACTGGAAAACTGAAAATTCATATTTCCTCACCCGTCTTTTGCAGTTGTGGCCCTAAACTGTCAATTAAGTGCATCCATTACAGATTTTGATGTAGAACTGGGTCAGATGGTGAAAGAGGTGGATTATAAGGCAGATCGTTTTTGAGTAATGTTCCTCAGCCAGAAGGTACAGTGATGACTTATTTTTTAGAAGATAACTTCCCATTCATCAACTTCTGAAACTTCTTCAATTGTGGCAGAATACAAAAAAAAAAAAGAAGCAATTTGTGGGAACTCAGTCTAGAGACTTCTCCATGTCTTTAAAAAATGGGGTATGTACTTAATTTTACATAAAATATACTTCTTGTTAAAAGTAGCTAGAGTGGATTTGTTAACTTCAGTGAAAATTTGGAAGTCCTGTTTTGTTTAATACCTAGATACCATTGTTTGACCGTATAGGATATACTCATTTTACTCTAAATTTCCCTCATAAGAAAATGATTTGAGGATTTATACAAAAGTACAATAGTTCATTTATTATCTCATAAACAAAACTAAATAAAACATTGAATAAATAAATTGAGGCTCTCCAAGGAAATTTTGCTATATTTGATAATTATACTTTTATGTTTCCTTCCTTGTAAAGAGCAAATAATGGGGATTTATGATTTGTTATATACTAATGTGTTTGTTTTTCTTAGAATTTTACAACTAAATACTTTTTAGGCATAGTGATGCAACTGTGAATTCAAGGTCATGATCACAGGTAGATAAAATGATTTAGATGAAAATGATTTGTTCTTAAAAATACAATAATTTTTGGTAAACAGGAAAACAATTATATGACAGCCATCTCCACTTTCATTAAATAAAATCAGAAAAACTACCAAAGAATGCACCACAATATTGATATTTCTTAAGACTGATACATGAAAATGTAAAACTATTTTAAATAAATTTTATGTGAAACAGATTGAGTAACCAAATCTAGTAAACAAAAAGGAGATTAGTTTGTTCCATACTCTGATTACTATAGATCTTTTGTTCTATTTTATAAATATCACTGATGTGGCTAACATGATAGACATATTCTTGTGCAGTCTCCTTGATTTCCATCTTTGGTATTTACATCCTAGGCTAATCCTCTACTCCTAAGTGTAGGTAGTACACAGTCTGACAGTCTACATGTAACAAAATGTTGTAATTAAACATATGATATATGAATAAAGAAGCATATTCTTCCCCAGTCAAGCATCAGATGAGAGTGCTGTTGAAACATTTGATTTCAACCTCACAGATAAACCAACTTAAGTGTCCAGACCAGAGCCCTGATCCACAGAAACTGTGAGACAACAAATACATGGGTTTTAAGATATCAGATTTATGTTTATATCATTATACTTTAACATATTGCTGTGGATTATTTTGCTGTAATTATACCCATATTGTACCTATAGAACATTCTAATTAACTAATTATATTCCAGTTATACAAGATAAATACAGTTTATTAACCAAGGATAAAAATGATTGTATTCTATAACATTCAACTTTGTTGCTGTAAATGACTTTGAATCAATCTAAAATTATATTAAAATAATTTGTTAAGAATTTTATTATATAATAACTGTTTCTAAGATGCAGTTTTCTGTGATCACTTGAAGAAAAGTTGTGAAGAATGTTTAATAATTATATATTAAATATGAATTTATTCTCGAATGGCTTCTTTGCTTCTTTGTTAATGGAATATAACAGAATCATAGTTTTTCTGTAAATATACTGAATTTTAACTACATGACATTGCTAATATGAAGTTTTTATGATTCACATTAAAATAAAGATGTTAAATGTATATCAAAGAAAAATAACAAAATAAGTTTCATAAGCAAATTATTTAACTTTAACTAGTTAATTCATGACTCTCATGTTTATTATATATCCTAACTTATTTCCTCAGACTTTATATAATTCCACCTGTAAATATATCAACATGTGTGGGGAACAATAAGGGAAAAGATTAGTTAGATAAATCAATGCCTTGGCAGGGAAACAAACCCTGGTACCTGGAATGCTAGGTACCCACCAGGAAAGAAAACCTTGAGTGGAAGGTTTTCTAACATTCTGTTTAAACTTAATAGGAAGTTAAAAGCTAGCTAGTTAGCTAAGACGTTTTGTAAATCTACGTATAGTCTTTGTGTGTGACTTCAGCTATGTGAACAATGGTTGTAAATATGGATGATTTATATGTCGTGCTTTCGAAAAACAACATCTTTGTGTAACTACAATAAATATGCAGGGAGTCAGATGCTTGGTGTGACAGTCCTTGGAGGGCTGCTTAGTCGCTTGTTTTTCTCAATCCTTCACGGCCTTTCTTCTTCCTGTTCTCCCAGACAGAAATCCCAGCAAATATGAAGCTTGAAATTCAAAAATAATTAACAATTCCAATATTTTTCTCATTGTTACCGAAATCAAAAATTTCACCAACTATGCTGTTAATGTGCAAATTTCCAAATACCTAACAAATGTCATTTATTTATGTAGTTCATTTGGATCATGATCAGTATAAAGTGTACAGGGAAGTACTTTGTCTAGCGTTCCCCCTCTTCTGTCATATATTTATTGTCATTTTACAAATTAAGAAAGCTAATTTTTTATTTGGCATATTTTTCCACTGTCCATATTTTGTTAATTGCATCCCATAGTGTCATCTAATAAATTTCCCTGTCTCTATGTTAAGGTTTCTTCATAGACAATGCTGCGTTCTTCCATCAAAAAGCACACGTTGTTTCGTTGAATCTAACTTGCAATTTTATACAAAGTGAAATAACTACTAATATCCATTTATTTGAAAGCTTCCTAGCTTTGAGGAGTAGCAGGGATGAATTGTATTCCAAGGGTTTGAATGTCTAAGAATGTCTTGCTAACTCTACCTTTTAAGAGGAATTGTTTTTTTTGTTTTTTTTTTTACCATAGCACCATGAGAAAAACAAAGAATGTGCTGCATTTATGTGAATTTCAGATTTCAGTTTCAAGCAAAATTACAATCAGTAAATCTATTTTCAAATGTATAGAAATTGTTTAGTATTTTATTTCAAAATACTCAGTGTATTACAAATGAACCCACAGAATTTTAGAGATGCACAAGTGAGATTAGAGTTTCATTCAAAATAGATTTTTAATGCCAATTTTCACTAACGGAATTCCAAAAAAAAAAAATTCATTCCTCCCCCAATAAAAAATGCCTCATCAAGTTTTGTTACTTCCTCTAATAAGTAAAATAAGAAACACAGAAATAAATAACTGCTCTATTATTATGGTTTCTGAAATACTAGACAATTAGTGGAATGTCTTTAATAATATATATTTCCTTTAAAATTAATATTTGAACTTGCTAACTAACTGCATGAAATAGGGCATAATGTTAGTAGCATCATTATTGTTCAGTTTGAAAAGGGGAATTCATAACAAATTGCTTACTCGGAATGCTGCAATGAATGCATTTTAAATTAAATTTTTTTTTTTCAACTGAGAATTCTTTAGCTTAGAATTAAAACAAAAGTTATTACTGCAACAGGGAAAAATATTTGTTTAACACATTTTTTACCTTAAAATACACGGAAAGTTAGGGAGTTTTTATAATTGCATTATTTTTAAGTACATTATTTACAATTACATATATTTTCTCATTTTGTTCCTTATGAATCTTAGAGAATTTTGATTACACTACTCTCCAGAAGCAGAGTATTTGAAAAAACTTGATAATGTTTTTCACTTAGACACACATACCTCTCTCCCATCTAAGCATGAAGGAGATGACAAAGACCTGGACAAGCAGATAAATAAGATCAATCTCTACTTCATGAATATATCATCCAAGGCAATTCCTTCAAGCTTTTCTGAAAATTCTTTGTAATGAGTCCTTTTCTAGCCTTCCATGCTTAAACTGAAACTCTACTGTCATTCCAATTCCCATCGGAAATCTATATTATTCTTTTCTGTTCTATTTTTAACCCTGGGCACTGATCACCTTATAAGATACCATATTATTAACTTTATTTAACATCCTTAATTACCATCTTCTCCCACTAAAGTGTGAGCTTCTGTGGCCAGTAATGTGTTTTCTTTTTTTTCTGCTTGATTCTTAGTAGTTTTCAGTAAGTGAAATGAATGAATGAATGGACTTGAATGAATAAATACAAGCTAAAACAATTCATGGCAACTCAATTTTTTATTTATGAGACTATAGGGGACAGGTTTGGCATAAGTGATGACAGAGGAGGCCAGAATGTACCTTTTATTAAAATGCTTTGCATGTTAATCACTATAAAAGTAATACCTGAATGAAGTCAGTTCTTTGCATCATGTTAAAACTATTGTTAGAACCCTTGAGACCCTTTATCTGAAGCAGTATTTCAGGATAGGAGCTTTAAATACTCATCTCCTGCAGAAGTTGTGATTTTGACAACTACTCACAGAATACCTGTGTGGGAGCCAGAACATATAGCAGAGAGATTCCAGCACCTTGTTGGAGTAAAAGCTGCTACATTCATGAAACAGAAGAACAGTTTGACACTGCTTGTATCATTCCTCCCCTAGGCAACAGAAGTCAGTATCAGGAGCCAGCCCCTAGGCCTGAGATTCTTCCCCAAGTGGAAAAATTGAGAACCTAGCCAGCACTCAGCTCCCCTAGCCCTACAGGATGCTGCCTAAGAGACAACAGTCCTGGATTCAGAAATGGCACATGACTTTGAATACTTCAGGAAATTTCCTTAGAAAAATAAACAAGAGACTCTCAGCACCCGCTTTGCTTTCCAAAAATCAAGAGAGTTCATTGTAGAGAGGGAACAGGCAGATTGGAATGGCTATAGCATAGAGTAGTCCCAGAGATTTCCAGAGTCTCTAACAAGGCTGTCTGGTGAATGTTTTCTTCCAAAGGCAGTCAGTAAAGACTAGAAGAGATGACTTCTTCAAAGGTGAAGACAGCAAAGCAAACTTCAAGGACTATGGAAAATATAAAACCATCAGGGGACATAACATTTTCCAGTCACCAACTGAAATGCTAAAAATGGAGCTCTACTAATTTCCTGGGAAATATATTCAAAATTATTGGTTTAAAAGAGCTCAGGAAACCACAAGAAAGCACAAATTGATAACACAAAACAGAAAAACAAGACATGAACAGAAGAGTAACTTCAGCAAAGATAGAAATTGTAAAATATAGCCACATAAATTCTAGAACTGAAGAATAAATATGGTATGTATGTATATGAGTTAATGATTATTATTATTCTTCATTCTAAGGCCCATGTAAATTCTCTTTTGCTCTCTACCATATCCCTGTATATAATTGATTTTCAATAGTAATTTTAGAAAGTCTTTTATTAAAAAATGAGATACCACTACATATCTTCCAGCATGTAATTACTTGCTAACCCAAGACTTCCATTCATAGATGTATAATTAGAAGAAATGGAATGAGTTTTATAAAAAGCTTGTGAGTCATTATTTATAGTGGCCTGTATTCACAACAAAAAAAACCTGAAAATAGACTGGTTGCCCATTAATAAAAGAATGACTAGACATGGTATTTTAGGCTAAAATGAAATACAACTCAATAAAAAATGAGTGAAATAGTGACACATGCAGTGACATGTCTATATGCCCATATCTGTCTCTCTGTTTATCTATCTATGTATCAATCATCTATTTACATATCACCTATTTACCTTTCATCTACCTATCATCCTGTTGAGAAAAAAAGTCATATTCATATTTGGTATATCTTTTACACCATCAAGATTTATAATAAAAGAAAAATTATCAGAAGTAGAAAAATAAAAAAACAAGGCTAAGAGCAAAAAGAAATTTTCTGGGGTTATAATTAAGTTTTAAGTTTGATAGTTCTGAATTTCACAGGTGCATAAATTTTTAATGTCTACAAGCAGCCAATGTAGACTTACATTGTGATTTTTTTACGTAATGGTACTTCAAAAGAAAAAAACTATAAACAAATATTGAGTAAAAGCATATATATTGTGAACTATTAAGTAGAAAGTTCACCGACAAATTGCAGGATGAATTGGTAGAGCATTCCAGAAAGCAAATGAGGGTATGTTCCCTGTTTTTCAGAAGTTTATTTTATGTCACTTTGCTTTTACACAAGATTTACTTAGAAAATGTTTTCAGTAACTGAAAGAAAGCTGATGAGGAGTCTTCCTTTTTAAAACAAAAGTGAAAATAACATTCAGTGTTTGTTTTACAGATGTTCTAGAGGCAGCGCAGACCCCAGGCAGTGAGAATGACACTATCGAACTACCCTGGGAATTACTTTCTGCAAGGTATTTATGTCATTCTTGCTTTCACTAGCTAGTATTGCTTGAGGTTTCTGTATAGCTTGGTACTATTTGTTATGGTATTTTGTGGGTCTGGGAATACTTAAAAATGTTTCCACATGAATGATAATTGCTTCTTCATTTTATATCATTTTGGATATTTCTTTACATTTTGGAAATACTAATTTATATTTTAAAATTTTGTTGAAGGGACTTTAAATCATAAAATAATATAGGGTTAAGGCATAGATCATTGTAAACCAATGTCTGTATATAATTTATTTTATACTTATTATGCTTAACCTTCAATAACTCAATCTATCCTTCACCATATATTTGACCCCTTTAACCCAATCTGCCGAGCCCTGCCTCCTTCCTCTCTGAACCACTAATTTGATTCCATAGCTTATAAGTCCTCTTTTCTTTGATTTGGTTCATTTGTTGAATATTTTTTATATATATATCACATACTAGTGAAGTCATACAATGTTTTTTTTCTCCTGGTTTATCTCACAGAGTATAATTTCCTCTTTGTACTTCCATGTCACTGAAAATAGATGCAATATTTCTTAGTAGTGAATATTATTCCATATATATACATATATGGTATATGTGTGTGCATATATGTATATATATATGTATATGTACACAATATCTTCTTTATCCACTCACCTGTTGATGGACACTTAGGTTGTTTCCAGCTCTTGGTTACTGTATATAATGTTTCAATAAACATGAGGAGGCACTTATCTCTTGGAATTATAATTTTTGTGTTTTTAGGATAAAAATACAGAAGTGGGATAGTGTGATCACTTGGGATTTCCATTTTTAATTTCTTGAAGATTCTCCAGACTGCTTTTCATAACGTTGCACCATTTTATACATTTTATACCCACCAACAGTGTATGTGTTCCCTTCTCTCCACATCCTTGCCAACTTTTTTTGTTTTTATTCTTTTGAATAATAGCCCCTTTCACAGGTATGAGGTGATGTATTTCATTGTTGTTTTGTTTTTCCTTTCCCTAATAACAAGAGGTGTGGAACATCTCTTCATGTGTTTGTGATCACCATTTCTTCTTTGAAGAAGTGTCTATTAAGATCTCCTGATGTATACCTTGAACCTATTTAATGTCATAGTGCAATATTCTTTCAATAAAAATCAATTAAAATATCTACTCTTTTAAAATCGGATCATTTGCTTTTCTGTTGCTGAGTTTTATGAGGTCTTTCTATAATTAGATGTTAATCCCTTGTAAGATATATGCTGTGCACTATATTCTCCCATTCATTTGGATGTCTTTTTGTTTTGATGATAATTTCTATTCATATGCAGAAGATTTATAATTCGATGCAGTCTTATTTCTTTATTTTGCACTTAATTTCCCTTGACATTAGAGTAGTGTTCCCCAAACATCTCTTAGGTCAATGTCAAGAAGAGTTTTCCTATATTTTCTTCTATGCATTTTATGTTTTCAGATTTTAGATTCAATTCTTTAACCCATTTTGAATTATTTTTGTACATGGTGTTAGGTAATTATCTAGTTTCAACCATTCACATGTTACTGTCCAGTTTTCCCAATATAATTTATTGAAGAGATTGTCCTTAATGGATGGTATACTCTTAGCTCCTTTGTTGTAAATTAGTTTTCCATATATAAGTGGACTTATAACTGAACTCTCAATTCTGTTCTATTGATCTATGTGCCAGCTTTTATTTCAATAGCATGCTTTGTAGTTGTGTGAAGTCAGGGAACATGACACCTCCAATGGTGTTCTTTCTGCTCTTGTTACTTCTATTTAGGAGCTTAACATTGGATGCAAGTGTACTGTAAATTCATGAAAAGAAAGATGTGGATTACTAATTCTAGATTCACCAGATGTGTCTAAGTGGTGACAGAACTAGAGATCTATCTAATTGTTTATGATGTAGGAAATGTCTCACACGGTATTGGTGATGGTGGCAGAAAAGGAATCATTGCAAAGGAATTATAATACTCAGAGTCATGGTTTTGACTTTTTATTCTTGCCTGACATGGGTAATTTTAGTCACTATAGTATAAAGTTAAAGCAGTTAGCAATTTAATGTTTAGTTTTTATACATTGTATATATAGAAGAAGGTATATTTCTTGTGTTTCAAATGAAATTCTACTTGTCTATTCTTCTTGTTCACCTCAAGCATATAAATATAATATAAATATATTTATTACTTATTAGTAAGTACTTAGAATTTGAGAATTATCTCCTTTTTAAATATATATATTTCTATTTTAGTAATGAGTGACTGAATTTGTGAACTTCAGTGGCATTGAAGAACGAACTAGCTAGCTTTCAAGAAAATTGGAATGCTATTTCAAGAGAATTGATAGCTAATAGTAAATATAAATTTGGCCTTCATTAACATTATTTATTCTGGTGTTATTACTTAGTGACTGGTTCTTTAAATAATATAAACTGACATTGTCATCTTTATAACAGCAAAGGGTAAATTAAATGATGTTTAGTTTTCTACGTTAGGTAGAATAGGTGACTGTCACTTTTTTCTAAGTAGAATTTTATTAGTATGTCTTCAGTGAATTTCTTTATTTAAAAATACTGTTAAGATATGTGATCACAGATCTGAATTATGCTTTTGAAGATGATTTAAAAATATAATAATTTTAACAAACTAGTTTTACATTTTAAATTCAATTAGGTTAACAATTTTATTTTCATTTTTCACAAAGAGAACTTTAGTAGAAGAGAGAAGAAATAAAGTAACTTACACTTCCCTCAAAATCTCCCAATATAGAAAAGGGCAAAACTCACTAACACAACTAGGACACTGTATTATCTATTAGGGTAGTTTTAATTGAAAACTAATTGTAACCACTCTACATTGCTTTGTTTTACTATAAAGGCTGGTTATCAACCAGCCTCCTGGCAATTAGACTTGACCATATGTTGATTCTGAAAAAATAAAAAGTCTGAGTATGTCACAAACTAGAAAAGTCTATGGAGAAGTACTTTTGGAGAAGGCAGTCTTTCCTCACATGAAGTGGTATTTCAATTATCTATTGCCATCTGAAAACTAGCCTATAATATTTTGGTTTAAAACAGGAATCTGCAAGCTAGAAACTTGAGACCAGTCACCTGCTGTAAATAAAGTCTTGTTTAGCACATTAACATTAAACTTTTAAAATTAAACAGATCAATTTTAAGTGTATTCAATTGAATCTAATAAGTAGCAATTTTATATTATATCTATTATCATCTATTTTAAGTAATCATGAAAAAGTACCCCCCATCGTCCCAATGACCCATCCTCAGGTCATGAACTTATGTCCCTGGTCTTTAATGTGGACTAAGCTAGAACCACAGATTTAATGCTAGAGCCACAGACTTAATAGTTGAGCTACAGGGCACAATATATTCTTTTTGAAACTGATGGTTGATATTTTTTTGTTGTTTCTGAATGAATAGATGAATTTTTTTTCTTAAATATGCATACATTTCCTGTATAAAATCTACTTAAGGGCTGACTTTTTTTTAATTCTTCACTTTAAAATATTGTAGATATTTTCATCAAGGTTCATAAATTGATATTTTTCAGTTTGTTAACGTTAACTTGCAATTACTTACTAATTACTGGATATTAAATGTCATAAAACATTTAGTACCATTGCGTAAGAAACTCTATGCATTATGTTATAAGTCAAAAGTACTCTATAATATTGTATCTTGATACCTACCTTCTGTTGATAAAACTGAGGATTAGGTATTCTAAGTATATTTGTCATATAGGTTTTTAGTTAGACAACAGAAGAGCTTAACTTTAATCCCAATTCTTAACCTCATAAATTGTGTTTTTCAACCCTTCATACATGCAATTTACATTGTCATTCAATTAATAACTGACAGTGTCCATTCAGGTACTCATGGTATCTTTCATCAGCTCACTTAAAAAAGACATTTCATTTGGAGCACAAATGTCTCCAAGTTCTTTCAGTGCATATTTGCAGAATGGTGTCTTTATCTGTCATTTAACTTTTCTGACACTTTCATGGGTATTTTAATGAGAAACGAGAGAAGCAATCACAAGTAGGGGAACTCAGCTAACAGCTTCTGGAAGTCCTGGCTTGTGTTTATGGATGCCAATTTAATACTGGAACATCAAAGAAACCTTTGAAGTCAGAATTTTCTCACCCAGATATTAATTTAAGAAATCTTTGCTTTCTGTTTTGTGGGCCCTTTGGTTTCAGATAAATATATCCTATTACTCTATATACACAAATACATATTTATAACATAAAACATTAGCAAGCTATATTATTCTGTTTTCTATGTGAAATACAGATTATATGCAAATATTTCCAAAAATAGAGAATTTAATAGAAAAAACTTACACCAACATTATTAACATAATTCAATTAAAAACTAGCATGTCATCTTTATAATTATCTTTAAACATTTATTGAAGAAATTTGACTGATTTAAATTTGAAAAGGTATTCAGAGATATTACCATCTAAGTTAATAACAGTTTCAAAACTAAATCCACTGAGTAGGTATTATTTTATTCTCAGCACTCTTTATGTTAAATAATACAAATGAACATTCTGTATTCAAAATATTATGAAAAAATAACTTCTTCTCACGTCATTCTTAAGGTTGTTTTTCCCAGCAAATTGTTTCACACTGTGAGAGCTGAACCGACACCATGACAGGCTCCATACGAGCTAGATAACGCTGGTATGTGGCACGCTGAACATTAACTAACCGTTCGGCACACCTATGTAACAAAACTCTATAAAAACCTGTTAAAAATTAAAACCGGGGTCCCTGACCAAATCCACTGCGTTGGGTGAGGCTCGGACCCCAGAATGCTGGAAATAAAGTCCCTTTTGCTTTTACATTGTTGACTGGTGTGTGTGTGCGTTTTTGGGAGGACGAACGTTGACCCTAACAACACTCCTTTCTACTATGTTTCAGCAACTTTGTTTTATTTTTATCTATTCCCAGAGATTTGTTCACACAGGAAATAATCTGATTTGCTTCCAATATGGAATTCTCTGAGCGTTCTCTTATCCATCCAGCCACCTACCCAGGCAACTTTCAACAAAGTCTCCCTTCCTTCTTTGTTGGATAGCCACACATCTAGCTACTTTTCCATTACTTTAGAGTTGCAAATATTTAGTACAACCCTGAGGGGTTATCTTTATCCTACATCTCTGGTGGAATACTCAGGCTCCTAGCTCCACCCTCTGCTATTCCAAGCCAACTTCCTGCTTAGCTGTTATGCTCCTATTTTTTTCCATAAAATGCTGCTCCTGACTTTTTTCCATTTTCATGGTCTCAATTAAGCTTTATCTTTTGCATATGATATTGCTTTAAAATACAAATGCTGACTATCCTCTAGACTCTCAAACTCCTCATAATCAATACTAAAAGATGAACTATTTACTTAATTATTTAGCCTCTGTATTGTTTATGCTGAAATTCCATCTTTTCTAATTGCTCTCACAGCAATTTTGCTTGATGTTATTAGAATTGTACTATAAGAAATCTTAATAGAAAGAGTTAAGAGAAAGCATTTGATTATCTTACTGTCCCTGTGCTCTATCTTGGTTTGGTTCACTGTTCTGGTTTGATTTTGATTTTACAACAAAGTATATATATTTGGAATGTTCAGGCTCTGTGATCAGAACCTTCTTAAATATACAATGTATTTTTTTGTAAAGGAAAGATTCAGGCAGGATTGAGGGCAAACAGAATCAGGCATAGAGGAAGAAAAAACACTTTATTTTATTCAGTTGATGATCATTGGTTGTTTCCTGGTCCCAAGTCTTGAACTGAAGACCTTGGGCTGTGGAGTCATGCATTCTGTGATAGTTTTTATTTATCTTCCTTAACTGCATCTCTTAAAAACCAGACACGTTCACTTTTTTGCAACTCTGGGATCACTTACTCAAAATTTTTTTAATCAGTGATAATAGTCCTCTTTTCTCTCAGAAATGAGGAACAAAAACTATGGAAATGTCCTTTTTTCTCACTGGCTGTAGTTATGTTTCTGTTTTGGAATACTTGTATTTTCAAATGATCACATGAGTTTATTCCTTTATTCTATAATGTGGTGAATAATTTTTCTGAATGTTAAGCCCACAAATGTTCCTAGAATAAATTACATTAGGTAAGTTTTCCAGTTGTACATTGTTGCCTACCAGCCCATCCTAAATTTAGGATTACTATAATACCAAAAATAATTTATTCATCTTTCTTATGGTTCTAGAGGATATTGGCTTTGTTCACAACCTTTCCAAAGGTGGGCCAGGACTAAAGTCTCCTCAGTCTTCCTTGTCCGTATATCAAACAATTGATGCTGATTATCAATTATGACTGTGAAGGAGAATTTATAAATGCAATAATAAACAAAAATAACAAGGCTGTTTTTCTTTATTCCTTCCTTGAGATTTGCTGAGAATCAAACTTAATGCTGTGAAGAAAACAAGTCTGAAGAAAGTTGCTAAGATCTAAAGTCAAGCAGCTGCATGTGGCTGGACATTTGCCCTGGGCGCCCATCAAGCCTCTTCCTTCCCAAATCCCTTTCCCTGTATCCCCTTGGGACCCTCTTGATTACAACCTCCACCCCCGCAAAACAAAACAAAAAACACTTCCTGAATCCTGTTTGGGCCATCTCCATTCTCCCCATGCCCTTTAGAAAGCCCCCACTCCTAGGAGGTGGGATGGGATGGTTACTTTTGGACACAAGTCCAGTCAAGTCACAAGATATCCGTATATTTTGAATACGAGCCTTTGTTTTCTCACTGTCAGTCTCATCTTCCGTGATTGGCTTTCAGTGGTAAGACCCTGATACTAAGAAGTGTAGCGCAGGTTGCTGGCAAGAACATTTCCCAGATGATCTGGGCTTTCCCCACAGTAAATATTCCCGAGAGAGATGGCATATGCTGAACTGCTCTATAATATCTGGCCTAAGGAGTCATGCAGTTTCAATTGTACTGTGGCTTATTTATTAAAAGCAAATAACTAAGTCAACCTACATTCAAGAGAAGAATTACTAAATTAGTTGTGGCTAGTCAAAAAAGTTTGTGAAAACATTTAAAAGCCATCACAGTCACAAATATTCTTTTTATGTTACTGGACTGTTGGCTAACATTCAGTGTAAGGTATTTGTATGTATGTGAAATATATGTTTTAGTCATTTTGGTTCAAATAATTACTTTGTATGGGGCTGGGTAAAGTTTTCTCCTCTTTCAAAACTCTGTGGAAGAATGTGTAAATTTGGTGTTACTTCTTCATTAATGTTTGATAAGTTCAGCAATGAAGATTTCTGCACCTGAAGTTTCGTTTGTGAAGTTTTTAAGTATAAAATTCTTTTATTTTAGAATTGTACAGACTTTTATTTTGTCTACTTTGTTAATTTCTCCTTTCTAGGTATATTTATATCTCTTATAAGTTGTCAAAATATGGGCATATACTTGTTTGTTCTTTTCCCTTTTTAATTTTATAATTACCATAAAAGCTGTAGAATGTCTTCTTATGTATGATATTGGTAATATGTGTTTTCTCTCTTTATTCCCTGATCTGAATTTATCAATAGCTCCTCTTAGGTCAGACTTTGTTTCCATTCTCTGTAGTTCATTTTCTGTTTCTTTCATTTATGTGCAAATCTATATTATTCTCTTTTATCTAGTTTCAGTTTACTTTTTCTAGATTCATAAGGTTTAGTTTATTATCTACTTAACTATCTTTTGAAATACTTGCTCTGTAACTACAATTCACATCAGTATCTCACAATGTTCTTTAATACTATATCACTTAGTTATAATATAAAACTTTGCAATAATACATATCTTTATACCCCCTCCTATACTATGTGCTAGTTTTATAGCATTTTATTTCTCTTGTTATAAACTACAGATTAAAGATATCATTAATATTTTTCTTTAAAAAATCATATTGTAAACACTAAGAAGAAAAATCAGATTGGTTCTACCTGCAAAATACATCCAGTCACTTACGAGATGGATACATGGATACATATAAGCTTAAGCAACTATGTGCAAATGTTCCTGATAGAAACTAGATGGTAGGTAATATGTTACAGGCAAGGTGTAGCAACTTGTTGTCTATTAACCAAAACAAGTTGCTGAGGATAAGGAGCTTGAGTTGGTGCCAGAAGGAAACATCTTCAGTGGTCACCCACCCTAGTAGAATGCAGACAACCATCTCAAGGGTTTATCTGGAAATCCCAGGTGAAGACTTGGCTTTGAAAGGGGGAAGGAGTGGAAGAATTGTATGCAGGATAGAGAGCATATAACAGTCATTGTCATTAAGTTATTCATTGACCTGCTTTTCTTGTTCCAGCTGGTTCTGAGTCCTGCCTAGATTCCCTGGCAGTTCTGCCTGCTCAGTGATAAAGATAACATTGTTAGCAAGCTGTGTCTGCAAAGAGTTTAGTACATTCATGATATGAAGCTTTGGCCTCCTTAATATGTGTGGTCACTATAACATTCTTTCAATTTTGTTCTCTATTTCAAATTTTTTATAACAGATATTTTTCAAAAATAAAGTTTTCAAGTAAACAAATACTGAGAGAATTTATCACAAGTAGACCTACACTATAAGAAATGTTAAAAGGACTTTCTTGAAGCTATGGGTTTTATATGGTCCTAAGTTATGAGTTGTTTGGTTCTATGAGAGATGGGTCTGGGAATTGTGCTGTTCTGTGGCTGAGCCCAGGATTACTAAATCAACATCTGCAAATCTTTGCCACTATAAGGGTCTCTCCTCTTCTGTCTCCTGCTCTGCTATGCTCGGTCCTTCTCCAAAGCACCTGGTCATATCTCAGGAAAAAGATCTTGAGGGTGTGTGTGTAACATCATGGAGTTGACACATACCTGGGATGGAAAAGGACAGTAATTCCTCCTTTTCGTCTTCTGATAAATCTGATTCTTTGTCATTAAATACACTAAGTAAGCCAATGTTGACTGCTTTAATTCATTTCCACAGTAATCAATATACTCCAGAAGTAAAGAATTGATAAAAGCACCTCAGAAAACAATTCATAGGAATCTCTGTGCTACAAGATGGAAAAATATTTTGAGTTGTATTTCCTTGTACAGATAAAATAAAATTTTCTACTTGAAATTAATAAAAGAATCTTGAGACTTTATTTTATGATATTAAGTCAGATGCCTGTTTTTTCTTTCTTTTTGTTAAAGTGCAAAAATGCCTGATATTTGATGTGTCCATAAATTATGAAAGAAGATGCAAAATACAAAATTTCAATTTAGAATAGCTATATAAAGAAATGACTACTTAACTGAATGCTTTTACTAAATTTAAATATTTGTTTGACATACTTTGCTAAAAATTCTAAGTTAACTAATTTTATGTATAAATATATATATATATACATAAGCACAAATATGGATATGACAATAAACTTTGTTAATAGGAAAATATATCTTAACCATTTTTTATTCACAGTAAGATCTTCTAGCTCTTATTTATGTGGTCCATACATAATTGCTATAACTTTTACAAAGAAAAATTTTGAAAATCAAGATATACTCTTTACAAAATAGTTTCCCAAGGATGTTTATCTGTTCTGGAGAGAGTAACAGTGACAAAATTTACCCTCATTCTAAAATCACTGAGAAAGACATCACTGAGAAAGAGTAGGAGCAAAAGGAGCATGAAACGACTAAATTAACTTGGATGGAGCTGTCTGTTCAGGGAGGTTAAAAGAATGGAGTACTCAGTAAATAAGTGCTTAATAAATAAAAAAGTACTAGAATAAACAAAAAGATAAGAGCCAAGAAGCTGTGCCGAGAGAGCTATGGAGATTTTCAGTCTCCTTCCAGTATTCAGCCAAGTAATAATCAGTGTTAACAAGTGAGAGAACTTTAGGCAGAGAAAGGAAAACCTTGAAGAATTAGAAGGAGCAATTTTGAATGCTCCAACAGCACTAGTAGGTGCCTGTTATCAGCCAAAAAGAAAAACCTCACCAGTGAAAATTAGCTCTTTTTTTACCTTTTGGATAATGGTATATAGGATATGAACTTTGAACTGCTGCAGTCATTGGTTATTAGTGCAAAGGTGTACTAGAGAGGGGAGAAAATAAAGAGCTTTTTAAAGATCTGTTAGGACACTGGATCAAATTAATACTAAAGCTCATTCTATATCTACTCTTCCAAAGATAAAGTCAACTTATTTGTGTTTTCTATTCTGATAAACATTGTATATTAATATTATGACAATTTTTAGAAAACTATTTTACAAATCTGATTATGTCATTTTCCTGATTAAAGTCATTTGAGAAGTTTTGGTTGGTTTTGGGAATAAGGATTCAATATATTAAGAAATCTGTCAGTCACTATTTACAGCCACCTGAGACTATTTTCCACACTCCCCTCTCCATTCAGCTTACAGTTTCTTTACTTTCTCAATACACCATATCTTGTCCTGCTGGAGGGTTTTATGTCTATTTTTTTTCTCTAAGAATACTTCCTCTTGCCTGTTTATATAATACAGTTCACCTCATCTAGAGAAGTTTCTTTTATAACTACTCAACAAGATTATGTATCCCTAATATTATTATATAAATTTAATTATCTAAAATGTATATATAGACATAAAAATTGCATCTGTATTTTTTGTTATTTGATATGTATCTTCCCACAGAATTTCAAAGTGACACCTTTTCTGCCATTTTATTCTCAGTACTTCTATTAAATTAATATACTGAATCTAGAACATAGCAAATCTTTTATTTATTGTATGGAAATTATGATTTTATTATCATTACTACAATTTATTTAATGTAATCATATATTGACAATTATACAATAACAATAAACTTATTAATTTATTACATCATATTCTGTGGCACTATGATATGATCTGGCTTACTTCTCATGCCAAATGTATGGGGTTTTTTTCCACATCAACAGCCAGTTTTCCAATTCTCTAGGTGTCCTGTAATTCAACTCAGTTCTGATACCAATTATCCAGAGATAGTGCAAGAGATTCTAGGTTAAAAGACACGGGACCACAAGATGACCCTTTCTTCAGATGCCAGTCCCTAGTATTGGATTCCAGGTAGACTTACTTCTGCCCATATTGGCTACAAAGTTGGGAGTTCTCACAACTCCCTACCCTTCCAGGTTTGTTTATTTGTTTTAACTTTTACAAAGTGAAAATTGGATAGAATGGCTCACTGAATTCAGGAACACTGAACTGACTTACTCTCATTGGTTTAGTATATAGGATACCAATGATAAGGCGCATATAGTTTGAAGTATGGGAGGGTCTGGAGCACCAGTTTCTGCCTGCAGTGCTGGCCTGTGTCCATGAAAGTGTTCACTCACTCCCATAAGCTGTGAATCTCTTTATTTAGGTTTTTTAATGGAGGCTTCATCATGTCGCATGACTTATCAGATCCCTGACCACTGACTCCCCTCATCCTTGGAGACTGGGGTCCAAGTTTCTAAACAAATGTTGGTTTTTCTGGTACTCAGCCCAATCCTAAAGTTATCTAGTTGTCTCTCAGTCAAGAGTCCATTCATTAGCATACCAAAGGAATTCTCCTCAGTCCTGACATTCCAGAGGGTTTAGGAGATATTTGCCAGGGACAAAGATCAAGTATATAATATCATGCATGCTTTTTTATTTACCTAATTAATCATTATTCATTTATTCATTTCCCTTTTTTCTAAATAAAAAATTGCTAGAAATTGTGTGCTGCGAACTTCCTGTCAGTGCCAAAGAAGGGAGCACCAAACTTTCTTAATAGTTTGCTGAGATAGTAATACTTTTTCCTCATAAATGCAGCATCTTTTAATCAATAATTTACTCCTAGAATTTTGATTTATTGTATATTGTCAGTCTCCCCACAATTGGGATAAGCATTCCAGAAAGTCTTCATATTTATCAATGGGTTCGCTGTTTTCATATTGTTTATACTGCTATTTTCCAAGTGTTAAGAACAGATCCTGGCACAAGTAAGCACGAGGTGAACATTTGTGACATGAATAAAGGAGTTAACAGATGATAGAAAGAGACATAGATCCAGATAAACACAACAGCTGAATCCTTGTAAATGGGTAACATTTTCATGTACATCCATGAAGGGTGCCATACAGGTGCTGCTTTACCATAAACTTTAATTCAGAAAGAATTCTCATCTCTAGACACATGAAAGTTCAGGGTACATGAAAGGTGTGTGAAATTCAGGGTCTCTAACATCCTTAATTCTTCTTCACTCCTGAAATATCTTTGTGAGTCTTTGGACATCAATGATATATAGCAAAACAAGCAAAAACCAAGAAAATTTTCTAGAATATGAAATGAAGCTTTATAAAAACTGCCTTACTATGCTCATTGATATTCATCAATTATATCCAGATTTCAAAATAGATTTGTATAAAGATAGCTAGTTGGAAGATTTCATATCAATAATTCTTAAGGGAAACCTATTTTCAGTTAGAAAGGCAAACTCTGGGGAGATTGTATATGGTGTTCTTTTGAAGCCCGACTTGAAATAGAAAATTAAAACACACCAAATGAATCAAAACTTTAAATATTCAATACATATACTATATTTATTTTCTTGTGCTCCTGCATTTTCTTACATAAGCTAATACTAGATTTTTAAGGTTAATTGTATTTGTTCTTGTTAACTGAATGACATTGAATGCCTAGCTATCTACTCCCGAGTGGTTACTATTTCTTTGAGTAACTTCACATACCTGTGCTTATGATTTGCAGATAAAATTGCAAGATTGTTCTTACCTTGAATCTTTATCATTCAAAAAGGCCTGGCTTTGTTGGCTTTAATTTGTCACATCCAGCTCAATAAATTTAATATCCCCAAAAGGCCTTTTAAAATCCATGACTTTTCAAGAAAATGCAACTTCTATATTTCTTATGGTATGGTGTATTTTTATCCTTTTTGTTTCTCTCTAATAATCATTAACTCCCATAATTCTGCTCTTCATGCAGATGATCGAAATGGAAATAAAATGATTTAGTGCTTACCTTTGTGGCTGCATTAGATCTTTCTGGCCACTTGAGTCCATTTAGTAAATTACTACTCCAGTGCATTAAGTGGAACTCCAATAGCCTAAAATTGTTAACACACTTAATAATCTGGCACTTGTAATTGCCAGTGATGGTAGTACATTCGCTTTCAGATTCTCAGGGTAGTGATTATGAGAAAGAATTTGTGCCCAAAGAATTACATGGTTAGTTATTAAAATTATATAGCTTCACTTAAATTTATAATAAACCTCTCTGTCACCCAATATTAAATAATGGATGTTTTATAAGATGTTGCCAAAGGTTTTGTTTCTTCCGGAAAAGTATTTCTCCTTGCTATAAGAGAAGCACGTACATATTGACTAGTATTCAGTGTTTTCTTTTCACTTCCTTCTCATATTCAACAAAATTACCACTTGAAAACCTCATGTAATCCTCGGAGCATTTACATAGTAAAATATTTAATAATTTTGGTTGGTAAGGAATTAATGAGTTATTTTTCAATCTACAAAGTTTAAGTAGGTATTATATTTTTCATAACAAAACAATGGTTAGGTTAGTTTTTATTTTTTACTTAAATAGAAGATACAATATTGTAATTCTTAATTTTCTCTGTTGTACTCAATGGGTACTCTGTTATCACGGGCAACCATTAGAGCCAAGTAATTAGTTTTAGTCAATAGACTGGCTACATGACTCATTTAAAGTCACTCATTTTGTCTTTGGATAGTGTTACTCACCTTTGTTAATGCAACAATCAGAGAAAAAGCATTTTTAAGATATGTAACATCCCAAGCACCAGCAAATGTTACACAAGATCCAATTCACTGTCTGTGCTCCAAATCCAAAAGTTCAGCAGAATTCAACATGTGTTTTCAGGCATCCTAATTTTCTGGTATTCACTTCTTAATTAGTCAGCTAGAGGTAAACTAGGTTCTATGATCCTGAGGGGATTTTCTGTACGGGCTATGCTTAATTAGTGGCTTATAATTGTTTAAAAATTGCTCTTATCCTTAGAGATGTGGTGCCGTCTATCATATTGGTGTCATTAAGGGTAGCCTATAAGGATCACGAGTCAGCTTTTATGCCTGATAATGAAATTGCTTCATTTATATTGTGCTTCTGTAAAATTTTTTGCTATGTTCTCTAAAGAGTTGCATCTCAGTGAGGTATAAATATAAAAATGGTATTATTTAGATTTTTTTACCCAATTTTTGCTGTTACCGTCTTTTTTGCTAGACATTAAGATTTCTTATGATGTCTCAGTCTGCTTGTACAAGCTGTTATTGACTATTTTGGACTGTTCAAAAGTTCTAGTTGGTTAAAATCTGTCCTATACTTTTAAAATGGAGATATGTGGTTAACTTAATGGTAAGTCCTTGTTATGTCTTTGTGTATATACCTCATTACAAACTAGTGTCAAATAGAAACCAAATACTGAAAAGCAAAGATGTAGAAAGTATAAATGTAGAAAGCATATAATATTGACTCTATATATTGTATTGCTTTTATTTATTTTTTTCTATAAAAATAAAAGGTCATTGATTCATTCTTTAAAGGTAACTACACAATAATATAATAAAGGCACAGCATCAAAACTATGGCATGATGAAGACTCAATCATTTCAAAATTTTTAAATCAAGAGATAAAATATTCTAAGTAAAACTGAATTTTGAAATAGGTTTAATTTACAAAATTTTCTGATGATACGCCCACACTTACAGATTTTGTTTTTATCTCTTTAAAAGTTCAATTTTTCTTTCATCCAAGCTATAACAGATATCCCCATTTTGTAGATGGGAAAATTGAGAGATATAGAGTATAATTAAATAGAAGCAAATAATTAGTAAATAATAGAGTTTAGAGATTCAAATCTAGCTGCTTGATCTTTTCAACATAACTTATTCTAAAGTTGGTATCATAATAATTTTAATTTGGGTATAGCAACAATATAAATAAAACTATTAAAGTGTCATTTTGTATATCAATTAAATAATGTGAATTATCACTACCTCCAAATATTTCTTAATATTTTCATTTTAAAAAATATTTGTTAATATAGCATCTCCACTCAACATTATTCAAATAAAATCTAATTTCAAACATAATTACTATATTTAAAATGATCAAAATTTTGTGTTTTCATAAGTATTGCCAAAATTGCCACCTATTTAAATACATACTGCACTTCTACTCATATACAAAGTTCTGATGTCTTCTGCTCATTATAGGACTGTTTAGAATCATAAGAAACTCAGCTTTGACTCCTTAAGCAACATGTAAAAAAGGCAACTAGCTGAGCTATATTTCCAAGTGACCAACACGGAACTATCAAGATCCAAATATTCCAAACATAAGCTACTGATTTCAACATTAATGTTTCAAGTACTTACCATAAGTATGCATTTTTAAATTTTTGTCTTACTGATTTCTTTTTTAAAATGTATTTGACACATCTGAAAGCAAATGACCTTAAATGTATCTCTGAATTATTTTATGAACAAAAAGTAGTGATCTGAAATGTCCTCTTTTATCCATCTTCTAAACAAAATATAACACACAACAGCAGAGCTATGCACACAATAATATAGATATATATTATATTCAATATCAATATTTTATATCTGAAATAAAAATTCAAATACATAGCTTTTATAAACATTTTCTTTATTAAAGGTCAATTATTTGAGCTATGTGGTTCCTAATCAGTTCTTCCTATGTACAATTTTTGATTTTCACTTTTTCTGCTCCTACCTTACCATTATACAAATAGAAAAATATATTTTCAGGTAATTTCTATTTTGAGGTAATTTGGTAATGAATTTTTTTTTCTCCCTGTATATTGCTTTATCGTGCATCAATAGCAATTTATTTCCTAAACCAGTCTTAAACTTATGGACAAATAATGTCATAGTAACCTAAATTTCAGTAATTTCATTTACCCTGCTGTAATTTTTCCCCCATAGTACTTGTTAATATTTAACATACGATGAAGTTTAGTTATCTTGTTACTGCTTATGGGGGCAGTAGTGATGGTTGTATTTCTACTTCCACTAGACTCTAAGCTCCATTAGGGTAGGTATTTTGTTGTTGCTATTTATGGTGCTATGTTATTAGTTCACAGAACAAAGTCTGGTTCCTAGAAGTCACTTGTTTTTAGTTGTTAAATGGTTGGATGGATAGATAGATGGGTCAATGCATGCCTGCAATCATTACTTTAATGAATTCACATTATTTGTGAATAGAAACATTTAGTTGTGAAACATTGCAATAAAAACTAAAATTGAAATTAAATAGCTTTGACCATAATGTCACTATGAAAGCTGTCACTTCAAAAAGTCATTGAATTTGACAATAGTTCTACAGTTTGTTAACAGAATATAGTTGAAACAAAATATAGGCTTTTTTCCAAATCCAATGATTTTCTTTCTAGGTTGTTCTTCCCTTCTATACATAATTCAATTCTGGAAGATTTGCTTGCAATAGCTAATCAGATAAATGTTACTTTGGTTAAGGATAAGGGAAGCCCAGTTTCTAACAGTTTCTTTAGAAATGGGAATATTTAACCAAAGACTATTTCAATATAGCTTCCTTCTCAATTGACTGCACAGCATCACAGATTTCATTTCGCTCTTGGCAAGTATATTTCTTTTTTTAAAATTAAACTTAATTTTCAGTTTAGAACTAACTCCACAAAAAGATAGTTAGCTTATGTTAAATATTCTGAATTTTAACACATTTATTTTTATAACTTTTAATAATAACTTTGAAAAATAGCATGCTTGAGAAAAGATAGGGTTCTTTGAACAAGTGACTTTCATAAAGCCTCCCAGCATTTTTTCTTCACAGCTACTGCCTTCCTTGCATTCATGGTCACCCTATTTGGCCGCTGTGGCAGCTTTACATCATAAAGAGATGCTGGGTTAATAAAATAATTTCTTTGAGATTTTCTAAGAATGGCATATGGAAATAGAACATTACCCAATTTTTAATATGATTCCTGTAAATTTTGCAATGCAAACAGGAGTAGTATCAAAGTGCAAAAATACTGGGTGGGCAGTGTATTTAAAATATATTTACTTAGGACTGAATAGAACTACTGCAAGCAAGCACATAAATAATTTACTTAAGCTTTACTATAGTCTGTTTACTACCCAGAAGATTGAGAATAGAATATCTTAAAAATATAATAGGAAGAGCTCACTTAATCTCATGATACTAGCTTGAGAACAGACCATGCTGCCCATCTTGTTCACATTGCATTCCCAGTTATTTGTACCATGCTTGGCTGCTAATAGCATGATGTGTGATATGATACATAGATCTGTTGAACTAATGTATGCATGGAAGAATGAATCCAGAAGTGAAAAAGGAAACAGAAGAACCTCTGTAAAGTCAGCAGGACTGAATTTGAACCCTATAAGCTACTTAGTAAAGGTAATCCATCTGTCTTCCCTTCAACATTGAAATCCTAACCAACTCCCAATTCACACTTAAAAGAGAAGGTATCTAAACATAATAAAAAAAAATCTAAATTTGACAAAATGAATTGTATTACTAAAACTATGATTTAACTAAAAGACTGAAATGTTTCCCTTGTTAGCAAACATTGCTTAGAGCAGAATTTTCTTTTCTAACAGAAATTGCATTTCCTATAGCCCTCTGCTCTTATCCTATTGAGTTGCAAAATTAATAGTTTTTTTCTAGTCTTATTCTTAAAGATAGAAAATAAATTAAAGGAATAGCAGTAGCAATATTATGAAGTATTTTATGAAAAGCCATGACATTCTTCTTAGTCTATTCATTATAAATGCAAACATTAATCTCCCCTACTCCTTTGAACTAACTGAATTCTTCCTTTAGGAAACATCTCTTCTTAATGTCAACATTCTAGAAACCCTATTATTTCCTAATACATAGACAGATGTGAACAGCCTTACTTCTCAATAAACTCTTTTTTGGAGGGAGAGGGTTTTAGAAAAAACAGATTTGCTTTCCAGTTAAGTCATTTAATTTCCTTAGCAAAATCAAGTCACTTGCATGCACTCAAACTTCTTAGTCACACCAAGTCTTAGTATATTTTTGAAAAAAAAAAGTATTTTATATATTTTTGGTGTCAATATTTTCATGTCACCACTACAGTATTTATAATTCTCTGGAGCCTGCATTCAGTGCTGAGCATGAATGAAGGTGACTATTAAAATTTAAATATCATGTCTTCCTTGTACAATTTCCAGTATGATTCTAGGTCCAACTGAAAAGTCTCACAATGGTGTGAACTTGTTTAATTTGTGTGGACAGAAGTGTACAAATAACACTAAATTCATCAAGTTGATTGTAGTTATAGAAATCTTATTTTATGCTGATATGTTGCAGATAAATCCAAGCAAAAATGAATACTAAATTTTGATGAGATTATAAATATTTCTAAATATTTTCACCTGTATAATGAATTGTATTAATGATTCCTGCTCAAGAGATAAATATGGTCTCTGAAAAAGTCAATAAAACTTTATTCTAAAATCATCAGAAGGGATGCACCCTGGAGAAGCAGTGGTTTGGTCAACTGCCTTTGGCTGAGACTATAGTCCACATACATCCCAATGATCCAGTGTGCATTCAGGGACCAGGGTGAACAACCTGGAAGAAAAACTAAATAAAATAAACACTTCCTCATCTCGCTTGCTTTCTGCCTGCCTCTGCTCACCTTCATTCCTGCCTGCACATTTCTTTTAAAATAAATAAATAAAATGAGAAGACTAGGAGACATAATTATGTGTCTTGAATTTTCAATCAGTTGTTATATACATATTTCAGTAATATGTTGTATATATATATATATATATATACAAGGTATTTTGTATATATGTATATGCATATATACACAACCAATTGTATACATAATTGCTAAAACTGATAGATAGGTATTGGTATTTTTTCTTTTTTGTGTTAAAGAATTTTTCAATCTTCCCTTCATCTCTCAAACTAGCCAGAATATATTCTTCATATAACTTCACATCAAAGAGTATTTGAATCACTAAATTCAATTAACATATTAATTAACTTTATAAAAAATTAGGATAAAATATGTTATAGTAACAAATGCTTTCAAAAGATTCTGACTTTATTTCTTGCTTTGTTATCTTAGGTTAGTTGTAAAATCTTTGTACTACAGGTTCCTGACCTAAGAATGAGCAAGCTATTATTTGCTTTGACTACCTCACAGAGCATTTACAAAATCACATTAATGTTTTATTAGAAAATTTGAAGTAATTAAATCTTATAAACAATATTATTTAATCTTGTAATAACACAAATGATACGTTAGGAATAATCAGTTCTTTATTCTATACATTCTGATATACAAACTTCCGTGATTTCTTGAATATTTTTCTATATATATTTACATTTTTATTAGTGCGGTTTTCCACATATTTAGTTTGAGTTGACAAATATTAACTGAGCACCTATTTTATGCCAACCCTGAAGTTGACATTGAGGGAACGTAAAACTAATAAGAAATAATTCCTGCTCTTAAGGAGCTTACAATCTTTATTAAGGAAATAAGACACACATACAATAGTTAAAATATAAAACAAAGTATTTCATAAAAGAAATGCCAAAAGATGTGAATTTAAAGAACATTATCAGGTGACAAGGTAGTATTTGACAGGAATGTTCAAGGATGGGTAAGACTCCCTCCCCAATCCTAAATTCATAAACTAGAATTCCCTTCAGTCAAGTGGAATCCTGTGATAAAACTCAAGGGATTTAGAAAGAGTAGATATTTTCTAGAAAAGGAAAGCTTGCAATAGACATTAATCTAACAAGGTATATCAGAGATATTCAGGAAAAGTTGTTAGAATATACTTATGCATTTGTACCTTTGTCAGTATGCAAAAGATAGACACTAAGAATCCCTGAGCAGGGGCCAATATGGTTTAGGCCCCAAATTCCTGTAAGGAAGTGTTATTCAATATAGGGAGACCAACTGGATAAGTTGTGGTGAATTTGGAATAGTAGGCATAGGGCAATGACTTGAGTCTACTATACTATCTAGGAAACTATTGCACTATAGACAAGAGAAAATTTGTCACTTTCTGTGAAAGCAGAACAGAGTTAAAAGTGTGAAAGATGAGGTGACATTGGTGATTAAATTTTAGACGCAGGAAATGGAGGTAAGATTATTCTATGGGTTTTGAATACAGTTTAACATAGCTCATTAGAAAAAATGATAGTAATGGTGGCAAAATGAACAAGATAGAGAAATCAGAAAGATAAAAGAATTTAGGACAATAATTTGTTTTGAGGGGATGAAGAGAGAGTTCATTACTTATTTAGACTATAAAAACAATACTCAACATATATTTTGAACATATATAAAATATAAAAACAGAGCATGAGATCAAATTTGAAATCAGTCAATAAAGAGTATTCTAATTTAATAGATAGGATGGGACTAACAAAAACCAGATGGTTAGAAAGTTTTTACAGTTAATGATAGAAGAAAACAGTAGGTGACTTGTAAAGTAATAATATCTCTGAAAATCAGGAAAAGCCATGAAGTATGGTAACATATACCAATATTGGTGACTTCAAAAAGCTGTTAATTTCAAAGAAGTGCTATAAAAAAGTATCAAAAAGAAAAAAGTGACTGAAGAGACTGAAACTGAGAAGGTCTTTGGATTTGTCTTCTACAGGATCAAAGTAAGGTAATATAGTCATTCATTGCTGCCTAACAAATATTTGACATACTACACTGAGTTTTATAAAAATGACAAACATAATAAATATGTTTCCTCTGGCTTCATAGGGCTTACAGTGCAATAAGGAGAAATAATAATCAAATACATAAATATTCAATTAGACATTTGAGAAATGCTTTAAAGGAAAATACAATGTATAATAGAAGAAACTGATTGGCATAATCATAAAGAAAGGATTTTTCAAAGGAGTTGCTGTATACGCAGAAATCAAGAATGAATGGAAAAAGGGGAAGAGGGGCTAGAGCATTTAGAAGACAAAGCAAAAGAAGACACAAAGGCCCTGAGTATGAAGGCAGCTTTGGAGAAGATAAAGAAGAGTGGTGTTTCTAAAGCAGCATGAGCAAGAGTGAGAGTAGTAGGATAATCGTTCATTCTGTCATCTTATTTTAATCAGTGCTAAGAATAACTTATGTAATATGATTCATCCTGGGGAGTTCCAGTACCCAGCTATACCCAGAATAAGAGCATTGAGGCAGAATTGGTGAAAAGTCTGATAATGCAGGTTTTTAATATTATTTTAAATAATTTATTTTTTAATTGGCAAGAAATTGTAAGCCTTTAGGGACTTTAAGAAGAGTGAATTTTATTTGTAGTTTAAGATAATCATATATGCTGTAAGATGGAGAATGACTGAGGGAAACATTATTGGATGTAAGTCTACATCAAGAATCTGGTGCAGTATCCTTGTATACACACACACACATACACACATATGTATATATATAATATATTCAGGATACAAAAATAAATAAGATGTGGTGATAGACTGGGATAAGGGATAAAAAATGGGTCGTCAAGGCTGTTTCTGAGGTTTCTCATTTATATTATGACTGTTGAGCCATATGAGACATGAGGAATACTGAAGAAACAGTCACTATTATTAATATACAAATGCAAAAATAGGGGCTTGACATTTTTATAAATAGTGATAATGAAAATAATTAATTTAGTCTTGTAATTGTAGACCCATTTCTGACCAATAACAAGTATCAGTCAGATGTTTGGATGAGAATATCAGTATATATCCATGGAGTTCATGTCTGTGTGAACAACTAATTAGGATGGGGTTTGAATATACAAGCCTGACCTCATTAGCACATTCCCAAATCCACAGAGCTAACCAGGCCAGAGAGATGAAAAGAAGTACATTCATTGTGATGGAGATTACTTCATGTGCAGTGTACTATTTTTCAGAACAAATAAATACAGTTGAGGGACTATAATCGATATCAACAAATAATTAGTATATAAGAGGGAAGAAACAAAAGTAGAAAAATAGTGGAGAGGAGCATGGATATTATTTACCAAAAGATAAGTCTACATCTTCCTTCTGACATGTAAACACTTCCTTGTTATTAGTAATTAATGAATATATTATCATTTTCATTAAATTACAAGCAAGATTTTTACTAATAAAAAATTATTGTCTCTAATGTAAACTTTGAATTAAGAAGTCTCCATGAAATAGAGCATATTTTGATTCTGCAAGCTCATCTTATTTCTTCTTTCAATATACAACATGAAGTGATATTTTGCTATTTTCAATTATCCTGTTTTCATTATTCCAGCATATTCCTAAGACCCTATCAGACAGATTCTCCATGCAGAATGCCTATATATTTTAGGCGATCCAAATCTAGAAAAGATCTATTTTTGAATAAGGAAAATACCAAAGAAAATCTCTGCAATGAACCATTTTCTTCCTTTTCCTTCCTGTTTTTTAAAACTTTTTAGACTGGAAATTAATATACTTCTAACATGAAAGAATTGAGAATCCAGGAATAAGGTTAAAATGCAACTTTTCTAAGCCATATCTACTACACAGGAAGGGAGTCAACAGTTTAGGGTAGACATATTCTTATAAACATATCAGACTACTTGTAATGTTATATATTTTTGATCCTAATGATAGGCAGTATACATGTTTATACATTACATGAAGTTGATGTCCCTTTTAAAAGCAAATTCCTGTTTCTCACTCTTACAAAATAACCATTAGTCTTAGTTTGGTTCGGTCTAGTTCTCAGAAGTGGTCTTTGAGAAAGGATTTCAGCACAGTGTTTTACCTAGAAGGTGATTGAAGGAAATTCCAGTAGAGGCATGAGGAAGTGAAAAAAGAAAGAAAGAAAGAATTGCTCTGAACTCTTGGACGATTATGGACAATATGTTTGGTCCCACCATAGAATTGTGGGACTCGAAAGAAGAGGTTTTCAAGAACTATTCCCTACAGCACATGAAAAGTGGGCATTATATACTGTTCCAGGACAGATAGCTGGTTTCTTGTGGTGGTGTTAATTTCTGGCACTTTTGAACTCTAGTGTATAGTGAGGTCTTTGCTCCTGATTCAATATCTCTTATATTGGCAGTCTTCGAGATGCCCTGTGGTGTTATGGCTGCAGGAGATATGGGAAAAGTACAACCACACTTCAACATTCCTGCAATAGATGGACATTTATATATTGTCCATTTTATTACATTATTATAAGCCACCACAATATCCATATAAACAATTTTTCCATAGTTGACTGATTTTCTATTATATGACTCCTGTAAGTGGAATTAAAGAAGAATTAAAGAACTTAAAGGCAGGCACACCCTGCTGGAGTAGCAGTGGATTGGTCACCTCCAGCCCATGTGCTTTTCAAGGATCCGTGTTTGCATTTGTGGGCTGGGGAAGACAGCCAATGTGGACAACTATATAAAAAAAAGTTCATTTTTTTTGTGTGTGAAAGACTTCTTCCTCTTCTCTTGTCCTACCTGCTTGCTTTCTCACCTACATTCCTGCCTATGGCCTTTCCTTTTGAGGGAAAAGAAATAAATTAAAGGAAGCAAACTTTGGGTGTGGTATGAGAAGAAGAGGTACCTTTCTCCTTATCTGAAAGCTTTTATGGAATGATCATAACATATTCTATCATATACCTAACTTGCAGTGTAACATTCTAAATTTAGATATATTGCCTAATATGTAAAGTTAGTTTTATTTTAATTGAATTAATTTATTTTACATATTTCATCATTGTTATGAGAAATGTTAGTGTTCAGAACTAAAAGAAATATACTTAACATTGTAACAGAACTAAATATCTAAATTTTCATCTTAAGGTAAGAATAACATTGATTTTAAAATACAGAGAAAATTTTAGTATCTACACTTTGACAGAGTTCTTAGACTTGACACCACAAGCATAATTCAAAAAAAGAGAAAATAATAAATTGTAGTTCATTGAAGTTAAAAGCTTGCTCTGTAAAATACCAGTGAAGACGATGACAATAAAAGGCATAGACTGGAGGAAACTACTAAAAAGACACATTGTTGACAAATGACTTACCTGAGAATAGAAAAAAGAACTCTCAAAACTCAACAATAAAGAAAAAAATTCCATTAGAAAATAATAGAATATTCAGATAGAAAATTTAGAAGTGTTCAACTTTAGGGTAAGTTTTCCATTAGGAAAATTAAAATTAAAACCACAATGAGTTATCATCGCAAACCTATCAGAATAGTTAAAAGTAAAAAAAAAAAAAAAAAAAAAAAAAGTTGCTGAAAATTCAGATATTGCAACTCTCATACATTGCTGATGAGAATGTAAGATGGTATACCCAGTCTAGCAAACAATTTGGCAGTTTCTTATAAAACTAAGTATATAACTACCATACTACATTCAGCAATTATACTCCTGAACATTATCTTGCAAATGGAAACTTATGCTCACATAAAAATGTGTATGTGAATGTTCCTAGCAGCTTTACTTTAATAGTCCTTACGAGCAACAAC
The DNA here is from genome assembly GCA_004363575.1 of Solenodon paradoxus. Classification (NCBI taxonomy): domain Eukaryota; kingdom Metazoa; phylum Chordata; class Mammalia; order Eulipotyphla; family Solenodontidae; genus Solenodon; species Solenodon paradoxus. Next base: position 155,603 of record RJWH01000027.1, read on the forward strand.
CCAGATGTCCTTCAATAAGTGAAGGGTTACACAACTTTTAGTGCATCCATACTATAAAATACTACTCTGCAATAAAATAAGGAACAAACTATTGTGATACAAGTTGTACTTGGATACCTCTCCAGGGAATTATGATGAGAGTAAAAACTCACCCTCATATACTTATATGTTGTATGATAGCATTTGTATAGCATTCTTGAAGTGACAAAATTGTATAAATGAATAGATTCATTGTTGCCAGCAGTATAGGATGGATTGGAGAATGAAAGGCAGGGAGGAAGTGGTAGTGATTATAAAAAATCAGAATTTCAGGGTTTTATTTTTTGATGAATAAATGGTTCTATCTTAACTGTGGTCTTGGATACATGAACCTACAGGTGTGATAAAAGAACAGAGAAATCTAAATACATGCATAAATACAAGATGCTGTCACTGGAAAAAACTGTACATGAGATCTCTCAATATTTTCTTTTACAACTTCACATGAATCTGTAAATACATGAAAATAAAAATTCAATTAAAAAGAGCAAAATTCAATCTAGAATATAAACATATGTGTAAATAACAATGGCAACCCTGAAAGAACACTAAATTTGTGTTTATTTACTAACAATTGCCTAATTTTTAAATTTTTGTATTCCTTAATAAGCAAGATTATTAAAAAATCATCCACATTATAAAATAATGCCAGAAAACTTACTTCGTTTGAGACCTAACGTATTTCATGCTACATAATTAAGAATGTGAAAATACTGTAGGTATTTCTTCTTTGTCTACTTTCAAGGCAAGACAAGGAAAAGGACATAAGGAGAGGAATTTTAAAAGAATTTATTTTGGTAGATGTTACTTTATTAATCCAATATTAAAACAAAACCCACTTCTTTCTTCACTAAATACTTGATATACATCACTTCATTTAATTGTTATGGCATTATGAGATGGGTACTGTTATTACCACCCCAATTTTACAGGTCAGCAGAACTTGTGTGGACCTTGTTATATGCCAGTAATTCTCAGGTATTTCAAATATGTAAGCTCATTAATTTGGTGGTACAATAAACCCTTATGTAGAAAAGGGAACTGAGAGAATTTACGTGATGAAGAATCCTGGTATCTTGACTCCAGGCCTCTCCATAGTGATTCTAGACGCTAAGGCACAGAAATGTTAAACCATCTATTCATGGTTACACAACTACTAGCAGTAAAAATCAGAATTTGAACTTATATTCTTCCCACTACATGAGTATTTATCAAATTTATGATTTTTTGATTACATATATCAGTTTTACCCTGGGGTTTCCCTCTCCCTTCACCTCAGCTCTATTGGATCAAATTTATGTTGCCAAGACTCCAGAATCTATATTTTGTGGAACTTTCTTTTTACATTAAAGTCAGAGTCCAACTGTGAACAAAAAGAAGGTTTCTTGTTAGGTTTAAGTGAAATAACTAGTATAATTATAAATGATGCTATATTTTACCAACTTAAGAGTTAATTTTTTCCACAATTTAATATCTCCGAAATAGGACTTGCTGTTACAACTAATGGTGTAAAGTAATTCTAATGAAAAAATGTGGATTTTTTCTTAGTTATACATAAAATAATGTGGTTTTAGATTTTAAAGTATGGAGGTTCACTGGATAACAAAATAAAAGTCACTGCTTCATTAACATTGTTATTTTCTGTCCTTAGTCATACTGTGTACTATGTGTTGAAAGACAGGGTGATGGAAAGCCATCAATCATACTTGTATACCCTGGTAATAACACTATAAAGACTATGGGTAACAGAAGATAAAATAATGCCTGTGAAACACTTTTAAAAATAATACATTGTCGTATAAATAGCATCTATGTATGAATGTTTGTGTGTGCATAGGGTTGAGGCAAGAGTATTCAAGGAAATAAAAGTAATTTGAAAATAGTTCCAAAGTGGCACAGGTACAAGATTATGACATGATTTTCACCTGTGCTCTTTCTCCAAAAATAGCAAGTGTTATCAATAAAAAGTTAGTGCTTGATATATTCTAGGAATTGTTTAACTCTTATATATGGTTTATAACATTTAAGCCTCCCAGAAATACTCTGAAAGGGATATGATTTATATGAACATTAAGTTGATTAAAATTATATAATGAGAAAAGGTGGAAAGTGTGAACAGATGCAGTCTGAGATAGAATCCTGGCTTGCTGAAGTACATTTCAAGGTAAAGTTTCCTCTAGACTAAGTTATCCACTATGAATTCTCATAACCAGGAAGGAGAAAGTAGACAGAGAAGCCAACTTGTAACCATAAACACTGGAAAGGAAAGAAGGGAAAGAGAGAAACACGTGGCAAAGTATTTGCATATATATTTATTGCACATCTCTCCAAATTTACTCCATCTAAATATTTCCTTTTCATCTTGTAGATCTTGTGTCTTTAGAAATTTTTTTTAATGAAAATTTCCTCTTCTCTCCTTTCTGTGAATGTGGACACTCTAGCTTGATTCGTTTTATTTTTGAATGCATTATCCATATCTACTTAAGTGTCTCCCCTACTGTGACCTGTTTATACTTTTGGCTTAGAAGCTCTACTGCTCTGTTTTGATGGATCTTACAGTCCAATATACTTCTCATTCTATATCTAGTTAATGCACTAGATATGTAATCTGGCCCTGTTCTCAGAGAAATGTGAAATGAATGTAGTCTTTGATGTCCCATATTTCTTCTTGCATGCATTGCCTTCCTATTCATTAGCTCTATCCAGCAGGTTCTGAGTTTTCTCAGATCATGTTGCTAGATATTTGAAGACCGTGAGCTGATAAAGTTGTTTCCTAATCAGTTACACCCACTTATAAAGGACTAATGTATCTCCCTTATAGGAGTATTTGTAGTTTGAAAGAGGAGAAGCAACAGCGAGCATCAGGAAATGGACTGCTGAGTGAAGAAATGCAGACTCAAATATTTCTGCCCCTGAAAGGCCTTTGGAGAACATACAAAACCACAGTTTTTTTATGTGGTGGTGTCAAAAGCTAAATCAATGAAAGATGAAAGATGATGTATTTTATTTAAAAATACAATATATTATGTGCTACTTATTTCTTCATCTTCCTAACAATTAATTATTGTGTGGCTGCTACATTCTAGCACTGTACCATTTTTTTTTTTTTATTTTGGCCTCATTTGTCTGTTTAATGGTATTAACATATAATTCAAAGGAGAAACAAAATAAAATAATAAAAACCAATAGTTTTCTCTCTTCAATGCTCTTTCCAACTCTGAACATTATTTTTTTTGCTCCATGTGTAATAATATAGTTGTTGCTACCAAAATATTACCCATAATTAAATAAATATCCTATATTTAGTTTTATAATTCAAATTATCATGCAACTCTTAAAATACTTGCATGTTGAATATACCTTATGCAAGTTTAGGGGATAATTGGATCCCCAGAAATATGTAGTACAACAAACCTAGAAAGGAGTTAAGGCTAAATTTAGCTGAGCTCATATGATCTTCCTAATGTAAATTTAAGCATAACATTCTATAATTAATACATTTCGTTGAGAGGAGAGATTCTGTGTAGTATTATTTTCATGCCTAATGAAGGCATTTCACACAAAACATGCAGAAATAGTCTCATTTTTTTTTGTTAAAATATATAACGATTGTTCGTAAAAAACATTAACATTTACCCTTTTAAGAAAGATAATCATTTTCTGTTAAACTAAGTAGTACGAGAAAATTGTGTTTCAAATGCTTAAACTGATATTTTAATCATGTTGTCTTCTCATTTTTTCTCAGTACTTAAGAGATACTCTAAAATTTCACTGATTTTATTACTCAAAGGAGTCATGATGCTTATTTCCTAGGTTCATTGAATAAATTCTGTTGCGAATATAGTTCTAAATCATGAATTAATTAATCAGTAATAAATTAAACAATTCAATAGTCTCTATTAAATGAAAATCAATTGGAGGAAAAAAGACATAGCCCTGTCCATGGAAGAGAGTACAATTTCCATAGGAAGAAGATAGGCAGCACATAGAGCTAAATGGTTCTTTAAAAGAAGGTAGGTACAGAAAATCAAATTATTGGTAAGATCCTTAATTTGACTATTGAACTAAACAATTTTAAGAGAAATAAGCTGTTCTTTAATATGTACTTAGAGATCGATTTTTAAACATGGTTAATGGTTCTGATAATGTTCACTGTATCTGCACTTCCAAAATTTCATGGTTATTTTGAGAGATAGAATACCAAAGATAAAAAGAAAATGAAGCTAAATATGTTGTAAGGAAACAATGATAATCAAGTTAATTTTTAGGACTCCTTTTATACTTTGGTTCACTCAAATCATTGTCAAGCAGTATAATTTGTTACCATCAGAAGACCCACATTTAGTACCCCCATGAAATATATCATTAAAACGATCTTCTTGGAAAACATTAGTGCTGCTCATCTGCATTCAATTACTTCACATATCATACAGAAGCTCTGAGTTACTAAATTGAGCCATAATTTTTAAATCAGTTCAGTCAAGAGAATTTAATGCCTTCTTACTTAGCACAGTCCTATAAATGATCCCTCACAAAGGATGTAAAAATCACATGTATCTTTAATGAACTAATTGTACTTCAAAGCAATGTTAAGCCTATAAAAGCTTTTTAATAGTGAGAAAAATGATGGCATTTTCATCCTAGTTTATAAATATAATTGTGATTCTAAAATCTTTGTTTCTAACTTAAGTGCTTATTGATAGCAGAAATTTCCCCCAAACAATAATAGAGTATTTAACATAATTTCATTTATTGAAAGAAAATCCAAGGGAAAATAACATACAGCTATCTGAAACTATTTTGCAGAAGGAAAATATCAAAAGGAAAAATTAAATCTAAACTTTGAGATCTAAAATGAACTAATAGTCAATATAAATTTAACACAGTGAATATTTGATTAAAATTATACAATATACTGAGACTCAAGAAATAAAAAGGATATCCTGGAAATCCAGGACAACAATTAAGAGTCATATGAAAACATATCAATGCTAACAAGCTAATCCCTATATCATAGAACTTCCCGTCATTTTATTGAATAATAAGAATACATTTTAGCTCAACTCATGGAAAATTAGTACAATTAAAAGTAAATCAGTGATAAAAACTCGCTTGAGAAAATGATTTTTTTCAATTCAGATTTTAACCTCTGCCCTACTCAAAATTTTGAATTCCAATTCTTAATTGAAATACATTCAATATGGGTTCAGGGTAGTGAAATAACAACTAATAATTTATTAAGCTTTATATGAACATATATCAATAAAGCAGTCCATATACAAATATATGGAATATTTATCTCTCCCTAACTTTCAATTTTGTTTCAAAGCAGATATGAACATATGATGCATTGATTCTAAATTGACATATTCCACATTAAAATTTCAAGTCTTTAAGTCTTACTATTTCTATGTAATAACAACATATATATTTACTTATAAATATTATGTTACTTAGCAAATCACTTTTTATGTCAGATTTGAAAACATTCTGATCATTTTGTGGTAGCTTTCTCTAAAGTGAATTAGAAAATGCCAGAGACATTGCTTTTTAAAAACAAGCACTAAGAAAACTAATTAAACAGGTTAGCCACAAAGGGAACATTTTAGGAAAGGAAATAACTTGGGATTGAACCCTATGATTTCATTGTTTTCACAGAAAATGCAATAACTCCTCATTGACATCAACTACCCAGTTGCAAGAAGAGTATACTTTCTGCTTTGTTGAGACGCAGACGAAGCAATTAGTAAGAAGTAGTCATCAACCAAGAAGGAAATGAATTTGGAGAAAAATCTTTCCAGCTTAAATGTCTTTGAGAGGCCCTGATCCTTGAAAGGCACATTAAAAAAAAAAACAAAACTTTTTTGATAAAGAACATGCATTCAAAAGAATCCTTTGAAATCACAAATCAAAAACAGATTAGTCTGTCGCCATCTTTCAAACCACTAATCAAAGCAAAAAACTAAAATAGATTTTGAAAAACATCATAGCCAGGTTCATACAGTGTTAAATATGGAACTAAACTAATTTTTCTTCAAATTACACATTTTGATAGATAAGTTTATTACAAAGTCTTTAAAATAAAAATTCATGTTTGGTGAAAAGTTAATACAATTGTCATTCATACTTTGTGTCATATTTTAAAATATAAAAGTAAGTAATGGGATTATTTTTACTATTTGTACATGATGTAACTGACAGCTGGTTTGTGATTATGATTATCATAATTCATTGCCATGCCTAAATCAATTCTGTGATATATCAAAATTAGGTACCATTAGTTTAACCTTTTCTACGACACTCTGGTTTACCATGCAGCTTTCAAATCTCTTAAATTAAATGGCAGGCCAAACTTCTAACCTACTAATGACTATGAATTACATGGAATGGAAAACATTGTAAACCAGGATACATAGTATACTGTAATTTATGGAGTTAAAAACAGGCAGCAGGAAAAAAGGAGAAAAAAAGCAGGAAAAAGATCTAGGTGTATATATAATATAAAGAGAGAAGACTCAGATTTTTAAAAAGTACAAAATAAAACTTACTTTTTTAAAGTTATGTTAGTTAAAAAAAATAATGCACTGTCAATGAGTATTTAATATAAATCCTACAGATATGATGATGTATCTTTTCTCACTTGTAAATTTGTAGGACAGTAATAATTAATATTGGGCATGCTTTGGCACTTCTGGAAACCACTCAGTTTAGTGAATTTCAACATATCAAAAATGTCATCAGTTTTAAAATGCACTATTATTTTATATATCATTACACATAAATATTGGCAATTACAATTAAAATAGGCCCAATTGTAGAGAGGTTGAAACGTGAAGAAACAAACATCTTTGAACTAATGAAATAGAGCGATGCTCCTAGTTAGTTGGAATCAATTACTTGTAGTAACAGATTTCATGCTATAATCCTTCTCCCAGAAAATGCAAAGCTCCATTGCCTTCATCTCTACTAAAGAACAATAAAAATATTGGCACCAATTACACATAATATATCTTATTAAAAAGGAAATGGGGAAATGTGTTGATGAGTTCAACTCATGATAAATTCAAAAAATAAGAAAAGGAAGGTAATTGGTAAATAGGTACATGTTTTAAAGTTGTCATTATTATTACTAATATTAAAGGAGAGACAAAGTAATTTAATCTACATTTTGCTTAACCCAATCTTTTAAAATTTCCCACATTTTTATTTGTTTACTTTCAATTAAAGCAACTGAATGTGTGTTCTGAGGTGAAAAACCTAAGATTCTAACTGTTGTATTTATTACTCTATCAATAAATTGGATTATTTTGCAGTTCTTCTGATTACTCCCCTTTGTTCTTGGCACTGATCAACAATTTCACAAATGCAATCAAAATTAATTTTTTGAAATAACAGCCAATTATCATTAACTCTGAAGCACTATGTATTTTTACTATGTGAAGATTACAGGAGGACTTATATTTTCTGAATGCTTAGTGATAGGATTGAACTTCAGCTTACAGAAATTTCTTTGTGCAGGGTTATTTAGGAGAAAAGGAGTTTTGATTGTTTTCCTGGGAAGGATACATTATACCCAAATTCCTGAACATAGATTTTTAATTTTTTTTTTTTTACAAACGTCTCACTCGAATCAAAGATCAAGAAGCTGGCAATAAGATAAGCTTCTATTTAGATCTAATTATTTTTACTGATATTATCAGCAATCGGTGTGCAAAAATCAATGAAATAGAAAACTCACTAAAATGGCATTGTAGAGAAAAGTGATCAGTAGCTACATAAAAAGTAAATCAAGATGAAGGGAGATTTACTAACTATTGTGTTAAGTGCCTCAGATACTGTTTACTTTAATCTCTTTGATTTGATAAAAAAGATAGGTGACTGTGAATTTGAAATGCTAAGTATGCCCGATTTTTATTCGAATGAGTTATGGAACTCATTTATTTATTCTGTTTAATTTAAAGGACTTGGGTTTACCAAATTCTATCACTATCTAGATATTCTGACTGGTACCCTTTATAACTGCGAAAATAAAGATCAAATGCCAAGTTTGTATTTATTTCATATTCTACTTTCAAAGTAAAGGTTTGACTTTTTTCTTTACATCTATTACAAATATGGTAGAGCGCATCAGGTTGATCCTATCAAGATGGCATTCTGTAGACATTACTGTATATGAAACACTGGTGATTTATCCCTTGGTAACATAACTAATAAATTGTATAACTAGTCTCATTTTGGTGATTAGTGAACATTGCTCAACAAACACACATACCGCTTTTCATACCTTACCTGGAAAGAGGCTTTATTGAACATAGCTGTAAAATTATCTTTTAAGTTGAATTAGCACAAACATTTCTACAGAATTTTCTTAAAAAAAAAAATCAAGCTTCATCATTTTCCACTACATCTTGTTGTGCTTTTTATATTGATATTTGCAAATGTTATAATTTGATACTTATATCCCAATTACTTGCATAATCAGTTTTTTTTTAAATCCTGGGGTGTTAAAAGAACATATTATAGTAATAATAATATTTTCATTAGACAAAAGTCTTTTTAAATGAGGTTAAAAGCTGAGATAATTTAAGGAAAAAGATCTTCAAATTTTCATAACATGTTTGAGTGGAATTTACAATGCATTGGAAAACTGGCTGGTTAAAGATATGATTTGTCCTCAGGTAGCTCAAAATCATTTTTACAGGTTTTTGTTTTTTTGTAAAAGTGTTTTTTAATCTTGGTAAAATAATAAAATAATATTTCACAATTTGCACAGAGTCTGACTAAAGGGCAGAGGCATATTACCCTCAGTGTTTAGAATAAAGCCAGATTATTCAGGCCCAGTTCCGATGTAGAGTTTATATGCACTGCAATCATGAACGTTTTCTTGTTCCCTCTAAAGTTAGGGCCAATTTCAATTCAAATGGAGGTTAGAGTGAAAAATCACTCTTGTGTTTTACCACCTTCTGCGCTAAGTATTATCTTAACAACCTTTTGCTCTGGTTGACCCATTTAATAACCTGGAAGAAAAAAAGTGTTGCTCCCATGTCTGGTCTCAATGGAAGTTATTTCCTAATGGACAATAAGCCGAAAGGCCATGGCTGTCTAGGAGATCAAACAACAAATATCTCGTCTGTATGGGCTTACGCAGCAGCTTTGGTCCTTTCTTCTTCAGAAGCGGATTTGTTGTCTTGCCTGTAATTTGCACATTTAGGCTCTGTAGCTGGTTTATAAAACAGTTTTACACAAACCACTCTTAGCAGTGCAAGCTTCTGAGTTGAAAATTATTCAGGCTTGTTTCATTGAAGGCACTTGGTTTCCATGGCAATTTATAAAAGATGGTGGTTTGGTTTCTTCATTGGAACAGATGACTTATTTTGGGTGTTCAAGTGGCCGCAAGCAAACTCCGATAAGCCTGTGTAATATGTAAGCCCAGGTTTACCATCCTGGATAGTAGTGCATGCAAAAAAGAGACAGCATACAGCTATTTAGCTTAGCCATGGGAGGAAAACAAATCATCTTCATAACAGAGGGGCATGGGGAGAGTGGGGTAGGAACATGAATGTTTTAAATAATTCTGAGTTCAGGATATTTTCAGGGGAGGGTAACAACCAAAGGGAAAAGGGCCTACATTTATTAAATTATCTACGTAAAACCTTCTGGAAAGGAAAAGAATGCCAGCTCTTCGTGTACCCTGTTTACAGTGAGGTTTTTGTTGGCAGGCCATTAGGTTTCCATGGTAACAAGCAAACTATTCATTTGAAACAAAACCAGCCATGACTTTGTGCTTTGACAAGGATTTCTATAGCTCTTTTTTTTTTTTTTTTTTTTTTTTTTTTTTTTTTTTCCAGAGTTCAACCAGATGACCAGATGACGCTGTAATCTTTCTAGCCACATAAGCACCTGAAGGTCTCTTCACTACTCAGGTCAAGATTATCTTTTATGTGTAGTTTTGGAATAAGTTATATTTCCATGATTTCTTTTTATCCCCAGTGCTTAAAAAAATTTGTGTTATTTTATTTTTGAGTCAGTAGTCAGTGGAGGAATCTTTGGTAGTTTGTTTTATCAATGTCCATTTACAAAGACTCTTTCTTCATGCCAGTGCCTGGTGAATCTTTTATAGCCTCTGCCAGGATAAGGTCACCTTCGAGGACTTAGGATAGAGATGAGGACGATAACTGGAAAAAGCCATATATGTACTAAAATTCCAACAGCACCGTCGACGGAATCTAAAGACAAGGGAAATAAATGCCAAGTAACAACAACAGCAAAAAACACATTTAAGTATTCCATGCAGCTCTCAATAAAACTTTGATGAACTAATTAACAATTTTAGTATATGGAAAGTATTTGTTTGCAGTTTGTTTTATTTATCAACTTTATTCCCAAGATAAACAAGAAAGGAAAATCACTTGGGTATATTCTTAGACACCTGATAACAACAACAACAAAAAATGCTGATTCAAATTGCTATAATATGCCATAAAAACTTGTTCAGAAGGTACTTGTATGGGTTTGTGGGCTGAGGTAACCCTCCGGGTTCTGTTATCTACACAGACACATGCACACATAGAAAACTCTCAAAAATCCCAATCAGTCTGCCTTTATTTATTTATTTTTTCAACCTTCTGATGTGTTTAAACTTAAACACTTAGAGAAAAATTACTTGATGAAAATTGAAAGGAACAGTTATAGGTAGAGAAGTTAATTACTACAAAGAGTTGATTATATATGTTTAGATAAGTCCAATATCTATAAATGAGACAATGAACTCTTTCATGTAATTATTAGAAGCTCTGTGAAGTCTAAATAAAATATCCCCTTTACCAATCTGCCTTGAGATTCCTGCTATAGTTGATATATGTCAATGTGAGCTTCATGTCCTGGTGATGCCACTTAGAAGGTAAGAATGACTAACCAGGAAACTAATACAGGCAATATCAAGCATTCATTAATCTCACTTACTTTACAAAATGGCTCTCACCTAGGAGAGAGCTGGATTTAAAAAATAAGAGATATACCATCACACAGCTTTAACTGAGAAGGGTTGGAAGTCAGAATAGTTAAGAAGAGGTTTTTGACCTTCAAGTTAGCTTGTACTTAGAACTTAATATTAATTTAATATGCATCAAGCACTATTCATGAAATGAGCTTAATGAATGATAAACTGATATAACAGAATACTTCTCATACCAAAGAAAACATTTTTGTTCAACTGAAATAATTTCCCTTGATTTAGAAAGGCTAAATTAAAACATCTCCTAAAAGTAGACATATCTTACTTAAGACAGCCACGTATTTCCTGAATTTAGTAGTAGGAATTATTGAAATGTTCTATCCGGTAACAACAAAGTCCCCAAGGATTTTGGTATTCAGCTCATTATGACTCTCTGTAAACACTTGTGCTTTCTCCTTCAAGGATAAATTATGTTCTCTTGTTTCCCACAATCGGAAAGTATAACTCAACTCACTGAATAAAATTTATAATCATTTTCAGTGATTACCAAAAATATAAAATTTTTCTACAAGATGGTAGCTATCTCTATTAATGTTACTATCATTAATTCATGTCGTGAAATTAAAAAAAAATCCTATTCTCTCAGAAGAATGCACACTTTTCTGTGCATTTTACAAATTACTTCACTTGGATATAACTACTGTTTTTCTAAGGCCAAATTAGCCAGACACAGGGAGAAATTTTTACTAAATGTGTTATTTGAAATGCTAAGTATAATGACAAGAAAGTGAAAACTATAGTAAAATGGCTCCTTGCTAGGCACAATTTTAGCTTTTGTCTTTTTCAGTGATTTAAAAATGGAGTCATTTTAGTTCACATGAGCAATCACTGGGTAGTTGAACAAATTTGACTTTCAATGTCCAGACTGATATAATTCTGCACTAAGTATATTTACAATTAACCAAAACTTTGATTTACTCTAAACTTATACAAAATGAATTTTCTTGCTCTTTTTCTGTATGCTAAATTATTGATGAGCTATTTGTATAAATAACCTTGTTTGATACTTCTTTATGTGAACACAAATTTGAAGATTCCAAATGAGCCTATGAATGTCTTTCATTGGAGGAAATTTTAATAGAAATGATTTTAGATTTCTCAAATTTGAATCAATAATTGGAAATAAGGATTTTAAGAAGCAGTTCAATACATAATTCTAATGATTTTTACATTCTTTGTTATTTTTTATTTATATCACTTTTATTGAAAAATGATTTTGTGGTAAAAAAATAGAAAATGTAATTAAAGCATAATATTTAAACCAGAGGAAAAACTGATACTACATCACTAAGAAAGATTGTGGTACAAGTGAGAGGTTAATTATACAAAACAAAATTAATAATAATAGGGTTTCTTCACTACTATATATAGTAGAGTAACTATATATACTCAAGAGAACATTTTTGTTCAGCTAAAATTATCTATTTCTCCTGATTTACAGAGCCTAAATTAAAATACTTCCACTACATATAGATTTATCTTTATATATCTTATTTCTTCAAATTTAGTTTAGCAAAGTTTTATATATATATCTATAATATGTTAAAATGTTTGGCAAATAGTAGACATAAGCAATCTATAAAATGAAGGAGTGAAAATATTTTAATAAAAGTAAAAAGAATTCTCGGAAATTATTAATATAAATTAAACCTATTTGATTAAAAATCAAAATGTGTAGCCTTACAGAGACCTAAATATGATTATATTTATGTTATTTTAGGTCAAATATTGCTACAGTTAAATTTAATATTTTGAATTTAAAATAACTTTAAAATTTTATAGTTTGATATGTGACACTTCAAAATAAACTAAAAATAAATCATTTTTAAAATTAGAAATTATTAATTTAATGTTAATTACATTGCTTTACCATCATATCAAACAAATTCAAGAAGACGTACTTACTCTTGGTTGTTAGGTCCTGTTTTGCACATTCTCCTTCTGCAATTGATATATCATCAATGGCAATGTCACCTTCTATGCCTGGACCTCGGATACCTTCAAAAATGAGCTAAAAACATGAAGGACACAAACTTAATTGTAGAATTTTAGATTTGCAGATGAATTTCTGTGGAAATATTGGGAATCCAAATGTAAAATTGTCCATAATCCTGATTCTCTTTACTCCTGATGATTTTCAAAATTGTTACTAAAACATGAAAGTTCTTAACAAAATCAATAATGGGATCTTCCCTGCATAGTATTATTTTTCAAACTCCAAATTTTGTGTTAATTTTAAATAAAACAAAATTGAATACAATAATACAACAACTACTAAAAATTTTACCACTTTTCATTGTCGGGGTAAAGAAAAAAATTTCATCTGAGCAGAATTTCTCTAAACAGATTTTCTCTAAACAGCTCATAACACTGGTTTTACAGAAATATTTTAAGAAACAAATCAGCATTAGGTTGAGGCCCAGAATAAGGGCATTCCATCTCTGTGAGACTGTTTGATCTCTTCTAAGTATAGTAAATAGGTTTCTCATATTCTAATTCATCTCTATTATTTCATTTTTGATATTCTATATTTAAATGTTTGAAGATATTAAGGGTCTACTTATGTTGAATTTTCAGTGACAGATGTCTTAAATTCCATTGTCTAAAAGTGGTTGGCACTGAGGCTTATTACATGAGTATAGAAAGAGTAGTGGAAGAAAATCAGTTTTCCTTTGTTACTAAATTCTGGATATACTGTCAATACAATAACAATTAGCAAATTTTTATGTTTCATTTCAACAGAAAAAAGATTCTTTAGAATTTTCTCTATACCACTCCTATTCCGCCTTCCAGAAAAACCTTTTAATCCTTATAATGCTGAATGACAATGTGTGCATTTGGTGGATTATACCCCAGAAAAAATTATTACATGTTGAAGTGGAATATCTAGTTGATGTTTCAAAAGAAAAGTGAACTTAATAAAAAGTTGTTTCTAACAGCAAGTTGGAGTTTGTATTCTATAGAATTTCTAGCCTTAGTTCATTGGAACAAGCTAGTGTGAAACTACTTTTATTATTCATTTTTGCTTTCTGTTTGTCCTGAAAGTATTGTAATATGGCAAATTCCTGGTGATTTTCTGAGAATTTAGGCTACCTTTGAGAAGTTGCTACATAGTTCTCTCATCTGCTAAAATGATTCTATAAATTAAAATCTCTAAGTAGTAAATGGCAGCATTAGTTCACAGCCATTGTTCTGTGTCCTTGTCCCCCATACAAGGTCCACAATACTAATTTACATAATTTTACAAGAAAAAAGTACAAAAAATTCTTATTACTATATTTAATTTGTGTAGAGAAGGTGGACTGCTTACCTATACTGTAATAAGTAAGTTAATGATTGTCTAAAACCATTACTTAGAAAGCATCCATTATGTCCTGTAATAGTGAAGCCAAAAGTCAGAATATTTAGAACCAATTTCTAGCAGCATAAGAATGTTAAGTCCTCATGTAGAATAAAGAATGAAGCATTACTTTAGCTGCCTGGAAATAATGAATTGCATTGACTTAGGGTGATGTTTTAGAAGTCATGTGGGAAGTGGTGAAAAGCTTAGAGAACTGTTTAATTCACAAAGTTCTAAGAGTGAAGATTAAATAAATGATATAAACATTCAAGAGCAATGAATACGAAAAAAGTCATTTTAATGACTGTAGAATAGTCATATTATTGATAGAACATTATTTAGCTACTATCCTATTATTGCTAGATATTCAAATTATTTTTAGCTATTCTGAACAAAGCTGGATGAATACATTATATTTCATCTAACTATACACACACTTAGAGAACGTGGTTCTACAGGGTTATTGTAAATTGTTCTAATCAGGGCTCTTATCTGTGAGAAGGCATTTCTTTTTTCCTAACCGTGGGTATTGAAATCTTTCGTTGTTTTTTTCTTTTTGATATGTGCCTTTTACCTGGTAGACAGAATCAATATTACAGTAAATCAATAGTTTACCCACCCCCATTTTAGTTTCATTCATGTGATTCTGGATATTCTGAAGATGACAGGAACAGAATGTTATCTAGGAGAAAGTCAGATTCAAAATTCAAGCTGATACGAGTCTGAGTCTGATTCCATAACAGCCATTTTCCACTTTGGGGACAAAACTAACACTTTATTGAATCAAAGAAGAGTGCTGTCATCACAAACTTTTCTTATATGTAGGTTTTTTTTATAGGATTGAATAAAATGGACATATATCTGCCTTCAAATTAATTTTGGAGTGAAACAGAAATAAGAATGTTTTAGTCAGAAAAATTTAGTATGATAAAGAAAAAACCTCTTCAGTCACTGAGAGTTTTAATTTTAAAACAAGGAGTGGAAAGGGAAAGAAAACAAACACTCCTTGTAAAGGAAAGTACAAGGTTTGCAATGCAGCCAGGCAAGGATAAAGAGATTATATTTTCATATGCTTTTGTAGGAAGTGAGATGATGGTGAAGAAGCTAATAAGGGTAAGTTAGAATGTTTTGCACCTACTCACATCTGATATTTAAACAAATGAAGCTGAAGTCATAATCTTTTCATTGGAAAAGAAGCTGAAGAAACCGATTTGGGAGTAAATGGAGTTTCCATTCAGCTATGTAGAGGTGAGTCAATAAAATAACCCCACCTTCTCTTATTTAATGCATATAATTATTTTCATTAGAAAGTTATTGTTGCCTGGAGGTAGGTGTCAATATGAAAGAATGAGATTTTTTTAAAAATCAGAACTTAGATGCATAAGTCATCAAAATCATTCCTGAACTTTTGAAAGCTCCTTTCCTTGGGAAAGTCACATTTTAATGAGAACGATCCTGCTATTGCTCAAAGCATTTCAACATTTCTGCTATTGACTTTAAAGTATTAAACATTCTTACTTTTCCTGTTAAAGTCCCTCTTCTTCTCTTTCTCTGACCTATCCCTGATGCTTGAGCTAAAAAGCAAGATCATACCTAGATTTGAGCTAACTTGAAACATTCATAGCATACTTCTTTTGTGGACAGGTTGAGAGAGAGTACTGGGGAGAAATCTGTGGTAAATGTAAGACAATAGATTGGCTAATGTAATATATGAGCTGCCTTCCTGCTGGCAATATGCTGATTATAAGTGCATAATTGGCTGAATAGCAAAAGTACAAATCAACAAAGTTCGAATTGTCATGTGATAAGAAGGATGCCTATATCTAGAACATCTTAGATGAATACTTCAGCCTTTAGTGATGCTGAATGAATTAAGTATTAAAGTAATAAAGGCTGACTGTTTTGTAAATCTTTGATTTACATTTGTCTTTACAACTATGGATTTTAGAGTTTAGCACTGAATAAAACGAATTGATTTCTTTCTATATGAGAATAGCAAGCACTTTAGATATTATGGGAAATATATCAGGGAATGAATAATAGTTAATACTGAGATGATAAAAATATCTGAAAATCAAACTCTTAGTTCAGTTATAATTACTGTATTTAATATTTGTATTTGTAATCTTGGATGACAGGAATTCAATCCAATAGGCCAGAGAAATATGGTGGCCTCTCTCAGGGTCTCTTTGAACAGGAAGAAAAGAAATATGTCCTGTGTAGTATGCTTGTATGTTTTCTTTTAATTTCTATAGCAGTTTTGCCATTGGGATGATTTAGACTTTTTTTTTTGTTTTACTCATCTTGACTCTTGCAAAGACATATTTATTGAGTTATAGGTTTGTGCTCTGAATTCCAACTATGATTATACCTTTGAATGATTATAACAAAAATTTATAGATTCTAATAGACTCATACAAGACTTCTAGACTAAGCCCTAGTGGGATACCTTTTCCTTTATATTATTTTTGGCTAAAAGGTAGGTAACAGAAATGAAAATGCACTAAACTTAAAGAATATGTTTTGTCCAGTGTTCAAGTATTTATAAAACTAAATCCTTGCTGACAAAAATCTTTTGCTCACAGATAAATATGAAAAACTGTAACAGTTCATGATATGATGTACCTCATTTTGGGAGATGTGATCTATATACAATGAAAAACATCTGAATTATATTCACTTAGAGAAAAAGTGCTTCTAGTTTAATAGATTCACTTATGTCAGATTTTGTGAAGTATCATCATGAAGTACCATCACATTACAAGTATAACACTATGTTCTTCTCTTCAGCACTTTTCAAATGCTTTGAAAAAGATAATTTATGGCATCTAGATATCTGGGAAGAAATGTTGAAGTAGGTCTAAAAGAGGATTTAACTTATACAAAACTTGTTCTTTACACACAATCACATTGATATTGCCTTAACGGAAATGACAAGTTTAATAATACAATGTTTAAACAGTACGTACATGCAATTCAACAAGCTTAATATGTAAGAAATACTGCATAATCAGAAAATTAACACTTGGTAGATAAAATCAAATAAGAATGAAAAAATATGTATGTAAACTTCTGTATTTGAATTATACCATATACATTCTTTGGATTCATTGATTTATAGTTTTATGTTATAATGTTTTAAAAATTATAGATATAGATGCCAATGTAAGCATATGATACTATTACAACTTGTGCTAAAATATAACTTTTTTTGAAAAGAGCTCCATGCAACACTAATGAATAAAAGTAGATAGGTGAGTCAAAGAATACCATGCACTTTTGATGATCTGATTTCAATGTTAAATGTGGCTTCTGCAAATGTTCACAACATACATTCTTCCTGACAAAGATAAATTAGTTCTGATATTACTGCTGAGGAAACACAGTACTTAAGAATGCAGTTTGAAACCATATATATCACTGGGAAAAACTTTAGGATATAAATAAATTCTAAAGTATCTACTAACATTATTAATTTTATTACTAGTTCAGCAAATAATTGAACTATACTTAACCAGTAAAAAAAGAGATTTGGATAGAGGAAATGTAATTAACCACTTGGGTAGGTAACCTTAAAATTTTTCTTGGGGATGCTATATAAATATTAACAGTGAGTATAATTTCACACGACTGTGCCAATCTAGCTTGCTGGGTAAATACCAACTGTTTTTCGAAACTTCTCATGTAAAATGATAATATGAGATTTATACTGCTGACAAACACAGAAAAAAAAAGAATTGTGTTGTGACTTGCAATTGGAACATGTTTTCAATGGTTATTATAGACGCCATCATCAAGTCTATAAATTACCCTGGAATTTGACTTAGAATGCCAAATATTTATCATTCTGTAATGTGTATTGAGGAATCAATATTTTCTAGATTATTATTACTCTAGGCTACATAAACATAAAGGCAGCATGATTTAATGAGATCATTATGCAAAGAATTTGTGTGATTTAAGATATATTGCTTACGAACTATTTTCAAATAAATAAGTAAGGAGTATACTATTTCCAGAATTTCTTTCACCTGTAACTATGAAAATTAAAAGATAGTACTTTGTGTTTCATAATATTCCTATACATTTCCTCTAAAAAACATTTGGAATATACTATGGAAGAGTAAAACATTAAAAAGGATGGTCCTGGTTTAAGATATAAATTATAAATAACATTTTAGGAATACTATCATTAATTATACTTTTTGGAAATTTTTGCCCTTATCCTTCCAAATTCAGTAAGATATATTTTCATTATAAGAACTGATCGTGTCAAAATAATTTTGGAAAGGACTCCAACTCCAAAGACATTTCAGTAAGGTAAAACTTCTGTATGTCTTGAAAAATACTACACAACAGTATTTATAGTTAAGCAAACTAATTAACATGCTCAAAAAAAGGACTTTGCAAGTAGTTGTTTTAAAGCATTTATGGATCAAACTAATGAATGGCAAAAAAATGAATTCCAAAAAAATAAAACAATATGTGTCAGTGAAATGGAGGTTCAAAATCACTTATAAAATTCCAGGAGGTAAAGGCTATTCCTTCCACTTGAATTAAAGCCATCCTATAATGATACAAAGCCATATTTGAATAATATTAAAACTTTTCATACTTAATTTATATGGTAATATATTTTGTACAATTGTTACCATGCTTTCATGGCAGATAATACATATCAAATGAAATAGTTTTGAAAAGCTTGAGAAGTTATACATGATTGATTATATAGACTGTCTGAAAAAGTTCAGAACAATAAGAAACATAAAACCAAAACAAAATAAAACAAAAACTGGGTAGAATGATGCGGTTGTATTTTACGTTTCTTGATACAATCAAGGTATATGAAATAAGAGAAATTCTTAGACAATGGACCTAGAAATATGTTACGGAATGAAAGAACCTCTGTTCAAAGCAAAAATAGGATATATTTATCTTTATTTTTTCCACTGATGATTTAAATAGCTCAGAAATGCATAGCTTCAAAATCTTAATTTTTTTATTTTCCTCCAGCCAAGATAGAGCAGTAGGAATCAGAATTATCCACTCACCTGAAATAAATAATTGGACAAAATATATAAAACAACGGTGTTCAGTACACTGGACATCAGGTAATAATGAAGTGATCACTGGGAGATGGAAATCAAAGTAAGCCCTATGGATGCCCTACCCAGAATTTACAGACTGGTGTAAACAGAGAAAAGGTGAGTTGAGTAGATGGGAGCTGAGAACGGTCGGTGTCCAAGGAGCTAAAATGTGCAAGGTAGAATACTAGCAAGCAGAGAGTTTCAGACAAAGAGAGATCTGCAGTGGGTCCCCCTCAACTATTCAACAAATTGCTAAGCACAGATCAAGTATGGGGAGTAGGAAGGAAACCTGGGTTTGAAAAAATAATAGAAGGGACTGGTATTAGAATTCTGGTGGTGGTTGTGGTATGGTACATACATTGTCGGAAGTGTGAATCAACTCTCCTGAAACTTACATATTTTAAACTGATAAACACTAATAAAAAAGAAAATGATGTGAGGAAACCATCCAAGACTTGGGAAAGAATAAGAAGGATACATTCAAGGTAATGGTACCCTTGGATAATCTCATAATTCAGGGGTCATTTGGTGGCCTACTCAGAAAACTCTCATCTCAGTAGTGAGAAATTATTAGCCCTTATCAAGCACTATTCTAGTTTTACCTAACAAATCTTAAAAGCAAGACCAAAAATGATAATGTCTCCAGGTAACTTATCTAAATCACTGAACAAGATTGAAAGTATTTAGAAAAATTACAAAAATATCCAGCACCTTTCAATGTCTGACATCCAGGAAGACTACCAGACATGCAAAGAAACAGAAAAATAATGACATGCAACAAGAAAAAAAAGTCAATCGAAACCAACCAAGAACTGACACAAATGCCAGTATTATCAGATGATGACATTAAAACAGTTATTATAACTGGATTTTATTTGTTCAAAACACTATTTAGAGACATGGAAACATTTTTTAAAAGACTCAAATTGAACTTACAGAGATGAAAAGCATAATGGTTAAGTTGAAATACACACTGAATAGGACTGAAGGCAGGGCAGACATTGCAAAAGAAATGATTAGTGAATATGAAGACAGAATATAAACTATCCAAAATGAAACACCAATAGACAAATATAATTAAAAATGTAAAAACATTACAGAACTGTGAAAAACTTAAATGGCTACATACACACACATCTGTTTATATACAGATGTGTGTGTGTACATATTGGCAGAAAAACATTTATTAAAACTATAAACTCACAAATGCAAAAAGCTGAATGAACTACAAGAAAAATGAAAACTACAAAAATGTACACTGGAGTCAAACTGCTTAAAATTAGTCATAAAAGAGAAAATCTTAAAAGCAACCAAGGAAAGAGTAAATTACATGTAAAAGAATAAATATAAGGGAGTCAGCAGATTTATCTTTAGAAACAAGGTGAACAAAAGGACAGCATAATAGTATCTTTAAAGTTCGAAAAGGAAAAACTAAAATACTATACTCAGAGGAAATAAGTTTTAAAAAATAAAGGTGAAGTAGATGTCAGAAATACAAAAGGTGAAGACAATTCATGTTCAGCAGACTAACTACAATAAATATTAAATGAAATCCTTTAGGGAAAATAAAGTTGATAGATGGAAATATGGATCTACAAAAAGGAACAAAAAGCACCAACAATGGAAACAGTCTGATGTCTCAGTTGGAATGATGAGAAAAGAGAATTATAGTGAAGAGAGAAATTCTTCACAGCGTGAGCCAATGTGAACAAAGCTTTATTCATTTGAACATTCTTATAAATTTATTTTTGTGAATTTAATATGTAAAACACAGAGGCTGTAGAAAGTTTGCCATTTTTAGGAGATGCAAAAATGTGCACCACTGAATTTACAGTGACCACAAGGTTTTGGTAAAAAAAGGTTAACTCTTAGCTTCAAATTCTGACTTTAATCAACAGTTTTGAGAACAGGACACAATAAAGACGGGCCAAATCACAAATAGAAAAATAATTCCTGTTTTCTGTAAGAGAGCAAAATCAGATTGGGAGCTGACACTCTGCCTCTTGTTTATTTTCCCTATTAAATTCCTTTCATTACTTATATCCAGGAGGATATTCTCTTCATGATGCTCTCTGTGGCAACACTCTGAATAAAGAATCCATTCATTTGTGAAAGCAAGACAAACGAAATATGGTGAAACCAAATCATATTTTTCAAATGTGAAAAATGATAGAATAACTATTTCTATAAATCATAAAATAATATTTGCTGTAGGTCATTCTGTTAATTCTGAATAGAAAAATAATTTTAGTTAAATGTTCTTCCCAGTTTCTTTACCACCTTATGCACATTTCTCCAGTGAACACTGTATTAACCAGGCAACTGCACTAAACCTGCTTCTCATTTGAATATCAATGTCTTTAAATTTAGTTGACAGAAAACTTTGCTGTATTCTCTACTTTTTAATTCTGAAAAGTACTTCTTAGGATGAAGCCCTTCTTTCAGAGTTATGATTAGTTATTGTTCAGCATTTCTCTATCCTTTGATTTGTTTACATATATACACCTTTCCTTAGAAAGATCAACTACTCTCACAGTGTTAGGTAGTACATTCAATTTGTGACTCCTAAGTACACAGGTCCCTGAAGCTTCAGATGAACATATACAACAACTTTCTGCATAATCTTAAAATTATATTTCATATGTATTTTAACCTAATTATATTTCATAGGTATTATTAACATGTGTCAAAAGAAAACATATTCATCCCTGAAGCATTTATATTTCACCCTTATTGTTATTTAAGGTAAGTGTTGCATGACCCAAGATTACTACTTTGAAACTTCTTAGTTATTTATGACTACTTTCCAATCCCCAACATGAAAATGTTTTATTATTTTAATACCTAAGTATACCTTGAAATCATTCTTTTCTTTTTTTAATACTACTTCCCTTGTTTGTCTCTTCAACATCTTTTATATGGATTTGACAACGGTGTCCTAAATGGTTTGAAATCCAATTTTACCTCCTTGAAGCAGTCTTCCATTTAACAGTATGAGTGATATATCATATGATCCTTTTAGTAAAACCTTTAGATGACTCCCCCATTGCCTAAACGCCTTAGATATATCATCTCACTTCAGTCTTTTGTGTGTGTGTGTATGTGTATGTGTACTAAATCCCAGATAACACTAATCTCTTTTTTTGTGGACTATTGGATGTGACCCTAATCTTTGTTCACTCAAAAATCTGTAGAATATTAGTGTGAGCACTGTCTCTGCTTTACAATCCCTCTATAAGCTTTAGGTTTCACCTTATACAATAAGGTTTCTTGACTCTCCTCCATACTCTCCTTGTTGCTTAGGTGTATTCATTTCTATTACTTGTGCATATCTCCATTGCTGCACTTATTACAGTATCTTATGTATGGGTTACATGCATAGTCTTACCTAAGATAAACAGTTTTAAATATTCATGCCCAGTAATGTGCCCAGCACATAGTAGCAGCTCAATATACATTTATGAACTGCTATTTAGGACAACAAATGAATGTCCTGAAGGTGCTCGATAACATTTATTAATTCAGCACACGTGGCTATAAAAAATTATCCTGAAGGAAACAATAACTATTTCCTCAAGTATATTTGATTTAAAAATTTTGTGTTGGTGTGATAGTCCTATAGTAAGCAAAATTATTTCTAGAGAAACAACTTTTAGAAAGAAAGGCTCTTTGATGTCTATATAAGAATGTACTCTTTAATATATAATACATCTATACATATATATTCATTGTGTTGTTATTATTATTTTTTTGTTTTATTTATAGGAAAGGTATAGGAAGGAATGAAGGCGAGTAGGCAGGCAGACAGGAAGAGAGCAGAGGAGGAAGCAATTTAATCACCCTATTTACTTGTTCATCATGGTTGTTTCCCCAGCCCCAGGTCTTGAACTGGGGACCTTTGGGATGTATGTGGATTGCACTGGGTGGATTAAACAGCTTGGTCACCAGGGAATGCCCACTTTAATATTAAGGTAACTTATCCATAATGCAATGGAGTTCTATCCCTCAAGTTTAACTTGGTTTAATGACATGTTGTCATAGATTGAATTTTCATAATTGTATTCTCCTGCATAAAAACAAATTATTTGAGTCAATGATTTGCATTATTTACAGATAATTTACTCAATCTTTTTTACCACTGTGAACAACTATAGGCATTTTTATCCTGATTAGACTTAGAAGCACAATTTCAAAATCAAAGCTATGAGAATTTTATAGAGTGGATCACAAGAACAGGACATTCCCCCAGTTAAATTTGGCATAATTGAAGACGCTTGATGTCACATATCCTTAATAAATATGCTGTGAATTGCATCTAAGAAATCAGAAATTGAAGAAAAACTTCCCACTCAACACAAGTATATTATATGTTATACATAATTATTAAAACTTAATCAATCTTATGATTTTTGTGATGGTCGCATCACAGAACTTCTGATTATTCATTTGTTCAAGATCTGCCTTTAATGCCATGCTTAACTGCCACAGTCTGGCCACAGGATTGTTCTTTTCTTACCTGAAATGAAGTAATTGGATATATATTAACATGAGCCTCATTCCATCGTTGTCCTTTATTGCCACTTGAAGACCATAGTGGATTCTCTATTGTTGTCTGCCCTTTCAAGCGTAGATAGACATTTAAAACACCTAAAAATAACAATAACAATTAATTTTATATATTATTGTTTGAAATTTGTTGATCCTTATAAATTTTTCAAAATGAAATTTTGTAAGACAGTAGCATTTCCTCCTTCTCTCTTCCCCTCTCATTCCTAGAGTGATGAACATTATCTTTTATGATAAAAGGGATTTAAAAGATGTTGTTAAAGATCTTTAGATGGAGAAATTATTCTAGAATATATGGTTGGGTCCTAAATTTAATGACAAATATCTTTATAAATAGGAGCAGAAGAGTTAAGTACAAGAGAGAAGTCCATGTGAGAGAAAGAGAAGGTGATACAGCACTGGTTTTAAAGATGGAGAAAGGAACCACATGCTGAAAACAGGCATTCTTTAGAAGATAGAAAAGGAAAGGAAAGGGATTCTTATTTGAAATGTCAGAGGTAACCAATAAATTCCAACACTTGATTTTAGTCTCTATATTCATTTTGTGTTTCTGTCCTCTATTACTGTAAGAAAATAAGTATGCTCAGTTGTTCCTAACAGCAGTAAAACTAATATAGAATGCAATACTGTAAAAACTGACTTGCTCAATGTCTAACAGTCATATGATTAACATTTCATTTTCAGTTTACTTTTCTTCCAACTTTCTTTTTCTTCTAAAATAAATTTTGAAGATAAAATAGCTTTTGTCTCATGATTTGGATATCTATATTAACATTTTCATGCTCTGCACATATAGCAGTACTGATGATGCTACTGATACAATATAACATATATTGAACCACTACTCTAAGTAAGGAATTAAAGCTTTCACCAATCCTATGAAGTACTTAGTATCATTATTCCAATTTTATAGATGAGATACCTTTAGTGTGGTTAAGCAATTTGCTCTATGTACAGTAAACAGAAGAGACAAGATCAGAATCCAAAGTTTCAAAGTCTGATGTCTTAATCACTAGGCAATAAATATCTTAATAGTGACATTAGAAATACATTTTAATGAGAAATCATTTATATACAAAAATTCTCAAATATACAGAATGATGTTTTTAAAGAAAAGAGTGAGAGGAGGAAGAAAATATTTATTTAGTGGATTGGTGTTTCTTTCTTTCTTTTTTTTTTTTGCTATTGTTTTTTTTTTTTTACCTTGGTTTCAGGACTTAAACCAGGGTCATCCCCAGTGTTCCAGCAGCCTGAGTATGTGTGCAAATATATATATATATATATATATATATATATATATATATACACACACACATATGTATATGTACACACACATATATGCATATATATGTACATAATAATAATGCAAATGATAATCATGGTATAGAACAAGCTGGAAAAGCTGTTTCATTTTTCTTTGTAAGTAACCTTTACATCCCCTGTTTTTATGCCAGGAAGCTACTAATATAATTGATAATTTTGTCACTTTGATATTTTAAAATTAATGGAATTATGCAGTGAATGTGTGTGTGAGCATGTGTGTGTGTTTAATTTCCTTCAGCATAATATCTGTTAAATTTATCTGTTACAGTTTTGTTCCTTTAATTTTAGTATTTAGCTTATGTTTTATGCAACTATTCATATATTTAAGTCTAAATATACCATCTTATATACCTCACTTCATAAATGTAATCTGATAGCAACATAAATTATTTATTGTCTCCTTGATCTAATAAAGAATAATTATGTATTTTATTTTTACCATTTCCAGTGGTTTTCATTCTACCTGAGTTACAATATAGTACAATTTCCTTCGGCTCTGAAAGACATCCTTTTTGTAACGATGATCTGCTAGAGACAACACTTCTTGGATTTGCTCATATAATGTTATCCTCACTTCACCCATTTTGTGTGTGTGTGTGAGAGAGAGAGATTAAGAATTCTGGTAGTTTTTTCCCCCTCAGCATTTTAAAAGTGCGGTTCTATTATCTTTTTATATCATCATTCTGATGTGAAGTCAACCACCATTTTATCTTTGTTTCCTTGTAGATAAGATGTGTTTCTTTCTTCCCCAGGATGTTTTTGAGAATTTCTCTTTATTTTCAGCTTGTAGTCACCTGATTGTGATGTGCTTAAAAAGAATTTTCTTTATCTTGATTTAAAGTTTACTTTTCTTCTTCTTAAGGAAAGGTGAAGGCAGGAATGAAGGTGAGTAGACAGACAGGCAGTAAAAAAGAGTAAGAAGAAACATTTATTTATTTATTTTTTTACTTAGTCGTTCATCTTGGCTGTTCCTCCCAGGACTGGATCTCTTACCTGGGTCCTTCGGATGTATGTGGATTGTGTCTGATGACCTTATCCTCTAGGCCACCAGGGCATGCCTTACTGTGCTTCTTTAAAAATTTTCCTTTATTTATTGGACTATATTTCAGCCTCAGTGTCACTTCTGCATTTTTTAGACTCCAATTATACATTGTTATCTAATTTGATATTCTGTTTAGGTCACTGAGACTTTGTTCAGCTGTTTTTTCTTTCACTCTTTCTAATACTATTCAGTTTGGAAAATTGTCTGTCTTCAAGCTCATTGGCAACATCTCCTGCCATCTCCAGTCTATGATTACAGTTCATTTGGTTATATTTCTTTCCTTTTATTGTACTTCTAGTGTAATTATTTGTTTCTTTAGTGTATTTTATCTTCCTCTGCTAGATTATCCATCTGTCATTTCATTAAGACTAAATATCTTGATCCTTTTAGTATCTTCTGTCTCTTAATATATACCTTAACTAAAGTTTTCTTATGTTAGATCAAATGTTGTCCACTCACTTTATTTTCTATGGATTGATTTTTACTTTTTCATTGAATAAGGTTTGCATTTCCTATTTCTCTGTACAGTAGTGATAGTCATTGAATAATGGGAATTGTGGACATCACATAGAGACTTCAAATCTATAATCTTTCTCAGAAACATTTTCACTTTAAAAGACTGTTGATGTTGAATTACTGATTGATCATATTGAAATTCTATAAGCTTCATTTTATAATATCAATACAGATCTGTGAAAAGCCTAAATTATTCCCCAAATTGCTTTAATTTTGTAAGACTCTATTAGATTTTAAATTTTTTTTGAAGAAGAAAGCAGGCAGGAACGAAGGCAATCAGGCAAGCAGAAAGGAAGAGAGAGGAAGAAGAATTTTTAATTAATTTAGTTGTTCATTTGTTTTTACTTCCCTGTGACCCAGGGAACCCATGTTCTTGGGTCTTAGAGGAGTATGTTGGAGCTGTAGACTTAACACCTGAGCTGCCAAGTCATGACGGATTTAGGCATTTTAAAGAAAGGTCTAAGAAGACATTACTCCAGGGCATAATTCTAACTACTAAGGAGAGTCTGTCTGTTTTTTTTCATGTCGCCTGGATTTTTATGAGCTATGGCTTAACTCAATATCCCTACAGCTCTTCTCTCAGGATTCCTTCACCAATTCATCACTGTTCTGTAGTTAACTAGATAAAAGTTTTTAAGATTCACGGAGTCCAGCATAGACTTCTATAGTCAACCCTGCATACCTGTCTTTGGCTATCTTGAATCTTACTACTTCAGTTGTATAGTACTCTGATCCCTGCAAACTGAACTCAAGGGAACCTCCACATTCTTTTTAAATTTTAGGCATCTGTGCCAGTGTCAGGAAGTTTTCCTCAGACAGAGAACTGAACTCTTATGGAATATATATTAATTAGATTTCAGTCTTGTCTTGCCACTTTTTCGTTTTCTGAAAAATAGCTACCTAATATATTTTTACTACTTTTAATAGGTGTTTATGGCAGTTGGACCTATCTGGAACCAGCAACTTCTGTATGGCTTCAAAAAACTTTCGTTTTGATAACTTTTATAGAAAATACTATGCCATTATTAATAAATATATTTATTATTTTAATGTTAGAGTTACTTTGTTTAATTCTTTATACTAAGACTTTATGTATTCATACTATATACAAATGCATAAATGTGAGTACCCACTTTTTAAATAAACAACGAAACACCAAAAATATTCATTGCATTCTTCACATCACAGCTATTTGGTTAACTTTTGTCTCAATCTTTCTTCCTCAATTTTCTTATCAGATAATTCATAATAATAATAATAATTAACATAAACTTTTTTAGAGAATAAAAATGAGCTGAATTATATAAAGCATGCAATATGTCTCATACATAGTCTTTACTATGCTTATTATCTATGAAGATATTAAAATTTTTCTCTACCTATTGATGAAATAGATTTTGTTAATACATTCCTAAATGCTAAACTGAGATTAAATTATAGTAATAAATTTGACTTGGTGATGGACTACTAGTTACTATTATGGTTAATTCAATTTGCTAATATTGTACTCAGGAATTTATTTATATATATTCTTATACTGATGTATATTGTTCTTACATAGATTCTTTACATTCTCCAGTTCTGTTTTATTTTTCTATGTTGCCTGCTCACTTTTTGCTTCAGAATCTATTATCTTTCATCTTTTTTTTCTTCAATCTAGGAATCTAAGTCTTATACTTCACAGTACTGATTTTATTTTCTATAGTGTGGGTTCTGTTATTTCATTTCTGGTATCTTTATCGAGAAGTTGTATTGTTTACGGTGGAACATTCTTTTTTAAATATCATCAAGATCACTTTTATTTCAGCCTTTTATCCAATTCCTTTTTTCCTGACCCACTATTGTATCATTCTTACCTTTTATTGCTTTATAAAGTTCATATTCTTGTGTATTATATTTAAAATATAAATCAGATGCTGTATAAATTTAATTTCACCTGAATTAAGTCAGTAAGTGTTTCTCAAAAGTAGAACATTGCTCTACTATGTGCATCCTAGCATCTTTTTATATTGAAATGGTCATTGAAGTCTTCCCTTGCTTCTCTCCCTCTCTGTCCCTCCTTTTTATTCATCCTTAAACAAAAAGACATAATCCTGTAGCATTTTCCCCCAAGCCCCTAGTAGGGCTTCTCTTATATATACAAGATAGGTGTGGGTTTTATTAATCTTTCTCTAAAATCAAAAGCTGCAAGGGAGGGTAATGTGAGGTTTCACCACTACAACAAAAACTTAAAATAATTACAAAGCACGTGTACCCTTGGACCATTTCAGAGTTGAACTTACTGAGATTTTTCCACTATCTTGGGTGAGTTATTGTGAAAGTTAGAATATATGAATCTATCTTTCTATTTCTCTTTTTAAGTACTCAAAGTGGCTCATTTTTTCTTGCTTGTTGGTGCTGGTAACCTGAATATCAGAAAGGTAATCTGGTGCCAAAAGGGAAAGTCACTGAAGGACATATTTCTGTTTAATGTAGCTGTGTTAAATTCTTATATGTTAATACACAAGGAGGGATTACAAGGAAATCAAGTCCAAATAAATTAATAAATGCTTTAAGCATTAAATAGTGATACTATTTTTGAACCTATTAGCTGTCATTGAACTAACAAAGTATTGTGTACCATTTTTGTTTCAGAAATTATTTAAAGCAATAGTGTATGTTGAATTAAATAAGAAAAGGGCTCCTTGCCTATTCCTTGATCTGCTTCAATGATTGTATCATTGGTTACTGATTGGGCTGAGTTGTGAAATTCTCTATGATTTCTTGTTAAGCAATATTGCTTTAAAATATATATTTCTAAGGATAATATTTTTCCTTTTCTTCTTAGTAGAAATTACTCAACAGCTTGCATGTAAAGGATGAAGAATATTCTCTATAAATTATCAACTCAGTTCAAATTGTTTCACACTTAAAAATTTACCAGTGGCTATTTCAGCAGATATAAGAGGCCAATATATATTGTTTGCAAGTAATTAATTATAATTTCATATGTAAATCTTATTTCTGCTGGGTAGGATGGTCTGTTATTTTTATTGAAGTGACAAGAAACAGTCCTATCATCAAATCAGTAAATGGAAATTTTTACTAAACATTAATAAAAAGATAATACCTATTTTAAGCTTTCAGGTTACAATTAGACTAACAAAGTATGTGCTATGCCTTCCAGAATTTACTTAAAGTAATAAATAAATTACTTAATAAAACATATAAATACATATATATGATTTATCATTATTACAGGAATCATGATTGGCTATTAATGTTAAATATATGCTTTATCAGGGGATATACTTTGTGATTATGCTTTAATTTTAATTTTAACTAAAATTTTAATTTTATATATGTAATACAAATTCAAACTATTTCAATTTATAATTATTGAATATAAACTATTAAAAAGATTTGCCTAGATCTAAAGAAATGAAGTCTGAATTATCTCAGATTTTAGATTCATTTTTAAATGATTTCTAAGTTCTATATTCAATTATGGCTTAATTTTTTTTTTTTATAAAGCAAGTATTACTTGGTTTATAAGAAAGAACCACTAAAATGATAACTCTAATAAATTCTTTTAAATACATTATAATTTAAATGTCATTCTTCATATATTAATTATGTTTGATAATTCAATTTGATAAATATGAACGCTTGCTTCACTGGTCTGTTGATGATAAAAGCAGATCTAATAGACAAATTATTTTGAAACCTTTTTTTTCAGTAAGTTCCAGTTCTTAAGCTTGTAAAAGAGAATTTAGTGCCAGAAGTTGCTTAAATTATGTTCAGATCATCTTGGTCAACAAATTTAGAAATTAGGAAACAAAATAAAGTTATTCAAGAAAACTAAATTGAGCAAAGCTGATTCAGCACATTATTATAGTACTGCAGTAAAAAAAATTCCAGAGTGAATTTGATGGATTGTGCTAATACACTTTAAAAGCAATTTTAAATCCTCAGAGACATGTTATTTATATGTTAGTAGGCACCAGATACCAATCTGTATGAATTTGATCATCCTCAAGAAGATTCAGATGCTGTATACTTCTGTAGTATAGAAAATACTATAGTTAAAGTGGGTAAGTAAAAATAAGCTGTCTTTTCTTTCTCTAGTTTACTAAATTTCATCTTTGATCACTTCCTCAAGCTTCACATACTTGAGCTAGAGAATACTTTGCTCATTTCATGCTTAGGGATTATAGTCAGAAAGGCTAAATGATCTAAGTGCACTATTATCTCATAAGCAACGACAAAAGTTTTGAGGTTATTCTTTCATTACTCATAATCCTAAACTCATATTTTGCATAAATTTTAAATTATAACTCACACAAACATAATTAGTATGAACTAGTTCTCTTCTGTCAGTAAATCATGAACATAATTTTATTTTTAACTATTTTACTATAAATATACATTTTAGATATTTTAGATACTAAATATATGTCCGAAATGGACATACATATTTCTTCTTGATACATGATTATAAATTAATATGAATTAATTTGCAATTTGGTTTATTTAAGGCCTGGGGATCACTTGCATTTAAAACACATGTTTATTCTAATCAGTAACACTGACTTATTAACTTGAGTTTTACATTCATGAAAGATGAGACATGCCTAAATCATCATGCACTAGGCAAAAGTTATATATAGATAGGTTATTGTTAGCATCATTTGTTTTATACACAGAGACAAAATAGGAAATTATAAAATACTTTCTGCTTAAATAGAATGCATTCATTCATTATTACTTTTTCACTATATAATTACAATGATATCTTAAATTAAAAAATGTGAGTTCATTTTCCTCATTCATTATCATGCATTCTAATATCCAGCTAAAACAGTATATTAATGTCGAACAAATTTCCCTGAGACATGACTTTCATCAGGCCTTCTAATTCTGTGCTATATGTCAGATCTTATCTACATATTATCATGGGTATGTTCCACCACTCTCTCTACTCTGCCAGAACAATATTTTTGTATTCTCTATTCTTCCACTTTGGCTATTTCTCACATACTCTAACCTTTGCCGGGCATTATGCGACAGAAGCAGGGAGAATCAGGAAGAACTTCAGCAGATTTCTTTGGGTTAGATTTTGAAGGAAGAATATGAGCTATCCAAATGATTAGTGAGAAAAAGCACTTATTCTAGCATATAATTTAAAAAATAGGGCACACCCTCTTGGCTCAGGTGGCTCAGGTGGCTTGGTTGTGGGTTTCATACAGTGTACAAATCCAGTTTCATGACCCAGGGCTGGGGCTAAAAAAAAATCAGTCAATCAATTCAAAAAATTGCCATATAAAAATACTCACACACTTAATAAATACATATTCAATGCTTAAATAAAGATTTAGTTTTGTAGGACACTATATAATGGGGTGATATATTGTTTCTGTTCCTCCAAACATAAATTCAGTAAGACAAAAGTAAGACCCTCTGAACAGTTTCAAGTCCAATACAGCTTCATTTGAGGAACGTTGAGAATGACTAAAACAGACTATGGAACTGTCCAAGAAGAAGCCAGAGGGGCATATACTGAGGTCCTTAGGTTACTTGTTATGAAAGAACTTGACCCTAGAAACTTGACCCAAAGACACAGCAAAGGAATCAGGGAGCAGGATAATTCAGTACTATCTGCAAGAAATGATGGGGACCCAAACTAAGCATTATATCCTAAAATACACATTGAAAATGCTGAGGACTGATGTCTCCAACTCTTCCAACTTTCCCTATATTGCTAATCAGTTTATGCTTCCATTTACCACCCTGTTAAAATTATTTATTCTTCAAACATGCACTTTGCAATTAGTTTACAGAGAAAATAGATATGGTCAAAAGGGGCAACTTTCATGTCCGCTTGCTCTTATTGCATCTAGAAATATATTTGAAGTCACATTACTACTTAATTCTTTACTTCCTGCTTTAGTAGAAAAGACATTGTTTTTCCCTTTTCAATATTAATTCCCTTTTTGGAGTTCCAAATTCCCTTCTCTCACGAAAATTCCTTCCTTCAGATTTTTGTATTTCTAAACTTATTCTTTTTACTAATTCATTTTCTTCTTAAAAAGAGGCCCATTTATAACCACATATTCATCACTTCTTTTTCACCCTTAAGATTCACCATAGAGTTGACTTTATCAATGAAATCTTTTTCTTCATTTTTCATTTGCACCACAGTGAAATAAGCTTCCTAGAACCACAACTTTATTGAACTATTCTAATCAAGTTAAACAAACAAGTTCATGAGTGTCTTTTGTATTTTTATCTTTAACTTCCTGGCAAGATATGATGCTATATCTTAGAGTTTTCTTCTAGACATAAATGAAGTGTTTATTTTACTAATTGTATCTGAGCTTTTGGCATATCCAGTGATCTTTGATAAAGTTCAATTTCTTTGCAAGAAGATTAGAAATGCACCTGACTAACAGAGAATGAAAATATCTACTAACAGCAAAGTGTTGCTGAAATAATCTTAAGTTATTGTCAATAGCCAGACATTATGTCATGTACACATAAATCAACAGTTAACAGTAACACACTGTAGCATTTTTTTTCCCCTTCACTTCATTTTTATGAAACATATTACTTCAGAGATTAGGTTTTAAACGTTTTTGGGCATCTGTTAGCTTTATCTCATGGATAAAGATGGCTTTGAAGGAAGC
The DNA here is from genome assembly GCA_004363575.1 of Solenodon paradoxus. Lineage (NCBI taxonomy): Eukaryota > Metazoa > Chordata > Mammalia > Eulipotyphla > Solenodontidae > Solenodon > Solenodon paradoxus. The sequence continues at coordinate 189,195 of RJWH01000027.1, forward strand.
CTGCTACCACGCTATGAGACAGTCTGGTGGAGATGTCCACAGGCTGAGAAATTGAGAGAAGCCTCTGGCTAACAGTCAGCAAGAAATCAATCTTCTTAGGCCAAGAAATCAATCTTCTTAGGCCATACCTGTGAGAGACTGAGCTTTGTCCAAGATCAAGTAACTGGACTTAGACGTACATCCTTCCCAAGCTAAGTCTTCAAGTAAGACTGCAGTCCTTCCTGAGAGTTTGTCTGCAGCCTCATGGGAGAACTTGAACTAGAAGCATTTGGTTAAGCCATATCCATATTTCTGACTCACAGAAACTGTGAGGTAATAAATGCTGGCACAAAATTTGGGTAAGTTTGTTACACAGAAACAAGTAATACAATATATATATGATTTTATCAAAGAGGAATATCTTTCCTAAGTAATGTTTAACTGATCACTGATCATTGTAATAATAAAAAGTATGACTTCTCAATGATAGATTGTCCATTATTCACAATTAAAGCAGTAAGGATTATTTGTGACTACTCAAGAAATAATAACTGTGATAAGGCTATTAGAAATCCCAGATATATCATTTTGGATTCTGGATTTCCAAAAAAATGAATAAAACTAAATATGTACTTTAAAACTAGTGACGATAAAGGCCCCCAGGTTTACAGATGAATGAGCACCTTAGACTAATATTTATAAAGAGGGAAGTTTTTGACTATAGGCATAGCCTACGGAGGTAAGTCAGCTATTCCCAACTGATTAGTCAGTGTCTGGAACATTTGTTTCTGACTATATTTTAGTGAGTGGTATGACTGTGCTTTACTGAGAATGACCCAAGTGACAGACCCAATACCTGCAACCTTCAACCATCTGAGGAAGCAAAGAAATGCACAGAGATCAATTGCTAAATGTTTCAGAACATGAAAGAAATGGAGGACTGCTTTTCCCCTGAAATGATGAGACTAAAAAACTAGCAGAAAGTCCATGGACACTTAATAACAATTACGAGAATAATAATTACAAAGTCAAAAATACAGTGAAATTATCTTGAAACTTCATAAATACAAAGGTATTTTGAGAGGGAGTGAGCTTATAAAGAAAGTAAATATATATTTTATTCATTAAAGTAATTGAAATACTGACCTTAGAATTATTTATTTTAAAATCAATTTAAATATGCCTTTTTCAAGGTAAAGTGGAATAAAAAGTCCATGAAATATAGTCATAATGCAGCAATTAAAATAGAAAATATACAGCTAAAAGGAAGAATTATAGTTGTTAATCCTGCCTTTATAATAAAATAGTAACATAATGATAAATAAGAAGTTTGTGATTATATAGAGATTTAGTTCCTCTCATAGTTTAGGCTACAGTGAACTCATACCTATTATCTTGCTTTCTCCTGTATCTCCAGCCTGTGTTCATTTCTTGATGATTTTGCTCACTCCTATAAATTTCATTTTACTTAAAGATCTCATCATTCTAGTTGTCTGCACAAAATCTAGAATAACTTCCCTACTACTAAGTTAGCTAAGATTTCATGACATAGCAGTAAATATCCCTACTAGAAAGGTGAAGTTGGCAGACTGTCAGATGCCCAGATTTGTATTATGACTGCACTGCTTATCAGCTATGCTGTCATAGACAGGCTGATAAAAAGTCTCTACATTTTAGTTTTCTTATCTATGAAACAGAATAATATTTTAATGAGCACATATGTTTATTGTGAAAATTAAGACAAATGTTAATAGTGTTCTGGTCCAAGATGAGTCCTCCATAAACATTAGTTACTGCTTTTTTATTTATATTATTATTGCTATTTGAGACTCAAACATAGAATGATGAGTGTCTTTCATTTGATGGAAGATTTAAAATATATTGTCTCATACAACTTGAACACAAATTTCTGAAATAGGAATTATTATTCCCATTTTACAGATGAGAAAACTAAGACATTTTAGGCGACTTCTCAAAAGTCTTACAATGACTGAGTGCTCAGTATAGAGACACATTCCAGTCCTGGTCTCCTGATTTCATGCTGAAGGTGCTTTCCACTATAAAATATTCATCTGTCTGTCTTGTCAATTTTTGTTCCATTGTGAAGAGTACTAGTTAAAAGTGTGGGCTATAAGTCTGAATCTTAGTACAACCAGACACTTTTAATTCAGACAAGCTGAGTTTCAATTTTCTCCATCTGCAGTGATGGGCAGTAAAGCTCATTTCACAAACTTATGAAGAGGATTACTTCACTTAATAGTGCAGTAGTTGGCATATATTATGTGCCAAATTTTATTAGTTTATATAAATATATATTTATATGATTCATTTTATATCAAGACATTTTCATTCTAATTTTCTACATTTTACTTCCTCTTAATCTTCCTTATCTCATTTCTGTCTATGGCAAATGACCCTTCCTTCAAGGACAGGAGAAATGTTTTCTTTTGTCTTGAAACACTTACTTTTTTTTTAAATTAGATAGTACAGCTTTCATATTATGTGACGTCCTTGAAAGAGTCTGAATCAGAACTCTGTAATTAAGCATAGCAATATGTTTGCTGCACATGATATCAATGTTCACACATGTTTGAATAAGTAAGGGCTACAAAGAGACTCATATCAGTCCTGGTCATATATACCAAAATGTACATCAGGGAAGCATGTACTTTCAAATAATTAAATTAAAACTTCATATGTTTAATTTTAAATTTTTTAAAAGAATTATACACAGGGCATTGCAGACCTCTATGATTTCAATCATGCCCCTTGGCTCCCCGCCCCCTCACCACTACAGTTTTGTCAGGCTCTTTTTCAAGGTTATGTGGTATTTTATCTAGCACAATTGTATATTTACTCATTTTAATTTCCACTTACTGCATCAGTACAAACATTATGTGCCAAATTTTACTAATTTACATAAATATATATTTACATGATTAGATTTGTATCAAGACAATGCTTGCTGTGCAAGATTTCTAAGGGTGGGAAGCATGTTTTCATCTTTGTATGATCCTCAGGACCTAAAATGTTCTTAATCCTACTGTGTTAGGCAGACTTTAAAAATAAGGAAAAATATCATACCACTCTTCAAAATATGTAGAAAATGCTAAAAGTCCAAATAGTATGATTATTAACTTATATTGAATCATTATCAAAGCAAATGTCATTGAAAAGAAGTAGATTAAATATACTGATATTAATTCTACAAGACCTCATTAAGAATTTAACCCATTAGTGCCTGAATTAAGAATCCAGAGGAAGAAGGTAATGCTCTAAAATTTCAAATGCTAATCTAATGTTTTGAAATTAGGACACGAAGGCGGGAATAAAATACTTATCATCTTATTTTGCAGGTAAGTTGTTTAATATTTAAAAGTCAATGAAGATATCCTTTGACAAAAAACTGTGTGCTTTTGAACAGTTTTCTTAGTTAAGATTTACTTTTGAAGATGCATAATAATTCTTGTCATCTTACCTATATGCTGTCCATACATGTGATAAAAGAAGCTGAAACAATACGCAGTGTTTGTGGGCCCATAAGGGTTTTTGGGTGCTATACTGAAAACAGGGCTCAGAAGTCGTGCTTTTTCACCTTCCAATCTGGGTCGAGATGTCTCAATGTACATATAAAAACCTTGAAAAAGACAAAATGTTGAATGTATTATTAATTAAAATAAAATTTGAAATGATTAAGTTTTAGCGTTTTCATACAAAGTAAAGAAGATAAAAGGATCTGAATCTCATTTATAAAATCTGTGTATGTAATGATATAAACAATAAATGATGAAAAATAAAATTGTTCAAAAACTTCACACAGTATTAGAATTTTAGATTTGAATCACTCAAAAGAACAATTACTATCTCAATTGTATGTGTGAGTGCTGAGGAAAAAATCATAAATTGGGAATATCTAAATTATTGAAACTGCACATAAAATTTTATGTTTCATTCCAAAATCTTCAAATGTATATCTCAATATTATCTTTCATTTCAGATTAATGTTATTCCAAGGCTGGAGTGTGATTGCTATAAAACAACATTTCATATCCTCATACCTTCTTTGGAGCCACTACGATCAGCATTAGGTCCTGTGTTTGGGGTATATTTTGTATTTCTAGTTGCAGTACTTTGCTTTGTCCAGTCAAAATTATCTGTATCATCTTGGGTGAATAAACAAATGTTACCATCTTCAAATCCACAGTGAAACTCTCCTGTTAACAAATTGCAATGAAAGCTATATTAATTAAATTAATTTGAACTTTGCAATATTCCTATATGAAGAATTTAAGACATTATACAGCAATAATAATGTAAAATTGCAGTAATGGCACTAAAATCACAACTGTGAATAATATTATGTTTAAACATAAAACAAATTCAATTTTAATACAAAAGAAAAATTACATACATATTCAGTCTCTAAAATGTAATAGTTTAAATCTGAACAATATTCCACTGAAATATCCAGGCAACTGAAATAAGACAATAATTCACACTTGAATTTGGCTAAATAATTTTTCTTAGCTTTCATTTTGCAAGTATAGGAATAATCCAAGCAAAACTGTCAATTATAAAATGATCGTTATTAATTACCTGACACCATTTATTTAAAGCTGTAAACCTTGAGGTAATTTTTCACACAAATGTCTGGAGATATTTTCATTTGCACAAATTTAAGCTTACATAGGGGAAGATAATGGAAAATTATTTTTAAAAGTAGCCATCATACTTTATTTGAATGTAGAATTGCAAAACACTTGAAATTTATTAGCAATGAAGTCATGAAAAGACAATATAAAGAGCCTGTGGAAGAAATGGAATTACTTGGATGTCTGCCTCTTAATAAGTTTAGACCTAAGAAGTTCAGATAGTTTTCTTTGTCTTTGAAATGTGGTGGTAGTAATGTTTGTAGATATCAAGGGAGTTTCTTACTGTGATGTACCCTGCTTGAAACATACACGTATATAAGGAAGATAATAAAGTTCACTAGACCCAAAATTAAAATTATCCTTAATTAGGGAAAATTAAAGTTTTATTATTTCGTTCAAACTTATGACCACCCTATGAAATCACTGTAGTAGTAACTCATTCAGTTCTCAAAGGAGAAAACTTTGATTAATGTCAGCTAATAAACAGTAAAGTCAAAATTGAGTACAGTTTTACCAAAATTCACAGAAATGTAAGCATCTAAAAAACAGAGACTTCCATTTGTGTCAGGCCTCCATAAGAGGGCTAAGCTTATGAGATATTCTAGGAGTGGAGTCCTTGGGGTCCTGAATTAATCAGCATATTTTATACATACAAATGCTATATATATATATTTTTACACACACACACATATAATATATATATGGGAAGAAAGAGGGAAGGAGGAAGAAGAGGAGAAAAATGTTGCCAAATATATGGTAACATGGAAGCCTTGCAAAATTATTACTGGGCATGTAAAAAGTGCAGATACTAGGGGAAAAAAGTATAGAGATTTCTCACAAACTATTACATGTTCATAACAGCATTATTTACAATATCCAGGGATCTATAAACAACCTATTTATCCATCACTGGGTAAATAAAGCATGTTATATACACACATTATAATACTATTCAACCTTGAAAAGAGAAGAAAATTATACCATATATAACTATATTGTTGAACCTATAGGATGTTATAATAAGTGATATAAAGTAGTCAAAGGAGGAGAAATACAAGATTACACTTACATGTAGGCTGACCACTTTCCATCAGACAAAAACAGAACACGGAGATGACAAAAATGGATGGGAAGGAGAAGAGGCAGACTAATTCAAGCAGGAGCAGAGCAGCCAGGCCAACAATAAAAGAGTACTATGCAATGCAAATTGGCGATCACATCGCAGTGAGGTGTGGTCCAGCAGGATTTTATGCAAACCACCAGGACCAGTACAAAGAATTTTGGTACCTTAGGTGAACACCAAATTTGGTGCCCCAATGCACTCCCTAAATGCCCTGTCTAAAATGCATGACACTTTAACCACCTGAGTGCAGGAAATGCCTAATAATCAGCCCAGTGCTAGAAATGCCAATAAACCCTGCAAAGTCAGAACTAACCCCCATAGTAACATAAGTAACACTCATAGTACTTACCTGCCCTTAGACCACGCTGTGATGTTCTGCTCTCTTTAAAGAAACAGACAGGCCTGTGTGTGTGTGTGTGTGTGTGTGTGTGTGTGTGTGTGTGTGTGTGTGTGTGTGTGTGTGGACAGGGGGAGACCCTCCTCCTGTGTGGCTCCTGTTTCCTCTATGGGGACAGGAACAGTATTAGCACTGAAGTTAAGGCCAGTGAGGAGCATCTTTAGTACAGGTTAAAAGGGCAGCTGCCTCAAAATACTGCCACCGGGGCAACTCACCTGCCCCTGTTGCCCCATGTTAAAGACATTTCTGGTTTATTAAAAATGGGGCAAATGGACATTTATATTAAAACAACTGGACAACTGGGAAATATGAAAAAAATGGTACTGTCTTTTTTAAAACAGTTTGTATGGTCAGTCTACTTATATGACATTATCTGAAATATCCAAACAAAGCAGAAAGTATAATGATTGTTAGGAGGGTGGAAATGGGAAGGTATTTGTCAATGGATAAACTTTCAGTTTTGCAAGATGAATCAATTCTAGAGATCTATGGTCTGCTATTATGACTGTAGTTAACAATACCCTACTGTGCACTTAAAGTTTATCTAAGAATATAGATCTCATGTGAAGCATGCCTATCACAAGAAAAAAGAAAAGGAAGGAAGGACAGGAGAAAGGTAGGGTATCACTAACATTCACAAATAAAAAAAACAAGAAAAAAAAAAAACAAACCAGAAATCTTTCTCTTTGATTTTTGTTGATTTTGTTTTCAGATTAAAGATTTGTTGTACCTGTTGGTGTTTATATCCTATATTCTGAGTCAGAATTTTTATAGGCAATAATAAGCATTAGGGGGTTCAAATAAGTACATTGCTAGATAAAAATTTTCACATAAAATAATTTATTAGGCACATGTTTATGGCACAGATCTTGTACTGAATAAGATATGGCTTCTTGAAGCTATCAATTACAGATCTAATGTTGGTGACAGTAGTGAAGTTATATGCATGGATAGGTTTTTTAAATGTCTTTTAGGCACAATATAAGGTTATTTTATTTATGCTTTGGAGCTATGTTGATCCCATAAGAGCAAAATTTTCAGATGTCTCATTACATATTGTATATACACAAACAAAATGTCAAAAAAAAAAACAAATGGAAACAAAGATTTCAGTTTACAAATCTGTTGCCAAGTCTTATACGTTACATGTTATTTAAAATTATGTGTGCCCCCTGGTGGCCTCATCAGTAAGTCTGCTGCTTTTAGGGTTGCAGTCCATGTAAATCCGAAGGACCTGGTTTGCAACCTGAGACTGGAGTGAGCAACCAGGTTGAACTACTAAATAAAAACAAATAAGGTGCTTCTTTCTCCTCTGTCTTCCTCCCTCCCTGCCAACTCACCTTTGTCCTGCCTTTACCTTTCCTTTAAAAAAAATTATGCATCATGAATTTTATAGCACGATTAGCTAAATGTGTGCAGATATATATATATATATCTATACATAATTTGTCTTTGTTTAAAATAAAGGAAAAAACAAAACCTGTCTTCAAAAATAAACAAGTGTCTTAAAAACCTAAATATTTGTTTTACATTGTAAAATTAACTAACAACAAAGTTTATGAAAGCTATATTATATGCCTAAAATTGTTCATAATTTGGGTCATATTATTATGCATTGTTTGTAATAAATTTGAAGAAAATATAAACTATGATAACTCATATTGGAAAAAATATTTAAGTAATGATAGTTCTTTATTACTTGTGTAGATATACATCTCCGAAGTGGAGAAGCCTATTACTGGGGAGATTTTATGAATGTGGCAATAAAAAATCCCCACTTTGCAAGCCCATAATAATCTTATGATCGTCCTGTCATGTTATATGAGATAATTATGAATACAGGCAAATTATAATACATCTAAAATAATTTACTGGAATAAGGAACATCTTAATCGATAGTAAAAATGCACTGTTTTGTAAGAAATTATCCAGTCAGTGCAATATTAAATATTAAGGATATAAACAGGAAAGTGATAAATATAAGGATTTTCCCAAAGATGGAACTGGAGATTGACTTGGTCCTGACTTTTCTCTCATTTTCTAATCATAATAGGATTTTGGAACAGTTTCAGGAGCTACATGGAAATAAATATATTAGAAATATTTTGAATTATATATGTTTTCCAAAATTTTTGCATTTTTCTATTCTTTCCAAATACAGTGAAGAAAGAATCAAAACTCAGAGACAAGCAGCTGCTTGACTCCCAAAAGTCTACTAGACCAATGGTCCTCTTGCTCTTGCCTACTCTCTTTATTCTTTATTTTTTTCACCTTTACTGAGGTATAACTGACTAATAAAAGTTGTATCTATTTAAGATGCACAACTTCATGTTTCGGTGTAGATAAATATTTTGAAATGATCACCGCAATCTAACATACTCAAAATTCACATACCACATAGCTACTATTTTTTTTCTTTTTGTGTGTATGTTGAGAACTTTAGATTTTCCCTCTTAATGAATTTCAGGTATGCAATAGAGTATTGTTAAGGAAAATCAATGTACATCTCCAGAACTGACTCATCTTATATAAGTGAAAATTTACACACTTTGACCAGTATCTCCCATTATTCCCTTTTTTCTTGTTCTTGAGCAACCACTATTCTGCTCTCTGCTTCTGAATTTGACAATTTTTGATTTCCCCTTGTAAGTGATCTCATGGAATATTTGTCTTTCTGTGTGTGGCTTATTTCAATTAGTATAATGAACCAGGTTCATTTATGTTATCTCGGATTAATTTTCTATCTAAAAGCTAAACAATACTCAATGGGATGTATATTATTTAATTTTATTCATTCATTTATTCGCTACATACATTTAGAATATTTCCATATCATATCTATTGCGAGTAATGCTGCAATGAACTTGGGATTCAATGATCACTTCAAGACTGATATTTCATTTTCTTTAGATATGGTGGTCAGAAGTACAATTGCTGTATCATATGATAATTCTATTTTTAATGTTTTGAGAACCCTCCAAACTGTTTTCTATAATGAATACACTTCACTCTAACAGTGAACAATGGTTAATTGAAGAGCCTATCCTTTCCTCATTGTGTGTTCTTGGGACTCTTGTCGAAAATCAGTTTTACCGAAATTAATAGATATATTTTTGAGTTCTTTAATCTGTTCCATTGTTATGTCTGCACCATTTTCCTCTGGTTACTGTAGCTTTATACTGTATTTAAAAATCATGAAGTATGATGACACCACTTTTGTTTTACTTTGTCAAGACTGTATTGTGTCTTTGGGATCTTTTGTGGTTCCATATGAATAATTAGTATTGTTTTTCTAATATATGTAAAGAATAACATTTATATTTTGATGGAGACTGCACTGAATCTCTAGATTGATTCAGGTAACACTGGCATTTTAACAATATTAATTCGTACTGTCCAGGAACAGTGATGTCTTTCCATTGAACTGTATCCTCTAATTTCTTTCAACAGTGTTTTATGATGTTCATTGCATAAGTTTTCACTTCATTGGTTAAGACCATTCTGAAATACTTTATTCTTTCTATCTTTGTTACCATAGAGAATAGAATAGTATTCTTAATTTCTTTTTCATCTAGTTCATTGTTAGTGTCTGGCTATGTCACATTTTTTGTATGTAGATTTTATATCAAATGACTTTACTGATTTGTTTATTAGCTCTAACTTTGGACTTAAATTTTAAAATGGGTTATTATTGTAAATCCTATTTACGATTGCTCCCTGAGATAAGGAATTTTTATGTATGTATGTATACACATATGTGTATATACAATTACATATTTCATGCATGTACTACATTGTATTTGTCATCTCTAAAATAAAAAGAAAAGATCTACAAATAATTTTGCAAATGTTCTGACTTTCAACAATTTTACAGATTTCAAGATGTAAATCAGACCCAGTACATTTTTCAAACAATTAAAAAATTCTAACTCCATTGCTGAGATACTTGAGAGACAACACAACTCATCTCAATACTATTTTTCTTTTCATTTAATTTTAAAATTCGAGCTAAACCACAGGTTTTACCTGAGAGTCTCCTTTCAGAGGAAGTAAGCATAATATGAGAAGGACCAAGGAGTGCTGCTGGTGGTTCCTGGAAACTGTGGAATATTGTTCTATTGACAACTAACTATCTTTTCTTTTAGTTAAATTTAAAACTTTAAATAGGGGAGCTTCCTATCTTAAATTAAAAAATAAATTTTTTGAATCAAATAAAGAACTAGAATGTAACAAAATGTCATGGCCTTACTCTACATAGATATTTTGGAGGTGAATAGAGTAAATTCACTCAAGGACTATGTAAGATGATAGCATGCAAAAGAGAATATACTATTAGTTTTGTTTTTTGCAAGTATATGGTCTCATGTCACCATTTATTATCACATAAAAATAAGGTATTTTCCAGTACATTTACAAAATCATTTTTTATTAAGGAGATATTACAGATAAATTTATAGTTAAGTTAACATATATTCACAAGATTTTAAAACTATTTTCAACACAATAAAAAATCATTGAACACACTACAATAACATATTAGATGTAAGATCTGGAATCATTATTTTCATTCTAAGAAATAATTCAATATTGTAATTTTTTTAATTACAGTATTTTCCTCATTTAAATTTTTTCCCAGGAACTGTTTAATTTTCACTTTCTTTTCAACTTCATTAGTAATGTCATTATTTGGAAGATATGTTTTAATAAAGTGTAGGGAATAAACAGCAAGTATATTGCAGTTAACTGAAATATTTTATCAACATTATAGTAACAGAAAACAAATTTGCTAGGGTCCAGAGAGCAGGGAGGTAGAAGTGTATGCTTAGGGCATATCTTACTGTATAAAATTTATATTTAAAAAAAAAAGGACAAACTAAAAATAAAGTATTTCTAGATAAAAGTAGTACAACTGAAGGAAAGAAAAAATTACTTTCCATAGCAAAAATCTAGAACAATACATGACCTTCTATTTACACATTAACCTATTTTCTTATCTAATTAAATAATGTCTGGTTAGTCATGAAGCCTGACTTTATAATGAATAGCTTTGTTTGATAAAACAATTTTCAATATATGTTTGGAATTTGGAAGCAATAGGAGTTTATAACTAAATTAATAATAGAAGAAAGTATGTGACTCTCCATAACAAAAAATAGTTACTTTTAATAATAAATAAGTCATTGTGTAATGTTTACTAAAAATTCTTTATCATAAATAACTCATCTGCTAGCATATTGAATCTTCATAGAAAATAAAGAAGTACACAGACAACGGAAATCTTTGTTATAAAGTTATGCATGAATCTCTTTTAAAATAGGAAATCTATCCATTGTTTGTCTACATGAAAAATGCTATCTGATGAAGATAAATAACTGACCTAAAGGATCCAAGCTTTTGAAAGAAGCATTCAAATTCTAACTAATTGTGTTCTTAATCTTCAGGGCACAATTCTGGCTTCTGTAACATTAGAACATATTTCAGAAACACTGAGCTCTGCTCAAATATCTATATATGACCTTCATTTCAATGACGAGTATGTCTTTTCTCATCTTCTTCACCTAACAGATGTCTCAATTTTCAGGATTCAGCTGTAAAGCTCTTTCATTTCTTAAAATTAATGGTACATATTATATTGCACTGAAGCAATGTTAACAAACACTCTCTACTGTAAATTTTATATGTATTTTTGTTTGGTAGATAGAAGCTATTCAAATTTTTTCATTGAATTAAAATATTTGTCAACTTTATTCTGTATCTAGTTTTCGTATGGTAGAAATGCTTTCTATTGATAGTGAATTCAGAGAACTTACCTTCAAAGGAATTATAATCAATATTATCATATGGCATTTATATTCTGGGTAGAAGCCAGGAGGAACCTTATTTATAGAAGTTATTTATCATGATACTGTCATGTGCTTGTTCTTTTTACAGTAATTAATGAACAGTTACTAAATATAAGACGCTGTGATAAGAATGATAATGTGATATAAGGAGAAATTAGGAAAACATTCAGCTTTTAAGTGTCTTATTATCTTTTTGGAAAACGTGAAAATCAAAATAACTTACTACATAGATAAAGATAAATTATGGGAAACGAAAAAAAGGAACTACTTAGTGGAAGAAAAAGTGTTTAAATCTTATAAGAGAAGTGAAATTTATAGGCTGAAAATAATAGTCACATTGAAGGATCATTGTGATTAATTGAACCTTTACATATGAAAGCAATATCCAAACAATAAAGATCTATAAACATATTCAGTATTATAATCTGAGTTTCCAAAATTGGGGTAAAAGAGAGAAAAGAGTTTTTGGTAGAAAATAAAGAAAGAACACAAGCTACATAGTTTGGGTTTTATTATGTAATCAGTAAAAAGTCATTGTAGTAAATAAAAACAGATATTTTTCTTCACTAAGTTAAGCAAGAGTGCAAAGGTGGCCCGTCATTCTTTTATTAGTCAAGCGCTATGTTTTTCAAGGCATAAACTAGGAGACAAAATTCAATCCTTAATATTATTGTGAAATTTTATCAAAAGAATGGCTACTGACTATCTTCTTCATCAAATATTGGGTATAAGATAACTTTCCATGAAATATATCGATTAACCCATGAAAATATAACTAAATAACTGTAGTCTTTTATGAGTGGAATGTAGGAATCAAAGAATGAAATTTAAAATAAGTTATCATATGTAAAGCCACAAAAGAAAAAGAACAGTCTCATAACAAATACTAAGCAGGTTTGGGTACATGGATCCATATTTAAGAAAATTTATAAATATAAATTACTAATTTTAAATAAATTCTTTATATTTATAATTTAAAACTTTAAAATTCATACCTAATGCCAGTTTTTACTGTTTTTAAGCCACTCCATTATAAATCGAGTAAGAACAGTAGCCAAATAATATTTGTATTTTATGCATTTTCTACTTTTCTTATTTTGTGAAATATAGTGCTAAATTAAAAGAGGAAAACATACTTACTCAAATGAGGATTAACAGGAGCTATAAGAAAAGCAAAGATATAATGTTAGCATGACTTGAATGTCATTTATAAATAAAAGTCTAATCAGTATCTCACAGCACCAAAAACTAATTGGTCTTCCCATGGTGGCAATGGAGAATTATGTCTACAATCCATTTCATTTTTAAAGGATTGAATAGAACCTATTTTGGAGCTCAGCAATAACAGAGTCGAAGTACCCAAAAGATCAATGCTAAATAGCATTTGGGATTTGTTCATTTTCTAAGGAACAGAGTCACTGATATTTTATATTTTAATAATGCTAAATAAAACCTAGAAATCAAAGTTGAGGGTGACAGTAGGGCAGCCTATATTCTAGTTGCTTTAACAATGAAACCAAGTATCAAACAGATTACATTTTTCTTTTTGTTTTTATGTGTGAGTTTTGCTGTTATCCGGTTCTGGTGAAAATAACTAAGGTATATATGAAAATGAAGTAATCCTTTTATATCATTATGTATGTCCTAAAACAAGTAGCTACCTAAAACAAGTATCCTTTGTTTAATTATACCACAGCACACACATGCAAAGACATACACACATATGTGTGGCTTTCAAATGATAATGAATACATTTGAGTTTTTTCTATACCAGAAGAAATATTTATCTTAATAGCTAATTCTTTCTCCAATTGCGCACTAATTTCTACCTGAAGAAGAGTGAATATTTTACATTTTACTGAAACAGCAAAAATATATCTAACCTAAGAGAAACAAAATCTATGTATATATTGATTAGGTGTTTGTTACTTGGAGAGAAAATGTCATGTTGAGTAAAGCAAAACATTGTAGTCTCCCAAGAACACAATGAATAGTTAATGTAACCTGCAGAAGTTTGTCTACTCAGTTAATTCCTAGTGTTTGCCATTAACCACTTTTATTTACACTTGTTTATTTGTCATACAGAATGATAGATAACAAAAATTGCAAGAACATACACATGTATTCACAGGTAATTGTTACAACAGTACATTGAGATCAATTTTTAGCAATGCAAGCTAGTTTCTCTGTTTCCACATAGAGAGGACAGATTGTTCCTATTACTTTAGCTGTTTTTCTGATTCTGCTTTCCCTATTCTAAATTATGAAATGTATAATGTAGAGAAAGGACTACATGTTTACTAGATCTACTGAATTGGAGAAAAAACAATTATTTTCCTTAAAACAATATATTTTAATATGAAAAACATAAAAATTAAAATTATTCATAATTAAAAGAATAGAAATTACATTTCCTATATGTTGTCTTTCAAAGAAGTAAGCATCTTTGATTATGATTTACTTCTAAGAGATGTCACATCTAACGTAACCTCTAGCAAGATTGAATTTCAGTGAAGTTTACAATATTTTCAGTCACCAAATTCACTATAAATAGCACAATTAACTTTTTGATAATCTGCCCCTCTAAATTCTAAATATTGAAGTGAGATTTTTTTCTTCTTTTAATCAAATTTTCATGCCTAATTTCTTATAAATGCCTAATACCATCAACATAACCCATATCTATATTATATAAAGTAATTTTAATTACAATGTTTAAGATTTTAATAATTATGTCTAAGAATGTAAAGAAAATTAAAGTTGAAACTTGAAACTGTGTATCTATTTTCCAGATTGTTTTCATTTTAGTTTATTATATCAGACTTTTGAGTTCATGAATATTTTTTCTATACCTCTTTAAGAAAAATTATAACAATTTATAAACGTGGCAAACAAAGATGCTCTGACATGGGGGGGTGAGCCCTATTTCTATTCAACTTGTCCTCTCATAGTCATTTAATTCTGCAGAACACTGAAACTCCCTAAATATCTTCATCTTTTAAAGGAATAGATATTAATGTAAATTTTATAACGCTATTCCATATTAAGTAGTTTACTACTTTCGACTTATGGGCAGGGAGCACATAAAAATTAGGCAGAAGGAGATAATTCACATTTCATAAAATGTAAGCAAAAACGTTAGACAAATACAACAGAATACTAGTCTGCACAATGCAGTCGTGGAGGTGATTACAAAATAACAAATGTTATTCTTCACTAATATTTATATCACTAACAAAGGAAAATATATTTTAAAGGACCACATCAACAGAAAAGTGTACTTTTACATTCCTTGATATCTTATGAATATCCCACTCTATTTTATATATCTTAAGGTTGAAGGAAAATTAAATAAAATAATGATGAGAAAAGGGTGATAAAACTCTGAGTTTTTTAAATTTCTCATTTTATTTTTTACTTTTGACAGTACTCACTGTTTCCCTCTTAGTAGGAAAATACACTTAAGCAAAACAAGAGAAATTAAACTGAAAGAAACATAATATATCATGCTTTTACATCAAGCTCTGATCATTAATAATAACATAATAATATTCCACTGTAGCAATGGAGAAAATGGATCGAATATTTTTCCACTGATTCATTCAACCCTGAAAAATGCATCGACAATCCTAGAGCTAGTTATTATTAAAATTTCAACTGCAAAAATTATACACTACAATTACTTAGTATACATCAAAATCATATCATCTATTTGTCACTGCTTCTAATTTTTAGATAGGGTTTCTGATAATATTTTTTCACGAGTTTCTATTTTTATACAAGTAGAACATTTAAATAGTAAATAAATATTAAATGCATATAGTTTATAAAGGCAAGCTATTACTAATATACATAAATACATACGTATACAGAGACACATATTTAGATTTTTTAGCCTAAGTAATTTAAAAGAAAAATAATGCACAAAATAATCGGTTAGGATGCCCTTCAATAAGTGAATAAACAAAGTGTGATACATCTATATATCTATATTATTCAACAACAATAATAAATGAAATGTCAAGCACAAAAAAAATGTAAAGTTTTGTGCTATTTCCTGTCACATTTCCTTCCTCTTATATCCCAAAACAGCTCCCCTGTAATCATGGCACAGTTAGATTTAACAGTCTCTACCTGCTTATGGCTTGGATTTATTCACTCACCAAAATCTGCCCAGTTATCAAAAAATTATTATGCATAAATTACCTCAGAGGCATCAAAGATAGTACACAAAGAAATAAAATGAACTTTTTGCACTCATTTCCAAAAACGATATGGATAAACCATAAATTAATTTTGCCAACTGAGATAAACCAATTCAAAAAGACTACATGCTATATGATGCTGACTATACTACATTCCGGAAAAGGCTAAACTACAGATAGTAAAATATTACTAGTAGTCAAGATTATAAAGAATAGGGAGGGACAAGTAAGTTGAACACAGGACATATTTGGAGCAGTGAACCTATTCTGCACAATGCTGCAACGGGGGACAAATAACATTGTACATCTATCAAATCCATATGACTGAACAACACAAATAATAAATGTAAACTAATAATAATGTGCCAATACCACACTAATATATTATATATGAAATATTGTCACTTGACTGATAACTCAGAAAGTTAATTTGATAAATTTTAATTAGTGTTTAAATTTGGTAGAGCACTATACCCACATAATCTATATAGTTTAATATGCAAATATATCCTTTTATATAAAAGGATACTTACCACTATATTTGATGACACGAATTGTTGAATCTCCTTCCCCAAATTTGGTGAGAGGAGTTAGTCGCACTTCATAAGCCTCTGGCTTAATTAGCTCAGTCAAATTATATGTAATTAATTCTCCCTTTTGAATATTCCCATTTATTTTAATCTCCTGTTCCCACCAACGTTGCTGTCCAGCCTGAAATAAAATAATTGCATAATAATATTGCCAGTATTTTCTTCAGAGATACTTATTATGCTCTAATAAAATGGGAAATGAAGTATTCTGAAATTTTATTACATAAGAGAGTATATTATGTTATATAAATACATTTTATTAAAGTTTAATTTTCAATAAGAAGCAAAAAATTTGAAGATATTTCCATATGGAGGTTTGCAGATAATTATTAAATAATCACAGAATAGTTTCGCTGATTTAAACAGATCTTATGTTAAGAGTCAGAGAGCTAAAAACAGTAGTCTCTGATCTGGAAAATTGGAGATATGAAAGTTTACTTATTATTTAGTATACTTAAGGCATATAAAATATTTTAATACTTTCAACTTCATTATATTAATAAGCATATTTATTATACAGTAGTTATCAGGAATTATTCTAGACATTAAAGTTATAAAACATGACTACGAAATCCCTTTTTTAGTCTATTAAAAAGAGGCACAACAGAAATAAAATGAATGTACACTATAAAATGATTTTAAGTAGTCATCTGTACAAAAAAGGAAAATAAAAAATAACAAGGGGAACAAGAATGATAGTGGGGAGCTTGGTGAGAGGGACTCTTTACCTAGGTAATCAAATCAACTTAAGAAAATCAAATACTTTTGGAAGAAAGTAAGATGAGGGTGAAAAATTTACCAAAGGATTTAGCAAAATCACAACAATGTTCACTTAGAGATAAGTGTTAGCAGAGGAATAGAAAAGATGAAAACTTGATTGGGACCAATTATTGGAATAGTTTCAAACAACTGTCCTCAGTGACTGAGTTTAACATTGTCTCTCACATTGAAAAATTCAAGGCACAATTTTACAGTTACACAAAATATTCAGGAAAAAATTCAACCTTATATAAATTCTCCAGAGATAGTAAATAATTCCACAACATCTTTTTCTTTAACTCAAACCAGAAACTTTAAGGATAGTACAAGAAAGGAAAATTACGTATATAAAATCCAAACTTTCAAGTATTAATAATGGTAAGTTATGTTACATGCAGTTTGATTTATCTTTCAAAAGTGCACAAATTGTTTAACATTAGGAATGTACATTTATTACATACATTAGTATAGCTAAGCGATAAAGGAGAAAACCTATTCATATTAGATGGAGAATACTGACAATCTTCAACTCCTTTTTATAATAAAACTTTAGCAATAGGAGTGAAATTCATAAATTTGCTAATATTCAACAAAAACTAATGCTTATATATTAGATTTCATTTAAAATCACAAATGAGATAGCATTAAAAATTATACTTTATTAGCAATAAAATATAAAATTGGAAAATTGAAATAAAATTGTATGGTTGTCAACACTTAAATCTCTTTTTCTTGACAGGTGGACTTAAATAGTACACCAAAAAACCCATCACAATTACACTTATAAATTGAAAACAATTTAAAATAAAACTCTCAATTTGCAATAGAAAACAGATCTATGAATGCAGTCATTTTCCTCTACATTAACAATGAACAAATGGAATTTAAAATTCATAATACAGTATCACTTGCAATAGCACCAAAGCAAGTTGGAATAAATATAAATACAAAAAATGTATATGAGATATTTTTGAGGAAAACTGCAAAATACTGATGAAATAAATAAAAAAAAAACAATGATATTTCACGTTTAAAAATGGGAAGATTCAATATTATCAAGAAGTCAGTTCTGCTCAATTTGATTTCTAGATTTCAGGCAATCTTAATCAAAGTTCCATAAAATTATATTGTGATACAGACAAACCAATTCTAAACTTTATGTGGAGATAAAAGACCTGGAATAGTCAAGACAATATTTAAGAAGAAAAACAATACTGGAAGATTAAGGCTGCTCTGCTTAAAGACTTACTTAAAACTACAGCTATCAAGATAGTGTGGTATTAGCAAAAGAATAGAAAATCAAATCAATTGAAGAGAATAGAGGGCCCCAAAATAGAACTATGTAAACAGAGACAACTTATCTTTGACAAAGGAGCAATAATATTACAATGGAGCAAAGAAAGTCTTTTCAATACTTCCTGCTAGGGCAGGAAGAATATCGGAAATCTTTGACCGTCTGCTCAATACGGTTGTGAACCTAAAACTACTCTAAAAGAATAGACTTAAGAAATCTGTTGTCACTTTACAATTTCCTGTTCTTTGTAGATATTTTTAGTTTCCTTTTATTCAATAAGTATTATAAGTGCAGTTGCCTTATAATGTGTCTGATACTTTTTCTATCTATAATTTATGGTTTCTTTGCTTACTGCATTTTTCTCCGAGAGTTTACCAGGTTATTTTTAACTGTTGTGCTGTTGATCATATGGCTAAAACAGCATTACTTGGGGTTCTTTGAGGCTGGAGCCAAAAATAAATTCTTTAGAGATTTTACCTTTGTTTCTGACATGTTCCTAAAATGTATAGTTCACTTTTACTTAGATTATGAAACTTTTTGGTTCACTATTAAAATGGAGATGATTTTTGATGATGTATTATTCCTAATTACATAGTTTAGACGGCTATATTGCTGGAAATAAATATCTCAAATATGTGTCATAGCACAATACTCGATAAATGCCAAATAATGAAATGGAAGAGAAAACCCATATATATATATATATAATATATATATATAATATATATATAATATATATGTATGTAGGGTTATTCACATAGAAAACAGGTAAAATATAATTATCAAAATGGTTATTTATATGGAAAACATAAAGTGATCACTATCTTATATGTTTTACAGAAACATCTATATCTGAATTATCTAGTGCTTATAATGAAAGACAAAAACTATATCATTTAGAAAAATTACAGAATGTCATTATGACCTTATTGAATTTTTCTTAAGCAGAATAGGACAAAAATCATTAATAAGGAAAATATTGACAAATTAATCAATCTTAAATTTTAAGTAATAATTAAAATTTGACTATTGGTAAAAATATAATTTTGTCAGTGCTTGCCATTTAACACAGAAAATAAAGGCAGAGCTTTGAAGAATATACTTTAAACACATATAAGTCAACTCAAATATATTCAAAATCTTTTATCTAAATAAGAAAATGAATTCAATAGCAAAATGAGTCCAATAAGACCAGATATTTCATCTATGAGGAAAATCAAGTAATTCACTGGAGAATAGACTCAACCTCATCATTAATCAAGGAAACTGAAATTAGAATCACATTATCTCCTAGTATTGGATAAACAAACACTTATAAAAATACCAATATTAAAGTTTAGTGTAGATATAAAATAATGAGAATTTATATACATGTCAAGAATGGGGGTGAGAGTGGATGGATAAGGTTTCATTTACATATAAGCTAACCTGTTAGCCTGCAACAGTATTGTAAAACTACCAGAAGACAAGAGACCTCCCGGTCAAGGAAAAGGCCTCCAGACAAAATAGGCATTGAAAACTTTCCATGTACATAGTTTCCCCTTGCTTTCTAAGTCCCTAGAATTGCCTAGGGGAACGTTGGGTTTGCATCACATCTGAGGGATCCTTAGCTTCAGATATCTTGGTATCTTATATTTAACAATAATCAAGCCAACTGCCCAAGAGGGAGATGTTATATTTATTACACTGGACATTAAACAGGCTTTCCATCTGCTCCCAACTATCTATACATGTTAAGAATGTTTGCTATGTAAATAACCTTTAAAAGATAGCTTACAATAAAAAGACTATCTCTGCAAACAATATGCCAAAGGAATAGATAAACCAAGAACTGTTTTCTAAAAAAAGACTTGATGACTATGTCAATTGGGATAAGTATGGAGAACAATCTAGTAATAAAAACAATTCTACAAGGAGAACAGATGAACTTATGTGTACAAAGAAACAGGGAGACTCATGGCATAGATAATACAGAAAATGGCCCAAACACCTATCAAAGAGGTAGAATAGTTGAATTGTAGACTCTTTATAAAATGGAATGCAAGGTATAGTATGAAAAATGAAACTAAGCTGCAAACATCATCATGGATACATTTCATAAAAGTAATATTTAGCTAAAATTAATTTTGAAATGGTCATGGAAAGTTTTAAGCATACATTTTGGAACAAGATACATAGGTAGTAGTGTGTAGTAGAGTATAAAAAACACAGAAAATAATAAAGATCAAATTTAAAATACTGATCACTTGGGTTAGGAGAGCTTCAAGAAGAGAAGATAAAATTGTGAGGGATAAGCACATTTGGAAATTTTCTGTTTCATTAAATTGACAGTTGATATACAAATTATGATTATATTATTTTTTTGTGTATTCTTGAAATGTTTTTGAATTTCAAGAAGAAATTTAGAGGCTAAAGGTTAGAGACAGGCAATTATGAATTTTCTGAAAAACTCTTGATTTCTAATATAGTGCTCTCTTTTATTGTTTAACATTTACATGTGCAGCTACTCCTTATTTTTTGCTGGGCTGCTTCTCCTTTTCCTGAATTCGAATTGATAACCTGAAGGATTTTACAGTTGGTGTTTTGATATTCTTTCTTAGTGGTTGTCATATTTAGGCATGCAAGAGAGTCAAAAATGACTTCGTTAAAAAAAAAAAAAATCCTTATGAGTCCTGAGGGTTTAGCAGTTAAATCTTCAGCCTTTGGCCCATGCAGTCCAGGGTTAAAGAGGTTGGGAGGCAAAACCAAAATAAGCAATTATATAAAATAAAATAAAATAAAATGCTTCTTCCTCTGCTCTCTTCCTGCCTGCCTGTCTACTCAAATTCAGTCCTGCTTGCAACACAACTTTGGAAAAAGAAAAAGAAAAAAGGAAACAAAATTCCAAGTCTTAACCACTACTAATTCTGCTTCATAGAGGAGAAAAAATAGAATCGTTGAATAAGGTTAAATATAACTTTAAAAAAGAATTTTCTCCTCTATATGGATTTGGATGCTAGGGCTATATTTGGTGTGGTCAAAAGTAGTGAAATGTGGTGAAAGTCTTGCTAGATCACCTTATTAATACCAATGACTTCTAATACCTTTGCCTTGATGACTCCACTCCCTAACACGTGTCTTCAGATCAGATATTAAATAATAAATAAACAAACAAAACCTGACTGTACCTATTAGTCCTTACTATTTGTCAGGCACTATGTCAACTGTACTATGCTTATTATCATGTTTAGTTTACCATAATCCCTAGAGGGAGGGAATCAATGCAAATGAGAAAACTGAGGCAGGGAGAAGTTAATGAAAACTGAAGTTAAAGAAAGTAGAAGCTGCAACACCCTGTTATACCAAAATTACTTTTTCTGGTATCACTTTCTCTTTACTGCCTCAGAATTTATCACACCCTTAATTATTTAATCTATATAGTTATGATACGCTTACAGTACTATTTTTTTTACATATAGATTACATAAGCCAGAAACAATTATTAACTTTTATACCTACAGTTTCTGGTCATTAATTTGATAAAGATATGATAAGATTAAATTTTAACACTCATGTGCCTCCAAGACAACAGAAGGAAATCAGACTAAGAGATAATGGTATATAATTACTGAATATGCCTACACTGGTAAAAAGGAACATAAAACATGTGACAGAAAGTATTTTAAGCATGCACAGTTGATATGAGAAATTTTAAAGTTTCTATCAGTTCTGAAGGCTAAAAATTTTATAAAATAAAGTGAAAATGAGAATGCTTCATTTTCTTTAGATTTTTATATATCTGAACTAAAGGCAAAGAATTATTATTTCAGGACACAGATAAAAGCTACATATATATGTAATTTGAAAATTTGCTATTATTTAAAGACACAAGTTTAATCAAGGTGCAAATTTCTAAGTGTTAATGTAAGTTTAATACCATTAAATATTTGTAGTGTATCCCAAGGGGAGACTGTAGGTATTCTGCTCTTTTAATGAGATGCTCTACTTTAGTCATTTTAGTTGGCAAATACATTTATGTTGTTACTTATTACAAATTCCAGAGTATGTAACTTCATATGTGTATTAAAAAAGCAATAACTTTGAATCCAAATCTTTAATTTAAAGCTGTAATGAAAGTGTATACTTCAACAGTTGAGAAATAAGCAATTAAATACTCCAGATTGTATTTCAGTGAACTGTGCAAAATGGAAAAATGGAAAACTAAATGCAATGTTTGCACACACACAAAGGAAAATGCAATATTAATCTATTGTTTAGAGGCAATACCACAATATTCTCAGAGAACCTGGATTCCAAACCACAACTACAGATAACAGTTCCAGATTATATAAATATGTTGATATGAAAGCAATGTTTTAAAACTTTTTGTCATTTCAATATTTAAACAATGTTCATTAACTTATTTTCTTAGTATCTATATAACTTTCATAAGACTTAAGAGGAAGCCTCAAAACCTAAAAATCCTGTACAATAAAGCATATTTTAAAAACCTAAAGTTTGCTATTTTAACCACAGAGGAAAACAAAAGACTGTTGTTGAAAGGAACAGGAGAAAAATAATTTAATACTTCTTAATTTTAAAAGGAACAAAAATTTGCACGCCTTGGTGGAACAGCAGTTAGGTCAATCATCTCAGAAGGATCAGGCCACATACCCCTGGTTCGAGTCCCCGGCCTTGGGGGGGAAGCAACCAGAAAGAACAACTAAATAAAAATAAAATAGGGATGCTTCTTCCTCCTCTTTCTTCCTGCCAGCCTGCCTACTTGCTTTTAGTCCTGTCTGTAACTTTCCTTAAAAAAAAAAAAAAAGATTTAAAAAAAGAACAAAAATAACTAACTCCTTTAAGCAGAAAGCTGCAAGAGACTCTGAAATGTGGACAATAAACAGCCGCCACCTTTCCCTTTTTTTTTGAACTGCAAACCTTTTCAGCACTATGATGAATGAATATGAACTATCCTATGAAAGGAGAACCTAAAGAGGCACAACCACTGAATATAAGACATACACACATATTTATTCCATTTGTTTTGAAGCAACCCCATAAAAAGCTGAATACCCAATTATGTAGAAATGTATACTTTTTTTTAAAGGAAAGGTACAGAAAGGAATGAAGGCAAGCAGAGGCAAGCAGGCAGGAAGAGAGAGGAGGAAGAAGCAGTCCGTTCATTTTACTTAGTTATATATTTTGGTTGGTCCTGTTGGTCCCAGGAAGTGAACATGGGACCTTGGAATGTAAGCAGACTGCACTCAGCCTTTACTACACCAGGGTGCGTCAGTAGAAATATTTTTTTTTTTAATTAAAATACAACTGAAGGAACGTTGCATCATTACAGTATATTTGTTTAAGATGTGCATCATTGTCAATCAGCATCTGTGATGAACCTATTAAGTTTACCAGCAAAGGTTAAATTATTTCATTTATCATACAACTGTTCACCCAATTTATACCCTCCCCTTTCTCTTCTGGAAATCACTATTTGATCCTACAGACTAAAAGTCTCTTTGTGTTTGATTTGGTTTATTTGATTTCTCTATATTCCAGACAAGAGTAAAATCATGTGATGTTTACCATTCTCCCTGACTTATTTTACTAAGCATAATTCCCTTTAGGTCCATCCACATTGTTGTAAATGAGAGGATACCATCTGTATATATAGCTGAGTAGAATTCCATCGCTTATATTCCATTGCAAACTGAATTTGCAGTTAATCATTCAGCTGTCTGTGCTACTTGTAGAAACTGAATGAAACCAGACACCCTGTCAACCTGTTGATACCCTAGGTGATGGCTGCCCTGCTAACTCTAAAGAGTTGTAACTACAAGAACAAACTTTTCCAAGGGCCCCAAGCCACTGATGGTTAAGGGGTTGAGATTTTGACCTCTGACTAAATTTTAATATTGTGCCCTCCAGTGTAGTCACCTCACAGTTAAAAGAAATTCCTTCCACTGAAGTTTTTGGTTCAGTGAATGAAAATTCTTCAGTTAGCTCTGTGTACACTTTGTTGGCTCTCCCTGCTCTTTGTCTCACCTTATTTTTCTCCCTTCAGTGGCTGAGATGTGACTGTAATACTGGTGTCCCTCCCAATTTTGTATAGCAGTGTCCTGGGCAGAATTCCTGGTAAAACAGTGCCTTGGTTTTTCTGACCCTTTCTGGGTCTTCCTATCACTTTTCCTAGTGGAGATGTCTGTCCCTCAATCCTTGTTTTTTTGAAGCCTATCTTTTCTATTTACATGCATTTTTTGTTAGGTTTTTAAAATATGCTTTATTGTACAGTATTTTTAAGGGAGGGCATGAGCTCAAGATCCAGCTAATCTTATATATTGGGTAGAGTCCCCCCATTTTACAGAACACTTCTATTTATGTTTGGAAATCACACTGGTGGTAAAAAATAAAAGCTGATGTCAACCCAGGAATTACAAACCCTAAATCTTATACTTTTATGATTATCCCATAGGGTATATGCTAGTTAGGATAACATTTTGGCTTAAATTCAAATTGCCTTGTGACCTCAAATGAAAGTGACATATACTTTAAGATGAATGCTATTTTAATAAGATCTTTTGGTGATAAAGGGATAATAAATAACATGGCATTAAATAACCTTGTTGGTATTTGCTAATAACTAATAATAGCATACATTTATCTATTTAATTATATAGCCTTTTCCTCTTCATTACTACAAACTTGAATCTTATTCTTTTCACTCAGTATAAATTTGTCTGAATTAGAGTCACTTTTCAACACCCTAGAAATATTTTTTCATACTTTATTCATAATATTAACACATTTATAAGTTAGTGTATTTTTAGGTATACAGATGCTTAATAGTTTTGCCTGTCATTTTTTTGTTACTTGAATTACATCTACATGGAAATTAAATAGCTATTCTTGAGAGATAGCTTGAAGTTTTTAAAAGACTGATTTATGATCAGTGCTTCAATAGATTACGTCCACATTTAGGCTTGAAAATTCTGTACTATCTCCTGTAGGTAACAGCTATTGCTTTTCATTGCATTTCCATTCACAAGCATATAATGGTACATAATGTTTTGCAATTATTTTATTCATAATATATCTATCAACGTATGTCTTATTGCAATATTAAAAGTTTTTTAGAAAGCATGTAGGGATCCATGTTTAAATCAGAATTCAAAAATGCAAAGAATACAGTTGTAGTGATTGAAGTTTGAACTCGACAGAGCAGTTTATAAGCAGATGGATGACAATATTTGATAAATAACTCAATCGTGTAACTGCTAGCAAGTTCATTTAAAAACAGCATAATGTGTAAAAACTAGCAATAAATAATTCTAAATATGGAACATTAAAAATGTATAGGAAGCAATTTTAGAATTGAGGATCTATAACAGTGCAGTCTTCAGCACAAATAACCTTATACTTGCTGGTAAGTTTTTGTAAAACTCAGTAAAAGCTACAATAAACCTTAAGATTTTTGACGTGAAAATATACCCTTATAACTTAACATAAGGGGTTATATGTACTTATGCATATTTTAAGTTCATATTTACCCATAAGCAAAAATTAGATGCCACTTTTTAGGATCCAAGTAAATAATTTAGGAGCATGATTAAGGTACCTATGGTTCATTAATAAGATCCATGTTATTATAATTTTGAAGACTATATAGAAACAGAAAATCTCTAGGATATAAAGTAGCAGAATGTAAAATATAGACAGGATTTTAGTTATACAAAATAAATCTATTGAGAAGATATGTAAAATAAGATCTATTGTATTAGGAGGTTATACATGATGAAAAAACTCCTTAGGTTTCATATTAAATAATAGTTGGTAAAAATATAGCAATAATGATAACAGTGACAACAAGATGAATTGCAAAGTACTGAAAAGTAAGTAAAATGAACTCTCCTTAAGTCTTAACAACTATTATTTGAAAAAGGACATCTTGAAGACTATTTTCACTATTTGCAGAGATGAGTCACAGTTTTCAGCATCAAGGTCTACAACTTGAAATGTATACAATATCTGGAAATTCTGATTCCGAAGGTTAGTCTCAGAATAACATTACAACATGATATTGAAGAGTTTTAGAAAGGTACATTTGGTAGAAATCAGAGCAATTGTGGATTTCATAAGCATCAATACGCTTTGCTGAAAAATAGAATATTTCTTAAATTGAATTTTCTGACATCATTTCTGATAATGGAAACTAATTCTTGCAATTTCAGTTAAATTCAATATATTTAAAATTTGAACTTGATCACCTCAGATTTTAAACTCTGTCCCTTTGATTACAACCTGTAGAGTGCTTAAATCAGGGCAAATAGAGAAAGCACTTTCCCCAGCTAAACACTAACCTTTTGGCATAATGGTGAAAGGAGATGCTTATTGCCTGAATTACCCTTCGTTCCCAAAGATATTGTCTCAGATTTTTTTCAACTTCTTCTGAGCTTTCCTGTCTGAATTAGCATTTATCATTTGTCATTGGACCTGCCTTGACCCTTGGTCAATATTTCTATTCAATCTGCATCAGAGGAAAATAACAGGTCCTTTGGCTCTAACAGCATTCTCTCTGTCCTTTCTCAGGGGTTTGGTGACAGCTTTCCTTGCACTGCAGAGAATCATGAGTAGCCAGGTCACATCCCTGAAAATCTGGCAGAGAGACATTATTCCAGGTGTGCCCAGATTGAACCCAGTACTTCTAGACAAGCCTCACAGTCTTCCTTAGCTGTGAAGGGACTTCACATCTTTACTCAAGCAGGTTGTAGGTTCATGTCTCAGGAAATTTTAGAACTTAATCCATGGATCTTCTCTTGATTTAACTAAAACACTCCTTATGCCTCAAGATTCTGTATTTTCATTGACAGAAAGTCTTTTGGAGCTCAATATTTTTTCTTCCTCAGTCACTTCCTATCCATTTCCCCTACCACAGACTTCCATTTAATATAAAATCAAGGCTTTTAATGAGTTTTTACTTAGAATTTATAAAATTGATTCATTGTTCATTTGTCATTTAAAAGATTTTTGTGGTAGTGTATGTATGTAAATATACCTTCACATTTTTGACAATATATCTCAGTCTTCTTTGTTGCAATTTCACATCATGATGCAACATGATAAAAGAGAATTACAAGAATTTTAAATAATGCATTTGCTAATATTTCAAATCCCCAACTTCCCTTTGCAATCAGTTTTTAAAATACACAACAAATTAATATCAATGTGCATTTAACTTTGAATATCTTGAAAGTTATTCCTTACAGTGTTTCTAATTTATATTTATTATCATAATAGCTACCTGATTACAAAACAACCCTGAAGTAAATTGAAAATTGAGTGGGTCTACAGTTTCATAAATCTTTCAGTCTTTTTATCACTATACTAAGCTTTCTCTCCTTGCCTAACAGTAAACCAATGCAGTGTGGAGGGATGTAATTGGATACACAGGTAGAATCACTGGTAAATATCACTGTTATATAAATAAAAAACTTTGCAAGTATATTTCAAAGGTGATATAAAAAAATGAGATCTAGTCATTAGGTAAATAGAACAAAGTTTTCATAGATGACCAAATGAAATTTGCTTTTAAAATGATCATAGAAATGGAAAAATAGAAGTAGAGGAAAAAAAGAGCCAAAAATGCCCTAAATAAGTGAAGGCTGTTATGATGATTTAAAGTTAAAAATAACTCCAGGGATAATTAGGGAAAATATTTGAAGAGAAATCTGAATAAAAGTTCTTTAGCATTAATATTTCTGCAATAGCAAAATGTTAAGTGAAGGAGTTAAAAACACAGACTAATATTTTACATAGCCATAAATATTTGGGACGTATTTTTTATTGTAGTCATTATTCTATACATTAAAATAATTTCCTATGTATAGGTTCCCTATTTCTTACATATATTTCAACACACCATGCCCTAAACCAAATCACCAAATGTTCTTCTCCATTGTCCAGTGGGCTCCAATACCATTTGCCACAGTGCACCCCATTCCCTTTTGATAACCTGAGTTTTGTTGCAAATGTTCGAGTTGTTTTTGTTTCATCTGTTCCATTTTTGCCTATTCACAGTCCACCTATGAGTGAGGTCATATGGTATCTATATTACTTCTTTTGACTTGTTTCACTTAGCATTATCTCCTCTAGTTCCATTCATGTTGATTCCAATGACAGGGTTTCATTTCTTGAAATGGCTATGCAGTATTCCACTGTATATACGTACCACATTTTCTTTATCCATTCATCTGATGTTGGGCACTTAGGTAATTTCCAGTTTTTAGCCATTGTGAATAGGGCTGCAATAAACCCGGGGATACATACATCTCTACAGATGGTGCTTTTGTCTCTTTTGGGTAGATGCACAGAAGTGGAATGATGGAACATGTGGGATTTCCATCTTCAGTTCTTTGAGGAATTGCCAAACTATTCTCCATAGGGATTGTACAAATTTGCACTCCCACCAATAGTGGAAAGGATTCCCTTTTCTCCACATCCTTGCCAGCATTTATTGCTTCCAGACTTTTGAAAATAGCCAGTCTTTCAGGTATGATGTGATATCTCATTGTTGTTTTAATTTGCATTTCCCGATAGCCAGTGAGTAGGAACATAATTTCATGTGACTGTTGACCATCCGTGTATCTTCTTCAGAAAAGTGTCTCCTCAATTCCGCCTCCTGTTTTTTGATTGGATTGCCTGTTCTTCTGTTTTTGAGTTTTATGAGTTCTTTGTATATTTTAGATTTTAAACCTTTGTCGGAAATATTGAATGCAAATATCTTCTCCCAGTTAGCAGGTTTCCTTTTGGTTTTGGTGATGTTTCCTTTTGTTGTGAAGAAGCTCCTCAGTTTGATGTAGTCCTAGTTGTTTATTTTTCTGTTTGTTTCCCTCGATGGTAGAGTTGAGTGCCCAAAGGCTTCTGTATGACTGATGTCATGGAAAGTCTTTCTTACTTTTTTTCTAAGAACTGTATCATTTCTGTCTTATGCCCAAGTCTCTAACCCATTTTGAGTTAATTTTTGTGAATGGTGTTAGAGTGGTCTAGCTCATTCTTTTGCATACGGATGTCCAATTTTCCTAATACCATTTATTGAAGAGACTTTCCTTGTTCATCGTACACTTTTGGCTCCATTGTCCTAGATTAACTGACTGTACGTGAGTGAGTCAGTTTCTGGTGATTCAGTGCTATTTCACTGATCTGTGCCTCTATTATTGTTCCAGTACCATAGTGCTTTGATTACTATTGCTTTGTAATATAATTTGAAGTCTAAAAGTGTAATCCTGCCAGATTCGTTCTTTTTTCTAATGATTATTTTGGCTTTTTTGGGGCCTTCTGTTGTTCCACACAAATTTTAAGATTTTTTGTTCTGTTTCCTGAAAATAAGCCCATGGGACTTTAATGGGGATTTCATTAAACCTATATATTGCTTTGGGCAAGATGGCCATTTTAATGATACTGACTCTTCCCAGTCATAAGCAGGGAATATCTTTCCATTTCTTTGTGTCCTCTATTTCCTTTAAGATGAACTTGCAGTTTTCTTTGTATAGATCTTGTACTTCCTTTGTTAGGTATATGCCCACATATTTCATTCATTTAACTTCTATTATAAATGATGTGATTTTTATGATTTTGTTTTCCTCTAGCATGTTGTTTGTGTACAAAATGCAACATTTTTGTGCATTTATATTGTATTTTGCCACTTTACCGTATTCATTGATGTGGCCTATAAGTTTTTTGATAGTTTTTGAAATTTTTAATATATATAATCATGTAGTCTGTAAATAATGGTGCAAATTACTTCCTCCTTTCCAATTTGGATTCCTTTTATTTCCTTTTCTTGCCTAATTGCTCTGGCTAAGACCTCCAGAACAATGTTAAATAGCAGTGGTGAGAGTTGACAACCTTGCCTTGTACCTGACTTAAAAGGAAATACTTTCAATTTTTCGCCCTTGACTATGTTGGCTGTGCATTTTTCATATATGGCCTTTATTATGTTGAGGTATGTGGCTTCTATTCCCTTTTTATGGAGGGTTTTTTTTATCATAAGTGGTGCTGGATCTTGTCAAAAGTTTTCTCTGCATCTATTGATATGATCATGTGGTTTTTCTCTTTGTTCTTGTTGATATGGTATATGACAATAATAGGTTTATGAATGTTGAACCATCCTTGCATTCCTGGGAAGAATCCCACTTGGTCATGATGGATAATCTTTCTGATGTATTGTTGAATTTGGTTTGCTAATATTTTGTCAAGAATATTTGCATCTATGTTCATTACAGATATTGGTTCTGCAATTTTCTTTCTTGGCGACATCTCTGTCAGCTGTTGGTATCAGTGTAATGTTAGCCTCATAAAAAGCATTTGGGAGAGTTCCCTGTTAAATATTTTGGAAGAGCTTGAGAAGAATAGGTATTATTCTCTAAAGCTTTGGTAGAAATCATTGGAGAAACCATCTGGTTCTATGTTTTTATTTTTGGGGAAGTCCTTGATTACTTCTTTAATTTCTTTGCCTGTGATTTTTCTGTTCAGGTTTTCCAATTCTTCAGTCTTTTCTAGAAATCTGTCCATGTCCTCAAGTTTGTCCATTTTGGTGGCATAGAACTGTTCATAGCAGTCCCTTAAGATCTTTTGAATTTCTGTGGTATCTGTTGCAATTTCTCCCTATCATTTATAATTCTAGTTATGAGAGTTTTCTCCCTTTTTTTGTGAGTCTAGCCAATGGCTTGTTAATTTTGTTTATTTTTTTGAAGAACCAACTTTTGATTTCATTGATCTTCTGAATTGTCTTTTTGTTTTCTATTTCATTTATTTTTGCTGGAATTTTTATTGTATTCTTTCTTCTGCTGATTTTTGACTTTAACTGTTCTTTCTGTAATTATTTTAAATGCAGAGTTAAGTTGTTTATTTGCAATTTTTCTTGTTTCTTGGGATAGGCCTGGATTGTGATGAATTTTCCTCTTAGTACTGCTTTTGTTGCGTCCCATAGATTCTGATATCTTGTGTCCTCATTCTCATATGTCTCTAAGCATTTTTAAAGTTCTTCTTTGATTTCCTCTTTTACCCAAAGTCCTTTAGGAGGATATTGTTAAGTTTCCAATCAGTTTGGGGTCTTCCAGCTTTCTTTTTGTGTTTGACTTCCAGTTTTAGGCCATTGTGGTCAGAGAAGATGCTTGATATGACCTCAATCTTTGTAAGTTTATTGAGAGATGCTTTGTATCTCAGCATATGATCAATCCTTGAGAATGTTCCATGAGCACTTGAAAAGAAAGAGCAATCTGTAGTCATTGGGTAACGTATATTTTCTATTAGAACTATCTGTTTCAGATTGTCATTTAAAGTGGCTGTTTCCCTGTTAATTTTCTGCCTGGTTGAGTGTCCATTGCTGTAAGTGGGATATTGATGTGGCCCACTATTATTGTGTTGCTGTCAATGTCTCTCATCAGAGCTGATAATATTTGCTTCATATATTTTGATGCCTCTTCATTTGTTGCATATATGTTAATATTATGTCTTCCTGATGGATTGATTCTTTAATTATTAGTGTTCATCTCTGTCTTTTATGCTTTTTAGATGGAAGTCTGTTTTATCTGATATGAGTATAGCTGTTCCTGCTCTATCGTGTTACCATTCAACTGTAGGACTGTTTTCTAGCCATTGACTTTGAACCTTTGTTTATCTTTGGATGGAGGTGGGTTTCCTGAATGCAGCAGAACGTGGGGTATGCTTTTTAATCCATTCAGTCACTCTGCATCATTTGGTGAGTTCAGTTCATTAAGATTTAGGGTGGTTACTGACACATAGCTGCTTAATGTCATTTTATAATTCTCCATTTGCATGTTGCTCCAGATGATGCCTTTGTTCTCTTCCTCTTCTTAGGTCAGACGGGTGCAATTATGTTTTGATTGATTTTGCCTTTGTTTTCTGCTTCACTTTTTCTCTGGGCATATATTTTTAGGTTACTCTGAAGTTAGCATTCACAGTGTATGTTATCTCCTAATTTTTTGAAAGCATATTAGTCTTCCACTCAATCTAACTATCCATATTTTTGCTCTCTTCTCTTCCTCCCAACTTTTAATATTTGTTGTCTTACTGTTTTTCTGTGGGATTTCTTTACACTTTATAGAGCATTCTTTCTTTATTATTTTTGCAAAGCTTTTTTGTGGTGATAAACTCCTTTAACTTTTTCCTCTCAGAAAAGCTTTTCATCATTCCTTCAGTTCTGAATGATAATCTTGCTGGATATATTATCCTGAGCTGAAAATCCTTTTCTTTCAGCACTTTGAATATATTATGCCATTCCCTTCTGTTCTGTAACATGTCATTTGAGAAGTCCGCTAAGAATCTTTTGGGGGCTCCTCTGTATGTGACATGTTTTCCTCTGGCTGCTTTTAATAGTCTTTCTTTATCTTGTATTTTTGACATTTTTATGATGTGTCTAGGTGTATTTCTGTTTGGGTTTCTTTTTTAGGAATTCTTTGAGATTCCTGGATCTGGAGTCTTGCTTTATTCTTCAGATTGGGGAAGTTATTCTTATTATTTATTCAAATATGGCTTCTGTTCCCTTTTCTCATTCTTTTTCTGGGACCTGTATGATGCAAATATTCCTTCTGATATTATCCCTGAAGTCTCCAATGCAGTGTTCATTTCTTTGATTTTTTTCCTCTTTTCTCATTTCCTTGATTGAGTTCCTCTAACTTATCTTCCAGATTGCTCATTCTATTGGATGTTTTATCCATCCTTTGTTAGTCCCGCTACTGAATTCTTAAAAAAGAACCCTATCTTTTTCTTAAAAGCAT
This sequence comes from Solenodon paradoxus, assembly GCA_004363575.1. Lineage (NCBI taxonomy): Eukaryota > Metazoa > Chordata > Mammalia > Eulipotyphla > Solenodontidae > Solenodon > Solenodon paradoxus. The sequence continues at coordinate 222,814 of RJWH01000027.1, forward strand.
AAGACATATATAAAATTTTCAATACTTACAATGTTGTTACCTAAAGGATTCCCTCAATATTAGGTAATGTTTTCAAAGACTGGCTTTTCTTTTTTATTGTAATTATAAAAAAGAAATTGTAAAGTTTAAAAATGGAATATGATTTGAATGATTGAAAAAGTTTTTATCACAATTAAAACAAGTAAATGTATTATCATATAGTGAACTGAGTATGAGTGGCTTCTGGCTCAGAAAAAATTGTCACTTTGGTCACAGTCAGGCTAAAATATCTCTACCAGTGAGAAAGTAGTCCCATAATACATGAATTCTCAAGATAAAAGTGGCATCTCTGTTAAAAATGGAGTACAAACTTCTTTTAAGGAGTATCACATAACATCCATTCTTACATATAAAAATATAGTTACAATACATTCATAATTCAATAATACAATTAAATTTTAAAGACAATTTTGACAACTACAGTGTTCTTAACATAGGAATTGAGAAATGAATATAAAGCAGATTGAACATATTTAAAAATTATCTTTTCTGATTTATGCAATTTATAACTAATTCAGGCATCTCCAGTTTGTGTAACCCCATTTATGAGGGTGTCTATATGATGCCTTCTATATAGTATGGCTCTTAATGAAATCACCAGACATCAGAAAGATTGATCCTTTAAAAGTACTTTTGATTCATCTTCCAACAGAAGTGAAGCCATGAATAACAGTTGAAAAAGTTAAACTACGTTTTTGTGTACCAAGAAAAGCAAAAGAATAATAGCAGTCAACTTTTTGAGAACTCATTAATGTACTAAAGATTTTACACATTGTTTTTCTTTTAATCCTTATAAAGATATAAGGAGGGTAATATTATTCTCCTTATTGCTATCCTTATTTTCTTTGTCCAGACAATTGAAACAAAATAGTTTATATGCATTCCTATGTCACAGGCAGTTAGGTAAGAAGCAAGAGATGATACAAGAACCAAATACTGTCCAATTTAAAAGTTACCATTGTAATTTTCATCACCATTCATCATTCCCTAGTATTATATTTAATATATTTTTTCACAAGTTTTTTTTTTTTTTCTGACCAGTGTGTAGTTTACTCATATTCCTGTTGAAAAGTGATCAAGGGTTTTTATACCAGTGAAGGGCTAATTATGTTGAACTGAATATACAGCAATAAAAGAGGGTTAGTCATGGAAAAAGCTTTTGATTTTGTGAGTCTTAATGATAAGAGGTTTCAGATTCTGCTTTTGAATTTCATTCCAGCATTACAGTGAATATTCTCTGGTTGTGCTGTGTTCTGTGATCCTATTATATAAATCATTAAGTGACAGGGTATTTTATCTTGCCTCAGGAAAGAATTTATATGCATTATTGACATACCCCTTCAACCATATTTATTATTTTCATCTGTCAAAATAAAACAACAACATTTAATACCACCCAAGAGACTATGTATAATAGTAAAAGTATTAATTTTTTAGCAGACAATGATAAATTGCTATGAAAGAAAACCTGGTTTCCTATCAAGTTCAAAATAACTCCGTCTAATTTTTTTTCTTGTCATGCTTGTTTCATCAGGTGAAAGGACACCTCAACCTAATGATTAGTTCATTATGGATTTCAACCCCAATACACTGGAATTAAGCAGCTCAGTAAGCTTATTTCTTCATAAGTTAGTCTTTCCAGGATGTACTACTAGATCAGTATTTAGGATTTTGATTTTGATATTTCATCTTTGTATTTCTCTGATATGATGGGTATTACACCACAAATTATTTTTATGAATAACCTGGCATACAGATTTACATTATAAGATATTTAATACTGCCATATTCTGAATTTATTACTAATATATTTATATTTTGATCTTTCAAATGTTCCTTGACCCTTCCACATCTCATCAAGGCTTCGTCTAGTAGCCTTTTAACTGAACAATAAAAGAATTCTAACTCCTACTCATCCTATATTTTATAACCAGATTAATATCTTATTCTACTGCTCCAATTATCTGAGTGATTACTCTTTTGTAATATTATTTATAATAATAGCTAATATTATAAACAATTACTATGCACTTTGATGAATTATCTAATTAAAATTAACTAAAATCTATAATGTCACCTTGAATTTTTTCTAAATGTTGTTAAATACTTTAGCTAGATACTACTTAAATATATATATGTACATAATACATTTGTACAATAAGTTTAACACTCATAAGGAGAACCCTCAGGTTAATATAATTTCATATACTTTGTTTTATTTTTTAATTTATTTTTATTCTAATTATTCAACACTAAAATAATTTTCTATATATAGGTTCACCATCTTATTCATACACTGCATATGATAGAAAATGATACAATTAAATGTTTTTTATATATTAGAGCTTTAATGATTTATTGACAATAATGAACAGTATTAATCATCAAAGCAGTTCTCAAATTATAGTTTTAGAAGAAGAAAGGTTAAAAAACAAGCTGCACACAAATATATAAATAAATCTTTTGTAGCATTTTGGATCAAAACTGCAAATTTCTCTCTTAATAGAAAACATTGCACAACATTGACACATTTGTTCATTCATTCAAAATCACCTAATTAAGCTGGCATGAAAAAACAAAAATAGTGAGGAAACTAGAGGAAGTTCTGTTTGTATTATATCAGTTTTAAGTTGAGAGTGAAAAGGTAAGCAGACAAAAACTTGAGAATGTTAACTGAAACATATTCAAATATCTATTCCTATTCAGTAGGATTTCTTTATATTTGATGTTTATTTCTTTGAAAGTACAGAAGTTAGTAAGTTTGATGTAGTTTCACATGTATATTTTTTTTTCTTGATATTTCAGTTAATTTCCCAATGATCTCTTAGACCAGTATCAAAGGATATATTGCCTATGTTTTCTTCTAGGAGGAGTTAGTATATAATACATAAAGAACTCATAAAATTCAACAAAAACAAAAAAATCTAGTAGAAAATGGGCAGAGATCTGAATAAATACAGCTCCAAAGAAGACAGATAGACAATAGACACCTGAATCATCTTTTGTTATAAGGGAATTGCAAATCAAAAGCAGCACAGAGATTTCCCAAATAAAATTAGAACGAAAATTCTATATGATCCCATTATCACACATCTGGTTATTTCCCCTAAACACACAATGCAAAGAAATGTGTGCACATCATAATATTGCAGCATCAGTTATACTAGTCAAGAGTTGAAAACAACCTAAGTGTCCATTGACAGATTAATTGGATCAAGAAGACATGTTATATATAATCACAATGGAGTACTATTTAAAAAACGAAATTCTGCCATTTTCCACAACATGAAAAAACCTTAGGGAATTATGCTTAGTGAGATAAGTAAGGAGAAAGTCAAACATACTAATTTACTCATACATGGTATAGAAAGAAAACAAACAAAAACTGAAATATATCAAACAAATATAGATTTTCAGTTCATTAGTGGTTACCAGAAAGGAGAGTAAGATGGTGGCTAAACCAGGTAAAGGGAGTCAATTATATAGTGAGGAATGGAATTGGATTTTTTTTGTGGTAAATTTAATGTATTTTATATATTATATGTACATTGATTTAAATGATACATACCTTAAACCTGTATTATGTTTTGATGTCATTGATGAACTTTAATACAATTAAAAATAGTTAAACACAGTTTAAATACAATGTCAGACTGTATAATCTATCTGAATATTAGAAAATCTACATTTTCAAATATATTAAAATACAGTATTATTTTTAATGATTATTATGTTCAATGATATATAATATTTTCATAGTGAATAAATATAGCAGTGTCACTGGAATAGCTGTTTCCTAATTCATTTCCAGATCTCTTGCTTTTAACAAGAGACCCTGTGATATATTTCAGCACTTTCCTTTAAACAAGATGCAGTCATGTGACCTAATCTTGATCAATGAGATATAAACAGAGCTGCTGCATGGTGTTTCTTGGAAGGTAGTGAAAACAATCAGCTAGGAAAAAAAGTGTTATTTTTATTTTTTAAGAAGTTTAATTTTTTAATGATTTGCTTATACTTGATTCTGGATTACGATTTTTGATGGCTGAAATTCTAGCAGTTATCTCAGATCATCAGGTAAGCGCAAGCATCAAAGTCTTGCCTTTTGATAGTGAAAATGAAAGTTATAACCACAGGTTTTTGATGAGTCTATGGAGTACATGTCAACACTGGACTGCTGATGTCTGAACACTGTGAAAGAGGAATAACATTTTAATGTAATTTAAGCTCACATTATTTTGCTCTTTTTGGTTATATGCAGTTATATATAATGTTAATTATTGTAGAGACCAGCCTTTTGTTTCTATTTCCCAGTATCTTAAAGAGAAAAACTAGACTGTTGAAAAATAAATTTTTCTAGACATTTTAAATAATTCTGATTATGGTTTTGTTATCGATGTCTTCTATCAAAGATTCTCTTGGAAATTTGCAGTATCAACTATATCAAGGTAAAAATTATTTTTCACATATCGCTATTATACAACAATGCTGTATAACAATCAGAAAATCTTAACGGTATAAACCAATAAGAATTTATTTATTGCTTGTGCATCTGCAAGTTGGCTAAATTTCAGATTTTTTGTTCGACTTGTCTGGACTAGTTTCCAATTCAGTTCAGCTCCGTATGACTCTTACACTGCTTGAACCATCAAGCTACCTCAGGCAGTTTTGTCTCATTGATGAGGTATGGATGGTCCTAGGTGACCATGTAAGGTCCTTTAATGCCTATAAATATAACTGTCATCTATCATGTCTGCACACATTCTACACTGACAACAGCAAATCATAATCAAGCGCAACATCTGTGGGGTTAGGATATACTTTAGACTAGGACTGGGGGAAAATAAACTTTAAAAGCATAATAATATAACCTACTGTGCTGTGGTACTTTGCTATAATGCAGTTTTCAGTAACAGCATCATAAGGTATATACAGATGCTATTAGGGCCCAACTCTAAGTCATTAATGAACCTCATTCTTGCCATTTCTGCTCTTCCAAGGATACAGAGCAGAGCGTGCTTCATTTTTCACTTCCATTTTCACCTTGCTTTACAAGAAATGATTTCATGTAAGTCATATGCAAATGTAGAAACAGTATAACATCTTCATATAAACAGATGTGTTAATTTTTAAGTTGTTTTCCTTCATTCTTTCAACAGCATCACCAAGGCCTCAATTTTGAAAAGCCTTATCATTTATATTACCACTATTTGTTTGCTTTTCAATGTCCACCTAAGTGATAATGAGCAGAATTTTTATACATGCCATCATTGATTTAAAAAAAAATTTGCTCAAACTCTATGCCAAATACTTAATTAGACTAAGACATACATAGAATCCCTTATCTGGAGACTAGGAAAGTATAGTAAAAATATTTTAACAATAATAATAATGATAATGATGATGATAATAAAAGAAACATACCTAGCTATTGCAAAACTAATTTATTAGTTGTGAGAGCAATACTAAACACTGAAACAAATATATAATACATTTGAGTAGTAAGTATTCTGAAGAAAAACAAATCAGTAAAGTTGCATAGTAAGCAAATGATCTTTACAAAAGTCATTGTGCAAAGAAAAATTCCACATTAATTAAAATACAACTTGTTAGCACCTAAGTTGGATGATGCAGTTCTAAAGTACACTCTCACTCTACCTGAGCATTCCTAGACTTGCAAGACATGAAGTGCTTTTAAAATCTGTTCCTTCTATTTCAAGTGGGACTTTTGCTACATTTTTTGTTTTTTATCTCCACTAAAATATGGCAACAGAGGTCAGTTACATGGTAAAAGACAGACTAGAACCGCTGGTGGTAAAAAATGTATTATATACAGATGTTTGCTCTGAAAATGCAGACCTTAAACCTATATAAGGTAATGATGTATATGTTCCATCAATAAAATTTTCTAAAATGATAGTTTTGAAGCTATAATGTGGCTCAAACATTACTAGAATTTTATGATAAAAAACACTAAGGACAACAACTAATAATATTTCTTAAAGTTTAGCAGAGAAAAGACAATTAACTGAGTTGAAATAGCTTCAAAGCAAAAGTCTCCAGTACTGAATAAAGATTGAATGACTAAGTCTGGTTATTAGGTTTCTATTTCTACTTTTATTACCTATTAACTGTTTGTATTTGGACACATCAAAAAATTTGAGAGCTGAAATTTTCTCAGTGATATAAGAATGATCTTCAAAATTCATTATAGCACTGAAATTGATGAATAATGTGGGCTCATTCTGTAAGTAGATGAGTTACACTATTAATTTTATATCATCTATTATTAACTTTTTCTCTCTATTAATAACTGAGCTAGCTGAATATTTGTAAGTGTTTGGAGGTCATTAATTAGACCTTGTAAAAACAAAATCAATTATCTCAGAAAAGGAGCATTTTAATTTGAAAAGTTTTAATGCTATGAAATATGTTAGAGAAAAATCAGAATATAATTATGTATTTATCAATAGAAAAATAATTATTTTGTAATTTTTCAAACTTTTTAAAAATGAGAAAAAACAACTGATTTGTGGATCTATATTGTACTTCTTAGATATATTTTCTTCTCCTGCATAGAGACTACATGCATGATGCAGTGTTTTAATCTATTCCCAAATATGGGTTTATACATTTCTATTATATTATTGAATAATAGAAGTTACAGTGATTGAAAAAAAAAGAAAATCTTCAAAAAAAGAAACTTTTACTATGCTAAATAAATTTTTCTACTATTGAGTTTTGTGGGATTTTTTTAAAGCAACTTCACCAAAGTAGGCATGGCATTGTGCTGATATAGAATGTATACAGTACAAGAGTCATACTAGAATATTCTTCTCACTATTCTTTTAACTTTGTTGCTTCATAGATGGTTATATCCTTATTCTATCAAGTAATAATGACAATGAAGCTGCTTTATGTTGAAGGTAATGTTATCTAGCATTTTAAAGTAAACAAGCATTTCCTCAAAGTTTATATTCAATGTTCAATATTTCATTTGCTGTGATCTCTTCAGTACTGAGAAACCCAAAATTTAGCTAAATATACAGATTAATCAATGTTTGCCATTTTACTTGTATAACCTAATTTCCCTTTTAAATAGATTTCACCAGAAAATTAAAAAAAATTATGTCGAGAAATACATCTTTTCATACTAGTATTAGGGCAAATTAGCCTAGTGTTTTTACAGAAAAAGTTGACAATTGGTTATATGCCTTGGCTTTTTGCTATTCCCAAACAATACATTTCATTTTGATACTTAACATTTTTTATTTTCTAATATTAACCAAAGTGCCCAATCCTGTATTTGACTTGGGGAAACATCATTCAAGTTAAAGAAATAATTTCCCTTCCTCACCTCCATTATAGAGCTACTATGCTAAAGAGCCAATTTAATTTACCTGTTTACCAATAAGGCCTAGTTGAACTAATTAGTCTAATTTATTCATACAAATAAAGTAATAGATACATATATTAGATTCACGGTAAGTTCAAAAAAGTTGAAAAAATAAGTAAAGATTTAACAGAAAACATCTCTGATATTCAAAACAATTCACAGTAGTGAAATCTGAAGACTGGGAAAGCTATTTTTGAATAGGTGGAACTTCTTAAAATCTTTTAAAAACATTTAATCCTATCCTTTTGCATAACATGAAAAAAAATGATGTCTCATTTTTCTGTTGCAAATGTCCTCATCATGTATGCAAATTCCATTATATTCTTTCATTTATATTCTTTTGAGATTTCATGTAAATTTTCTCATACATGATTATTGATATCAGTTTATGTCATTATGCATTTGCACACTTAAGCACATGCAAATGGAAAGACAAGCAAATACAGTAAATTAAAACAGGGGAATGTATAATACAACTGAAGCACTAAAAAATTATCAAATTATTACCTAGTTACACAAAATGTTATTGTAAAGTAGTAAACCATAAGTGCTTTGTTGCTAGATGCTTTTAAATACAATAGGACTAACCAACTAGTGGGAGAAAGGAATGAAACACTCATAACAGGAGGTTCAATTAATTATGACAAAAAGAAAACATGTTACTGAACCTTGGAAAATTAGATAACCAAAATAAAACAAATTCTCCTCCTAGCCAAGTGTCATAGTTAAACTTAGTTGGTGGTTACAGAAATGACAGGAGTAAAATTAAAACTCTCAGTCAGAAATTGTATAATGGGCAATAAATATTTAAATTATTAAAAAGTAAAAAATAGTATGTTCCATTAGTAAAATTTCATGAGACTTCTTAATTTAAAATGATTCTACATTAAGGTAATTTACAAAAAGGACAACAGTAATTGCTTAAATATTGTACACAAAGTATAGGTCTCTCTGAGCTAGATACTGCATTATTGAATAGTCAGGTGAAAAGAAATATGTAGTGCTGAAAGGAACAATATTTTTATTGCCCATGAGAAAATTCCATTTATTTATCTGTAGGAAAATTTGTTATACCCCCGAAGATTGCTTAAATTTACTTCTCTCAAAATGAGATGAGTGAATAATAACAAATTTTAAGAATAATGATAATAATATTTTGAGTGCTTACTAAATTTATATTTAGAAGAGTGACCCTAAATTTATAATTATCTGAATGTGTGAAAAATTATGTAACAGTTGGGGCTGAAGTTACTTTACTCTCATTTTGTGAGAGATAAACCAGGTACTAACTAAATGCTGGATGAATCTAGACAGTTATTAAAAAAATTAACTTTTCCATTGCCATATCTTGACATCATGACAAAAAAATACCACTATGCAAACACATGTTCTAATTGCGATGCAGTGAAATTTCACTTTTTAAGGGTTTAAAATGAATTATAGTATATATTTACTTGCTATCTGTTAGCTAGGACTCAATGTGTTTTATAACTATCTGAGAGAGTCAGTTTATACTCTAGAATGTAGCTTCACAATGGGATAGAATTTTCTTTGAGTCATTGTAATATTTCCACACTATGGACTAGTGGTTATTAAACTGATGTGAAAGTGTTATTGCATTGGTTGCTCAGTAGAAAGATATGCTTTACTTTCTGGATCAGAAGGAAAGCATTTTGGCCATCCTGACAAAATGTTGTGTAATTACGTAGATGTACTGACAGATAGCTAATACAAACTCAGTCATAACACTCAGATTAATTACCAACTGTTTCTTTGAGCAATTCTAATTACAGGGTTTCAATATATGCTTTTCTTAATTTTTAATAAACCAGTTGTGAACTCTGAATTTTCATCTCTCACCTAACCAAAGTCCCCTAAGTCCTCTTATTCTAAAACTATGAGAACATCAGCTATCACACTTTTTATTAACAATACATTCAATTGTTTTCTGTTGTTTTGTATATTACTATAATTATCAGATTCACATCATGTTTTGAATTTGAACCTCCATTTTTTTTTGTAATTGAACAAACAGGCATTTGAAAATATAGTATCTACAAACCTCAGTACGACGAAATGATTGAAGTGTGTTTTAATGTCCTGCAATATATACTTAAACATTACTTTTACTTCTTAGGTCAATTATTTTGTGGCTCATATTTCTGAGCTTCACTGATGTCTAAATGCCAAATCCTAAAGACAAGAGATCTCTAACTCAATTCTCTATATTAAATAGTACCAATATCACTCTATGCCATTATCTGGTTGCATTTCCCTTGCTGTCTTGCAATTTTTTTTAAGCTATCTGAAGTCACAATAGCTATATACTTGTGCACAGGATATCCTCCTAAGTGAAAAGACAAGTTTCACAAGAAAAATAACTTTTCCTGAGTATTTTTTGACTTTTTCTTTCATTTACTCAGAGTGGGAGGCAAATATTTGCTCTTGGCCTCAAAAACAACCCCCACATGTATCATCGTACCACTATTACCAATTAAATAAAATATGAAATAAAGCCATACAAATTATTATTTTTATTAGCAATGAAACCAAAATGATCATTAATATGATTCCTGGTGCTTATTGTAAAATACAAAATTCAGAGCCACAAAACACCCAGAATTAAAAAAAAAAGATTTAAAAATGAATTCATTTGTAATGAATAGAGCTATCTAAACGGGGGGAAATGGCCTAGTGTTTGACTTCTTAGTATTATTCTACTAACTTGGACAACTCTTCTCTTCTCAATTTGATCTTTTGTCACATATCAATTAGCATCTTGACACTAAAACTTGGTCAATTTGGGAAGTAATTTAGGGACATGCTATCTCACTGAAAATTGTGATTAGTGAAAAACAAATTCAAAATAATTACTTAAATAAGCAAGGGAAATGCAGTTATGATTTAAGAATCGCAAGTCTAAACACCTTACAAGGCAGAACTTGTGTTCACACAATAATGACTCTTAGATGTAATAGTTGTTATACACAGATATTAAAATATAATGATACAAACCTTAAACTCATAAAATGATATGATGAAATGTTTGTTCAATAGAATTAAAAATAAAATTGTTTAATTGTTTCTGAGAATCGAAGCAGTATTCAAGTTGTGCCCATTTTAACATTTTCCAATTCGATTTTTCTTCCTCTCTCCTTTCAGTACTCTAATCTAAATCTTACTCAAACTTGCTTTAGACAGGTACCTAATTGTGGTCTCTACCACTACAGTAATATCATTGACATATGATGAATAATATGATTAATAAGCAAAAGTTATCATTCATTATGTATGACTGTGCATTAAGTGACAAACACTATATGGTTTCACTCAAATGTGAGATACAAAAAAAACAAACAAAAGAATAAACTAGAAAATAAATTTTTACACTATAAGAACGAATCAGTTGTTATCAGATGGGCAAGAAGGAATGCGAGGGGGTAAAAAACTTAGTAAAAGATGGCAAACATATGGTGAAGGTTAGAATTGGACTCTTGGTGATAAACTGAATTATGTTATATGTAGACGTTCATTTATAATGATGCACACCTAAACTATATAAAGTTGTAATGAAATCTAAGGACTGGAATTAAATGACATGTCAAATAGCTCCTCCAAACTATTTTTTCAACAAAATTTGTCCAATTTTCTTAAGTCAGTTGTACATTTTTCCAATTTCACTTCTATCTTATCCTACTATTTTCCTTCAGACTCTCTAGACACTTTCATAGGAATTAGTACTTTTTTCATACCATTTGCCAAAGCATAAGATATCATACCTCATGACAACCATTTACACTGATTAATCTTCAAATGTTTTTCTTCTATCAACATCTTTAACTAATTAGCAATATTAATAACCATAAATGTCATGCAAATGTACATTTATGTATAAAACAAGTTTAATCATTTACTTATTTTGATCTATTACAATACTAAGCTTATAACAAAAAAATAAGGTGATTTAATAAAAATATTTTAAATGGAAATAAAATAAGTGAACCTCAGTCATTATAGTTACATGTATGAAGATCCAAACAAAATTTACAATAAAGTCATCCAATATAAGAAGTCAATTTCTGATATGATTTCTTGATTCATGGTTATTTTTATTATTATATGAAGAAAATTAGAAAAAAACCATAAAATCTAACAAACAAGTATCATCTATCTTGGTGCTCATGTTTCTTAAACCTTCTATTTCACAGTACTATTTGCTCTAATATCTAATTCTATGTCACTTCCTAAATATTTCTGTTATAGCACTATTTAACAAGACATTTAAGATAATACTTCCTATTAAAAAATCTGGTAATTACTATATGATTGATTTACTCAAAGCTTTATTGATTTAATAGGAGAGCAAAATAATATAATAGTTCTAAGCATTTTAATATTTTCTTGGCTTACGAAGATAAGGAAAGGGAAAATTAGGCATTTTATTGAATAAAATATATCCTACTTTCCAAAGATGACAGTCAAAAAGCCCCATTTTTCACACATCTCTGACACAGTATAAAAGAGAAAATACATAAAACTCTAAAATTATTTGAAACTATAGTTATGTATGTTTCAAATGGAGTCAAATGATGTTTATGTTGTTTGGCATGTTCATATAACTTAGAAATAGTTTTGCTTATTTTTTGCCTAATTCCTTAGATACCAAATAAAGAAGACATTCAAATAACCTTTTTCTCTTTCCTGTTAAGCAACAAATGAAGCAAATAATTGGGAGGCTAGTAGCTGTCTAAGGAGATTAAATAATTGCTTAGCTGAGCCTAAAAAAGCATAACTTAAGGACATTAAGATTGTGAGAAAACTTTTCCACACATTAATTTTTTAAATTTACAGGATGCATTTGTTCTCTTTTTTAAGTTTCTTGAAACCACGGTTCCAGAATTTCAGCAGTTTTTTTTTTTCTAGATACATTGAATAACTTTTAAGGAAACTGTGTAAATCAAAATCATATTTGGAGACAATTTTTCTCAGCACATTTAAATATAGATCACATATAGTTTCATCAAATGAGTCTGATAATATTACCATAAAATGGAATGATTGTTAGGTTTAGTTTACCAACTGCATCCAGGTGTGAGTTTAAAAACACAGTAATGACTTTATAATCTTACTTAATTTAAGAATAAGTAGCAAGTTTTCTAACAGTTTCTGGATTAAAAACAAAGTAGGGCACTTCAGAATTGAATTCACCACTTGTTTAAAGAGATAAAATTTGTTTTTCAGATCTCATATAATACACAGTTGTATTGCATAATATAGGCCATGCTTAATATACAAAGGGTGCTATTTTGCACTAGATAACCTAGATATTTTATGGACAAAATAAATCACTTTTATATAGTCTCAAAATAAAAATATAAGCAAAAAGCATGACTAATAATAATAAATATTATATAAATCACTATTAATTTCTTGACAGCAACTGGCTATCATAAAGAAATAAATACTAGTTATTAGGGAAAAATCAATTTTTTAAATCTTATGCTTCTTAGGTCACACTCCTAACACAGTTTACCTAAGCCTCCTATAAGCTGTGTTAATAATACATAAAATCTCATTGATTAGAGATTCTGTGATAGGTTGGGAGATGCAAAAGGTCATATGCATGCAACATAAAATCTTTATTATGATTGTAATCACATCAGAATTCAACAGTACTTGTTAAACTGCATCTTAAGACAATGTTTATATCTAAATGTTCATACTTGAAGAAATCTAAATTTTCTAGGAATAAGCAGAAACCTATAATTTACATGAACACCTCTGTTTCAGATTAATAAGTAGGATTCTCTTATTCTTAAAGAATATTCCTAAACAAGAATGCCAATTTTAGTGTATCTAGAATGCTTTTATCCTATCATCCTTATATGTTTGTATATAGGGGAATCTTTAAAAGAAATTTTGTCTGATTACAGTATTTTATATGTAAAAATTAAGTGTAAAAACATGGTAGTGGGGAAGAGAGAAATATATATACATGTTTTTTCTGTACTTACACTACATCTACAAACATTACTGTTCATGTTAGCAGAACAGTACAAGGTCATTACTTTTTATTGATTTATCCCCCCAAAATATATCAAACTTTCTCTCCCAAGTAACTACATGAGTAAAATTACCTGTTAGGTTATTATAGACTTCACAAAAAATTACCTTTGGGGAAAATATTCATCTCTAAATTATTTCTAAATATGAAAGAAAATCCTAGGAACAAAGATGCTCAGTAAAGAATGCTCTGACAAATAAAAGGTTTAGCTTCAAAAAATGTGTAAGAGAAAGGATTTGTTTTCTGTACCATGGTTTGTAACACCAGAAATGTTTTCCTCTAGTCTATAGCACACATCTCACAAAACATGGGGAAATAGTATTAGCAGCAGACTTACTGATTGATCAAGAAGGTTTTAAAGACCTAATGTAGAAGACAAAAATGTGAATGAGTGAAATGAGTATTATGGAGGATAACAGGCTTAAAACAAAAACAAGACATAGTGAAAAAAAAAGCCTAGAAATTATTTTCTGAAAACCATGGCTGGGAATATATTTAGGCTTAGGTTATGCAATCTACTAAATACAACTAAAATAAAAATATCAGACATGTTAAGCTCTTAAAATGCACTCTTTTTAATCCTTACACAAGTCTGGCAGATAGCATGATAATTATCACAGGTTTTTGTGCAAAGTGCACCTTGCACGTGGGAAGCTGGCTTGAGAGACAGTGGGGAATGCATTCCACTCTGCACTCTGATAACCTTATAGTTATTCTTATCTTCAGTTTAGAAGGTAAGAACCTAGATATAGATTCAGAAATATGAGGTCATATTGATCAATAATGCTGAAGTGAGATTGCCTAGAATAGGAGGTCAGTTGTGTCTAGAATTCATAACTATAGGAAAGATTAGTAAAGGAAAAATTAAACACACACAGACACAGAAATACTGTGTTCTAGATTTTCCGAGTAGGTGTAAATATGTAATTTGTTCACAAGGAACAACAAACTGACTGAGAAATATGTTATCATATATGGGAGTTATATACAAATTTCATGATACAGAAAAGCAAAAAAGGAACTTAGAGGTGGTGCTCCTGTTAGGAAAAGAAAATTAACAAATAGTAGGCATTGTCATTGGAAAATAGCAAAGCAATTCTAGAAAAAAATATTGCAGAAGATAGTTTGTTAATAATGAATACAAAATATGGATGAGAAGTAAGCGCTTTAATTGGTTGAACACTTCTAAGTCTAACTTTTAAAATCCGTCTATTAAAGGGGGAGGAAGTTAATGATTACTGTTCTGCTAAACTCGATTTATGGAAATGGTGACTTGACTATACCTTTGAGATGTTGGATCAAAGGTTTTGAGGACTTTTAGGGTAAAGAAAGGGAATGATGAGCAGAGCTGGGTAAATGCTACAGGCTTAAAACAGGCAGTCCTTCAGTATACATAGCAATGGGTAGTTATCCAGATACTTTGAATTAATAAAACTGAAGAAGAAAGTGAGAAATTGAGGATAAATTCTTATCCTACCATTATAAATAAACCTAATAACAGAAAGTAGGAAAAGACACGCAAAAAAAAAAAATTGAATCTTACAAACTTTGTATTAGGTTATTAGTTTTTTTAAAACACAGATAGTAAAAGATATGTATGAATGACCAAATCATTTGATATGGACTTGAAAATTATGTGAGGTATCTAAAGTCAAGAATGTTCTTTAGATGCTCCAATATGAAATATTTAAAAAGATCAGCTGTATCCTAAGAAGCGATAAAAACAGGGACAAAGTTCATCAACGTAGAGAGGGAAAAAATTTTAACTATTTTTATTTCTATCTTCTTTTACAGGAAATTAGCCTCATTTTAAAACAAGTAAAACAGTTTTTATTAGGATTAGGAATTTACTAAGATTGACTTATGGACCAATGTAAATGAAATATAAGAAAGAATGTTTCCGCTGACTGCTATTCACTGTCCTGTAAATAACTAGTCAAGAAAGCAATGATTATCAGATGTCAACTTGTTTGCAACAGGAAGATATTTTCATATTTAGATGGTTATATATGTAAAATAAGAATATTCAACTCACAGTGTATCTTAATCTGAATAATGTATCTTACATAATCTTGTACTATATTTTGTGAACAATACAGAAAAATTTGATTTAATGATACTATGGTCAATGATTTCTGATGGTTGATCAATCTTTCTCTAAGAAAATTTTATTCTTTCTACTGTCCATACATAAAATGCTAATTGTTATTTACTTAAGGAAGTGGAAAACACACTTTACAAATCTGCAGATATTACAAAGTTGAGAGAGCTAATGTTTTATGTGATAATCAAATATCTTAATATCTTTGAAACTTTTGCTATACTGAAACAGTCAACCCATATAATATATTATGTAACAGTACATAATGTAATGATAGATTTTGAATTTCAAAAGTATAAATTTTAACAACAAAGGATAACTGAGTAACAATGGCTCATTTGAAATAAGAATTATTTTCCATATAACCCATACTCTTCAGCTATCTTGGGAAAACATCATACTTTAATAAAATAGTTCTATGATTCATATACATATATTAACTTTTTAGTTCACTTTTAATTAACTTTTAAAAAATTCTAGGTATTTTTAACCCCTTAGAGTAAAATATTTGAGATATTTTTTCTCAGGAAACAAAATAAAGCTTGGGCAGTATAGGTAAGTGTGAATACATCTCAAATTATTCTCACAGAAATTATACCAGGCAATTTCTATAACATATAGTGATGAAGAATTTCAGAAGGTTCAAAAGATGTCTCTTTAATATATTTGCTGTCAGAGTGGAAAATGTGTAATATCAAAGATTTCTATGTAATTTGGAATAGTTTTGTATAAACACATATCTCATATAGGAAAATATATTCTGGAATTCTTTCAAATTTCAAGTATATTCAAAATATATAGTGAAAAATCATAGTAATAAAATCTTAAAGAGAAACACAAAAGCAAAAAAACCCAAAAAACACTGATTACATTTCTCACCTGCCGAATACCCAGGCGATATGCAACAATCCGGTCCACTGCATCAGGATTCATTTGTGTCCACTGTAGACTGTAGGAATAAACACGGTGTCTGTTCTGCCACACAGGATTGTAGGTATCGTAATAGAATTCCGGAGCATAGGCCTTTCCTAAAAAAGAAAGAGTGCTTACATTTGAATAGTGACATTTTACAGTTAGACATAGTTAATATTTTATGTTCTTTTACTAATTTCTACTACATGTTCCATAAGTACCTTTGCTATTTAAAAAACAGGTTATTAAAGTCTAATCAATATACTGGAGAATTTTGAGAATAGATGGAAGAGGATTTTCTAGTTGATTTGATGAGCAGTGTGAGAGGAATAGAGGAATCAGAATGATTATAAGTTTTTTTGGTCTAAGCAACTGGAAGAATGGTGTTTTCCTCTACTGAGATGAAATGTTATGGGTAGATCAGAGTTTGAGGGAGAAGACCAGGAAATCATTTCTGAACAATTTGAAATCTGAATAGAGAAACCAAGTATAGTTTTTAAGTCTGGAATCCAAGAGAAACTAAGATTGGAGATAAAATCTCACTAACCACAGGTATCGATAGATTTTACATTTACAGTAATGAGATTCCTGAGAACATCAAAGGAGTATGAGCAAATAGAGAAGACAGAACTAAGGTCTGACCAGTAGAAGTATGGGTGTCACATGCAGTGCCCACCTTTGCTACCAAATTGTACTTTTGAATGACAGAGATGATCCAAATATAGGAATAAATAAGAAGTCCCAACAAAGACCTGAGATGAAGAACCAGTGAATAGGAGGAAAATTAAAACATGTGTCATCCTAGATGTCAAAAGAAGTATGTTGCAAGTGAGAAAAAAAAAACAAAAATCAGTGGCAGTATCTTCAAGATCCATCCATGTTGTCACAAATAGTAGGAATTACTTCTTTTAAAGGCTATTATTTTCTTTATCCATTCACTCATTAATGGACATCTATTTTGCTTTCATGTCTGGGTTATTGTAAAATAATAATTTTTGTTTATATTATCAGTCTCATTAGGCAATAACTGTGAATGCAGTCAAAGGAAAATTTATTGCTAACACAATAACTTTGGCCAATAACAAAAAAGCTTTTATTGAGATTTTAAGGATATATGAAATACATAGAAAACCATCTCAGTTTTTTTTATTGTCAAATTGAAAAGTGTACAATTGAATTATAGTCAAACCTTTCTGATATTCTTAAATGTTGATTTTTTTTGCACTTTCAATTTTTATAGATATTTGTTAGTGATAAATAAACAGTTATTGAAAGCCTATTAAATGCCGAGTAGTGTATTAAGCATTGGGGATATAATGGATGAGGATTATAGTCTCAGTTTCATAAAACTGTTCACATTTTTTCAGACATCTCAAATAACTGCAGTTCTTACTGGATTATGAGTTAATTAGTTGCATGTTTATCATCACTCATTTAACATATTTTTCTCTTAAAAATTAGGTAACATTAAATGTCCTATGGGCTCTTTTACTGTTCAAGAACTTCTCTTGGGTTTTATTTTTTTTAATTTCTTCTTTATGAGTCATCTATTATCCAGGAATTGTAGGAGATATGATTTATAAAAAAAATTTAAGATAGTTACATGACGAATCTTGAACACTAACATTAGAAGTGAAGGTCTCTATTGCCCTGGAGAGGTTTGCCAGGAATATAAACAATGTCAAGTTAATTTTATTTGTTTTGATAAGTTTACCTGTAATACTAAATTTATTGAAATAAACACCTGAATTTTATGAAATTTGAAAAAATCTTCTATATCAACATTGTATGTATTTAAAAATGGTCTAAGAATATTAATTTGGTTGAGTTGAAAATTACCACTGCACTAAGAATCTTTCATAGAAGTAGATCTCTAGAAAAGAACTCTCACATTATTTTATTACTTCTTTTATCTTATGTGATGCCTTTATTACTAAATGATAGTATAAATTCAGGTTCATAACTTAAGAACAAAATCTAGATAAGGATGAAACAATATATTTCTGAATGATTCAGCCAGCACCACTGGCAATTTGTCTTTGAAACCAAATTTCTCATTACTAAGGAGGTACATTTAGTAGTATCCTAGATAAACAACTAGGAGTTTCTATTTAAAACATATACAAAGCTTATAAATAAAAGTAAAGATTTGTTTAAATGAATAATGCAAATCTAGAGTATACTTATTGAGGAGGTTAAAAGTCTATGTGGTCTTTTGCAGGGCGGGGGTGGGTGGGTGGAGGGAGGCAATGGACAAGAGGGGATTGGGTATTTTTTTTTAAACCAAGAGGGAAAAATGAGTATCAGACTTAGTTCTAAGCATTGCTTTCTTCAAAAAGCAAATTCATCAAGAATGGGCCAATGGAGATTTCTAAGAGTTGAAAATCTACTGCAAAAAAGAATATCAGACTAATTTTTAACAGACCTATAAAACAAATACCACTGAGCAAATAGCAAAATAATAGATATTTTGACTTTGAAATCTTCTATCAATCGCCTCAGAATATGGAACAGTCAATGTCTCTAGATTATTCTTTTCCTTTTACTAGAGATATTCAATCAATGCCTAACAGTAATTTAGAACTGAGGTAGGTGACTACCCACAAGATAACCATTAATATGCCTCTGAAATTCAAATTTATTGTCTATTGGTTATCATATTACTTCAGTTGTTTTAGGCATATTTATTTATAAATTCCATTTTAAGTTTCTATTATCTGCAGCCCAATCTGCTTTTTATTGATTACCAGAAGAGTATTTGGCTGCATGTCATAAATGCACATTGCTATAATTCAAGGACTGATTACTTATCTAAATAAATATTTTTAAGGTTATTGAAGCATTCTGACCTTGGAGTTAAAATAAAACCTCAAGACCTTGTGAATATTATGATTCTGTTTATGAAAATCTATTTTGAATAACAACTGGAGTGCTGGTGACAATTTTAAGGAAGCACAGTGTTAAATTTCAATGCTGTACATTGTAATAATGAAACCTATCAAACATTTAAAAGCAATGTTACATTAATAAAATTTTAAATATAAAAGACGAATTTAAGCTTTCACAATCTATTTTTGAAATGGTGAAAATCAAAGTACAATCTAATCCTTACTCACATATTTCTGTAAAATTCCAGTATCTTTATATTTAATTCCAGATTATTAAAAGGTTTTTCAATTTAAAAATATTTTATTTAATATGTATTGATACAAGCATTGCATAAGAAATAATTTGTCACAGAATATTAGATTAGAAAATAATTTAGAGATGAACTATTCTAATGTATTTTACGACAAATATAGGGACAGAAGAAATGGAGATATATGGAAGGAGATTAAAATAAACAATAAAATACAACAGGATCCCCTACAAATGTTGACTTTGATTTTAAGATTAAGGAAAAATTGAGAAAATCTTATTTTAATTGAATAATTGTACCACCTAGAATTAAAGGTTAAAATTGTATGATGGATTCACATTTATTAGCAAAAATAATGACAAATAATTTTGAAGAATCGATGAAATATAGATATTCTTCCTTGTAGCTCAGAGAATACTATGCATCAACCTTCTTTTAGATAAACTTTATAACGAAAAAATGCTTTTTTATTTCATTTGAGAAACATATCTTAAAAGTAAAACACACGTACACACACATTTCTTCTCTGATTTCAGACCAAATCATTTTTATGTTTATACATCCATTTTATAAGACTGCACAGTAATACTAAGGAAGTAACCTTACAATAATCTTAGGCTCGACAACCAAAGATGACATCTGCTGGATAAACAGAGAAATAATTCACACTTTTTTTCTTTTTTTATTCTCCAGACATTATCTTTTTCTCCTTTCAGTATCATGTCAAGAAATAAAGTTTGTTCTTTTTAATTCAAGTTTAATTTTTATGCAAATAATTCCAGCTTAAATCTATTTATTCTAACTGACCTAAAATAATAATCATTATCTAAACTACCAAATTATCTTTTTATTATGTGTGGTTAAATCAGATCTTAAATTTTAAAATATCCTTAAAGTATATAAAGAACCATTCAATTGCTAAAATCTTAAAATGAAATCTATATAAAAGCATTTTTGTTTTATTTTGCAAATAGCTTTTGAAGAGTAATTAAATTAAGGTTTCAAAATAGTGTTCTATGCATAAAGCTCCAAGTATAAGAGATCTTAAGAATATGTATCACTTTCCTAGTCTAAAAATGTTAAATTAAAGTGTAAGAAACATCTATTTTTAGATGCAAAACTAACTTGCAGGCAAGAAAGGGAATTCTTTTCAAGGGATGAAAGGGTTTACAAATCTAAGGCCTGAAAATCGGGTCTGAGTAAGAGTTTAGGGAGAGAGAGAATTATTGTCTGTCTTTGTACCCTGGTAACTTGGAATTTTAGGTTTATAAAGACAAGGCTAGAGCAAGAGTAGAAGCTGGGAATTAGGCCACTACATATGATCAAGATTAGTAAAAGCAATTATCTTAGACATTAGGCAAACTAGAAAAAAACTGTCCCTTGCGAACGTGGGAACATTATGAAACTATTTTCTGTAATAATAACAACAGTGTGCTCTGGTGCAGTAGTGGTGCACATGCCCCCAGTAGTGGTGCACATGCCCCCAGGTTCGAGTCCCATATCCAGGGGAAGACAGCCAGCTGAACAACTTAATAAAAATAAGGTGCCCTTTCTGCCTCTCTCTTCCTGCCTGCCTACAACTTTCCTTAAAAACTAACAAGAACAACAAATCGTTGACTAGTGATACTGCAGGAATGCTTCAGTAGGTTCAACATTAAGTTGGTATTCAAAGACATGCTTTCAACTTAAGACTGAAGAAAATTTCCCCAAATATTAAACTTCGGTGAATATCAGTTCAAAACTCAACATTACTAACACACAAGAAAACATTACACTGTGAAGAACTAAGATCAATATATAGTAAGATTATACCATAGGTAACAGATATAGGAAACTGCATTAGTAAACATAAAGTAATTGAAGTACTGCAATAGAGAATTTTAAACAAATACTATGGGATCTTCAATGAAAGAATCATTAAAACTCTTTTGTAACTAAAAATAGGCTTCATGAGGAAGAGCTTACAGGAGAAGAAATTCTTCAGAAAAATGAGTGTTGTTCGCCAAGGGATGAATGTACGTGGGGGAAAAAAAATAAATTATTTATTGTATTTTAGAAACTACTACATGAGCGGTATATGTATAATATGCAGTGCCCACATTCCATGCCGAACTGTGCACTTTTGAAGAACACGGATGATCTCAGCTCTTACTGCAATGACTGACACTGTACATGTGCTCAAAAAAGACAAAACAAGTCAGAGCTAATTTATGAAGCACTCTGTTTGATAAGATGTTTGATATTTATCTATAGTACATTTCTTCTTAAATTATCTAAACTAGCATTTAAGTGAGAAAATAAAATTAATCATCAAATGGCAATAATAAAGGAATTTTATAAAGATGTTTGCAAATTATCTGAAAGAATAAAACACTTTAAAGCTCTTCAAATTGTTCTTATTAGAATAAAATAAGCAGTTATAGAAACTCATGGTGAACTTAAACACTGATGACACCAATTTAAAAAAACAACTTCTAATAATCACAGGAAGCATAGTTTTCTGCCTATATACATTTTCAGTAGAAACTAATATGGTCAATATCTTTTATAATCCAACATATTGCTTTTTGATACATAAAATGGCTAGAGCAGTGAATTACTCATTATGATCTATTAGACATTGTATGCAATAAAAATCTATATAGTTCTTCATCATTCCTTCATAGGGCAGAAAGAATGTGTGATTTTTAGAAACAGAATTACTTTTATTTCAAATTAGTGAACCTTGAGTCCTAGTAAAAGAAAGGAAAATAAATGTTTATACAGAAATAGTTTTTTCTAATATTTTAATCAGGAATATGATATTAATCTGCTTTATATTTTACAACTGGAGGGAAATAACTGGAGGGATTATGTAAGTATGAAACCTTGGATAGGAAACTAGCAAGAAAATATTGTCTTAAAAAAAAGGCATGATTTGTGGAATGAGAAAAGGATGATTAATTTAAAAAAATCATTGAGATAAACAACCAATTAGAACTTGTATTCTGATTGGATATTGAGGATAGACTCCTAAATTTTAATTCTTTGAAATTGAATGGGCAATAGTTTCTAACTGAGATGGAAAGTGACTAACACCTCATTCTGGAAAAGAAGTGGAGAATTACATTATCTCTTGGGATCCTATGCTTCTGAAAGCTTATTGTTTTGATTCAAAGCCATGTGAAAGTATTAAAGTGGAGGCATAAGGAATACTTTGATGGCAACATAGTTTAATGTTGTAAAGTCAAAGGAAAATTAAAAATCAGATGAATCAACTATTCATCTCTATTACCTATATTTGATATTTAGTTATATAATATTTCACATTAGGTCTTAATAAAGGAATCCATTTGGTGGATTCTGCCTGTTCTCATTAGACTTGAAAAGTGGTAAATTATTATAAAGAAAAAATGAAAAATTGGAAAGCATATGTACTTAACAAAAGAAATGATTATATTTGATAAATAAAGCAACTTATCCTACAGTGAAAGATTCACCTATAAGGTGAATGCCACAGCAGCAAAAAAAATATGAAGTCATCAAGAGTTTGTTCAATAGTGATAACAACTATGAGTGGAGGAAATAAAAATGAAACAATAAAATTTTACAGCTGTGAAGTCAATGACATGTCTCAGTTAATAATTTTTTAGAGTTGGTTAAAAAAAATGCAAAATATGTATAATAATTTATAACCAAACTAAATCATTAGAGTAAGTGCCTTTGTGATTTACACAGACTAGTGTTTATCCATATTTTGTCTTTCCACTTAAAAAGTATTTTTCAAATGACCAGTCATTGTTATGGTATTATTTTTAAATTGCAGTATAACTGGCTTTACTCATCCATTACATGGATCCATTTTCTTCAGCTAAAATCAGAATTGTGAATACCACACTGAGACAGACAGTCCAGTGACCGTATGTTAGCACTCAAAAACCTCTTTTGAATGGCAGCCCTGGAGAGCAAGTTTGTTGACTGAGTAAATGCTAAAATTATTGACAATATTGTCAGTCTTTTCAAGTCATGGGGATCTCCACAGAAAACCTTTAAATTTGCCTAGCCATAAATATAGTTATTTTGGTTACATTACAATTCCTTTGTAGGTTATGCTTTTCAAAATAAAACTGCCAAAGAAATTGGTTTCTCATGAAAAATGGTTTTATTAAAAGCAATCTGTGTTCTTAGTGCTATTATTTACTATCTGGAAAAGACAAAAAAAATTTACCATTATTTAAAAAAAATTCAATCTTCTAGAACAATATTTTCCACAAATACATGTTCATGAATTTACCTTATGAACTAAAATCTCTATCTATAGAATTTTTATGAAGGAATCACAAAATTCGAAGCTGAGAGTAAACTTTACTGGATTTATAGTTAATTCCTTTATTAAAAAAAATTTTGCCCACTCAACTTTGACTCTTTTCTCTCTTGTTATTTTCAGATTCTTCTTAGATTGCCTATTGTTTTTAAAATTAGATTTTTCTAGTATCGTCTATTTTCACCCATCAACTCACACCAGCAAAAGACTAATTCAAGACATGTTGCATAAATGAATCAGTGAACTTTTCTTCTGACTTTCTCTTGCATAGTGACTCAGTGTGACAATTACTGAAGGGATCTTAAAATTTCAGTTGTTACTCCTTACATAGTTTTACTCTCTAAGATGAAGTACTTTCCTGGTATAATTTCTATCCATGTTTCAATTTTTATCCATTTTTGACACCCAAATCATAAAATATTTCCTTCAATTATTCTTTCTTCTATGATACTCATTTATACTACAATACTTAGCATTTCGTTAACTAAATATATTGTAATGTTATGCCAATACACAGAATTTGTGGAAATACTTTCTATAAGAGCATTTATTTTTCTGATAAACAAGGTTCTCACTCAGATTTAGACTTACTATTTGGGGCCAGTAAAAGGGAATGAACAATGTAAAGTAACAATAGCTTTGTTATTTTAGAATATTCCCAATGTTTCAGTTTTCCTCTCTATAATTTCTTTTAAGTAAACAGAATTATGGAACAATACATGGCATTTCAAAATAAAAGCTTTTAAAATTTAATTATAATCCTTAAATAAATTTAATGCTATTGGCCAAGAATAACCTTCATCAAGAGTATTTGTGTTTTTAAGTTAGTTTACCAATGAAATATTCAGGATGATTTTTGCAAAGTGGAATTAAAAGTGATTCCCTACAAAAAAGTGATATCACATTTAAATGTTTTAGAGTCTGATTGTAGTTCAAAACATCATTTAGAGAACTTTAGTAAGGACATGTTAACATAAGTATTTACACACTGGGGAGGAAAAGGTAGCAAGAAACTCTGTTAAGTTCCCTTCCTCAAGAATGCCTGAGATAATTATGTCCTCAATGAGACTACCTTCGAAACCAGCAAACATTTTTCTGTACAAGATAGCATAATTGTCTTAATTAAAATATAATTTACACTTCAGGATTTGAAATGCAGAATGAACACATTTTGATTTTATAATGTTCTTAAAACCATCTTCATATATTAATAATTTAGCCTTTTCCTTAATCTCCAGGAAGGTAGAGACTACTGAAATTAGTTCCTCAAATATGGCCTCTAGGTCTATTTGATAAGAGACAGAAACTATGAAAAATGATGACCGGATGCAAAACCTATAATTTGTTGAGAATTCCCCCCTTGGTTATTAGAAAGCAAATCACTCAGGCTGAAATAGATGGGAAGCCAATTAGACTTTTCAGAAGAAACATAGTTTAGAGATGACTTCAGTTTTGAAGAAAAGGGTGTTTTACTGAATTACTAAACATTCAAGTCATACATATCTGCATCAGTTGAAAGCTAATACAATATGTATCTCATTGTAAAAATACTCCTTGAATTTAATATACTTCTCATACTAATGCTTGATTTCATTTAAGTAGGGATCTTTCATATAAAGTCAAGAATCTTTATTGATTCAATAAAGAATTAATGAATATATGACAATCAACATTTAATAGTAGATTCATTTTGTTTCTGGTGAGGAGTCTTTCAATAGTTTTTTGTTGTTCTCAAAGAGAAATTTTTTATGAACTAGTTGAGTTAAAATATATCTCCAGCGATCTAAGTAGATCAAAGTAGACAAATTACTCTTTTAAAATTATTGATATAGTCTATATAAAATACCTGTCATAGCATTGGGTAAACAGTACATTTTCTGTAAACATTAAACTCCCATTACACTCCACCTACCAAAAAAAATTAAAGTAAATAAAACTCTCTAGGAAGAGTTTAGTTGGTTTCACTGTTACTGTTTAGAGGAAAAGGTACTTGAAGCAATTTTAAAAGTAAACTAGACAAACTTAAATTGAGTTCCCATTTATTATATTTAAATTTTAATGAAGCAATATTTCAACATAATTGAGTCACTTCTGATCCTTTCTTGGCATCAGCCTAGAAAACAAAATATTTATCAAAGTAGCTGTTGGCTTAAACACCGACAAGAAATAGTTGTCTTGGGTAATATAAAATAAATACAAGCATTTACCAATTAACATTTAAACTTAAATGAATAGCCCTCTACTCTAAAACTCTGTCTGTATTTTGCCAAAAATGAAGCAAACTATGAACGAGCCTTTTTTTTTTTTTTTTTAATAGGCTCTGGTCCAAAATTTTTAGAAGATGCTTTGGGCACGAAACATTTAGCTTTCACATTTGGCATGTAAAAAATAACTTTTAAGGGTTTAAAGAAATTTTGGAGGTAAAAATTATAAATTCATTTACATTTTTCTTGGAAATGTCTAAGTAAATGTTATATGCATAGAACCCACATGTTATAAAGTAAAATGGGGAGTTCCTCTGGGAATTTCAATAGCTGACTACTGGAGAGACTTAGATGAGAGCAAGAAGGAAAGGCAGCTTTTAAATTCTGTACTTTAGTTATGCCTTTCCATACCATAGAACTTGCCTAAGGACCCTCATTTGTCACTTGTCTATCAAGTATTTGAGACACATACCAGAATTATATGTCTGGGGTTGTTATTTAAAAGCTATTCTAAAAAAATAAGTTATTTTATTATCATGTATCATGGACTTATGGAGCAGGAACCATGTGAGGGCTGATTACTACCTAAAGTATATTATTTCAGGAATATTAGGATAAAATTAAATAATTAGAAATCCATTCTTTTGGAAATATCACAGCAAATTCTCCCAAGGAAGAAAGGACAAAAACCTATTTTGATCCAATGTATATTTTCAGAAAACCTTTCATTTAAAAATCTTTCATTAATGGTTCATGTCATACCTACTTTCTTGTTATTAGGTGAGGTTAGCACAAGGTCAGAAATGCTATCTAGCTTACTACACTTGATTATGTAACAGTGATTCTCTAGGTTGACTTTGTGACTCTTTTGTTTTTATGTAGATACATTGGCTATCCCTTCAAGAGTTATGTCACTACCTTCATACATCGTAATCGTATCTGTTAATGAGACTCTAGAACATACATGCATGTGGTGACATGGGGAACAGAGATCTGATTGGGATTGCAGAAGGAAGTCCACATATGTCACTAATTATACAAGAAGGAAGCAGCAGAATCAGAAACAGAAAATGATGAAAGATACATGATGTCTAATTTAGAGTTAAACCCAAATTTCCTTTTTGTAAGAATTTTGTATCCCAGTTTATAGCAAAATGAATACACCTTAGTTCCTGACAATTTTATTTTTCTCTGTTCATAATACATCCCCCATCTAAGAATACTGCTAGAGTATCAATTCACTGAAATATCTAGTAACAATTTATTTAGAAACTCAACCACTAAATTGTATAAAATCCAGAAAAGAAACACATATATCTATCTACATTCCTCTTAAATATACAAAAAATATGTCTGAATCAATATATAGAATATCCAAAATCTCTGCTAACTTAATAGGGTCCATATTTTTATGAGTCCTCTCAAATTTCCTTTGGCTCTGCCTCCTGGAAATTCCCAGAGGACTTCTCACTGGTAATCTAAGTCAGTCACTTCAGACTTATTTGCTCTTCCTTTCTTATTCCAGCTTCCATCAAATGGACAAGCAGAACAGACAACACACCTTTCCCTCAATCATCTTTACTCTTCTACTAAGTCTTCCTTTTCTCAAAAGAACTGATTTTCCTTCTCCAGTTTTTTTAAAAAATTTTTCTTTAATATGAATATTAGTGTGTGTATATTTGCACAATGCGAGGAAATTTTATGCAAATTTGAATTGTGCAATTGAAACTGTGTTAAAAATACTACTAAAAAACCCCCCCCCAAAAAAAAATTTAAAGTGTACCCAAACAAGGGTTGAATCACAGATTATAAAATATCAGAGATTCAGTTTATATTGTTCAATCTTATAATATCAAATACTATAGAATTTTTCTCTCCTTGTCATATACAAATATGTCTGTATAGATAGATATGTTCTCATGAAATTATCACGAAATACTCGCCACTGGGGTCTTCTCCTTCTTCATGACTTTGTAAGCTTGCATCCAGTGTTGTACTGATTACAGAAAATACTCTAATTGAAGCTTCAATGTATTGTAAGAAAGTTTTATTCAGAGAGTAAAATAATTCTTTCTAGATGTGAGGCATAATTGATGCTTGATCTCTCCCAGGCAAAAATAAACTTTTAAAGCAATTTTGTACATTAGTTTCTGCTATCTGTCCTGCTAATCAACTGGCAAACATTTTCTTAATAGTCACAATCTTCTATGGAAAGAGATTATTTTTAGCATTTTGATTTTTGCAAAGATGAAAGTTAAGATTAAAGATTTTAAGCAATTTGCCCTATGTTTAGCAACAATTGAGTAACACAGTTACATTTTGATCCCACACTGTTCAGTGCCCTTTTTATTGTAACATCCTATGTCTTTGGATATGTTTGATCACTAGAAAGTGCTTGACTGAGAGGAGAGTAGGCTGAAATACAGACTCAGTTGCTCTTGCCACCATTTGTGGCCCAGTATAAGAGCTACATTGGCATACTGAAAAGAACATCACCCGCCCACCTCTCTACTTTATCCACAGATACTGTATAGACTGGTGGGTTTCCTGGTAAGATAATACTTGAACTAATCTCAAATGGGTGCTTCCCTATGAATCCTTCCCATTGTGAGCACAGAAACTTAAAAATTTTCTCTTTATGATTCACTCAGATTTGACATACTATATCGCTATCTAAAAGTGTTATCAACTCAGAAATTTATGAAAATAAGTATTGAGGCATGCTCTAGTGGCCTCATGGATACCGGCATTGGATGCAGTCCACATATATCTCAAGGACCCCACCCAGATGAATAACTAAATAAAATAAAATGTTTCTTCCTCCTTGCTCTTCCTGTCTGCCTACATACCTTCATTCCTGCCTGCATCTTTCATTTAAAAGAAAAAAATAAGGAAGTATTGACTAAATTATCTAGAATAAGAACTGTATATATTTTATCAAACATTTAATTCAGGAAAAACAAATATACAGTAAGCTACAAATTATTCGGTCTTTCCTAAAGCTATGCATTAAAAACATAACAACTCTAAAATATCTAAAAGCCTTGTGTTCATTTAAAGGACCATTGGTTGTATTATGTGCATAGAGGGGGAACAGATGGGGAGAACTGACCTAGTGACTCTCTGGCTGAGAACTGAATGTTCAGTGGTGTACTTATAGACCACATTAACTTCTTGGCAAGTGCTGTTGCTGCACATGTGGGTGGTCCATTGCTGAATATGAATGTGCTGAATATCATTTAGGCAGGGAGCAGGAGGTGTTCAAGTGAGTTGGAGAGGAGCCCAGAAGGTATGCTGTTTATCTTCCAGGAACATTTACTTTCTCCAAAACATATAACTTGAATTAATAAAGTGGATTTAGATGTGAATAAAGGAAACTAGTTACTGAATCTGAATGACTGTGACTTTCTAGAAAAAACCAAAAGATCTGTCATTTTGAGTTGGTTTTTAGAAATAGACAGCATTTATTAGAATTCTGAGATAATTTCTTTGTTTTTAATTTTATTGGAGGAAAACTGCATCACACTATTAAATAGATTTAAGGTATACATCATCCCCAATTGACATCTCTCCATAATACATTATGTTTACCAGCAGAAAGATGATTTCTTAAGTAATGTTCAAATAATGAAATTATAAGACTTTGCTTGTACCCTGAGGTCTGAAATCCACAAAAAATACATAACAATAAATTCTCCACTGACTTTCTCAACATACAGCCCTGTCACAAAATTTCCCTTGAGAAAAGATAATGGATCAGGTTGTGGACAATCATGTGTGGAATCTCTCTCTGACCACATTAAGTCTGGTTTTGGCATGCCTTTGTAACAAGCTCTGCAACATTCTCATCCATTAATCATCCCTACAGGATGATGGACAGAGGCCAGGTCTTAAGCAGATACTTGGAGGTTCAGGATTGGCTTTGATTCTACTGAACTAAAAAGTCATGAGATTCTTTCACACATTGATTTATTGTCACTCAATATCTGTGGGAAAATTGAACTGTACAAATTTCTAAAAGGAAACTTAAAAAGTGAATAGAAATACTAACTCTATAGTACTCATAAATGTCTGTGTGAATTGTTACATTTGCGCTTGTTTTTTTCTTGTATGATAGTGAATATTTTGATGGTTATTTTCTCATAAGTGAAAACATTTGAGATTTCAGATTATTTCTTAGCCTCTAAACACTGGATCTAATGACTATCCCAAAATATGCTAGATAGCTGTGAATTATAGTTTTAGAAGTTATAGTCTAGTTTGTTATGCTGATATTATGCCATCCCTTTATTCTACCTAGCAATGGTAATCTCTACAAAATGGTCATCCTCCAAAAACCCGATTCCAATTTTTCTGATTCATCTTGGATATGTGACCTTATTGTCAATATGTTAGGTCATTCCATGTTAAGTAATTCTGGATTCTAATTATAACAACCACTATTTCTTAAAGTTAGGGGGATAACTGATAAAAGATAATATTGGTTGTCATAGGGTTAGGAAATACTCTGAAAAAAAAAAAAAAAAAACCAGTTTAGTGTCTCCATCTAGAGGAATCTATTTTAGACTTCAGTGGAGCAAAAAGGAACAGGAATATTTGAGCAATGATTCATTTAAAAAATTACCTTTGAGTACATTAACACAATATACATTTGAAAAATTATATACATGATAACATTAGATAGAACAAATCTAGTCATGTTCTGAAATATCACCTATTTCTAATTCTATCTTAGTTCAAAAATATGCATTCATTTAGCAATACTTTAATGAAGTATACTTTACATATAATAAAATGCACACATTTTAAGTGCATATTTTATGAGCTCTAAAAATAAGCATTACTAATAATCATAACTCCAATTGAGATACTATAGATTTCCATAAATACAGAAAGTTACCTCTTACTCCTTTGTAACCAGTCAAGCAATTTCACCCTTAACCCCAGTCAAAGAAGAATCTAATTTCCATTACTGAAGATTAGTTTTCCTTTTTCAGGAGATTCATTTAAGTGGAATAATAAAGTATGCACTTCCTGTTTCTGATTCTTTTCACTCAACATATTGATATTTAAAATTCAACTATCCATGACATTGTGGTCTTAGTAGTTCTTTCCATATTTATGACTGAGTAAAAATTCCATTTGATGAAGTTTATAAGTTGTCTATTCATTTGCCTGTTAATAAATAATTAGCTTGTTTCTAGTTAGAGACTATTACAAATAAAGCTGCTGTTAAAGTTTGTGATAAGTCTTTGTATAGAAACATGTTTTCATATCTTTTGGATAGTTATCTAGCAGAGAAATTACAGAGCATTTGTTAACGCATGTTCCAGTTTATGAGAGAATGACCAGGTATTTTCAAAATAGTAATCAGACGACATTTTCACTGACATTTTAATTGTTTCAGTTGTTCAATATCCTTACCAATACTTGTAATGTCAGTTGTTTTAAATTTAACCATTACAATATGTATAGTATTATAACTGTGATTTAAATTAATCTGATAACATACAATGGTGACTTGCTATTCTATAATTATCAGTCAATTGCACACTCTTTTGCAATGCTCTTTCAATTTTGTGGCCAGTTTTCAGACTGCTTATATTATTGTTATTTTTATTTTTATTGTGGTAGAATATACACATATAACATAAAATTGACCATTTTAATTATTTAAGTGTTCAATTTAGTGATATTAAATACAATCACATTTTTAAATGAAATCTAGTTCTAGCAGAATTATTCAGAAGACTATTGTTTCCCTAGTGAATTATGCCAGTGACTGAAAACTCAATTAACAATATATGGATCATATATGTGACCATAATGTCTACTGCTGGGTTCTCTACACTGGACCACTGATCCATGTGTTTATCTGTGTGCAAAAATCAGTGTCTTTATTACTGTGACTTTGCAGTAAGACTTGAAATCAGGTAGAGCCAATCCCTAGACTTCTCTCTTATATTTCCCCTAACCTTAGTCTAATTACTGTTGGATCTTTGTTTTCCACATGAAATCTAGAGTAAGTTTTTCAGTTTCTACACACAACCTCACATACTGAAAATTTCATTGAAACTGCATTGAATTTGTAGATCAATTAGGAGAGAATAAACATCAAAACAATACTGATTTGCCCAATTCATGAACATGTTATAGTTCTCTATTTATTTTGCATTTGGTTGATTTCTATGAGCAATATTTTACATTTTTCAGCATAATGCATATTTTAAAATTTATTTTCAAGCTGATGTCACTGACAGTCTATCATTTGATGCTGTATCAGTTATTCATAGATTAAATGTTCCTCTTTAACTGTTAACAATGATTCTATGTTTTGAATGTTTTATCCAATAATAACACAGCTGTGTCATTTTTCTTATATCTTCTGTTTGCATCTTTATGTATTCCTCTGTCTCCTTTCAGCTTCTTCATGTCGTTGTATTAAGTGTGCTTTTTCTAGACAGCACAGCTTGTCTTATTAAAAAGAATTCTGTCCTATGACTTCTGACAACTAACGACAAGTAAGTTAATTTAGAGTTCATGCAATTATGGAATAATTGGGCTAAAATCTACCATCTTCCTCTTTATTTTTGTATTTTTTGTGTTTATTTTGTTCACTCATTCCTTTTCTGTGATATTTAGAATAAATTCAAATATATTTTAGTTTCTTTGATATAGCTTTAAAAAACCTTTTCAGAAGTTTCTGTATGTCTAATACCATGCAACTTTGAATTATGAGTACATTTCTGTTGTATGTAAAATAAAAATAAAATAAGCTATGCAACTTTAAATTGCTAATTTCAGCAGTTATTATATTACTTAATATGCCATTCTTCATATTTCTTGCAAATCTCTTCGTTTCTCACCTCACAAATGCTATAAATTTACAATATAATATAATCTCTGCTATGGCTATTATATAAATTCTAAATATGTTAAAACACTAACTTAGAAATTTATTATGTTTACTTTAAACCAAAGATTGACAGTTTTTCTAAAATATTTTAAGCTTTTGATCAATATGGTTGCTGTTACAACTACTCACCTCTTCTATTAGAATGTGAAAAGAGCCACAGACAATATACACACAAATGAAGAAGGTTATGTTCTAATTACCCTTTATTTACAAACACTGTTAGATGGCACCCAGTCTGTAATATGATGACCACTGTTTGTGCTGCTGTTTATAAGGAAAATTACATGAAGAAAGAAAATATAGTCTTTTATCTTTACTCACTCATTTACTAGGTCTCATATTTTTCATTTCATTTTTTCACAACCAGCTCTATTGATAAATTGGTATACAAAATTCTGTATATAATTATTACATATAATTTGTAAGTTTGGAAATATGAATACTTCATGTTATATCACCACCACCCAGGTATATCCACTACCTCTAAAATGTGCTTTTCTTCATGTGTGCATGTTTTCAATATTTTTTATCTATCAGATATAGTTCTTTGATTCCACTCATGTTTCTAACTTTTCCAATATGCTATTTAACCTATCTAGGTAATAGTCATTTCAGTTATTATGTAGTTTCAGTTACACAATTTGCAGTTGGTCTTTTTCAGAAGTTTTTTCCCTTTGTTGAAATTTCTTATCCATTTTCTCATAAGTATGGCATTCATCTTTAAACATTTTAACATATTTTTCTTTAATACTTTGGAAATATTATTTAAAACTAGTTTTTGATATATCAAACATCTGAGCTATCAGGGTTAGTATTTAACAGAGCATAGTTATTCATAACTAAAGTTAATATTTTCCTTATCTCTTTACATGTCAGCTAATTTTTATTATTTACTGAACATTATCAATAATAAAATTATAGGCATGCTCTATCCTCTGAAGGGTCTTGATGATTTTCTATTAGGTAGTTCAGTTACTTGCTGACCACACTTGTGTGCTAGCACTTTTTATTTTATTAGGGTGAAATCTATGGAAAACCTAGGGTGTTTTCTGCTCTCTTCCAATTTGGTGGATTTCATCTCTCAAATTCTGCTTCCGCACGAATTCTATCATGTGATAGCCTCTGTTAGGGAATATCTGGTATAGGTCTTTATTCACAAGCATAGCTTTTATTCTTAAAACTTAACCATTCTGTTTTACCAGTATGTTTGTAATTTTAAGATACATCCTATATTTTAGGGCTGAGAATTCTTTCCCCCAGCAATGTTTGAATTTTATATCACTTTTCTACTATGAACCCAAAGAGTATAAAGAAAATGTTAAACCTCAAATTATTTCATCTTGTTGCTGTAGCCCAATCAGGTAAAGACTATTTTGGGGTACATATAAACTCATCTGACTCTTCCTTTACATAGTCATTTTTTTTGCTCCAGCTGCCCTATCTAGCCTCTTGTGTTGTCTGAAATTTTAAATATATTATATATATATATGTATCTTTTTCTCTCTCTGCCATAAATACATTCTTTATTTTGTATCCAGCTTGCCAAGCTCACACAGGGAATAAAATGTCCCCAGAGAGGGAGAGAGAGAGAGAGAGAGAGAGAGAGAGAGAGAGAGAGAGAGAGAGAGAGAGAGAGAGAGAGAGAGAGAGACTGGATTCACCTCTTGTTTCCCATTCATGGGAAGTACAGTCTTACACTGTTTTCCATTTCTGAAAACTTCCACTTCATTATCTATTTTTATACTTGCTTACAATAGAAATTCTGGTCCCAATTGTTTTTACCAGATAACTTTTTAGTTTAGAAAAGCTAAATTATGATATTCAATAACTTTTAAAAGTAAGGATCTTGAAAGATAAGAATTGTACAATGCATATAATGACATGATTAATATATTTGGTTAAATATATGATACTGTTTAAATTACAAATCAAAGAAAAAATAGTATAAAGAAAAAGATATGCTCCAACATATAAATTTTATTGAGAGGTGGGCAAAATCTTTATCTTTTAAGCAATGTTTTTCATTTAACATGGATTAAAATTTATATGTGCAATCTACATTTTCTTCTCTTTTTATGACTTCATTTAGTCACCTTTTCATTCATTCATTCAACAATTATTCATTAGTAGTGTACTATGTGCCAGAAACTGCTCTGGGTGCCAGGTGTGGGAGTTTCTATTCATACTTTTGCTACTATTCTCCCCATCTTGCAAAATTTTGCATATTTTTGTCCTGTATTGCTGTTTCATGAAAGGGTTCTTAAACCAGATCTCCTTAT
This sequence comes from Solenodon paradoxus, assembly GCA_004363575.1. NCBI lineage: Eukaryota > Metazoa > Chordata > Mammalia > Eulipotyphla > Solenodontidae > Solenodon > Solenodon paradoxus. Next base: position 258,167 of record RJWH01000027.1, read on the forward strand.
CAACTCACTTATTTCTTGACTGTTTCTCCTCAATATATTAATCTAGTCATTTACTTATTTATTTCAACAATTAAATTTTTATATTTATGATCACCAAATCGTTTTTCCTCACAGCTATGCTCCTTTTCCTCAGAGGACTTATCATCCCTACCTTCCTGAAGGATTTTATTTGTACTTCAAAACATCATTTCTCATTATTCTTATATAATGTGAAATTGATTATTCTATCTATATTCTTTTTTCTGTAATCACTTTGTTGCTGATTTTGTATATTTTATTCCTATTAGAGTCCTAACTGCCTTGTTTGTTATTGCCTATGATAGTGAGATAGTCTATACTCTTGATTGTGCTACACTAGAAAAAGGGAAAGGGCCAGGTACTGTTATTATCGTAGGTGGCCCGTCTCTTGGTAGTTGTCTATTTGATGGGGTGAAGGAGGGGAAGAAGTGAAAGAAAATTTAAAAAAATACTAGGAGTGAGCCATCCTGAGTGTCCTCTGCAATATACTATCTACCCCAGCCACATTCTGCTTTTTCTCTCAATTTTCCTCCACTGTGTCAAGTTAGATATGTTGCTTTTCTGGCTCATAGTAACATCAGGCAACAACCCATTCAAGAATAATATACTGAGGAAAAAACACCCTTGCCTCTATACAAAGTCCTCTCTCAGAACAGTGTCAAAATGTTGTCACTGACTTCACCAACCACCTGTCTCACCATAGATCTGTCTCCCAACCAGATCTCATTTGTGTATTGACGATTGACATCTCTGAGACAAATCTGCTCCACCTTTTGGTGGTATTTTCATTACCAATATAGAAAATAGGTTATCTTCCTTTTACCTAAAGATAAAAATTCACCCATCTTACATTCAGATGATAGTACTGTTGTACTACTAAAACACTACTACATTGATTAGCTCATTTGATACTTCAAAATCATGTTTCTTGGGTGGCATATTTACTATCTCCCATTTTAGAGATAAAGGAGCTATGAGCACAAAGAGTTAAATGGCTTACACAAAACTGAACTACTATAATTGGTTAACATTGTTCAGGCTCTGAAGAACTATCTGCATTCAGTGACCAAAACGAAAGATCACACCCACAAATAAATTATCCAGAAGCCCTCCATCTGGACCAGGATAGATTATATTGTTTGATCCTTGCTATAATTTGATACTGTGATTTCTGATGTGGTATTGCACTTATTATTGTGACAAGCTAAGAGTTGATTTGAGCTGCCATAAAATGCCATAACCCGGGTAGCTTAACGAATAGCAATTTATTTTCTCACCATTATGAAGGATGGGGGTTCAATATTCGCATGCCAGCATGTCCAGTTCTTGTTGCGAACTTAATACTGATTTGCAGAATAATACTCTCTCAATTCATTTGCACATGGCATGGGTCTCAGATGTCTCTTCTTTTAAGTGTACATATCTCATTATTAGGACTCTACCTCAGGATGCCATCTAAACCTAATTTTTTCCCAAAGTCCCCATCTCCAAATACTATTAAATTGGTTGGGGGGCGGTTTACATATGATTTTTCGAGGAACACTATTCAGTCTAAATACAAATCGTCTTGAATTTAGAGTCTTTCTGATTGTATCTTTATTTTTAATGCTTTCTTTTCTTGGCTCAAAAATATGGACACTTGAGCTTGATTTACTCTTTGGGCCCAACTGCAAGTAATGCTTTCCCCACTCTGCCCCAGGAGCAAAGTTCTTGATGTTGATGTTTAACTCTTTCAAATCTACTTTAATTTTATTAAGTTCAATTAATTTTCATTCTTACCACATTCTTTAGGCACTTGCAAATTACAAACCACTTTCTCTCTGTTCTACTAGAACTCACAGATGAATTACTCATAAATGAGTGTACAGATGAGAACCATGATTTTCTCAATTTGTCTATATTTCAACTACTTGTAATTGATATACATGTGACGGAAATCTAGTTTAAATTGATTATTTACATTGTAATGCTTTAGTTTTAAAAATGTCTAAGAACACACTGTTCTGAATATTTTATTGGTGGAGTTACATGATTTTATTATAAAGAAAATGAGTAATCTGGATAATTTAAAAAGGTATCCACTTCTTTTGACTACAATGATAACTGTCATTTGTTTTACCTTATGTGCAATATAAAATATAAATCACTCATAAATGTTTTCTAGATAAAATATAGAACTTATTTAAAACATTGTATCTTATATTCTACATTAAAGTAAATACTTTGGCAAAACTTTTAATGAGACACTACTAATTTCCGTAATACTTGCACTTCTATTTTTTTCAGATTGAGTATGGGCTTGCTTATATTTTATCTAGTTTAATTATCCAATTTGTTTAGCACCACTAATAAAAGAGTGCATAAAAAAGCTGAAATAACAGTCAGAAGACACATATTTTACTTTTGGCTTCTTGATTCTCTATTAGATGATCTGTCAAAGGAGGATGCAGAACCTCCTTTGAATCAGACAGACTCCATCTTGACTCTAACCACCATACTGGGACTTTTAGGTGAAAGCAAACAGCCTGACTCAGCAATTTGACTCAATTTCCTATGACTCACTCATTGATTGTTCCTTATAGATGACTATAAAAGCACAGCAACTCCATGTCCTGTTCTTTCCTATTGATGATTAGGAAAGACACAGGAAGGTCATCTCTACTGATTGGCACAAAAGATCCCACACTGCCACATTTTGTTTGAAGAGTCTTGTCAACCAATCCAAAAATTTCAATCAAATGGCCTGAGCCTGGATACCACTAACTAGCTTAAACCATCCCTATTATCAGATCCTCATGGAAAACACCTTTGAAATGTCCTTTGGTTTGTGGAACATTATCATGATCCTTATTTTTGAACAAACACTTTCTTGATTCTATTACATCCTGATTATTTCCTGGTCAACAAGATATCATCTCCCTTTACTTATGTAGCAGGATTGTTGAAGAAATTTTTTTTATAAATGGAATTAATTTATATACGATAGAATGCTAAATATCAAGAGTAAAGACTTGTTATTTATTTTCTGTTCTTTGTTTTCAAATATAACTTTACATTGCAAACTGGCTGACATATTGGAACCCACTATTTTATCAGTTATCATAAATATAATTCTGATAAATGAAACAGAATATTGGCCTTAAAATATGGATTTGATACTGAAATTTCTTGCCTTTTAGAGTTGTCACAGGGAATTTGACTAGATATTATTTTCAAGGTTGAGACTTCTAAAACTTTGGTTTTAGAAAACTGTGATTGATAGCTGTCAGTGATTTTTCCACAATTACGTTGCTTATTTTCAGACATTCATAAGAAACAAATATCTAACTGAATAGCACAAGCATGTATTATCAGACAAGAAAGTGTCTTTTCTATCTGGTTATTATATAATTTAATATGACATTAGAAAACAAATATAAAATACTTTGAAATCAAGTTTGATTTGAAATCTTTATTCTTCAAAACTAAGAAAATCTGGTGTCTTCCACCATCCTCTCAGGCAATATTACAGCTCAGACTCATTCTGAATTTCTTTACATTCATCAATGATAATATTCACTCCCTTTCATAAAAATGTCTCATCTTTGCCTTATTTGTTCTTCAGGATCTAATTTTGATTGGGTCTGATCTACTGGTGCTGAACATGGAGGTAGTAGTAATATCATTATATCAATCTAAATACTCTAAATATGCCAAAGAGAAAATAAGGGGTGAACAATCCTAGCACAAATATTTCCAAAGAAGATGTGAAAGTAATAGTCACGGGTGATTTTTTTGCTTAATAAAATTGTATTTGCCATATTTATTGGGAAGGATTAAGCAATGAAGAATTTTTTAAATGTCATAGTAAAAGGAGTTTCCATCATGGGTAGACTGTATTTTAAAAGTATGGTTAGTGTCAGGAAAGGTTGGTACTTGTGGCAGACAGAATTTAAGGTGACTCTCATTGGTTCCAACCTGCAGTCTTCGTGTCTTTGGAGGTACTTCTAACCCATCAAGAGTGGGAGAAAACTGTGATGGAATAGCACTTCATTAATTATATTCCGTTATGTAGCATTCCAGCTTAGTGAACTAGAGCTAGGGATCCTTCTTGGTAGTTTGATAAAGTAAGCAGCCATGTTGGAAGAGTCTACATAGCAAGAAACTACATGCAGATTCTATAACTTGAAGACATCTTCTGAGATGTGAGAGTAGCCTCCATTCAAATGTCAGAAAAAAAAAGATCCTTTCTCATATAACTGTAAGAAAATTATTTATTTTAATAACTTGAATAAATGTGGAAGTGAAGCAACTTACATGAAATTGAGCCTCCAGATGAGAACACATCCCAGTCAACACTTAATGCAGTTTTGTGAGACTCAGAACAGAGGATCTAGCTAAGCCATGCCTGGACCTAGAAACTGTGAGATAACATGTGTGTGTTGCTTTTAGATATAAGTTTATAGCAGTTGGCTATGCAGAAATAAAAAGGAAAAACTAACAAAGTAAGTTTCCTCAAATAAATTGCTTGTAATACAATCTCCTAATGGTCTATGATTAAACCTACTCTCTCTCTTTTTTAAGTAAATTCATTCTTATCTTTTAAAATTATTCTAAAACATCAATTACCACTCTGATACTCTAGTATAATGAAGGACCTTACATATTACAGAGATAAAACCATAGATCTTAGATTTTCTTTGACAATCTCAATTTAATTTCTCCTCAATATTTTCAACAAAGACAATTTAAACTATATATAAGAAATGATATTTGATCTTACAAAATAAAATCTATGCCCTCAGTCATTGTTGCTGATTAGTAATATGATTGTTGTTTTCAATCAGATACAAGTAGGAAAGCTATCTAAACCTATTAGGAAATATGCTTAAAATAGAGACTATGTTGAAACAAAGAAGTAATAGCTAGCAGTAAGATGTAAGAAGACTGAATCCCTGAGAACTTTGTGGGAGGAAGCCATTATTTTAGTTTACGAAATGATACTTCAAAGCCTTACTATGAAGTAGTTTTCTATCCTGTTTAAAAATCAATTACATAGAATTTCATTGATACTTTCATAGTTAACAAATATTAGCAATTGTAATTAACTGGTGAATCATAAAATAATTTATTACCACAACTTACATGTCTTTATTTGATTGAAGATTGTCAATCAACAACCCCAGTAAAGACATACTCAAAAGTCAGTATAACTGCAGTAGAAGGTTACCAAAGAGCTAGTATTTCAGAATAAAGTAACATGTGGACAAAGGCACAGAGTCTTGAAAATGTGTAAAAGTTTGGTGGGAGGCAGTATAACAGAATTGGCCAGAATTTTGGATAATTGGTAAGATGGAGGGAGAGATGATACTATATATTTTCTTAGGATATCAGTGAATGGTTTGAAACGTTCAGGACAATTAATTTTCATATCATCTATAAGCTACGAAGAACATCACTATCTCTCCCAAAGATACATTTTCCAGGAAAATAAAGCTCAATAGTAGGGAAAAGGAATAGAAAGGAAGAGAGACTAAAAATTTAAATATCAAGGAGAAGCCTACTATAATATTCTAATAAGAAAATGAAGCAACAGGTAAAAATATAGAATTGTAGCTACAATATACTATACAAATATAAAACTAGAACGTAGAAACTCACATGATAGGTAAAGATTTTTGGAAGAGAGGACTTTTTATTCTGTTTCTGTTGTCTAAGAGAGTAGCTGGCATTTAGCAGGTATGTAGTAAGTAATTGTTAAACATATACCTGACTGCAAAGATTTCATCAGTAAGGCAAATACATTGCTTTCTTGATGAACAATTTTAATTTTCATTTAGTCAGTGAAAAATACTATAAAATATATACCCATGGTTATCCGTTGAAAAAGACATCACTTCTTTGGTATTTCTCATTTAAAAGAATAAATTTGTCTCCACTGATCAAATTCTTGAATATTCTAAGTATGTGTGAATGTGTACATATACTTTATGAAAGTTGAAAGGCATTCTAACTTTACTTTCTAGACTATATAAGGAAAACTGATTTTCATTTTATCTTGCTTTTATTTTCTCTGACCTAAAATCTAGTGTGAAAAGAACTCATGCATATATTATCACATAATAGTTTCCACATTTTATTTAAGTGACTAGTCAAAAAAATTTAAAGAGAAAATAATTTTCAAATTATTCATTCCCTTGTCTAACTTGATAAGTCTTAATCTACTGACACTCATAAACATTTCAACAGAAACATACTGTCACAAGATCTATTAATGAAAAAAGATGAAGAATGGTTAGTAATTGGAACAGCATAGAACTAACAACTCAATAATTAAATATGTAGGAATATCAAATAGAACATTTTGAAAGACATATAATTTAAAACTTTATGACTCAATGGTGCATTTAACTTCAGATAGCCTTATTCTTCCCATTAAAGAAAGTGAAAAGTACATCTTTATTAAACACTGGTACTGTCAACAGCATCTGCCAACAAATTTACTGTAGTTCAGTTTCCTAAATAATCAAACCGCTGCAGATATCTTGTTTCCATTATATTATGTAATGGAGATAATATATCAAAAGTAAAACATTCCTTGGGGGCTTTGAGAATTTATAGTTTATACTAAAATAGAACAAAGAAGCAGGGATTTAGTAGGAGGTTGCTTTTCACTTTCTCCAATTAGATCTCCAAAAAGCAAAAGTAATCATGCTTACAACTTTATTGAGTTGTGAGAACTTACTGAGTCCATGGCTCAGGACTTTGACCTGCTTATAGTGGAAACATTAAGACTGACTGAAAAGGCAGATCTAATTAACTTGCAGGATTTTAAAGATAATTTTTTTAAATAGCAAATTATAATATGAATTAGTTAACTAAGGTTGCCATAAAAATACCACAAACTAGGTGACTTACCACAAAAAATAGTCTCCCATTTTTATAAACCCCAGAAGTTTAAAACCAAAGTGCTTGATGGCCATTTTTCCTAAAAGGCTCCAGAGAAGTTCCTAACTTCTTCTAGTTTCTGATGATTGTAGGGATTTTTTAAATTTATGACTGCATTTTTGCCTCTGTACTCACCTTCTATACTCTCTCTCAAAGCCCCCTCTGCCTCTCTCTCTTAGAAGGAAATATGCTATTATATTTAGAGCTCACCTAGATGATCCAGGATAAACTCCTCTCAAAATCTTTAAATTAAGCAAATGTTATATCATAAATGAAATTAATGATATGTCAGGAGAAAGACAAACATCATTTATGATTTAATTTATATGTGGTATATAGAGGAAAGCAAATGACTGAATCAAAATTATACTTTTAGTCTATAAAGTCAAATTAGTGTTTACCAGAAGGGAAGGAGTAAAGAGAGTGGGAAAATTGAATATAAGGGGTAAATTATATGGTGAAGAATAGAATTGGATTGTCAGTGGAAAGTTAATGTATTATATACAGATACTGATTTATAGTGATGTACATTTTAAACCTGCATGATATTATGATGAAATCCTCCTTCAACAGAATTTAAAAAAATAATATTCACCTGTTCTGAGGATTAGAGCATCAACTTATGTGCATTCATTTTTTAGTTTAAACCATTATTTCATTCCCTCTATATCATTTTCCAATTTTAAATAACTTAAATAATAAGTTTTCTTCCATCAACCATTTAATCTTGTTCATCTTTCTAGTCAATCATCCCAGATTTACTTGTTTTCTGGCTCAATTTAGTCCTGTCTGCAAATATTTAGTCATTTCTATAAATAAATAAATATTCCTAGAGGTTTAAGAATAATGTTAGCCAAAGGTAAATAGTGGTCATTTTGAACAGGTGATAAAGTAAATTTGTGTTCCAGTTGAATGATCTGCCGTAGTACCACAGAATGATTTATTAACATAGAAATACTTATGTCCATGTATTGATATATATTACATACTTGGATTTTCACTTTTATAAAAGGGGCTATTCTAATAAACCAATTTTGTACTTTTATTCTTGGAACTTGTAAAAATTCTCCCTTATAAAACATGACAAATGGTATTTAAAGGTCCAATTTATCTGGTAAAGTTTATTTAAATCACATAAGAGCCATAATAATATTAACAACTGAAATAAATTAAAATACACAGTAATTTGTAGTATTCTATATAGTATATAGTATTATATATAGTATATAGTATTATATATTATCTTAAATGGACAGTGTACTACAATCTAGGCTAGTGATTGTTCCCCAAAATGCCTTTGCATACGTATATTCTTTTATAAGAAAATATTCTTACACTTTCTCTGACTACTCAATAAGTATGACCAAACTCTCTTGTTACTATGCTCCTACACATCTCACATACATATACACATAATAAATGAGCAAATAGGTCAGAACTAATGAACTTTTTTGGGAGATAAAAATCTAGGTGAAAGGGCTGAAGTTCTGCACATTTTGATGTGCACTGAGATCAAATTCACTACTAGGTGACCACATTCTTGATGAATCAGAGTTGTCTTAAATTTGATAAAATAGTCATAAGAATAAATATTTTAAAACTTTTGTAGTTAATTTGGGTCTCAGGAATAAACAAAGTTGTCTTCAAGATCTGTTTTGTGGATAATATATTCTGTATAGTTTCCAAGTGTTTTGAATTTTGAGAAATTCATAAGGATTACTTATTTTGAGATATTTTAGTAGATAAGAAAATGGTCTTTTTAAGTTTCTTCTAGATATATGATTCTATGGAATCACTGATTTCTTTATTCATTTTCCTGGATTACACTGTATTTTGAATTTTATCATTTCCTTTTTTCTTCTTCAAAACTATGTGAAATTGTATTTGGATCTCTTGAAACAATGAAGTTGACTTGAATATTGATAAGCACACACTAGAAACAAATTATGTGTAGGGTTATTTCCTCTCCCTCTATGGGGCAACACATAATAGGTACATTCCTTTCTGCAGCTATTGAAATCTACTCCCTGCACCCCATGGATCTGGAATGGGAGAATGGTGTTAGTTTCTTTTGATCTCAGCTTGTCTTTTAGTTCAAAAATTAGAACTTGGAGTACATAATGGAGAACAAATAAAAATATTGCAGTAGCAGCAGGTTTTAAACATGTCTAAAGTTAGAAAACAATATTACCAAGGAAAATTGGAATGAAAATTGGAAGAAAAAGTTGATTAAAGGAATGTATTCAGTTTTATTTACATCTTTTGGCAATAACAAAAGAAAGTAAGGTTATATGTTGGTACCAATAAATAGAAAGCAACTGCTTTTGAAAAATTATTATTATCTTGGATTAATAATATATATAAACAATAAGTGGAAGCACAATGTGTCATTTAAATGATCTCATAGAATAATAAACTACAATTGTAGTCTTTGTAAATATTCCTAGGGATAAAACTTAGCAGTTAAATTTCTATGTAAGTATGTTGTCCAAGAGACATTGGCTTTATTTTAATATTTTACTTTAAAATCAAAGTAGAAAAGTTTTAATTTCAATTGAATGCTACTAAAAGAGACTGTGAAACCAGTGTCAAGATTCAGCAAAAAAAAAGCTGTCTTCATATTCTTGACTAGTTAATTATACTTTATCTATTTATATAATATTACATTTCAGGAAGCAAAAGTGTCCCAAGACAATTCATGTGTAGAGAGTTCTCTTATGATTAAAACATTATTAACAGGAACATATGTTACCAATAAATATTTTCAATTAAATTATATTTTATTATTGCATTTCACATAATGTACTATGTCCAGCTTCTTCTTTTACAAGCCTAAGTATTCCAACTATTACCAAGTAACATTACCTGGAATAAGATAATAATAAAAATGAGTATATCTTCTTTCTATTTGAGAACTCACTGTAGTCCAGGTATGATGTATAGATTTCAGGTATTGTTTACTGTGGAATTTTTGTCCAAGATGATGTCAGAGGCTCTTCTAAGATTCGCTCTCAATAGAAAAAAAACAATATTTAACCAAGAATGGGACACCACTGAGGGAATTTCACAGCATGAAGGGCTGAGGAACCTCCAGCATCTCAGAGACGAAAAAAAAAACAGTATTAGAAGGGATCCACACATCACTGTGATAAAAGGTGGGCAGAGAGAAATGTGTGGAGGGGCAGCAGTTTGAATAGGTTGAAAATGGCAAGGGCTTCCAATCTAACAAGGAGATATGGGGAAGGGAAAACAGATACTGAAGCAGCACATCTCCTTGGCTCAGCTGAATTTCAAAGTGGAGTAGCTGGGGTGCTTCACAACTGGATACTGGAATGTAGTCAAGGAGGACAACAGAGAAAGCACACTAGACTACAACTCTTCCCACATAACGGAATACAAACTCCCAAGTGCACAATCAGTAGATAGTCTCAAATCTTGGACATAAGGTTAATCAGGGTGTCCTGCATACAAATCAGGACCTCTTAGTATATCCACAACAGTCATCCTTGGCTCCATCTGACACACAACCCTCATTTATGGGTCAAAATAGCTATGGAAGTCAATGCATAACAAAAACATGGAGTGAAATAAAATAAAGTCATAGCCCTACCAGGGCGTAAAATCAAAAAAGTTGAGATCTACATTGCTGATCCAGACTTGAAATGGAAAGAGTAAAAAAAAACAATATAAAATCATCAGTTATCAAGAGAAATATGGTATCACAAGGGAGACAATGATTTCTCTCCAGAAACTATGTTTAAAGACAAGAAAGTTATAACTTTTTAATTATAATCATAAGAAACATAGACATAAAAATTATAAGAAATTTAAAGAGATATAAGAAAAAATAAGAAAAATTAATGAGCTGAAAAAAAAATTTAACTGGAAAAATTTAAACAAGAAACTAACACAGATTCAGAATGCAAAAGCTGATTTTAAAAGTGCTAGTAAGCTACTGAAATAGAGTTGAGGAAATGGAGGAATTAATTCAGTGATCACAAAGATGGAAACCAAGAAATCACACAGGTGGAAGAAGAGAGAGGAATTAGAAATATAAGAAATGCTATGAGGGCTATCTGATTCCATTAGAAAAGTAATATGGATAATGGGTATCACAGAAAGTGGAGTGAAAGAAGGAAACATAGAAATTATTCAATGAAATAACAGTTGAAAACTTCCTAAACCTGGGCACGTAACTGAGTATACAAAAGTCCATGAATCCAGCAGAGCACTTTATTATCTAAATGTAAAGAGAAAATACCAAGAAACATAGAGTGAAACTATCCAGCTAAGGCAAATAAAAACAATTAAAAATGTCTAGAGAGGGTAAAAACAAATAGATAACTTATAAAGTTACTTTCATCAGGCTATTATATCAGACTTCTAAGCAAAAGCTCTGTAGATAACGTGAGATTGCAGTGATATATTCAAAATACTTAGAGACAAAATCTGTCAACTAAACGTATTACATCCTATAAAACTTTTCTTCATACCTAAGGAAGAAAAAAGTTTTTCAGTCCAAAAGAAAGCTATTATTTCATTGAGGATTTTAGCACTGAGGTTCATCAGCAATATTGCTCGGTACCATATTTTGCTATGTATAATGCACACTTTTTGCCCAAATTTGTGAGGGAAAAATAAGGATGCACATTATACATGGGTAGTACTAATTTCACATCTATATAAATGTTTTTAATTCTTTATTTATGCATATGAGACAAAAGTATAACTCTACAAATCAATAATGATATACATATACAAAAAAATATCCTGGAATATAATAGCTTCTGTTGAATTTAGGATTAACTTGCAATAAAAGTGATTTCAGTCAATGAATATATGTAATTAAACAAATAATGGCACATTGTTTTCTAGAATAAGTGACTCTAACTTGATGAGATAGGTGATGCTGACTTTATTAACACAGGGTGAAACAGCACAACATTTCTCTTCATGCATTATAGGCGGGAGTTTACAGTGTAGCTGATATTTTACAAAATACAGACATTACAAACTTTAAGCTGACAGCTATTAAATATACTAAAGAGCATGGCAACAGAACTGCCGAAAGACACTTTGGCTCTCCTCTCACAGAGAGTGCCATCAAGTACAGGAAAAGCTTCTTGTACCTTGTATGTGGTCTTTGTTTTATAATTATTTATTACATAATATTTCTTGCATCATAATATGTTAAAATAAATGCTAAAATTCCTTGATAATACAAAAAAACAAGTACTTAAATATGAACAAATACAAACTTGAATCAAAGATTAATTAAAGAAAGTTTGGACCAAAAATGTGGGTACACATTATATGTGGGAGTGCATTATACACAGTAAATTACAGTAGTTTTTTTTTATGTGATATATTTACCTGATTTTCAAATATGGGTGGTATTGGCTTCATAAATATGTTTGGGAGTTTTCCTTCCTTTTTCATTTATAGGAAGAGTTTCAAAAAATAGACACCGATCTTTGAAAATGTGGTAGAATTTATTATTGAAGACATCAGACCTTGGGATTTTGTTTTTAGAAAAGTGTTTGATTACTTCAATTTCTTACTTATAATATAGGGTCGGTTTAATTTTCTGTTTCTTTCTGATTCAGTCTTGAAATGTACATTCCTGAGAATTTTTTTTTTTTTCAGATTTTCAGACCTTTGACTAGATTTACTAAGAAGAAAGAGAAAACTAATAACTTCAATCAGAAACAAAAGGGGATAAGTCATACTGTATATTTCAGAAATACAAAGGATCAGAAGAGAGCATTATACACAAATATATGTCAAAAAATTGGACAACCTAAAGGACATGGACAGATTTTTAGAACAGTCTACAAAGATTGAATCAGTAATAAATAGAAATTCCCCCAAAATCTATCAAAAGCAAGGATAGTGAAGTAATTAAAAATCTCCCCTCAGGATCACATGTCTCAGGACCAGACTGCATTTAATCAAACCTTCAGAGAAGAATTAATAAATATTCTTCTAAAAATTTTCAAAGAAAGGAAGAACAGGGAATATTTGCGAACTTTTTCTATTAGCCCAACATTACACTGCTACCAAGAATATCTCTAAGATTACAGACAAGCAATCAAGGATTTTGTCAAGAAAGAAAATTACAGACCAATATCTTGAATGAACCAAATGTAAAAATTCTCAACAAAATATCAGCAAAGCGAATCCACCAATACATGAAAAAGATAATCATGACTAAGTGGAATTTCTCCTAGGGATGCGAGGATGGCTCAATATACAAAAATCTATAAACGTAACATCACCAAAAGCAAGGGAAAAATAATATGATTCTATCAATAGATATAAATCATTAGATAAGATTTAGCACCCACTTATGACAAAAAAACTCTAAATAAAATTAAGATATAAGGAACATACATTAACATAATAAAGTCCAAATATGATAAATACTCAATGGTGAAAAACTGAAACTTTCCCTCTAATATCAAGAATGAGACAAGGCTGTGTACTCTCACTACTGCTCACTACTGCTATTTAACATTTATTTACTGGAGGCCCTAGCTAGAATATTTAGGTGAAGAAGAAATAAGAGGAATCTGAACTAGAAAACAATTAAAATAACCACTATTTGCAGATGATATAATTTATGAGGAAGCGAAAGACCTGTAGAATGAAAACAAAAAGACTGTTACAAAAAATAGAGGAAAGGATATACAAAGAGATGGGAATATATTCTGTGCTCATTATTGGGTAGACTTAACATTGTTAAAATGGCCTTCCTACTTAAAAGTAATATACAAGTTTAATATGACCCCTGTCAAAATTCTACTGGTATTTTTCAAGGAGATAGAACAAACATTTAAAAATGTTTAAAGACAAAAGACTCAAAGCAATATATATATATATAGCCCCCCAAAATGAACCTTAGATGGAACTAGAGGGGATTGTGCTAAGCAAAATAAATCAAGGAATAGACAAATACCAGATAATCCCACTCATATATGCAATATAAAGAAAGAAAGCAAACCAACAGACATTAAAAAAAAAATAACCCTAGGAGACTGACATTAGAACTGAGGTTATCAGAGGGAAGAGGGTTAGGGTTTGAGAGCAAGTGGTGGTGGGGTCAAAGGAACAGTCATGGAGGACATTTGGGAATTTGGTGGTTGGTGTGGTTCACTGTCATATATTTGACGAATGGTGGACCTGAAAAAATGGACTGATATTATTGGTAAATTATAGTCACCTCCATAAATATTAATAGTTGAATAAATGAAACAGACTTGCCTTTAAAATAGTTAAACTGAGTAGAAGATCTAGCTAGAGCAATAAATCTGTAGTATGTAAAATGTATTCATGTTACGGATATGCCTTAGTCAAAATTACATATATATATTAAATACATACTATAAAACATACAGCATATATGTATGCCATAAAATGTATGTATATATAGAATACAAAGCATAATATTTTACACACACACACTAAACACACACACACATATATGTACATATATGATAGAGACTAAAATATTTGGAATCTTACCTGTAACAAGAAAGCTGCATCGCCCAGCTCCTGCTTCATTAATGATGCTACAATTATAAACCCCATAGTTTTCATTGGAAAGACTCTTCACGGGGTACTCTGTGTACTCTTGAGAGTCAAACTGACCAGTCCGTAATAGTTTGTTGCCCAAGCGCCATTCATAGGTGAGCACTCGTATTGGATAGGCTCTCAGTACCCTGCAGCTCATCGTGATACTTCGGTCTTGTCCTTGCCGAATTTCCAGGAATCCAGGTTCCACAGCAGGGGGATCTATAGAAAAGAGATGTTAAAACAGATACAATACATGGTTTTCAATATGTCAGAGACTATTGCGAAAAGTCTTTTTTGAGAACACATCCAAGCAGCAACAGGGAAGAAGAGGTGGAGAATATATTTTGGCTCAGGAATTTTAATGTGATTTCCTGAGTGTGGTCAGTGAAGGGAACTCATCTGTGTGTGTGTGTGTGTGTGTGTGTGTGTGTGTGTGTGTGTGTGTGTGTGTGTGTGTGTGTGTGTTTTAAAGCATCTGTAGGTGAATCTAGCAGAGCTTATTTCTTTCTACCTGCTTCCCATGGTGGTGGAGGTGGGGGGAATTGTCTTGCCCGTGCTTGGTTATACAGTCAGCATCAAATGATGTTCAGGGCATGAAATACTGTCTCCAAACTCACTTAAGATTTGGAAGTAGATAGAACCAGAGGTTCAAGTCCATGATTTCTATTATTCCCATGAGGTTCAGTCCTGGACCCCTGAGTGCATATTATTTAATGAAATAGCACAGGCATATAAATTGATTTCTTAAAATTTTTAGTCTAATATTATTTGGCTGTGAGTTATACTATTCATGTGTAAGCCTTAAGCAAACTTTGAAAATTACACCACAGGTAGAGGTAGTTTTCAACCCACTTTAATGGCTCATTTATCTGGTTTAATTGCAATATTAATGCAATTAAAACTTGCTACATTAGGTACCTAACTTTTTTGTTTTTGATGGAAAGATTTCCAAAAGATGTTACACACTTCTTTTAATACTTGGAGCTATCAAAATAATGTCTTTTTGTTTTAATGACTCCTCCTCACCATAATATATAAGATTTCCTGGGCGCTAAGAGTGTGATTCTTTTGGTTAAAGAAACTGTGCAACCACTCAGGATTGCACTGTGTAACACAAACCCATTGATGATCCTCTTGAGTTATGTAGTATAAGAACTGTACAACTCTATGGTGGCTCTTTCTTCAAAATACTAAAATGTTTTAAGATTACCACACCAAAATGTGCACCATCTTATGTTCTTTACAACTACTTTTTTATACTACCAATTTTGGTTCTCATTGCCAATCAGTTGCCTGACCTTTCTTGCTTCTTTTAACAAATATTTTAAGCTATCTTAACAGTTGTAATTTTACTCATGAATTCAAACTTTAAGCGCTTTCTCTACAAATTGTTAATAACTACAAAAACAAAACAAAGCAAAACAAAACAAGGAAAAGCGTCCTATCTGTATATAGTTCATGGGCGAACATAGAAGGAAGACATTTAAGTACTTAATTTACAAAATAGAATTACAAAAAAACAAAACAAAATAAAACAAAACAAACCAATTTTAGGGTAGAAAATAAAGAAGTAGCACTGAATATTGACCAAGCATAGCATCTTACAGGTGATTCTTGCAGTGAATCTTTTATAATATACAGGAAATGTCATGGGTGTAAGTTTAAAAGAGGATATTTCAGGTAGAGGGATTAGTACAAAGAGAAAGGAAATAAAAAGGTGGTGTTCAGGAAGTAGAAATAAATCAGCACAGTTGGTGCATACAAGGTGCATAATGAGTTAGGAGGAAATAAAGCTGGAAAGAAAGAAAAACAGTCTACTCAAAAATCTTTGCATTCATGTTATGGTGTTTGGATTTTATATGCTTGATATCGTAGTCATTTAAAAGCCTTTTTAAGTGAATGCTTTAAATGTTTTATTCAATCATTTATAAATAATACTGTGATAGGTATGAGGAACATTGACAGCAGAAGGAAGAGTCTAGCCAGAGGGAAAATGACATCATTGCTGATGGCCTGAACTAAGGCAAAGTCAGTGGGACAATAAATGATACCACAGGTAAGGAGGCAGATAAAAGATGAAAAAAGGGAGAAAAGGCGGTATAATTTGGGGTATAGTGAACTTGTCATATTTGCATCTCTACTAATCACACAGTAGGGATAGCTAGTATGGCAAGTGTTTCTCCATTTCCAGACATGTGGTTTATTATTTTTTATTATCTTTTTGTTTTGATTTTTTTAAGTTACTTAATGTTGTCAGAGAAATGGTCCAATGTTTTTAGTTCTCTAAAGTTTATTGAAACTGGTTTTATGGTTCAATATATGATCAATTTTTGTCTTGTTTGTGCTTGCAAAGAAGAAACATTCTGCAGCTTTGGGATGTAATAAGAATCTATTGGGTCAAGTCTGAAAAATGAATTGTTCAAATTGTCTATATAGTTGTTGGATTTTTCCTGTTTATATACTTGGATTAATTTAGAAGTTAGAACTGTATTAAACTCTTCTTAAAGGATAGTAATTTAAAAAATTATTCTGGTTTCATCTCCTTTTTCTCTAAATACTTTTAGTTTACGCTCTTAAGTATATACAAAATAAAAATTGCTTTATGCTGTTGACAAAATGCTCCCTACTGTGAAATAATCTTTATATTAACATTTTACTATTTTAAAAATTCCATTTGCATCATATTAATAGTTATCCTATCATCCATTTAGATTTTTTTGCATGGTATATCTTTTCCATTCATTTATATATTCAATATACATATATTTTACAAGCAACTCTTTTAAATAGCATGAGCTTATATTGTTTTTCAAGAAAGTTTGACAATCCATTTATCTCACCCAGAAACTTAGTATCTTCTTTATTCATATTTACTATAAAGACTGATATATTTGAGTACTATGTACAGTTTCAATTTGTTGTGTGTCTTGTTTTCTTTTATTGCCTTCATTTATATTACTAGATCACACCATTATTCTAATGCTTTTCATGCTACTAGTTGGGAATTTAACTAATATATTTCTATCATTTCAATGATTTCCTAGAGCATATAGCATGCATATTTAAGCTATGCAATAACATCAATTAACATCTTTAGTCTTCCTGGAAAAAAAGAAGAATCATAGAACACTTTTCATCTTTCGTTCCCATTCTGCATGTTACTGAGTCATGAAATTTAATTGTCTCTTTTTTTAAGCTATTTAATACTATTATAATTTAAACCTGCACTATTTTTTTTCAGAATTGTCCAAATAAAATAGCATATCTTAAATTCCTTCTATAATAGAACTTTTAAATCTGTGATTTTTTTTTTGCCTAAAGCATGTACGTTAAAGTTATTAGTGAACTTTCTGGTATATTTTTCTTTAATATGTATTTAATTTTATTCTTAAAAAAAGGTATTTTCCCTGTACATAGGATTATAAGTTGGAAGTGACTTTCAGTACATCAGGATATTATTCCACTGTTATGAGATGTCATTGAGCCATTATTGCTAGGTTTTTAGGCTCAGGTTTTTAAATGAATGGTTTTTCCCCTCAAATTACTTTCAAAATATCTTTAATTGTTTGCAACTTTGGTATAATTATTTTAGCTATGTTTTTCTTTTTACTTTTATTTTGGGATTTGTTGGGTTATTTAGATTTGTTGAATTAAGTTGGGTGTCTCTCATTTAGAAAACTATTGGAAAACTCTCATCATTAGCTATTAAAATAACACCAATGTTCTTTCTTTCTATCTTCACTTGTGATGCTTTTCATTCTCTCTTCCATGGAACTTAATCTCTTCTAAATTTTCCATTTTTCAATCTTTTTCTGCATTGCCATCTAAATAAATTATTATGATATAATTCAATCAGTTTATTCTCTCTTCAGCTCGCTTAATTTGCTGACTTTATTTGTTGGGTGTTTGAGGTCCAACTTTTGGGGAGAAGTGTATCAATAGAGTGTTGCAGGGAACATTCTGGTTTTGAAGACATGATCCCTTGTCTATAGATGTCATCCAAGGTAAAGCTCAACTTTGTCTATGTCAGCAAATGCCCTCAAGGCAAGTAGTCTCACTATACTACTTTTGCATAAATTTGACATGGTATTTTTAAAATAAACATTTTAATTATTTTTTAATATTTTTGGAATATTTTTTAAACTTTTCAGCTGTTTGTATTGAAAGAGTTTTGAAGAATAGTTTATCTATCATCTGACCAGAAACATAAATATCTGATAGCCCAAATGGAAATGAGGACATAAACTCAGTATGAAGGGGGTAACTATAGTTTAAAGTTCTATTGCAATAGCTCAGTGAGTATAAAGACAAATAAAATACCAAATTAGATTACTCTTAAATATATCACTGATAAGATCAGAGAAAAATAAAAGTTCCTAAAGGAGAATAAATATAAATAAGTAGAGATATATGAATTTGAGAGATGTTATAAAAATTAAAGGAATCACATGCTTCAAAGAACATGAAGTAATCAAATGTGCCAAACATTAACAAGACATGAGTTCAGATTGAAAATATCTATGTCCTGGCAAGTTTTATACCACTAATAATAGTGAAAGCATATTCTATGAAGTATATATTAATGTTAGTTACATGTTTTGGGTATGCTAAGGGATGGTTAATTTGTTAAGTTCAGGAATAACAATCTTTTGTTCAAGATTGGAAAATGTAGTTATTTATATTGCTTCTACCTTCAAAATATAAGCTTATACATTTTTTTAAATATACACTACCACTATTACCTCTCACATATATTACAGATATCCTATAATAACTGTCTAAGAGGTCAGTGTACATCTTCTTTTGTCCTCCCATTCTTCTGAAATTAGCTATATGTTCCTTTACTAAAAATACAAGCTCTTGTTATTCTCTAGCATAGAACAGTTTACTGACTCATCCTTGCTTGTTAAACAGATACAAGGTTCTGCAAGTTCTGGCTCTAGCAACCATTTTCATCTCAATATTATATTTCAGAAACATGGGTTTTCTTCCTGTTCCTACAAGATAAGCCCTTTCTGAACTCTGGAACTTTGACTTTCTTTTATTTTGTTTTGTTTTCCTTAAGATGTTGGTTACTCTTTTCATAGCTAACTGATTCTCACATTTCAGGTTTTACCTCTTTAGAAAGTCCACTCGACTAACAGTAAAGTATTTCTCCTACTATTAATTTTTATTGTGTCTATTTCCTGCATAGTACCACCATTTGTCCCCCCATTATGAAGGGAATTAAAATACCCCTTGTTTCTTCATCCTATCTATCTGTGAAGTACCTAGCATTATAGTTAGTTCAAAATCATTATTGGTCAAATAAATGAATATATAAATGAGTAAATAAATTAATTATGTAATGGGGAAATGCTCATAATATCTTTAATATTCTGCCATCAAGTCCTTGATTCTATATTCACTCTATTACATGTAATGGGGTTTGTAATTACTTTGATCAGTAGAATATAACAAAAGTTATGTTGGGTCAATTTCTGGGCCCAGGTCTCAGGAGACTGTGAGTTTAGAGATGGGAGTATAGAGAATAGAAGGTAGAGTTAATGCCAGCTGTTCACCTATCCCCACCAAGATTCTAGGCATGTGAATGCATTTTTGGACTTTCCATACAAGACTAGATACCTACAAAAAACCCTAAATGACTCAGATTATCCCACAATCTACAGAGGCAGAGGAATAGCACAGGTAAACTCTGTTCAAATTGTTGATTCACTAGAGACTAGATAATCAAATATTTTAAAAAATGAGTATTTTCAGCTCCTAAGATTGGGGTAGCTTGTTTAAGCAGCAACAGTTAACTAACACATACTTGTTAACTTTCAGAATCAAGCACTTTCATATTATGAATGGAGATGTGGTGGAGAGAAGTGAAGGGCAAATGGAAAGGACAATTGAGGAGGCATAATTTTATACAATGGACCATGAGTTCAAGCTCTTTCTGGAAGGAAATGAATTCAGAAGGAAACTAATAGGGAAGACAGTCAACAAAATGAAATATTAGGACAAGTTGAAAACTTGAAAAGCAAGTACACTGAGAACCATAGAATCAGGAAACCAGAAAGTGACAGTCAATAAGTAGAATTGTGTTGGAATTTAAAATTTCAGAGGTATAGAAATTCAGGGTGATGAAAACATCAGAGATTTAACAACTGGAATGAAATGCTAAAATGAAGTGGGGATATTAATGATTGTAGAGCTGAATGATTCTAATTTAAGTGAAGACAAATTTATTCTAGTCATAGTTGTATTCATACAACAAAATCAAAGGTGTTTACGACCACTTTCATTTTTTCTTATGAAATTTCTTTATAACTGGCAATTTTTATAAATGTAATTAACTTATAGGGAAGTATCCTGAAGTGTATATTTACTTTTTTATGAAATATTTTTGTGAGAAGTCTCTTACTATTTCTAACCTATTAGATATTTTCAAATGATATATTTTTTAGACCCCTACTACATATGAGTTTATCATCCATCCAAACCTAGGAGATTCAGCCTACTCAATCAGTAATGGCTTATTAAATCTATAAGATGGTGCTGGGTTAAACACACTTCAAACACAGCATGTTTTTATAAAGTACAATATCAACTGAGTTGGACAGCCTCCCTAAATGAAAGTCATCATTACTGCTATTTAAAAGACTTCCGTAACTACTCTGATTCCAGGGTGGTTCCTTAACCTTAAAAAAAGCTAGAGAATGTGAACTGAGCACACTCATTATAATCCTATCCAGTCTGCCTATGAAAAACCTCTGTAATATAAAGTTCACTTTAAGAATACTAGCTATTAATGAGCTCACTATTTCATTCTTTGGAATACCCAGAGAGAAGACTAGACCTTTGCAGTGATGATTAAATGATGTAGTGAGGAGACTTTGACTATTATGAAAGAAAGTTTTAGGTATCCAAAAAGTTAGAGTTCACTATTCAGATAGAATCACTTTTTCATGGTAAGAGCTATTCAATATTCTTCATTACAAAATATTTAAGAAACTGAAATAAATGAAAATATTTTATGAACAAAGAAATTCACTTAGATTAAAAGTGTAGTAGTATTTTTAGAAGAATTTAAATAGATGCCTATATTTTGTTAAATTATACCAAGGATTCTAAATATATACCATTGTATTATGCTGAATATATTCACTTATGCTAGACATTTCTGGTTCAAAAGTTTATTTCTTCTTACACATATTCTGAAGAATGATGACAATAAAAACAATAATTATATTTGTTGATGTTAAATATATATTGCTAGAAACTGTGTTAAGATGTTCAAATAACTTATCCTTTTAAAATGGTAGCTCATTTTACAGAAGACACTGAACTATAGAGAAGACAAGCAGAATCACCCAGCAAAAAAAAGAGAAAAATAAAAATTCAAATTAACCAGTCTGATTTTAGAATGCATGCTCTTAATAACAACCCATGCTTCATTCTTTATAAGTACAACTACTAACGATGTTTCTCAATTTAGCTATCTCCCTCAATGAGAATTCCAAAAATCTTGCCCTATGGATTAAAGCTATCATTAAATAGATGTTGACCTATTCTCACCATTATTTTAATTTTACACACTTTTATAGGTCAGAAATGGAAATCATGATCTGTGTAAGGCATTAAAATATCAAATTAGAACTTCTAAGTTAAAGAAAAAATGTTAATGACAGATTTCAACCAGATTCAAATGTACTCTATATAGCAATGTACTTCATAAAAAATGAAATTATATTATCCATAAATTAGTACATATGAGTGTATATAGAAGTTTAGCTATCTGGAAAAAAAGGTGTAACCTTTTAAAGTTTATAAAGATTTTGACTGAAATAAAGTCAGTAAGCTCCAGATGTCTGACAAGTATTCAAAATTGGGGGATGATTCCAATGTGTAAATCCATCCACAAATGTATGACTTATTTGGAAAGAATAATTTATGAAATCATCAGATTGTAAAGAAATGTGTCATAGAGTTTGTTTCTAATATGAGGATCAGACATGTTCATTAGATATCTAACAGTTTTTAATAAAAATTTGTTTATTGAGGTAACTTTAATTTACAAAATAATATGTTCAGATGTTCACTCTTAATCATATACATGATAACCAAACATACCCATCACTGTCCATTAAACACCCACTTCTTGCTTCCACTAACTATTCCCTCTGATATGCTTAGGTCTGCTGTCAATGTCTAAGGAGTCCCCTTTTCTGCATCCTTACAAACACTTGTTCTTTCTAGTCTTTTGGAAAAAAAAGACATTCTCACAAGTGTAAGGTGTTATCACATTGTCCTGATAAACATTTCCCTACCAACAAGAGAAGGACATTTTTCCATTAACTACTAGCCATCTCTATGTCTTATATGGAGAAATGTATATTCAGACCTGCTTGCTCTTTAAATTGTTTCACTTTTCTGTTGCTAATTTTGTAAGATTTTACAATTTGGATATTAACCTCTTGTCAAAGGTATGGTGTGCAAATATCTACCATTCAGTAGGATGTCTTTTCATTTTTATAATAGTTTCTTTTGCTGCACGGAAGTTTTATAGCTTGATGTGATCCCACTGGATTATTTCTGGTTTTGTTTCCTTTGCCTCTGGAGTGGACTCTTCAAAGACCTAAGGCCAATGTCATCAAACGTACTGCCTGTATTTCTTCTAGGTATTTTATGGCTTCTGGTCTTATATTTAAGCCTTTAGTATATTTTAATTAGTTCTGTGTATGTGATAAAGAATGACATTTTCATTCTTCTATAGATGACTGTCAAGTTTTCCCAACACTACCTGTACAAAAGACTTTCTCCATTGTATGCTCTTGGCACCTTTGCTGTAAATTAACTGAAAGTGTGTCTGTGTGTGTAGGTTTATTTCTGTGGACATAATTCTATTTCACTGATATATGTACCTATTTTTATTACAGTATCATATAGTTTTGATTACTATCACACTGTAGTCTAGTTTGAAATCTGGGAGTGTGATACCTCTACCTTTGTTCTTTTTTCTCATGATTGATTTGGTTATTGAGGATATTTTGTGATTCTTATAATTTAAAAATGTTTGTTGCCTTTCCTTGAAAAATGTCAATGAAATTTTGATAAGGATTGCATTAAATCTGTATATTGCTTTAGGTAATGTGGCCATTTTAACAATTTTAGTTCTTCCCAAACATGAGCATTGTATATATCGCAATTTTGTTGTATTTACCTCTATTTCTCTTAAAAATGTCTTGCAATTCTCACTGTACAGATCTTCTACATCCTTTGTTAAGTTTATCCCAAGGTATTTAATTATATTTTGTTTCTATTGTAAATGGAACTGTCTTCTTAATTTCCTTCTCTTCTACTCACTGATTGCATATAAAAATTACAATAGATGTTAATTTTATGGCCTGCCAATCTACTGTCTACCTTTATTCATTTAATAGTTTTTTTTGAAAAGTCTAAACCTTTCTATGTATTTTATCATGACTTTTCTAAAAAGCGATAATTTTACTTCTTTTCAAATTTGGATTCCTTTTATTTATTCTTCTTCCTTATGTGTTCTTGTTAGGACCTCCAATACAATGTTGAATAGCATTGATGAGAGAGAACACCCTTGTCTTGCTCCTATTGTAGAGGAAACACAATCAAATTTTCACCCTTGAATGTGACACTAACTATGGGTTTACCACATATTGCCTTGATTATGTTGAAATATGTACTTCCATGAATATTTATTGAGTTTTTATTATAAATGGGTGCTGAATATTGTCAGATGCTTCCTATGCATCTATTGATATGATCATGTGATTTTTATTGCTTTTGTTTACTTGGTGTATTACATTAATAATCTTGCATATGCTGAATTCATGTTGCATCCCAAGAATGAATTTCAGTTGGTTACGATGACTGAGTCTTCAAATGTACTGTCAAATTTGGTTGCCTAATATTTCATTGAAATTCTTGCATCTATGTTTGTCAGAGATATTGGTCAGTAAATTCATTATTTTTTTATGTCTGATTTTTTATCATTGTCTAATATTGGTCTCATAGAAAGTGTTTGGAAGTGTTCCCTCACAGAATCTGGCAATTATTTTTTAAGAAAGACAAAAATGTATTGATACACAATTTAAAAATAACTCATGATTGTCATTCTGGGAGAGTGTTCCAAGATGGCAGATTATTAAAATCTTGAGCTCTTCTCTGCTCCACAGAAACAACCAAACTCTGCCCACTACAGAACTTAGGCTTTGAAGACTAGGGACTAGCATCTTGACAAAGAGAAGAGTGGTATCTCTTTGTAAATGATAGCAGTAAATCATTAACAGCATAAATGCAACCTAATACTGGACCCCAGGTTCTGTTGGGAGGGATCAGTGATACCAACCCTCTTCCTAGAGTAGAAAGGTTTCCCTCTCAGTGACAGGTGCCCTAGGAACTGGATATAGGCATGTACAAGCTGGCCTGGAAATTACATGGACTTTTCTTTAGAGAACATTTGGACTTCAGGAAGCAAAAGCAAAGGTAAAGATCACAGGGAGTTAATAGATAAAATGAGCACAGAACTGATTGTGGGACTTTCATTTGTCTAACTAAAAACTTCAAGTGAGGAGGGAATAAGAAAACATGGATAGCCTCTGTCGAACTGCTGAGAACCATCACTGGAGATCCCTTGTCTACTTGGCATCAGCTTTAGAGACCTGCATATTGAAGTCAGTCCCCTTGGGAGAAATACCAAGTCCACTATGCCATTAGTTCACTCATGATGCCAAACAGTTTGTGCTCATAGTTATAGTTCTCTGTTACGCTGAGGCAGCAATCACTTTTCCTGATGGAGACACTTCCAGGTCTACAACTCTGGTGCAGAGAGGTAAGTGATTTTCTTCAAAGAGTTCCAAATCTCTCTCATGGAGGGTCATTAGCAAGACCTCAATGAAACAGCAGCTTTGCACTCTCCTAAGGCTATAGTTAAACATCTCTTCATATCTGCAAGTTACCTGCTAGAGCTCAAATCTCCAGACTATAGTGCTTTATATAAACCTCTTCCTATAGTAGCTGCTGGTAAGCTATAAGAGTGAACAATATTTTCAGGAAGAGTTGCTTTGCTGTACTGGGTCTCTAGGATACAGAAGACTACAACGTCCTCTCACCAGTGGGCTCTGTTGCATTTGTGGTCTGCTTGTAGCCTGGGTCTGCACCTCCTGAGTCTTTCTATTTATCCCTTATTATTCATGTGTGTGACTCTGAGAGAAACTTCTGTATTCCCTGTCTTAACTCCAACTTTTAACTCAAGATTTTCAGGCCTTAATATAGTGCTGGTGCTAGAGTTTCAAAGATTCTGACTGGTGCAGGGACCATACAACAATAGAAAGCACACCATCTGGGACAATACATAAGGTCTATACTCTGCAATCTGATACCCTAACCAAAAGCCATCACATCAGGGAAGGGGAGGGAAGTCTTTTAGTCTAATCTATAGAAATAAATACAGAGCACCAAACAGGAGAGAGAAATATACCCCAAATGACAGAAAAAAACGAAACCCCAAAGGAACTTCTGAATGCAGCAGAAGTACACCACCTGAAGATTTCAAAGCAACAGTCTTAGTGATGCTCACAGAAATCTGGTAAACAATGAAGGAACAAAAAGAGAACTATGACAAAGATAAAGAAAATATAAGGCAGTTCCAAATAGAGTACATACAGCTAAAGAAAACAATAGTTAAATGAAAAAAAACATAGTATGGAGGCTCAAAAGCAGACTGAAAAGAGCCCCTAATCAAATCAGTGCCGGGGAAGACAGGCAGTAGAATAAACCCAAGCAGATCTGTAAAGAGAAAAATAATTAAAATAAATTAAGGAAGCATATGCTACTTATGAATAAAATCAGGAAGAATAACATTGTACCAAAGAGGTTCAAAGGAGAAGAAAGGAGAGAAAGGGGGAAGAAACCATATTTGAAGAAACAATTTCTGAGAATTATTCTAACCTGGGGAAGGAAACAAATATCCAGATCCAGGAAGTTCAATGAATTCCAAAAAACAACAACCTAAACACACATACACTAATACATATTACAATTAAAATGACAAATATGAAATATAAAGAGAGAATCTTAAAAGTAGCTAGAGAAAAATAAGTTATATACAAGAAGCTCCCATAAGATTATCTTTGGATTTCTCAGTAAAAAGTTTACATGCCAGAAGAGAATGACATGATACATTCAAAGTACTGAAAGAAAAGAACTTCTTACCAAGAATATTCTAACATGGTGGCTTATCACTTAGAATTAAAGGAGTGATAAAGACCTTCACAGGAAAAAAAAATTAAAGGAATTCATCACAGTTAAACTAAACATGCAATAAATACTAAAGGAAATTCTATAAAACAAAACAAACCCCATTTAGAATCAAACATATAAAATGCAGGGAGGAGGGAAGTAAAAATGTGAACTTTCAGAATGATCTCAAAAATAAGTTTCTTTCACGTTAGAAGAGATGATGAACATAGAAACATATGTATGCCCCAGGGTAGGCTGAAAACATAAATACACAGAATAAAACAAAGAAGAAAATGAAAATTGAAACTAACACAACATGAAAGTTTCAAAGTCAAAGGAAGAGAATTAAAGAAGACAAAGGTACAATAACAGTCAGGAACAATGCCCAGAAAACAATGATCAAAGTGGCAATCATCAATTACATATCAATAATGATCCTAAATATTAAAAGAATGGAATCACAAACAAATAGTCATAGAGTAACTGAATGAATTGAAAAATAAAACAACTTTCTCCTGGATACAGCAGTTTTCTAAGTTATAAAATGTAGTATAGTTTCAAAGTCAAAATTTGTAAGACAAACCTAACTTTGTTAGCCTAAAAAAAAGCAAGAGCAACCATATATAAAACAGATAAAATAGACTTCAAACTAAAGAAGGTACAAGAGACAGGGAAAGACATTAATTAATGAGTACTATACACAAATATAGGGTAAACTCAGCATGAAGACGTAACACTTACTAATATACATGCAACAAACAAGGAATCATCAAAATACATAGACAATTATTAACAGTACTAAAGAGAGGCATTGAAAACAGTACAACAATAGTAGGAGATTTCAACAATGAACAGATAAAGAAGGCAGAAAATTAATAAGGAAACAACAGCTTTAAATGACAAATTAGAACACGTGGGTTTAGTAGACATTTACACAACACTTGACTGAACAACTGCTGAATTTATCTTTTTTCTCAGGTACTCATGGAATATTTTCAAGGACCATATTTAGAGTTATAAAACATGTATCAACAAATGTACAAAGATAGAATAATAACAAGTACCTTCTCTGAACACAAAAGCATAAAATAGAAATCAACCACAAAATCAACTGGAAAATTCCAAAATATGGGAAGTCTAAATAACATGCTACTGAATGACTATTGAGTAAAATAGGAAATTAAAGGAGAAATAAAAGCAACTTAAAGAAACACAAGAATGAAGACATGGATATCAGAACAATGGATGCACAAAAGTAATAATGAGAGGGATGTTTATAGTAATTTGGCATGCATTAAGAAACAAGAAATGCCTCAAATAAATAATCTATTTGTATACCTAATGCAACTAGAAAAAGAACAATTGAAGCCAAAATTCAGTAGAAGAAAATAATTCAAGTTAACAGAAACGGAATTGAAATAAAAAACAAAATTCAAAAGATCAAGGAAAACAAAAGCTTGTATTTTGAAAAGCTAAACAAAATAGCTAATTGGCTCGGCTCACTAAGAAAAAGAAAACTCTAATAACTGGAATCAGATATGATAGTAATTTAGTTACAAAGGATACCTCAGAAACACAAAGCATCTTAAGAGACTAACATGAACATCTATATGCCAATAAGTTAGGCAACCTAGAGGACATGGGCAAATTCTTAGAATCATACAGCTTACCAAGACTGATGCGGAAGAAATAAAAATAGACTTACTGGGACAAAGACATTAAAGAAGTAAAATCAAAAGCTCTTTAAAAAATAAACAGTATCAGTTGGCTTTCCTAGTGAGTTTCACAAAATCTTCAGAGAAGAGTTAATATTGATTCTTTCAAACTCTTTCAAAAAGTTTATCAGAACTGTAAGCAAAGCAATACTTTTGATTTTAAAAATATTCAAAGAAGTTTTAATAAATAAAATGCCCTTTAAACCAATATTAAATAATATTAATGCAACCCAATGTTAATTTTTTTAGGGAACATTAGACTATGGACATTAAATATACATATCTTCAGTTTATATAGGGTTAAAAGAGAATGCTTGCCTGTTTGCAAAACTTCAGGGTATCATCCTAATTATTTAACCCTTAGAGGAAACACTGGTAAACATGTACACATTAAGTTCATTTCTTCACAAATAAAATTTGAGATACAAAATTAAACTAATAAAAGAATGTTCTCTTGCTTGCTACAAATATATAAGATAAGCTGGAAGCTGAAAAAAAAAAAAACTGAACATGTACTCTTTTAGCTAAAAAAGAAGTAAACTCATTAAAAGCAGACAAACCTAATTAAAACGCTATGCTTAAAAAAGATTTTTTGTGTTTTCTTTCCTCATGTTTGAAAATAAAACGTTAGATATTGCACTGATACTGGCTATTCCTAATTCAAAATTATTTACATATATGTTTACATTTGAAATAGAACATGATTACTTTGAAATGGTTTTTACTGTGTTATATTCTGAAGGCTTAATGCCAAGGAGCTCTTGGCATTATAGGAGTAATTTCAACGCAAAAATAAAATTTTAATAAAAGTAATATAATACTAACTTGGGGTGAAATTTTATGTTTTAAGACATTTTTTGGTCAGGGAGAGTGTATTGAAACTAACTGAAATCTTCAATTAACTATGTTCTCTTTTCATTTCTTTCATAAGGGGTGAAAAAGGATAAAAATAAGAGAAAATGCTTTCAAAATGAAATTATTCAAAAAATATTCTTAAGGTCAATCATTTAGAGTTGTGCTATTTAATACATAATCTGAGGTCTAGTATACAAAAACTGTAACAGAGGCCTGTGACAAGATAAAGAGGTTGCAACAATATGCAAATCACGCTATTAAGTTTAGCTGATGTGATAAACCCAAGATGAAAGCATGAATAATTATGCAACAAATGATAAAATCAGCCTTAAAATATATTCTGATTTCCTTTTACCTTCAAATGATAAATGATTATTTGATAATAGCCCAATTAGTAAAACGTAAAACCACACTGGTCTAACAAAAATGTATTTAAAAATGTTGCATTTTATATATGGAAGTTCATTATGCATAGTCATGTTACATGTTGATTGCTATAATTGATATGCCTTAATTAAGAAAGTAGATGCAAATCTTGTTCCTTAATAAATTGGATGTAGAGATAATATAGCTCATTAATGTAGCAAACAGTAGAAATAGACATTTTCAAAAAGAAGGGAACTCAGCAAAACATTTATCCTTGAAAATCTTACTATGAAATTGTAAAGCCTAACCTTAAAACAAAAGTATTGATGATGTGTAGCTTTAATTTTAGTCATAGGGTCTCTCAAAACCACATTCCCTTATATTTTCAACAAAAACAACAAAGCAAAACAAGGAAACAAAACCAAAATGGCTATAGTTGAGTTGCTACAAAGTTGTATCACCAAATATTGTCGTATTGTTTTGTTTGTTTTATCATAACAGAGACAAACACTGATGAAAAATAGGAACTATTCATTTTCAGAAAAGTTTAACTTAAAATATGTATATAGTTCTATTTCAGGCATTAAAATGGCTTCTCCATTTACTGTAATTTAAAGAAAGCATTTAGAAGTCACATTAATAGTCAGGGAGTACATTAAGTATATTTGTGTAGAAATAGGGTATTTAGCTAGTGATTTAGAAAGCCATGTGTTATGCTTCTGGCATTAATTACAGGGTCTTATAGTGATCCTTCAGGATATACCTTAAAATAGTCAATAACTACCTTTAAAATCAAATTTTATTTCACTATATTTCACATAGTGGTAGTGACGGAAGAAACAGAGCACTTTCTAATTACTGTAAATTTTGTATATAAAGGACATAATTGTAAATCTGAAGTTTAGTTTCTGAGGATCATTGTTGGCAACAGAGAAAGAAATATTTCATTGCTTTTGCCAAGTCATAGTGCCGCATTTGCAAATACTGGGAAATTGTTATTGAAGTCCTATTAAAAAAGTGCTAATTCTTTGCTGAAGAATGATTCAGAGATGCAAGATAATATTTATATCTCTTCACAGATTTCTGAATGTATTTTGGTAGCTGCATATTTATGTTAAATATTGAGTTTGCAATATAAATCCTTTCCTAGACTTTCTGTATATAAATGCATTGACTGTACATGTAGACACATTTGATTTGATATTTAACTATAGAAATGAGTCTATATTTCAATTTATGAAAAGTTCTGTCTATCCCTATTTTAAAGAGACATTAACTTTTTCTCCTTGAAAAAAATAGCCATGTGAATACAATAAATATCAATTGATATAAGAAATTATGTACAATAAAACTAAAAATATAACATTTAATTTTAATATTACTCTATGTAAGTCAGTATGTGAGGTACTGTGAAAAGTAACATAAAATTCCTGTCCTCACAGAGATTATTTTCTAATTTGGGAAAACAAGTCATACATATATGACTATTTAAATATAATGGACACATTTAATGTAATATAAGAGATATCAAGTAGTAGGTGTGAAATAAATGGTACGGAGTTAATGTTTTTGATTTAGATAAGAGGAATATCACTGTGGAATGGAGAGATAAGACGTCAGGATCGGTTTTTTTAAAACAATATTTTGAGTAAAATATTTTTGACAGTGGAGAAGGGAAAATTGCAAGAAGGTAACATTTACTGTGGAAATATGCTGGGATTCACAATCTGGGCATTATGTGCCTCTTGAGTCTTTTTCAATTAAAATAGCTTGGTCTTAGGTCACTGAAAGATTTGGACTTCCTGACAGAAGTAAATACTTCTATAAACAAAATGAAAGAAAAGGCAAACCAAAATGAATGTTGATAGACAGGAAGATATAATTTTCAGTGCAGCATAGAGTTTCTAAAGTTGAACAATATGTGCTATAGTTAGAACCAGATTCCTGTATTCAACTGTTCATTCAAAAATACTGAGCATCACCTAAATTTTACATGTTCTTTTAGACATTTTACTTCAGAGTATGTCAGACATAACTCTCAAGAACTTCGCAATTTTCTTCAGTAGAGAAGACATATACATTAGTGACTATAATACAAGACAACATGTGATATTAGCGAAAAGATATAAAAACAGTAATTTATCTTCTGAAGCTTGTAGAAGTCCTTAAATTACTAAAATTATATAATTTTGATTATTTACTTTTTCACTGACATAATAGTTTTAATTTATTATCAAGGCCAAAAATCAGTTCCTTTAAACATATATTTAAAATATTTTTTAAAAGTAAACTATAGCATATATATTAAAGTACATTCACAAGACTTTTTAAAAGCTATATTAATTGCCAGAATATTAAAAATAAAATAAGCACAAAATTTATCTTAGATATATAATCATGTAACTTCTTCAATTTTTTAAATTGTATCTCTACTATTGTGTCATTATTTTCTGATAAATGCATTTTCTAATTGTCATTATTGTTATTATTTTCATAAAATTTTCCATAATTTTTTTCACAGCTGTATTTTATGTCCAATGCAGTTACATTAATGAAGTTGACTTTTCTCGGTCAACCAGAATTATTAGTTAAGAAAAAGTCTTTTATAAATTGCTTACAGAAAAGCACAATTAAAATATTCCTATCCAAAAGTGAAATATCCCAAAGTTCTATTGGATATTTTTAAGTATCATACACATGAACATTCGTTGTTTAATTCATTTAGTTTGACCTTTCTCATTAGATATGTATTCCAATGTCTTCCTGGTTGCAGGTCATATATTGAGTGTATCAATATACTGAAAGATTTAAAAGCTCAAGTTTTGACTTGCCACACATTGAAAGAGATTAGTTTCAATTATGTGACTTTTCACTACTATATTTTTGTCTATATAACTCTTAAGAAGGAAGAGATGATAAAAGTTTTGATTAATTTTCTTCTCCATCTAACAAAATGCTGCCTAGTCCTACAATATCCATTGGAGTGCTTAATGCAATTAATTAAATATTAATTTATTAAGTACACAGAATTAGTAGTATCATTAAATTAGTGTAAATAATGATATAAACATTAATAACAACATAGATATGTTACTCTGATAAATACACATCAAAATATTTTTCATGATTCCACTGGACATCATCTCAAATTAGATTTCTGATTTCCAACTCTTGGACATACTGACTAGTCTCTGTATCCTCAACCTTGCTTCTTTAGTCAAGTAGGAAAACATAATAAATTATACTCAGTATTTAACTTTCTCTATGTTTTAAATAAGTATCTGACATGCACTTCTAGTTTTTCAGATGTAGTAGAGAAATAAATGAGGAATTTTAATCTCTAGAATTGTCAAATGTCTATTCTCATTTTAATGTTTCCTAATTTTAATAAATATTTGTAGCTCATTTGTAGCTCAAGATACTTTGGTCATCTTTATATAATAATAATTTCCAAAAATAAATTTGGCCTAAGTTTTGCATTATCCTCAAGGCAAAGACCTCATTGAATGTTTGTAGATGTCTTATGGGCTGTAATTTCCGATGATTTTGCTCCTTTTTCCATATATGAGTTGAGAATGTTGAGTAAAAGTGCTCTTAATTATTACATGAAATACAAAATAGAATCAATGCACCAAAATTTTCCACAGAGAAAATAAATTATTCTGGTTCACATACATAGAACCAGCAAATAAATTTCACTATATATAAATAGAAATGTTTCTAGTAGTAATTTGTATTAAGTGATTCTCCATATTTTTCAGGAATATTTATATTGTTCATCAATTTACCAGTTAAATCTTACATCAATGATTTATAATCTTAACTATTAAAATGAATCTGCTCTGGGAGCCATATAAAATCTTCTTAGATAAATGGCTAAAATTTCCAACTAATGAAAGAATTAGAAATCATTTCAGGTTCCAAATTTTATATTAACAAAAATGCAGCATTTATGTATAACTAAAAATTATTTTTTGTTCTTTCACTCCAAATACCCAAGTCACTATAAAAACTTTAGCAAGGACTCTGTAATAGTCATTCTAAGTTACAGACATTTCTACATGTAGACATTAGATGAATATCTTTTCAGGTTTTATTTTAAATAGGAATTATTCTTTAATATTCAGTCATGTATTTTCTTTTCTTTCCTTAGCCTTTATTTTTCCTTTGGGGTCTTCTGAGTATAGTAAGAAAAGAATAAAGGAAGAACAGAATAACTAGAAAGAGCTATACATGAAATAATCAAAAATTGCTGTGACTGAAGCTGATGGTTTAGATGACTTAACTTCCATTAGATTCAGTTTCCTAGTCTTTATGCTGTGAATTTTATACATAGATTCTTCTGGCCTTTATTGATGAGTCCTCACAGAAGTTAAATAAAATAAGATGTAAAATGGTTAAATATTTTAATATAATAGTATGGCAGGGAATAATTGATCTATCGATTTTTTTCTGATTTATTTGAGGAATCTAGTACCTCAAAGTACAAATGTTTCTCAATAGATATTTGTTGGAAAGAATTGAACCGGCGCTAGAGGAATATTTATTTAAATATAATTATACATTTTATTTTCAGATGTCATATGATGCTATTTATAAATCAGCACTTTGCTTTATCTTGTTTAAATTAGTGCTTTTTTATTTTTTATTGATTCTGGTGGGTGTACATTATAGTCATTCATAATATGGTTAGGACAGATTTTTTTTTTTAATTGAGATGACACTGATTTACAAGATTTAGACATGCAGGTTCACTCTCTATCAAATCTCAGATAACACAACATGCCCACCACCAAATTTATAATATTCTTCTACTCCTCTCCATTAATTTGCCACCCTTTGCTCCCACTCCTCATCCTCTTCCCCTCTGGCAACCTCAACACTTTTATTGGAATCCCAAGAGAGTGAGATCATCTAGTACTTGTCTTTCTTCTTCTGACTTTTTCCACTTAGGATAATGCCTTCTAGCTTCATCTATATTGTTGAAAATGGTAAGATTTCTTTCTTTTTTTTTTTCTTTATAACTGACTAGTATTCCATTATGTGTCATATATAGCACATTTTCTTTATCCAGTCATCTGCAGATGGGTGCTTAGGTTGTTTGCTTTGGCAAATAGTGGTGTAGTGACTATAGGGGTGCATGTATCTTTTTGAAGTAGTACTTTCAGATTCTTCAGATAGATACCTAGAAGTGGAATTGCTGGATCATGTGATAATTCTATTTTTAACTCATTGTGGAAGACTGATGCAATTTTTCTAAGTGTTTGCACCATTTTAATACTTAACAACAGTGCACAGTGTTCCCTTTTATCCACATCCTCACCTACATGTGCTTCTAGTCTTTTTTGATATAGGCCATTCTCACAGGGTGAGGCGATAATCATGGTGGCTTTAATTTGTGCTTTCCCAACAATAAAGGATGATGAGAATTTCTTCATGTGTCACATGAAAGATATTTTTTGAAGAAAGGTCATTTTCTTGACCTAATCAAAGTAGGTAACTAACTCCTATCCAAAGTAAAATGTGCTAGAGATGAAGTATTTATAAAGAAAACCAGACTACAGTGGGAATATCTACCCTCAATGTTAAAACTATGGAATATGACATCTCTCCTGTCATCTGAACAAATCTTTACTTGAAGGATTTATCCTGGAGCTAATAAAATTTGAACATTACTGAATCTGTTTTGAGTTTTCCTGGATGAGGTCATACCATGAAACACCTTCATTAATCTTACATCATTTCAATAATCAGGTAAACCTCTGAAAAGAGAGATTTTTGTTGTAAGCATCACAGATCTCACCAACTTATCCTACTGTGTGAACATTTTTATTATCTACTTCATCAAGTCACTATTAGCTATGTGCACTTGGGACATTTTTCTAGGGAAAAAAGAGAGAGAAAAGGAGAAAGACTGCAACCTTTCTTCAGTGTCACAGGTTGCTCATAAATTTGATTCTAGAAGAGAATCATTTTGAGTACTATCTTTGCACACTTAAAAAGCAGCACTATACTTTGTTAGTTTTGACAGTCTGGGTAAGTTTGCTAGAATATCAGGTTCCACTAATTTTGACTGTGTAGTGTTGGCACTGGGCACAGACACGAAATAAGAGATGGCACAGAGATATCAATTGTTCTCCATTCAAGAACAGTGTCACAGAACTCAATTATGCACAAATGGATACAGATGCCCTTTGTACAAGAAATTCTATCAGCTACATCTGTGCCTTTATTATTTATACCAGCAAAGACTGTTCAGGAAATTTTCTGAGATTAAGCTACTCCTTTTCATTATAAAGCACCAGGATGCTTTGCTCAACACTAATGACCACATAAAATGGAAGAACAATATTAAAGGCTGATGACCTTATCATCTGCCAACACTGTTACCAGAATATTCCAACCACCTTCCTTGTAAATTTGATGTAAATTTTTCTTTCCGAGTCTTATCTATTGGTAATTAAATTCATGATTAACTTCACTGGTTACTTTATAGTCTTAAATATTCTATTGAAGAAATTTTCAAAAGAGAAACTTGTTAAGAAAATGAAAGTTTAAACAGGAATCATCTCCCCAAATGGCATGCTGTCTTAGCTTCCTTAAAAACATACTAGCAAATTGTTTGTCCCAAAGTAATAGCAGTAGGCTAGATATGATTGCCTTGGATTGATTGGAGCTCACTTATGCTTATGATGTGTCAAGTGTGTCTGATTTCCATCAGAAATTATTTGGACACCTTGGTTACTAATGCTTACTGATTTTCAGGACCATTCCAGGGGAAGAACTTTATGACTTTTAAATGTAGCTTCATACATTTACTCAATGACTTCAGTTTTATTTCAATACAATTCTTTCTTAGTTATCTATCTATCATCTGTTTATTTGTAGTAGTAGTTCATGATACCTAAACACTAAGATATCTTATACAGAATCCTTATTTACTTCAGCTTACATTAAAAAATGTATTCCACAGAAAGTTTATCTAATCTAAAATTCTCAAACAACAGTTCAATCAAGTAAATGGTTGAATACAAATATGCCCAATGTGAATCTTTGAGGCAGGTTAGCGAAGCAAACAAAGCTGAATTTCTTAATGCTTCCTTGTTTGTCTATATGACATCAGTCTCCTTATTAATATGTTTCAAAACATTTCTATGATGTTCCCTGACAATGAAAATGAGAATTTGACATAAACATCTAAGGTAAAAAATGTCATTGTCTACTATTTATCCATGATATTGATAAAAGCTATTCTTTGCCAGAAGCCACCCAGCAGTTTAAGAGATTCTCTCCACAATGCCCCCTGATGGAGTCACAGTGAGGCCTACCACCTTCGCCAAGTGTTGTCCACATACATCCCTAGAACTGGATTTGTGTTCCAGAGCCTGAGAGAAAAAACCAAGATAAACTAAATAAAAAATAAAATAAATAAAATTCTTCCTTATCTCTCTTACTGTCTGCCTGACTGCTTATTTTTTCCTGACTGCTTATTTTTTCCTGCCTGCGCCTTTCTTCTTTAAAAAAAAATAAAGCTTCTCTCTGCAAGTGGGCATATGGGCTAGGTTCTTTGTGTTCTAGAGCACAAATGCAATGACATGACACCACAGGATATACTGAGAAATAATTTACCTGATGATCTGAAAACAGAAAATTATTTTAAGCAGCAGCATTAGTATATCCAAGTGTTTTCGTTTAATTAATCTCCAAGATCTGCATAAGATTTAAAAAAAAAATAACATTACCTTCTCAATAATCTGTGGAATGGATGCTAAATACATTCTAAGCTTATTATTAAGTTCCTTTTGTATGCTAGGCATTTTAGTCTAGACTGAATGGAATCAAAGTAGCCTAATAAATTATTACATCATAAAATAAGGGGAATATGTATATTAAAGTACAGAATAGATTACTTGTGTGAGTTATTTTATTGTAAGAAGTATGTGATAATTTAAGTCACAGATGGTAAAAGGAAACGTGAATAATAGTATTGAAAATAATATAAAGTAGTATCATGCTACATATAATTAAAACAATAAAATAGAAAATGCTGAGAAGGAACAAAGTGGAGACCACAGTAGATAGAAACTGAAAATTTCTAATTCTCATGTTATGTGAGAACTCAGGGTATGGAGTTTGATAAGCGTGAGATAATAGTCTCTACTTTAAAGGTAAATATCAGACTGAATCTATTCAATAAACTACCTGTTGGATTTCATGAAGACTCTCAGATCATTCAAATCAATTCTTTGGAAAAACTGCCTACAAATATACTTTGTAGATCGTAAGGAAAGCAAATACTGTCATTGTAGAACCAGAGCCAAAAAGGGTAATTATTAAGAGTTTAAAAACAGAGAAGCAAAGAGGCAATGATGATCATAAAAAAGACAAGTCCTATATACCCCAATTAATTTTGAAAGGCAAAAGAGAATATTATATTAAAAGGATTTAAGGATTATAAAATAAATTGGCATTAATAGGATATCAAGCACTTAAAGGATATAAGTGGGGAATCTTACTACCTGAAATCAACAAACTCATTCATTTGAACACTCCCAGTCTCCTGTCTTTGTCATCACTTATTCTAAACAATTGTTCATTTTTCCATCTCCTTTTCTCTGACCAGAATCATGAAATTAGAACAGGGAAAATTATGAAAGTGCAAGGCAGTCTGCTCCCTAACTTGGCCACCATACCTTCCCTATACTCCATCTGTCCCAACCTTGAATTTTCTCATGCCTACTTATAACATTGTCATTGTTTTTTGAATTTTCCTCTCTTTTACTCTTACTTTTCATCCACAGCCCTCATTTCCCAACATTGCAGTGCAATTTACAATTTCAGCATATAGGCGATATTAGTATAATAATGAGGAGGAAATGAGGAGGCACAAGGTCAAAAAAGAACAGAAACTAAATTTCAATACAAATATTTAAAATGACATTAGAAAGCCTGATTTCCATTATGAAGCATGTGCATTGACCAGCTACAGCCCCAATGAACTTTGGTCCTAACTAGTACTTACTGTCTTCAAGAGTTCAAATTCTTAAGACTTATTTACACTATAGTCATATAAACAAGGCATTTTAGTTAAGTTAGCAGTGTCATATAGAAATGTGGTAGAATGGTCATCTTTTGTCCTCATATTTTAAGGTTTATTATTGTGTTCTCAGATTCAAAATGGAAGATTTGTGCTGATTATTCCATAAATCGAAAAGAATAGGAATAGGGGGCTAAAGTTAAATAAAAGAAATAGAATAATTGAGGATTTAGATTTACTTTAGGGGATTCATTGGGAAAAAAAAGAGTCGATGGGGGGGAAAAATCAAGTAAATTAGCATAATTCTGACTCCACAGCTCAGACAGCTGTTCTCATAAAGTCTAATTTGAACATAAGTAACTTAATAGAATCAGACACCAGGGAAACAAAGGTTATATATTGAAAATTTAACTGATAGAAAGGTAGTTGATACCATGTATGGTGACAGCAATGTTTCAACTCTCAGAAGATTCATTGTAGCAACTTGACACGAGGGTAGGGATATTATGGGCAGAAAGAAGATAAGAGTGGCAGGAGAACTCAGGAAATGAAATACTGAGGAGGAAAATAAGTAGGTACAACCTTAGTATATACTAGCAAGAATGCCATACATAAACTGGAGGAATGGCTTGATAGTTTTAGGAAATCATAGGAAGCTTTTGCTGATAGGAAAGACCCATTTCAGAACAGAGCATCTAGAATAGTGATTTTTCAACTTTTTCTCACTATGGCACTTGGATATAATATGTGTATGATGCAATCCATTAGCTCTCAGATGAGGGGTAAAGATTGTAAAGCCACACATGCTGTGTGCAGTACCTGAACTTCTTTCATTAACTCCACTCTCTCTTTAAAGGAAGCATGTCCAACACATATCATCAGATGTGCTCTATTTTTTTTTTTTAATCTTTTTATTTAAAGAACAAATCCAAATCACAAATTTCAGTACCTTACACAGTTAGAAAATTATTCATTATACGTACCTATAATACTCTGCCCAGTATTCACTTTTGTTTCTTTCTACACAGCTCTTTGGGTCCAATGGCATTATAAATCTCTATGTTCTACAGACAAATAGATTGCCCTAATTCCACCAGCAGGCTCTTAAGTCTCCTGCTACGTTTATATATGTTAGGAATACTTACAAGAAAGTGATGGGAAAATGGAACGTCCCTGAAAAATCAGAACAAGATAGTTGCAGTGAAATAAAGACACACCTGTGAAGACAAAATAGATTTGCCAAGGGAAAATTATTTCTTACTGGAAAATAAACTAAAAGTATATAAAAATACAAGATGGAGAGCTTATATATTGGCTAATATTAGAGCTTATTTAATTTTGGCAGGTGACAGTATGCGAGTAATCTCTTTTTCAACATGACTGAAATTATGTAATGTCAGTACTATGATGGGATATACCAAATATAACAACAGCTTAAATAATCTGTTGACAACAGATATTCAAACACATCCAGTTAACTCTTGAGTGACTGACAAATACAATATGAATAATGGATTGCTTCTTTCAAAAAAGCTTTCATTTAGATTTCGTTTTATCAGAGATAAAGCTACATACAGTCACTTAAACATGCCTTAAGTGATTAGTCACCTAGGACTACACTAGGTGGCAGAAGTGAAAGGTGGCAGAGACCACAAAGAGGGACTCTTCAACTAGATTATTAATATTTCATAAAATCACAGAACTCACACAAAAGGTTAGATCAATAGCTTTAGTTCCTGAATTATTGCTATTTTCTATCATTTTGTTTATCTGTATGACAAAGCAGAAATCACAGGTAAAATTTCATAAAATATGGCAAAACATTTGACTTTTCATATCATATGTAGGACAAGCTAGTATAAGTGGTCAGTTATTTTTTTAATAGTTTGTAGTTTATAGATCTCAGATTCAAACCCATACTTTATTACTTGCTAGAAATATGACTTTGAAATATGTGAAATTAATTTATCAGGCTTCTGTTTCCACACCTATAAAATTAGGATAATAACATTGTATAACCCACAGATTTGTTTTGAAAATTAAAAGAGAAAACATATATAAAGCACTTACTGTAATCCCTTGATCCCTGTTTGTTAGCTATTGTGAAGCTTCTATAAAGCACTAGCCCTTAGAGACTAGTTTACTAGAATATAAACTCCATGAGAATAGGAACTCGTTCAGGTTTGTTTACTATGACAATTCAGATACTCATTAAATATTTCTTGAATAAATTATATGATACAAATAAAATCTTCAAAGTAAAATAGGTTTGGAAAGGGCTACATGCTCTGTTTTCCTCTTGGGAATCCATGATACATTCTAACAAATAAAAGGTATTGTGAAATACTATAAGCAACTACAGGTAACAAAATCTGCTGACATTTGTGAAGCATTTTCCAAAAATGTTAGCTAGAATAACTAGAAATTAATAATTAGAATTAATAACTAGAATTGCATAACATGTAAATGGTATCTTTGAAGTTATATATAAAAAAGCATGATCAAAATTTAAAATGATTTCTAGTAAAAATACTAGGTAAAAATATAAATTTTATTTGTAAAATATATAATTCTACTTTTTTATACAGTTAGAAGCTTAATAATTTGTGTTAGAGAAGGTATAGACACCTAGTTTCTAGTTACTGACTTGTCTTTGTGAAAAATGCTGTGAATTAAATAAGTTCCATCTTTTCTATAACCAGCCTTTTGAGACTCTAGGTGAAAGGCATGCAGTTTGACTCAGTAGACTGACTCGCCTCCCTATCAACAACTATGAAAGGACACTCACAGTATGATTTCTTCTTATCAATAACTATGAAAGAACAGCATCACTGTATACTCTCCTTATAGAAAGAGAATGATCATCCATAAATTGTTACAATAAAACCCAGACTACTGCATTCTGTCTGAAGATTTCTGTTAACAAATCCAGAAGTTCCAAACAAATGACCTAAAACTTAGATCGCTCCTTCACAACTCTCCTGTGTCCTGACCTTGTAGGAATACAGCTTGGAGTGTTCCTTGGTTGTGGATAGGAATCATAATTTCTATTCTCAAATAAATACTTTTTTGACTGTTTCACGTTTGATAATTTATAG
Source organism: Solenodon paradoxus (assembly GCA_004363575.1). Classification (NCBI taxonomy): domain Eukaryota; kingdom Metazoa; phylum Chordata; class Mammalia; order Eulipotyphla; family Solenodontidae; genus Solenodon; species Solenodon paradoxus. The sequence continues at coordinate 300,019 of RJWH01000027.1, forward strand.
GGTGCCGTCATCGTATACGGAATCAAACACATGCACATACACAGAAGACAGAGTCAAAAAATACAGGAACTAAAGGGTGTTACTCAATTACATAAAGGATTCTGAGATTATGACTACAAGTATCGGAGCACATGCTAAATTAGGCTCTATGCTCAGTGATTTTTTTTTTTTTTTTTCTGGCTACCATCTGGTTCTTCAGTATGAAATATGTAGTGTTAATATATTTAACTTGTCTCATTGGGGTCAGATAGCCAGACATTTTTTTTTTTATTATAATGAACGTACTTCCTATTCTGTCCTCTAATATTTCTATTTAAAGTTCTGTGGAAATGTCACACACTTCACATACTTCAACAGATACTTCAGGATACAGAATAATAATAGGCAAGACATACACTTCTTTAGAAAGGTCATCTGTGGGAGGATTATTAAAATCCATGAAATGTAAAGATCTTATAATTTTCAGGAAAAAAAGAGAAATGGTATTCTCATCTTGGAACTTAGAAAACAATTTTTTGTTATGTATTGACAGGCTATCCAACAGAACACTAGTCAAATAGCAACACAAACCATTGCTCAATAATTTACTCTAATAATGCACAAAACCTCCTTTCTTTTACATTATGTCCTAAGATTCAAAGTAGCAGTCTAGTCATCCATGGATTTACTATTAGTTATGTGGCAATTTTATACCCACTAAATAGTGCAAATAATAATAATTTTTTTTCAAGAAAAAAATTAATGATATCTGTGAGGGCATATCCAAACATATAGCTTACACATCAATAGGTAATCAATTTTTCTCCTCTCAGGATTTTATATTCCTAAGGAAAAATACGAAATTCTTTTATTCACTGAAACTAAAAGATAGTTACTTTATCTTATGACTACAAAAAGTCAAAATAGTGAAACTATGTTTCCTAATAAACTATTAAAGTGAAAGAAAGACTTTCGAATATCTTTGTTCGTTCAATACACTGGAATTTCATTAGTTTACCATCTCCCATAACATAGAGTTCAGTATGTGACACTCCTGTGCCGTAATCAAAAGTTGAGATGCAAAAAAAGAACCTTTTAATGGGTTTTGAAATGGACTTTGAAATGGACTGAAAATGCATAATCATGTGATTTAAATAGAGTAATTAACTCATGATTCCATGATTTGGTGAGAAAAGCTAGTTCTAAATACAATTTTTATGTCAAAAGAACAAAACTAATAGTTTTTATTAGTAGTTTAGGAATACACCAGGACAACAAAACTACTCCCAGTGAAAATGATTAAGAAATTCTCATACAGTTCAAATTCCTTGTGTGAGCATAAGCAAAGAATAGAAAGGAAAATAGTTCTCTAGCAAATCTAACCTGAAAATTTATGTTTGCTGTTATCTAAAATTATTAAAACAGTTGTACCCTAATGGAGTAATGCTTAGATCAGTTGCCTCTGAAGGAGCATAGTCCACACACATCCCAACAACCTGAGTTTGCATGCTGACTATAGGGGGAACAAACAATGTAAACAACTAAATGAAATAAATAAATAAAAATGCTTCTTCCTCTTTTCCGTTCCCACCTGCCTGCCTACTTGTCTTTATTCCTGCCTGCACCTTTTTTTAAAATATAATTAAAATGTAGACTTTGAAATTATATCTGCCTTTACACTTAAATAAAATAGATAATAGAGAAAATAATCTATAAAAATTACCAGAAGAATATTATGGCAATTTCTTATTCAAATAATTAACCAAGCAGTTTAAACAAACAAAAAAATTAAATCTTACAAAGTTGATTATATCTCTTAAAGTCATTTTCTTCCTATGAGGAAATCATTACTTGAAACTGGTGGCAATAATTTGTGCTGAAATTCATTACACATTACAAAAATATAGTACAGTGAGTTCTATTTCTACATTGGTTTTCACTCTGGAAGAGAATAGCTTGTTTTATTGTTATCATCATTTATCAGTATATTTCTCACAGCAGCTAGATAGAGTCTGAGTTCTTCAGTAATAACATATTTCCTTGTACTTTGCTAAAAGCTACTGTATTATGAGCATAATTGTGTACATTGTGTCTTCTGACATGCCATAAAAATTAAATTTTGAGTTCAACATTAAGAAATGAACTGTAAGACAAAAATAGCTTCAAAAGTTGTCCTGATGGTTCCTGAGCCATGTATGAAGTTGATGACTTCATCTATCATGTATCTACATCTATATAGTCCTTCCCTCATGCACTAAGAAAGTAACCTCTGAAGAAAAGTTTGTTAACAGGTTATTTGGAAAATATCACACTAGAGAAACTTTAAAAAAAATATGATGATGTATTGCATTCTTTTAATAAACTGTCAAGCAGATTTTTCAAATTTTGTACTGGGTAATCCTCATGGCTACAAATTATTGAAAAACATGTAAGAACTATTTAACTCCCCTATCAACATTTTACTACTAGATTACTTCAATACTAGTTAGTCTCATCCTAAAGTACTTAATAACAAATAATCAATCCCAAATCCTGTGCATTGAAATCACTAATAATAAAGTGTTTAGAATAACTTATACACAATGATACCATTTTTTCCTTTGTTGCATTCTTCTATAATATGGTCCATTTTTGACTGTATCTATTGAATTCATTCAGGATTTTTCTCTTTCTGCTTAAAAAACAATAACTGCATAGTAAAAGTATTTAGCTTTGCTCAAAGAGAAGTTTAGACATCATTCAATTCATTCAAGTCATTCAAGCTCAGGGTGGGAGCTTGCCCATACCTGCCAGTCTTGAATTATTTGCTCCAGAAAGACCAAACTTTAATATGAGCCTGGAACTTTGGGTCACACAGTATTAGTTGACCTCCAGACACAGTTCAAGCATTTGGGCGATTAGTCAATAGTGCTTAGAAATGGTGCCTCAACAGAAATGCTAAGTAACTGTCTGTTAAAATTTCCCTAGTTGGCAGTACTCCATGAGTATTATCACACATCAGTGCTGGTGGATAGTACATACTGAATCCTTGGGGAAGAGACAATGGAAGCTACACATTTGGAACCCTCAGTGTCTCTTTCTTTGACTGATTTGAGTCTCTTTTTTACTGTAATACTGTAACTGAATATAGCAGCTTTCAACACGTTCTATGAATTCTTTTAGAAAATATCAAACCTAAGAGTGGCTTTTTCCCTCTGAACCTTGCAATTGTTGTCCGAGTGAGGGCAGTCTACAGAGAACTCTGTCCTCAAACCACAGATTGGCTAACTCTCAGGCAGAAGTACTTAACACATATTAATTAAAAGGCAAACATATACACCATTCAAATACCTAACACAGAAACCCAGTCCAAACATAAAAATGAACATCACAGACCAAACTATAAATGAGTAAATATATTTCAATTACTGTCAGTGTTATACGTGCTTTTTCTCAATCCTATTACACTATAAATGGATTTTAAAAGTTATTTTGCAAATGTTTGCGCAAAACTACATTAAATATAAGAGTGAAATGCTCTTAAACATAAAGTCTCTAGAATTGAAAGTATTAAGACATTAATTTCATGTCTTGATGCTCAGTAAATAACTATGTGGCATAACAAAAGACTGCAATTAAATATAATTTTCGGTAATCTTTAAAAATTTTTTAAACACAGAGGTAGTTCCTTAAATCAATGTTCTTATGACATCATTTTCAGACCTTACCTCATTACAGTTTTATTATTATGGATTCATCCACATTTGTCAACACCACTATTAAAATTAAGTATTTGGATTTCCTAATTCCAAATTTAGTTTGTATCATGTAGAGCAAAATAATATTTTGAATCTTAGTCAAAGTAGAATATTTCTCTGATCAAACAGAGATGATAGGCTATTATGTGATGATAATATAATTTAATAAAAAGAATTTGAGTCAGTGTTATAACAGATGGATTAGAACTGAATTTTAAAGTTAAATAAAAAAATCTATTTACTCTGCTTCCATTTATATTCTAGTTCATCCTTACATATTACTATAGTAATTTTGATAAAATCAGTGTTCATTAGAACTGACTGGAGAGTTTTTTTGTGCCATATTCTAACCCAAGATATCTTGAATTGGCAAATTGGGTAGGAGCCTGAATGTCTGCATTTTAACAAGCTTTCTTAAATACTCTTGTGTATCATGTCTAAGAACTAATGATACACTAAATTAAAACTATCTTGGGAACACACAGTTTTACACTAAATAAAGGTTGCAGAATATAAATAACATTATAAGAATTATAAATTTCAACACTACTAAATTAACTATGTTTAGTTAGTTTATGTTTTTTTCAGGTAACTTATGATTTAAATTATTTCTACAATAATTGCTTTTGTTTTACTATGGACCTTTTGCCAAGTTCATTGTGAGAAAAAAAATTACTAATTGTTCTTAATGTTTAATGTTTCCTTTGACAATATTTAAATAAGATTTTTAGTAAAAACATAATCAATATAATTGTGAATCAACAATTGTGGAATTTAGTTCTTCATATCTTTGAAAATAAGGAATAAGTATAAGACTTTCATAAAATATTTTCATATAATGATAAAAATATTTGTTTCATTAATATAAAACTAGCAAGTTAAAAAGCAATTTAAACATTAGTACAGTAACTTCCGTTACAAAAGTTTAGATGTGCAGATGAATTATTAATCAAATATAAGTTAACACACCATCCCTACTTGTTTCCACATCCACCCATTCCCTATTGGTAACATCAATTCTATTGCCAATGTCTAATGACTGGCAGTGAGTGACATCTTTCAGTAATTATTTTACTCTAACTTATTTCACTTAGTATAATGTTCTCTAAGTTACATCCATGTTGTAGAAAATGGCAAATTTTCATCTTTCATAGTGTTGTGTAGTATTTTATACTGTATATATACCACATCTTCTTTATCCATTCATCTGATACTTAGTCTCCAAGTCTTGGCTATTGTAAATGATGCTGCAATAACATGGCATACATTTATCTTTGTGAATTAATGTTTTTGTGTTTTTTTAGTAAATACCCAGAAGTGGAATGATGGGATCATATGGAATTTCCATTATCAAGTTTTTAATGAATCTCAATACTCTTTTACATAATTGTTGCACCAATTTACACTCCTACCAATAGTGTAGAAGTGTTTCTCCTTTTCTATGCATCCTCACCAACATTTGTTTCCAGTCTTTTGGACAACAGTGATGCCCACATGAGTGAGGAAATATATCATTATTGTTTTGATTTGCATTTCCCTAATAACAAGAGATAAGGAACATCTCTTCATGTCCCTATTTATTATTTGCATGCTTTCTTTGAACACATGTCTATTCAGACCTTTTTCCCATTTTAGATTGTTCTTCTGTAGTTGAGCTGTATGACTTCTTATATATTTTAAATATTAACCCCTTGTCATATATATGATGTGCAAATATCTTCTCCCATTAGGTTGAAGTCTTTTCATCTTGGTAATAGTTCTGTTCGCTGTGCTTTTTAGCTTGATATAGTTCCATTTTATTAGTTTTTCCGTGATGCTGGAATTGAATTACCAAAGACTGAAGTCTGATATTATTTAGCATAATGCCTATGCTAACCTTTCCAGTCCTACCTCTAACTTTCTATTCTATTTTGAATCAATTTTTACATGTGATGTTAGAGAGTGCAGTAGATTCACCATTTTGCCTGTGTCTATCCAGTTTTCCCAGCACCATTTGTTGAAATCATTTATTTCTGCCATCATGTGTTCTTGGTTGCTTTGTCATAAATTAACTGACCATGTATGTGTGAGTTTATTTATGGTAATTCAATTGCATTCCACTGATCTGTGTATGTGTTTTTATTATAGTAACATATAGTTTTGACCACTATAATTTTGTAGCATAGCCAAAAATCAGGAATTGTGATACCTGCACTTTTGTTTTCTTTTTCTCATGCTTGCTTTGGCTATTCAGGATCTTTTGTAATCCATACACATTTCTAATATTTTGTCCTGTTTTCTGAAAAATGTCAGTAAGAATTTGATAGTGATTGCATTAAATCTGTATATTTCTTTAGCCAAAACAGCCATTTTAGCAACATTAATTCTCCTTAAGTGCATGGAGTATCTTTCCATCTACTTTGTACCTTAGTCGATTTCTTTTATCAATGTTTGTAGCTTTTCTTGTACAGGGCTTTCAACACCTTTGTTAACTAAATGCCAAGGTATTTAATTCTTTTTGCTTTTATTATAAATGATCTAATTTTTTAAATTTAATTATTTTCTGCCCCATTTTTGCATATAAAATGCAACCGATTATTGTTTATCAATTTTGGAGCTTGCTATTGTGTTGTACTCATTTATTAAATGTAGTCATTTCTCGATGGAGTCTTCAGGGTTTTCAATGTACAATATCATGCCTTCAGCAAACAGTGATAGCTTTACATCTTTTCAATTTGGATTCTTTTACTTCTAGTATAATTGCTCTCACTAGGACATCCAATGATGTTGAAGAGCAGTGGTGAAAGTGGATCTTCTTGCCTCCTTATCTTGGAGAATACACTTTCAGTTTTTCCCCACTGAGTATGATGTTGGTTATAGGTGTATTAAATACGGTTTTCATTATACTAAGATATGATCCTTTCATCCCTATTTTACTGAGTTTTATCATAAATTGGTATTGAATCTTATCAAAATGCTTTCTATGTGTCTATTGATGTAATTATACATACTTTTCTTTCGCTGATGTGGTGTATTACAGTAATCTACATTTTTATGTTGAACCATCCTTGCGTCACTGAGAAATTACACTTAGTCATGATAAAAGATACTTTTGATGTGTTGTTGAATTCTATTTGCTAATATTTTGCTAAGAATTTTTGTATCTATGTTCATCAGAGATATCTGCTCATAATTTTCTTTTTTTATAATGTCCTTGTTGATTTTGGTATCAGTGTAATGTTGATCTCATAGAAAATGTTCAGAAGTAGTCCCTTTTGTTTTATTTTTTGGAAGATCTTGAGAATATTAAGTATTAATTATCTGAGAGTTTAGTAATATATACTATTAAACCCATCTGATCCTGGGCTTTAATTTGGGTGAGATTTTGAGTACTTTTTCAATTTTCTTGCTTGTGTTAATTCTGTTCAGTTTTTCCATTTTTTCCTGATTCAGTCTTGGTAGACTATTTAATTCTAAAAATGTGTCCATTTCCCCTAGGTTTCCAATTTATTGGCATATAGCTGTTCATAATATTCTCTTATGATACTTTTATATTTCTGGCATATCCTTTATACCTTCTCCATTTTCATTTCTGATTCTATCTTTTAGAGTTTTCATTTGTCTTAGAGAGTCTAGTCAAAGGTTTGCCTATTTTAAATTTTTTCCAAACAATTGGATTTTGGTTTCATTGATCTTCTGAATTGCCTTTTTAATTTTTTAACTTCTTTGAGATCTGCTTGAATTTTTATTATTTCTTTCTTTCTACTAACATTTGTTTTCAATTATTCTCTTAGTTGCTTTAGATGTAGGGTTAAATTGCTTATTTGTGATTATTCTGTTTGTTTGAGGTAAGCCTGCTCTTTGTACTGCTTTTGGCACATCCTATATTGTCTGGTAGTTCATATCTTCATTCTCACTTATCTCAAAATACATTTTAATTTCTCTTTTGATTTGCTCTTTCACCTAAAAGTCATTCAGAAATATGCTGTTCAGTGTTCATACTTTTTTTCTATTTCCAGATTTCTTTTTGTGGTTGATTTCAAGTTTAATGCCATTCTGATAAGGAAAGATACTTAGCATTATTTCCATCTCTATGAATTTGTTGACTCTTGTTTGTTTCCCAGTATATGCTCTGTCCTTGAGAATGCTCCATAAGCATTTGAGAAAAATGTGATTTCAGTATTTACTGGGTGAGTAAATGTGTTTAATAATGTCTCTTAAACTCATCTACTCTAATTTATCATTAAAAGCTGTTGCTAGCCTGTTAATTTTCTACGTGATTGAACAGTTCATTTTTGTAAGTAGAGTGTTGATGTCTCCTATTATTCTATTGCTGTCAATGTCTCTCTTCTGTTAATAGTTGCTTTATATACGTAGATGATCTTTTGTTTGGTGCATATATGTTAATAAGAGTTAATAAGTTAATAAGACATAATCTTGCTGAATTTAGCCCTTATTTATCATACAATGTCCATTTCTATCTTTTGTAACCTTCTTTATTTGATCTAAGTATGGCTTTTCCTGCTTCTTTTAGATTACTGTTTGATTGCAGGATGTTCTTCCAAACTTTGACTCTGGGCATGTGTTTATCTTTTAAAATAAGATGATTTTCTTCTAAGGAGCAGAAATTTGAGCTATATTTTTAATCCATTCAGCCACTCTATATGTTTTGATTGATGAATTTAATTCATTAACATTAAGGTGATCATTAATATTCAATTGTTATTGACATTTTGTTAATTGTTTTCTGGATGTTGTTCCAGATTGTACCTTTGTCCTTCAATTATTCTAAGTATTTTGAAAACATTCATGTTCTACTTACTTTTCCCTTCTCATTTCTTTTGCATATCGATTATATTTTGAGGCTACCCTGGACTTTACGTAAAAGTTTCTTTGCTTATGATCTATTTTTACTTGCAAACAAGTTAGCCTTTAGCTCTTTTTTACAGTCTACATTTTTATTCTCATTTCCAGGTATTTTATATGTCATGCTACTTCCAAGTGATGTTTATTTTCATTTTATAGAAATCCCTTTAGTAATTTTTGTAAGTTTGGTGTGGTGGCGATGAATTACTTACCTCTGTTTGTAAATCTCTTATTATCCCTTCAATTCTAAGTGATAACCAAGTAAGATTGAGTATTGTTGGTTGGAAATCCTTTTCTTTTATCACTTTGAATATATAACACCATTCCCTTCCGGTCTTTAAAGTTTTTCTTGAGAAATCCCTTGGCAAGTTTTATGGGTTCTCTGTTGTAGATAACTTGTTTCTTCCAGTTGTTTTTCAGATACTCTCTTTATCTTTGGTTTAGACATTTTAATGACAGTGTGTTTTGGTGCATATGTGCTTGAGTTTCTTTTGTTTGGAACTCTATCTGCTTCCTGGGTCGGGAGGTCTGTTTCCTGCCTCAGCTAGTATTTCTTCAAACATGGTTTATCCCCCCATTTCTCTCTCCTCTTTCTGGGACACATGATGCAAATGTTGATGCTATCCCATAAATTGTATGTATGTTCTGTTCATTCTTTTAATTCTTAATTCTCTTCACTGGTCTGCTTGAGTGTCTTCCATGGTCCTATTTTCTGGCTGCTTATTCTCCTGGAGATTTCTTCTAGCCTTATGTTGAGCTCCTCTACTGAATTCTTTAGCTCTATGTTTTCTGTTTGAAACTGCCTCATATTTTCTTTTTGTTGTAGTTATTTTGCTCCTCCATGGTTCTGATTTCAGTGAATATCATTAAAACTGTTGCTTTAAAATCTTCGTCAGGTAGCTTACATAGTTTGCTGCATTAGATTTCCTCAAATGATTTGTTTTTGTCCACCATTTCATGCTTTTCTATCTCTTCATTTTATTTGATACCACATTTTTATTTCTAAGGGTTAGGCTTACCTATATAAAGACCTTGTATTAAACTATCAAGTTGCAAAGAACAGTCCTGGAGTTTTCTTCTGAAAGCTGGACTTCCTTTAATTTTATGATCTAAGGATATGTCAGAACTGTTGAAGATATTGAGCTAGAACATCTGGAGACTCAAGAGTAAAACTTACAGTGTTAGAATTGGAGTAGGGAACACAGAGGCTCCACCTGAGTAGCAGCTATGAAGAACAAGACAAAGGGAGAGATACACAAATTTTGGACCCAGTGCACAAGGAGGTCACAGTCCCACCAGAGAGACAGCCAGGGAATCTGCTGTAACAAACACATTCCCCTGTGTAAATTCCTCAGTTCTTCTGAGTAACATCACTCTCAGCCACAAAAAAGCAAAACAAAACAAAAACAAAAAGTACTGGAGATTAGGGCTGAAAGTTCTCGGGGGTATCAAGCACAGAGCAAAGCTTTTTAGCAGTATCTGCAGGTAGGTAGAAACTCTTGTTTCAATAGATTCTCTCCATACTGTTTCCTGAGAGTTGGAGAATGGACTGTTCTTTGCTGGAAATCCCTCAACCATTCTTACAGAGTTTATAGACCTGGCTGTCTGCTTCTGGCATCCCAAAGAGAAGATACTGTTAGCAAAAGCAGTCTAGTACTTGTACTAAGGTCAGCAATAGTGGAATATTTTATTCTAGATCTTGCTGCAATTTCAGCTACCATGCTGGTACCAGGCAAAAGCAGCATCTGCTTTCACAAGGAGACTATCCCTCTGTCTATCCCATGCTCATATATTTGGTGCAATGAGTGAAAGCCAGTTTCTAGATGCAGAGTCATTCACTGAGGGGTCTAGCCTGTCCGTTCTAGGGAGAGATCTAATAGCATCAAATAAAATTAAAAACAAAAATGAAAAAATTAGACAAAGAAGTTCTATGTCTATAATGAGGGAGGAAAGCAACCCTCTTATAAGAAAGGTGAAACTCACGAAGCTATCTTGGAGGATGTGGAACTGTATAAACTAATGTAGTATCAAAGGGTTTAGAAACATATTATCCAACATGTTTAATAAAGCTTAGTAGTATAAAAAAGGTAACACAAATTTTAATCTTAAAATTGCAGAACCAAGCTCTTCTGTATTCTAAATTTTATCAGAACTAGAAAGTGGAAACCAATAACACTGAATCATAAAGTGAGAAAGGGTCACAGGCAAAATTTGTTTTACTATAGATATTCTAAATAAAAATAATGAAAATATTTTAATATATGGATAATATTTATGATTTTACCTAATTAATTGAGTTTTTAAATTATTTCATGGTTTATTAAATAAATATTTTATTCCTTCATTCATAATCTTGATGACAATTGTTCTGTTTTTCTTATACAATAGTGAGTTGCTCAACTATAAATGTTCTACCATGGAAGATTTCAGGAACCTAATATTCTTAGACCAAACAGTCTCATTTATGAAATCATCTGTCTGTAAAACAGTAAAATGGAATTGAGATGCAGAATGGGATAAAGTGGATGAAATAGTCCCTCTCTCATAAGGTAGTTATCACTGCTCTTTCATGCCACAGCACAAGCAAAATTCTTGAATTTTTTTGTCACATTTAAAAAAAGTATGTTACAATATGATTTAAGCATCAATAACAGAATTAGCAGGCTAAAATTCTATTATTATCACGAGTAAAAAAAGTTGCAATTAACTACAGTTTTTAAAAAAAGCCAATAGTTTCAGCATTTTTTTAAAATGAAAATCATAAGCATTAATGGAAATCAGTATTTACATGCAGTTATGTAATGGGTTTATTATTATTTTTTTAATCTTTAAGGTCAAGTATCTGAAGACATTTTTCAAAAATAGATTTACTATTAATAGCACAAACAGGTGCAAAATTACTTTATTCTAAAGCTCATGCAACATCTCAAAAAATTTTTTGCAGTATTGAGTCTAGAAAAACATTTTTTCAATTCCACTATGTATTTGTTAGGTTCCCCCAAAGATTAGGGTGATTTCGGGGTTTGGTTTAGGAGAACAGAAGGAGTGATTCAGATTTCTCTGAATATATACATAGAAGAGTTTATTTTGGAACTTTGAAGTGGGTCAGTGAAGGAGTAAGCCAGCACTGGGGGAAGGACTCTTCATTATTTATTGGGGTTTGGGGGTAGCTGCATCTTGAAGGCAGGATTCATGGGATGGCAATGGTGCCATTCACTCAGAGCCCAGAGACAAAAAGTCTGTTTAGAAATTCATTAAGATGTTAATATAGACATTAGTTAAAACAATGAGATTATTATCAGAAGAGACAGAGAAAAGTGCCTAGGACCTGCCTCCCTGGCCATCAGTAAACACTGAGAAAAGCCAATGGAAAATTCTTCCCAAATGCTTCACACAACATGGTATTATCACCCATGCCTTTCTGGGGGTCTCTTGTCCTATCAGTATTTTCTTCAGAGATATATATCTATATCTATAATGAGATAGACATTCCCATAAGAATGTCTGAATAATAATAAATTCAACATTATTTTAATATCTAAAATATTGGCTATGGATGAAGAGGCACAGGTGTGAAGGAATTAAGGGAAGCCATTTGGGAACCACACTGATGTCAGCCTTCTCTTCTCTCTCCCCGCTCTCCCCTCTCTCTGTTTCTCTGACTCGCACTCTCTCTTAATCTCTCTGTCTGTCTTTCTGGTATTGGTGTGTATTTAATCCGTTCTTTCAAAATTCTGAATCACCATAACAGATATTGATACTGATAAAGAGATAGTCTAGAATGGCAGAAATGCCTAACAAATTAAAATATGATGCAAGATAACTGCCTCTATCTACCTGTACACCTTTCTAGGCAGTTGGATTTCATGAGAATGATGCATACCAATTATATATAATGGCATACATTTAATTGTGGTGAATTTAAAGTGAAATACCTGGTTGAAATCCCACAACTGTGTTTTGTTAGATGCCAAGATTTAAAAGTCATTTATCCTTTTCAACTTCTAAATTTTCTGCCTAAAATAATATGTATAAAAGCAGCAAAATTATTATAGTTAAACTACACTTATATCAATTTTTCATTTATTTGATGCTTTCTACATGTCAGACATAATTCTCTTAGCAATACTGAGCTAGACATTATGATATTTATTGATATATAAGGTGAAGAGTAGAAATTCTGACTTCAAAACACATACCAGCTATTAAACATAATAATACTTTGTTTGCCTAGGTAGTTTTAAATATGTGATCAAAAAAGTGTGCAAGATCTATGCAAATTAAATTGCTGACTGTGAGGTGTTAGCTATCATATCATGGAGTTTATAAATAAAATTTTGTTCAAGAATAGGGCTATTTTTTTTTTGTATCCTTAAATCACAAGAAATAAGATGAAATGAATATAGAGCCATAATCAGAAATAAAACAAAATTTTTCAAAAGGGAGATTTTTTTCTAATCCCTAAATCATGAAGAAATAATATAGAATGATTATAGAGTCAGAATCCAAAATAAAACAAAATCCATCTAAATCATACAAATCTCTGTATTCTGGGAGTTCAAAATTGAGACATTAAGGTAGTTAAATGAAACATAATGTGGCAGGTAGCAGTAGGTCTGAGCAAAAAATTGAATTTTTTAGAGTAATAATTCCACGATTTTTCACATCCCAATTGGAGCTACATTCTGAATATCTGACTTTTCATGGATTATCCTACCTCAAGTGTCAACAGAAGGAAGAAAATAATATTTAAATCCCAATAATCCTTTTTTAAACAAGCATAGTTGATTCAAACTATTATTCAAAAAACAAAGTACACTACACATGATTTCAATGTGACATCTAAAGAAAACACAAAGTTTTTCAAAGTATTTTAAATGAGAACAAAGTACCATCTCATCAGTTTAGCTGTTCATGGTGTAGACAGGACATAAAATGCTCAGGCTTCAAATACTAAGATGAGAAGAAGACAAAGGATATTTAGTCTGGAATTCAATCACTCTGTGTAAGAACAAGTGCCCACTTCGAGTTGTCAAATCAAGAAAATGTTGGAAAAGATGCCAAGCCACTTACACAAACACATGAGGAATAAAAAATAAAAGCAAAAATTAAACCAGGAAAGAAATGTGTAAATGTAGCCAAGAAATTCATAATCTCAGAATAGAAGGAAAACTTATGGACTCTACAAAACAGTATGCTAAGATATTGATATAAATAAACATTTATAGATGAGCAGTCAAAACAAGAAAATAGTAAAAAGAGAAACCTTACAGAAACAAAATGAGTACAGAATCAATAATAAAATAAATGAGAAACAAAAGAGGGCAAAATACATGTGTTCTATTTAAGTTAAAATATATGTTATATTATGTCAAATTACTAATATAGAAAAAGATAATATATCCAGGAAATGTGCATCTAGAAAAAAATCAGAAAGCAACTAATAACTAGGGAGGTCAAACACTATAAAATGAAGTGCTGAGTAAATGAAATTAAAATTATCCAAACTACAAGACATATTTCCTTAAAATAAAGAAAGCATCATATTCTAAGGAAAAAAATGCTGCAGATGCTCAAACACAGGTACAAATCCTTGATAGGTTCCTAAACTTCCTAAACTTCCAGAATAAATATGGAATCCTTTGACAATCAGAGAAGACTGAATGTATTTACTGGGGGTAGGGGGAGGTTGGTGGCAATGGTGCTGGTAAATATATTCTAGACATTTCCCAGCAACAATAAAGTAATATGTTCACATGGAGATAATACAGAGTCAAAATGTTAAACTATGAAAGCAGAAACAAAATAATCTCAAACCTAAGCAAATCGATTTCATTTTAACATTAATTTTTAAAGTATTTCATGATTTTAATCAACATATTTGAAATACTGTATTTAATATGATAGCTTTTGAGATGAATAGGTATTATTTAGTCAAACTATCTTAACATCCCCATTGAGACACAACTGACAAAAATAAACTGGACATATTTAATATGCATATTTTGATTTATACATATATTTTGAAAACTTGTGAAACCATCACTCAAACAAAGGTAGAGAACATATCCATCACTCATATTTCTCCATGTTTCCCAGTAATTCCTTCCTCCTTATCCTTCTTCTTCCTCTGCTCATCTCCAGAGAAGAAATGATCTGCTCTCTTTCACTATGAACTAGTATACATTTTCTATAATCCAGTGTGAAGGGAATCAAAATTATGTAACTTTTTGTCTGGTTTCTTTGACAAAGCATACTTTTTTTTTAAAGTTCATGAAAGTTTCTGTGTGGGTCTGCAATTCATTAATTGTATGGCTATGCCACAGTTTGCCCATTCACTTGTTTGTGGATAGTTGGTTTGTTTCCAGATTTGGGTTATAATAATCAAAGATGCTATAAATTTTTTGTATATAAGTCTTACGGTAATCTATGGCTAAATTTTTCATTGAAAAACAATTAGGAGTGGAATGGTTAGATCATTATTATAAGTGAAAATGTAATGTTCGGAAAAATCTAATACTGAGTACCACAGTCGTATCATTTTTCATTACCAAGAACAGGGCATGTCAGTTCTATCACTATTTACATTCTCCAACAATGGTTATGGGCAATCATTTTAACATTAGCCACTAGTAAAAAGTATGTAGTAATATCTCTTTGTGGTTTTGCTTTGCATTTTCTGATGAGGAAAAACCTGGAGCAAATATTTATGTGCTTATATTTTCATTGTATTTCATGGTAACTTGTCAATTCAAGTCTTGATTGTATTTTTATTTATTTATTTAAGAAATATTGAAGGGGCATATCATTGTAACATTATATATATATATGTGTGTATATATATATATGACATCATATATACATATATGTGTAATGTTATTTCATATAGATTTAAAGTGTGAATTACCATAGTCAACATCTGTATATAATACTTTAAGCATTGGTGCAACACTCCAATTATATCCTTCACCATATAATTGGCCCCTTTTACCTGATTTCGCCTTTCCTTTAGGTAATCACTAATTTGGTCTCACACATAAAAAACATGTTCTTGAAAACGGCATGATTTTGTCTTTTTCAATATTTGAGCAGTATTCCATTCTGTATATCTACTGCATCTTCTCTATCCACTCATCTGTTGATGGTCATTTAGGTCCTTATACTTACTGGCTATCGTATATAATAAGTTCATATTTTAAGTTGTTTTTTCATTATTGAGTTGGGAAACAGTCACATATTCTGAATTTGTAAACGTATTTCAGACTGTTATTTATTTTTACATTCTTTTATCCGTGCTAAAGACATACTTTTTCAATGTCTAATTTATCATTTATTTCTTCTTATGGTTGTATTATGGCTAATGTAGCTAGACAATTATAAAACTATAAATCTAATAGAAGAAAACAAAGAAGATCTTTGTGGACATGGATAGGGCAACAATTTCTTCAATACATTAAAAGCAATCTATAAAAAAGAAATAATAAATTTGACATTACTAACAAAAATAATTCTTGTTGAAAGAACTAGAAGAATGCAAAGACAAATAAAGACAAAATATTTTTAAATCACATATTTTATAAAATATGTGTATCCAGGATAAGTAAGACATTTTCAAAACCAAATAGTGAGAAAACAAAGTTAATTAAAGTTGGACAAGATTCAAAAATACTTCACCAAAGAAGATATGTGAATGGCAAATAATCACATGAAAACTTACTCAATATATTTCTCATAAGGAAAATGCAAATTGATGATATACTTTGTATTATTATTTTTTTATTACTTTGTTTAAAGGAAATGTTCAGGTAGGACGAGAGAGAGAAAGAAATGTGTACTTTTTGTAGTTGTTCATTTTCGTTGTTCTCCTGAACCTCAAATCTCGAACCTGGATTTTTTAAGATTTATGTAGACTATGTTCGCTGAGCCACCAGCAGGACATGACTTTATGGATTTTTGTAAACGGAGAAAAAGATGAATCAGAGTTAACTTTTTGGCATATAGAAATTCAGTTGTAGTACAGTTATCTTTTCTCCACTAAATTCCCTTTATAAATTTGCTAAATATAAACTACCTTATATATATATGTGAATTCATTGATAATGGTTCAGTAAACTACTAGTATTTTTTAACAAAAATACTATGTCTTTATGCTAAAACTTAATATTTAATAATGTTAGTTTGCTTTTCCTGTTTAAAGTAGTTCTGACTATTGTTTTCTTTGTATTTTTGTAAAACATTTTAAAATATGCTTGATAATTTTTACAAAATAAAAAAAAAATTCAAATGAACTTATTTGACTGTAAAGATCAAATTGCAGACAACTGATGCACTGTGGTGGCACAGAGGGTAAAGCTACATACATCCACATAGCCCACATATATCCCAAAGACCCAGGTTCAAGATCTGGGGCCAGGAGGAACAACCAAGAAGAACAACTGTATAAAATAAGTAAATGTTTCTTCCTCCTCTCTCTTTCTGTCTGCTTATATCTGCTCACCTTCCAGTATGTACCTTCCCTTAAAAAATTGTTTTGAAGACTACTGAAATCTTAACAAAATTGAGTCACATAATTAATGTATAACATTTATTTTTCCATGTATTGTTTGTAACTTCTCAATATTTGTTTTCAGTGTGTAGATCTTTTTTGTTTAAATTTTCCTCTATATAATCACACATCGAATTTTAAATGTTATTATAAATGCGGTTCATTTTAAATTTCACCTTGTTGATCAAATTGAAGATGACAGTTGATTTTCTATATTATTTATTCTTAAAAATAATAAACTTAATAAACTTAATTCACTTATTTCAGTGTCTTTTGTAGATTCCATCAGATTTATTTTACACAGATGATCAAATCACCTCATGATTAAAGACAGCCGATTTACATTTTTTCAACAGAAATGCTATTTATTTTCCAGGCCTATTGTATGGGCTAGATCTCTAGTATGATGATGTATAAATTACTTAAGGAAAGACACCCTTCGTCTTTCCCGGTACTAGAGATAAATCAATTAGATTCTTTTCATTAAGTATGATGTCAATTCTAGGTTTTGGTGGTTGGCAGTTTTAAATGTTTACGAATTTTCCTTTTATTGCTAGCTTTCTAAGAGTCTTTGGATTTCAAAACATTTGTCTCTGCATTTATTGTAAAAATCATGTTTTTACTTTTATTTGTTAAAATAGTGAATGACATTGACTTTTTAATGGTAAAATAGCTTGTATTTGCAAGGTAATTCTCACATTATACTGTATCATCATTTTTTATACTGCCGGAAAAGTCACCAAATTTTTACTGTAATTTTGTGCTAATTTTCATAGGCGATATTTATTAGTCTTTAGGTTTTTCTTACGCTTTTATATTCTGTTGTATCAGGGTAATGTTGACAATATAAAATACATTAGATATTAGTCTCTACTAAGTTTTCTTATGATATCAACATAGATTGCTATCCTTTTAATGATATTGATACTAATTAATAGGTGTTAGGATAGAGTAATTTAAGTTTTTTACATATTTATGCAATGATGGCATATTTTATAAATAGTATGTGACATTTGATAAAATTATATTCTATGAAATTATATTCTGTTAAATAAAAAGCTGTCACTATTTTTTGCTGATTATGAGAGAACCTTGCTTTTAAAAGGTTTCTGAAAACCACTCGATTATCCAAAGTTATAAAGAGTTTTTCACTTATGTTTACCTATTTAAAATATTTAAGTTTGGCAACTATTTTCAAAACATTATTTTACTACTAATAATAGTATTCTTATGGGATGAACTGGCATTGCAAAGACTATTCTGGTTAATAAATCTTATGCATATTTCAGCTATCAGGATGCAATTCATTTTAACCTGTTATCTTCAGGATATCAATCAAGTAGTGATGTTCATACTGGCTACAGTTGAAATCACCTCTAATTTCCATTTTACAAGAAACAGAATTTTGGTGCAAAAGTGGTTAATTATAATATATAATACAAATAAAATAATGTAAATCTTAAAATGTAATATCATTACTGACAGTAAATATCACTCCAACTGGAATATAAAATGTGAATTTGTGAGTATTCTATCAACTATTCTACTACTACTATATAATTTACATACTATGAATAAAGTATAAAAGGAACAATGGAAGTGTTTTCACTACTCCATTGTCAAGGAAATTTATGAAATCAAACATTTAACTCTTTCCTAGAAATGACTTGCTTGGAGTATCACCTAGTAAAGACCTAAGAGTAGAAATTTTTATTTTCTGTTATTTTCAAACTAGAAGATTGTTGTTTAAACTTTGTTAATATTCTTTCTTTCTTTTAAAAAGCAGGATGAAAACTCATTTTTAAGCAGAGTTCCTGTGTCTGAAAATAATAATCTGGGTGGCTTATTTTTAATTTTGTAGATATAAAGAAGGAAAGTTTGTATTATTTTGGGATAATAGTATAATATATTATTAGTTTGGAACAATTTGGAGCCTTAAATGAGCTTTGCGGGTACAATACAGGCAATGTTTTTTCTCAATGCAACTATTCACCTTTAAAACTTTACATAGACACCAAGAAATTTTCAGGAAGGAATATTTCCTTTAAATATTTTGGATAACTCATTGACTGAAGTAATGTTCGTTCAAGGGCTGAAAAACCAGTGAGGAGTTCCTATAACATCTGCATCAAAATGGAATGGGAATTCTGGTCTTGTAAATTAAACCCAACTCCTAAGTCACAATTTTTATGGAAAGTATGGATTAATGTAGAGAGGTGCCAGATACTGAAAACAACATTTGTTGACCAAGCAGAATTATAAACACCCAAAACAAATACTTTGAGGAAAAAAAAAATCCAGTCAAAATTACTGCCGTCTTAGTTTTTCTGGATCAATTTATTATATAGTAATAGAAAATTGAGATTTCAATTTTGTTTCCACTGAATTACAATATATTTGCTATAGAATTTAATGAATTTGATACAGTATTCACCATGCACATACATGTTAACATAAAGGCTATTTTAGTCAAGATTAAGATTACATGGTTTCCTTTTAGCTCTAAGGGCAGCATGCAATATTTACTGGAGAGCAAAGAACACCAACTTTCTACTCTGAAAAGTGAGGAATAAAACTTTATAAATACTATTCAGAATGTTGCCATGGTTGGTGAAAGTCTATTTGGCTTTTTTTCTAAAACCAGAAATAAAAGAAGACAGATTGGGAGTTGGAATACAATGAAAAGCACTAACATTCTTCAGTGATCTCTAGATCCTCCCTCTTGCACCCTAATTATCTTGTTGATTGGGTGCAAACTTGTACTGATGTAAATATGTTAACAGACTGCTTTGTCTGTCATTTTAATTTGTGCATTATTTTCTCTGCTAGAATTGCATTATGTTTAGGTGAGTCGAATTCTAAAAATATTCAATTATATTCACTTCTAATTATGATCAAGGGAAATAAACACAATAAATTGTAACATGATAAATTATTTTGCAATGAATTCGATTTCCAAATATGCTTATTTTATTTGAGACCTTTATCTGTTTTAACAATCCTTTACTCAATACAATGGCCAATGTTGAAAGTCATCATATAATCATGTCTTTGAATAGTCCATAATGAATACAAATAGAGATATATTCTACACACACACACAGTAAGAACAGTCAAATTTATATATTAGTTGAACAAAAACGGGGGTACACTGGATAGATTATAAACAACATAGGACTTAGGAGAAAAACAAAAACATTTAATGTGAATAAAAATGTCATAGCTAAAGGTGAATCAAAAGGTAGTTTTGATGAAATTTTCCAATGTCTAATTGTTTTTGTAGATGGTTTATTCAAACCAATGACAATGCTCCTCTACATCTGTATGTGGAAGTAAGTCTTTGAAACCAAATATTCCTTTGGCTAGCTTGCTAATCAGTCTCCAATTTCTAGGACTTATCCGAGTGCACTCATTCTGTCCTATTTTTAATCTATACAATTAAAAAGCATGGGATATTTTATATTTTTGTTCAGCACAGACTTAAAGACTTAAATTCTTTATAAAATTTGGCAGCATGAAGTAAAAGATGACACAGGATTGCAAATTCTGGCCCCCATTCTGCCACTAGTTAGGTGTGTGATTTAGTTAAGTCACTTAACCTTTTAAGTTACAATGTCATTATCTATAAAATATCTTCTTCGGAAGTAAGGATAAAGTAAAATAATGTACTTGAAGAAGTTTTAAAAAATTAAAATACTCCATAGCTAAATTTGTTGATCATCCTATTATATCTCACAGCTCCTTCATTAAAGTGACTTTATTATTTTTGCAATAATTTTTGCTATTTAAAAATATCTAAGATATAAATTAAGTATATATTGAAACATTTATTTCTCCCAGAGTACATATTAGTTGTTTAATCATTAAATATTATTTAGCAAAGTAAGCTAATATTCATTTCTTTCTATGTTTAACCTAGTAACACAGAACTATAAAAAAATTCTCATTGTTAAACTCATAACTAAACTCTCTACCAACTATCATCAAACTAACTTTGTTTTATTCAGGAAATAGAATTTGATATAACATTTAATAAATAAATTAAATAATATAGGATAGTACTCAACTATTCCAAAGTTCATATTATATGCATAAATTTAGTTGACATTATAAACATTTTTTTAACTTGCATAAAAATTACTCTCTTCTCTGGAATAAGAACAGAAGCAATCATAGACTATGGAAATGTTCAAATAAAATGATTATCCAAAGAAAGTTGATTGGCCATTTTTATCATATTGGAGTTTTTCTTATGGTCACTATAATGAGAAACTCATAGTACAGTTGATTTTAATTTGGCCACTCTTTACGTAAGTGCCGTATATATAAGATTACCTGAACCCTTTCTACCTTTATTAGTAATTAAGAACATTTTTATTTTGCCATATTAAATGACTTCTCTGGGTCTCTGCTTCCCAATCTTCAAATTCTAATCAATATCAATTTTCTTTAGTCAAGCACACATGAGAAAACATTTTAAGTTCTATCTGCAATATAAAGTAAAGGGAAAATAAAATCAGACTTGTCATGACTAGACTTAAGAATTACTTTGTTTTGATCAATGTGATTCAATGAATGAGCACTATTATACAATATTACATTGTGAGTTCATCTTTTCCAGGTAATATGGTGCATTTAATTTCCCCTGTTGGGCATACTTACTGATTCTGTTTAGCTGTGGGTAGAAATTTTAAACTCACGTCTCTCAGGGAAACAGCACAGCTGTGGTAAAAGACAGTCAATTCTATTGCTAATCCAGAAGATGGAGCATTTCATGACTGATAACCTACATATGTCTTAAGCCACAATTGTGCCTTTTCTGCCTTCAATTTTTACTCTGGCAATATTTAGTCTACCTCTTGTCACCTATGTACAGCATTCCTACACTTCTAAGCCTTTGCTCATGCTGTTTTCTCTGCCTCATAACACCTTTCCAACCAAGTCCTGGACATCCTCAGAACTCAATTTAGACATCATGTTAAGGAAGATTTTTTATTTCCTCCTATAGACAAAATTGAATCTCTCTCCATTAATGTTCTACATTAGCAATCAATCCCTATAGAATTATTCCCCTTAATGACTGGTATACAAATGATCCAAAACTTTTTCTATCTATCAGACTGGAAATTCTGAAGCATAGGAATTAAACCTTAATAACCATTATATCTGCAGCACTCAATCTAATTGCTAACATGTAAATGTTCAATATATACTTTTCAAACTGATTTGAAGAAATAGCTAAGAAGTGATCAGATAAGCTTTTAAGATCTTCTGAGGGAAGTTTTAAGAAAGATATAAAAAATATAAATTCCTAGCAAATTAAAGTTGAATGTATATTCTCTGAGATAGACTACTATGGCAATTTTCTGCTTAAAATAAGGGTGTAATTCACATTTCTGACATATTGCCATAAACAAATAAATTTTTAAAATATTTTTAAAAATTTTAAAATATGCATATTATCAAAATGCCTCATAAAGTACACTGACTATCGGGTAGGTATGAAGTAGGGATATACTCTTTATGGAGCAAATATAAGCAAAATTAAAATACTATACTTACTAAGTATAAAGAATTTCATAGAAAGTCTTTACTTAATTACTGTTTACTATGTCCAGCTTCCTATTTTTTCCACACTAAATGTTAATTAATTAAACTTGGTGTTTTGAAATAAAGGTATATCATTATAATTACATGAATATAAATCATGGACAGATGAATAATCTGATCAGCTTTCTTTCTTACTAATATCCATTTACACTAAGAAAGAGTTTTATTCTATTAACTTATGACTCACATTTTGTTTATTTTCAGAGAATATACAAAGTTGGTAATTAGAGAGTTTATTTTGGAGGATGATGGTAGTGAATAATTTTCTAGCACCAAAAAGAAAAATGAAATTTGGAGGTCAACAAAGCTAATCAGAATGGATAGGAAGTCCCTCTAACCCCCTAAAATAGCTTATTCTACATCCAAAATAGCACTCAGGAAAAAAAGAATTATCAGTTACTTTCTATATAACGTAAAGGTAGAACTATGACTGTGAAATAAGATAGCTCTTGCTATGGCTCATGAACATTACATATATATGTGTGTTCCTTAGGAATGTAAACAACATTCATCATATTAACTATAAAATCTCTGTTCTGAGATTAAAATAACTGACTTATACATGAACTTTTGGTACATAACCCAATGAATTTGTATTTTGCCTCTATGTTCATAAGGATGACAAGTTTAGTTGGGTAATTCTACTAAATCTAGAAATTATTTCTGCCCTGCAGAGTATTCTTCTAAAGCATGTTTCAACTCAGTATATTGGTAGTTCTAGATAAAAATTGTTCCCAGTATCTGCTAGTTACATATGTAGAGTTCATTAGTTTTACAAAACTATATTTTGAAAGAAGGTAATGTCATGCTGACAATAATTATATTTTATAATGTATACTATTTAATATAGTTTGCCTCTGATATGTAATAGAGCCACAAACAGTGTATTTCTATTGCCTTGTCAAGTTAAAATAACCTGTTACAAGTTCCAAAGAAGAGTAAAGAATATCTACGCGTACTTAAAATCTGATTTCCATTAAGAAAAATGGGAAAAAGTCAACCCCAAAAAGCAAAATAATAACATTTACTATTTGCAATTATGACAATTTAATGGGAATTCATTTCAATGTATTCTGAAAAATCTCTTCTCTAAAAGCTGTCTATAGCCATTTTTGAGAACAGGGAACTAGATAGAATAAATTGACCTGCCATTCAAATGGTAAATTAAATCAACTTTTTTTTATGCAAATGATAAGCTCACGCATATACATCAGAGGCTGAGTCATCAGGTGGATATTGCCATATATATATGTATGAATACATGTATATATTGTATATATAATATATTGTGCCATTTAATTATTTTTAAAATATATATTATTGGCCACACTAAACTGTCTGTAGCATGAAGTACAATGATACATTGATGACGACTTTATTTTTAATAAGCTTTAATAAACAGTGTTTCTAGGTTAAACAGGGAATATAGTGGGCTCCAATAACACACACCCAAAAATAGGTTTACAGTTGGAAACAGGTGGAAACTGACTTCAAGGTTAAATTAAATATGAATAAATAGCATTTATTACAGTGGTTAATTTATGCTAGTTTTTATTGTGACTAATTTCATTTTAAATTAAATTTAGACTCAAGATATCAGTTCAGTGAGGAGGATCAGTAAAAATTTTAAGGAGGTGGTAAGGGTCTTTTCAGACAAGAGAGCAAGAGAGATGTATTTTACACAAGCAAGCACTAATGAGAATTAAGTAAAAATATGAAAAAAAAGGGACATGAAAATGGTTGTCTACCACAGCTACAATGCATGGGTATATGTGTAGAAAACTAATAGCCAAGTAGGCTTGGGACAAACAAGGTAAAGCCTAAAATTCCAGACTAAAAGTTTCAGAATTTATTTATGAGGAAGTGAGAAATATAAAAACCCAAGAGACTCAAATGACAGAAAGTGAAGCCAAGACATATATACGTATACGCATGCATATATATATGTATGTATGTATATATACACACAGACACATATATGTATATATGTATACACACATATATTTATATATACATATGCAAGAGCCAAAGAGGTTCTGAAACTTTTGGAAATAAAAAGAATGTCACATACATTTCAGAGATGAAGACTACAGGAAAATACTGATAAATTAGAGAGGGAAAAAATGAAGTTTCAAAATGCAGAATCACGAAAATCTAAGGAGCCAAGATTTTTGAAAAGTTAAAAGATGATCAAGGAGAAAAGGTTAATCATGAGAGGCGTCTCTCAGACTAACCACATCACTAGAAAAGTATTAAATGGTCCTGATAGTTTATTTGATGAAAGCAAAACCTTGTTAGTAGGATGCTGGCAAAAATTTTGTCTTAAAATTTTAATTTTATTGCTTTTTATTTTTTTAAGTATCTAGTCAGCAGAAGGTATAGTTGAAAACATCTAAAAATGGTCCTTTGGATCCCTTCTCTCTCAATTGCTATATTTGCTAACTCAGATGAAACATTCGCTTTCTCTGATTGTTAATTCTCCAGTCAAAAAACAACAAAAATTATGAAAGGCATGCATGGTCCTCATAGTATTGCTTTGTAGACTAATCAAAGGCTTTTTATTAACATACATTCTAAATTATATTATGTTATTGATAACACTTAAAATATTTTTTCTATAATGTAGAATTCACCATTATATAACATCCTAAAATCTGACAGATTTCAAGATTTACATGACATACTATGTAATTTCTCTCTTTCAAAATGCATTCTTTACATTTCAATTTGTATAGTCAATCTAGATTTTTCATTTTATATATTAATTTCTAAACATAAAATTAGAGAAGCTGTGCTTATTTGTATTTCAATGCTATACCCTCAATATTCTTTAAAATTTTCATTAGAGAATGAAAAGAGCCTGAAACTTGTTACTCTATTCATTGGAGTCTGAGAATGCAACTTAGTCTGGGCTTTTGGAACTGTGAAAAGTGACAACAAATAAATTCATAATGAGTATCACTAACAGTTCTTTTTAAATGAAGATTTATAGTAATTAATTTTCTGTAAATATATGCTTCTAATTACAAAAATAAGAAATGAAATCTAAATTCCAAAATCTTTGCTAATTAATACACCTAAGATATGTTCAGAATCAATTGGTATTAATATTTCACATTAACTCACAGGTAAAATGTTCCTAAAACAGAAAATATTTTCATATCTCTTTCATAGCAGTTTTTATTGTTGTCGTCCACATTCTATACTCTTTTATGTTTTCTTTTTTTTTTAAATGTTTTCATCTTGCAAAGTGCCTGCACTTTATGTATAACCACCTTTCTTATTTAGGAAAAGTAGAAGATCTCACATATCTATTTATGTCTCTATTCTCCTGGTTTCCATCTGTGTTTATCTAGTCTGATTCACTATGATCAAGGTACTTTATCCTTGAAATTGGCTTTTCAAGCTTATCAAAAGAAAACATTTTCCTGACTTCATGCTCCTTTTGCTGCCCATGGAGACAGGTTTTATTTTAGATCCAGTTCGGGAAATCTAGTTCCATTAAGGGACTCTGCCCCAAAGGATCAAAAAGAATTAATCTAGGATCACATGAAGAAAAGAAATGAAATTTAAACATGGTCTTAACTTTCTGTGTTGTTTTTGAATGAGAAATAAAAATATTCTACTGAATCTATTCTACTATAGAGTATAAATATATAACGTATATTTCAAATTCAACTGAGAAAAATATACAATAAGAAGTAAAATGCATTCTATTTCTACATTACGCAGAGGTATGAAAGAGGTACAAAGGCAAAAAGAGAACTAAAGAAACTAGAGAAAGAAGTATGATGGTCTCAGAATTTAGCCAAACACTAAAATCAGAGCTCAAATATTTATTCAAAAAACATGCCATCGTCACTATTCAGTGAAAAACAAGAACATTTTCACACGATTTTTGAATAAAATGTTTTTACTATTCCACATACAGCTGAAAAATACAACTATAAAAAATCTTTTGTTTTCATTTATTATTAAAAAGACAAGTTCTGCTCTCATGTTCTGGCATATGGAAAATATAGACTATCAAATTTTAAGGGACACATGCTATCTATGGGTGATCATTACCATCTTATGTTTCTTTACATTTGAATATTGCTTCTAAAGACCTTTATAATACATTACTTAAAATAGGCTCTACATAGTGCCAAGTTATAAAAGAGTACCCATAAGCAAAATGTTGACAATTGCTTTGGTATTATCCTTTTTTGTTATTATATTGAATTTAGACTCAATACTTTTATTACTCAGTGTTTTTTGTCCAATGTACTCTGCTCCTCCTTTATCTTTGTACTCCAGAAACTGACATACACACACACACACACACGCGAAATATATTCAGACGCACAATTTATATTTTGCTGAGGTAATTGGATTTCCTTTTTTCTTTAGAGAAACATATTTACTAGTCTTTATGATTATAACATGAAGAGAATGAAATAACTGTATATATTAGATATGATATGGATGAGTTGTGCTTTCTATTAGTGCTCAGGTTTAGGAAGTGAATGTCACCTATATGGGACTCAAGGAAAGATCCAACAGCCAGTTATTTCTTACAAACAATAATATTAACAATGATGATCTGGGAACACTGATTGCTTATTGTACATGTTTCCTTATCTTATCTTCCCCTCTTCTAGTTTCTGGAAACCTTTAGCAATCTGTTCTGCTTCTAATCTTACATCAAAAATTCTTGAGAGAAATTATTAATAGAGATTGTGCCTAATACACAAAATTATGTGAAGGGAAAATTGTAATCTTTCAAGGGAAGAATGATAATGATGAAGTGGACACTGAGTTTACAGGAGAAATTCAGAATAAGAGAGTCACAGAAAAACTGAGACCCCTAGAACTTCTCGGAAATATTAAAGAAGCAGGCTAGGAAATGGAAATGTCCCCCAATTAATTGTAAGGTTCAGTCATTTTATAAAGAAGTTTAAGTTGAGAGAATAGAAATAAAGAGAAAAGACTTGGGGAAAACTTTTTACACATTCATATTTATAAATACCGACAATGGTTTAACTCAAATGTAAAAATACATAGCAAAGATACATGTCTGTCGGAAAAAACCATAACTAGCTACTACCAGCCTTTCTTCAGTGCTCACATAGTAATGGCTATGTGATTTATGTTAAAAGCTTGTCTGCTCCCACATTATATTATAATATTACTTAATGTATACATTACCTTTCTTAATTGAATTTCCCTTGAACTTCCATAAAAACTGGTAGGCTGCCAGTAAATATTTATTAACTTTTCCATTTGAAATATTTTTCCCTTCTACTTAAAATGAAAACTACAAGATAGAGAAATAGTTTTATTTGGAAAAGAGTAAATCTTTTAGCAAGAAATTAAATATAAGCCTAGGATCAAAATACTGTTAATGCCTTTTGTTTATAATATAGGAAGAATAATCATTATTTTGACTAACAGAAGAAATAAGGAGGGATAAAAAAATTATGGTAGGACACAAAATTTACACTTGAAGTAGATGTTCTTTTGTAATCTGGCTTTGTTTTTAAGTCAGTTCATTATTGTTATGTTGTTTTAACAATGTGTTGATTTAGCAATGTATATAGAAAAATGAAGGCAAATTATATTTATAGTTATAAAAACTGTTCACAATATTATAACTTTATTGAAAAAAACTGCAGTTGTAAACATTACCAAAGCCATGAGTACATATTTCATTAATTTACACTTTTATTGATCTAGGCTCTTGCAAGACACAATTTCAAGACTCATGAAGGGAAGAATTTTGTCTCTCATACAACGTACCAAAAAAGAGATAAAGTATAAATTGTATATTATCTGTGTACATATATATCTTATTTAGGAATACAAAGTTGAAATTGCTAAATTCATTAAAATAACTTCAGATTTAGGAAATAAAATGACTATACAAACATAGCTGGAGTTTCAAGAGGATATTATGACCTAATGGCACTTGTTTTGTAGATAGTAAAGGGTAGATTCATAGAGGTGATTTGATGGATATTTATGACAAAAGGAATGAAATCATACAAAGCACTGAGTTCAAAACTACACAGGATAAAGTACTGCTAATGTTACTTGATTGAAATATGGTCTATAATCTCCAGAGAAGGGTGGAAGATATGTTTGACTGTTCAGGCGCATGAATTTTGAATCACAGGTAGTGAGGGGCCATACAAGTTTACAAACTGAGAAGAAACCATCAATGCTTGCATTCATGTCTTTTACTATAAAGACAGTTTATACAAGCCAAGCAAATCACATCCCATTTAGTTAATCCTTGGGTAAGAGGCAAAAGAGGGCAAGTTGTTGTTTACTGGTGAACTTGAAAATAATGAGAACCACTGATAAAAAGCAAGCACAGATTATTGAGCTAATAGCTGTGAAGACAGCAATGTTTAAGTTCTTGGACTGCATTACATTTTTTTACCCAAACACAGTTAGAAACAAATTTTCTGTTACTTGCATCTGAAAGTGATCTTGTTCATAAAGAATGTTTTATCCAACATCAGTGTTCTTAGGGGAAAGGAAAGATTTAGAGGTAGGGAAAAAACAGCAGGAATATTTTTCATGGGATAAAAATACTGAAAATAACAGTGAAACTGGAAAGGCAGGAATGGATTCAGAGATGGTTTTGAAAAATAAGAGCAAACATTTAGGAAGTATGAATCTATGTGTCAAACAATGAATAAACACCTCTCAGGAGTCATCTAATTAATCCTCCTCATCATCAGTGATAATGAATGAGAATCAATCTCCAGCATAAAAGATATGAAAAATGAATATTGAAATAAATTATGGTTAAAGTGTGACAGTTTTAATTTAAGCCAGATCTCTAATTTCAGAATCCAATATCCTAAATTTCAAATGCATGTTGTGAAATGTGTAAGAGAGAACAGGGACTCTACTCTTAGTAACAGAGAAAAAGGATTCCTTTAGGTAAGACAGGAAATCAAGGGAAGAAAATAAGTAAATGGCATCACAATGAATTTAATTTTAGTCACATTAGATTTCAAAATTCATCAGGAAACTAGTCAAAGAAATAATGAAGGTAAAAACTGAACTATTGTATGGCATCAAAAAGAACGAAGAAGAAAAATACATGAATAAGAATTAGCGTTGACTCTAAGCATGGACTATTGATGAAGGCAATGTTGAGACAGAGAGATGGGTAGATAGATGGATGGGGAGATCACTAGATTGATAGGTGGATAGGTAAGTGATAGATGATAGAAATGCATCATAACGTTTATACCTATTTAAATATTTCTATCATCCCTATATCTATGAAAATCATTGAATAATTCAGGTTTCAAATCAGCACTAAAACTGAAAACTTCACATATGCAAATTGTGCATTACTTTTAAATCTTCAATAAAGTATTATATTATTTTGTTATACACAAGCAATAAGTTTGTTTTCATAAACCTATATCTCCAAACACTAGAGTTACCAAAGAAAGTGTTGACACTGACAGATACAAGAAAATTAAAAATAACTGAAGGAACATCAGCTCACTTTTGCCATTTCACCCATATTTTTTAGGCAAATAATTCAAATGCTAATAAACTGCATCTTATTTTTCTCAAATATGTTTTAATTTCCTACTTAATTTTCATTTTTCTTCCCTTGATTAATTTTTGTATAATTAAAATAAATTAAATTAAAAAATTAAAAAATGCTATTCAAATATATATAAATCTTAAGGAAAATAATTTATTTCATTCACTCAGAAGTAGTATTAAGAACAAAATCTACATATTCACTAATTTCAGGAAAAGTATTTGACTTCTTTCTCGTAAGTAATAATTTGGAATTAAGAAGAACAATTCCCACATTTAAAATAAGTCCAATTAGAAAGTATGAAATGAAAGGAGAATGTCTTTAAATTTCACAATGCAAGGTCAGCTTAAGACTCATAGTTTCCTTTTGAAGAACTTTTGCTTTTGCCTACTAGAGTCTTTAAGATTTCAAGGAAGTAGTCGTTTGCCAGAAGAAGGGAATTCATAATATGGATCACAATGATGGAACGGCATGAAATGCAGATATTCCCTCCCAAACCCAGACACAAAGCCAAAATCCTACAAAGAGAAAATATATGCACAGCAGTTCACAGATATGTCAAAAAATAAAATGTTAAAAAAGAAATAAAGTAAGGTATGTTGGAAATACACTTCCTAAATACACACTGTAACTGTAATGTTCAAATGAAGAAAAATACAAGAGCAAAAGCTTTACTAAAAAAAAAAAAATGAACGTAACAGATTAAGAGAACAGATGCATATGAAAGGCAGAAAATGTCTTTCTCTGTATGAGATTTTGAACTTTGTTTAAAGCTCTGTTCTTGTAATTTGACAATGGAAGAATATCAACATGATTTTAGGTAACAGTTCTGTATTAAATTACTTTTGGATTAAGAGAACTGTTAATACATGACAGGAAACCACAGCTTTGAGCTTAGTACTTAGTACAAGTCCCTGACTTGTACCTTCAGGGACCCTGAAGATTATACCTATAGGTTTGTTACAAGAGACCTTTGATTCCTATGGGACAGAGGATTCTACTAGAGTTCCCATTCCCAATTAGTAGATTATGTCTTCTTTTATATGGGCCATCATGACAGTAGCTCTTAACCTGGGGGTAATATTGTACAGCACGGGACAACTGGCAATAGTATATGGAGACACTTTTTATTGTCATGATATGGGAGGTGAAGCATGTTACTTGTATCTAAAGATTAAAGACTAAAAATTTCCATAAGTACCCCCCAAGTTATCAGATGCCCCCCCCTCCTATAAATAATTACATTTGGGATAGGATAGGTTTTTGTTGGAAGACTGTTCGATGATTTGAGGTCATTTGGAACCATCCCTGACCTCCAGGCAAGAGATGCCAGTAGCATCCCTCCTCCTCCAGTCACAACAGTCAAAATGTTTTCAGATTTTTCAACCATTCCCAAGAGTGAGCAGTGGAAGGGTATGCTGGCAAGTTATGGTTCTTATTTTATATCCATAAAGTAATTTTGATACCATATTTGTCTTTGGTAACTCCATGAAAATGAATGCAGTTGTACCTAAGAATATCTTCTGGTAGGATATAAAATAGAGAAGCTTACTACTAGGATAGAAGTTAATTAACACAATATAATATTTAATAATATAATCCCAAATAACATATGCAAAACCCCCCAAAATCTATAACTGATATTAAATATCAAAATATATTAGTCAAATGATAATAAAGATGAAATTGCTAAAAAATTTATTAACAATGCTTGCAAGTAGTTTAAACATTCTGGTAAACATGTATGTCTTGCTAGGAGATAGAAAGTTATGTTTTTGCTCACAATACTCGTCTTTGACTTGTCATTCCCGTATTGGTTTTATTGTTCACTGACTGAAGTGCCTTTGTGATATTTGATTTCTTTCACTTTTATCTAACTTTTGAAGTCCTTGAACATTTTTATTTCTAATCAGAGACTCATTTTGTATACTTTATATTTTCCTCTACTAGGGATATTATCAGTATATTTTAAATAAAATGATAAATCACAGGCATATTAATAGGGCATACTATTGCAAACCCTTATGTATAATTTATTTTAATGACTTATTATTGCTTCCTTTCTAATTTATAAGAATACAATATGTGAGAAATTCCTCAATTCTATATTTGAGAATAATACATTTTTCTATGAGATGTTTCTTAAGCAAGAAATATTAGCAGACACAGACTTTTCACAGCTTTAAATGTGTGTGTATATATGTGTTTATGGTCACATCTCTCAGAGAATATGTTTCATAAAGTAGAAGTTTAAAAGAAAGTTAAAGATCCTTGGAAAAGAAGCAGTAAATAGTTTATTCAAAATATTTAATCTAATTACATGTCTTAGAGTTTTCGAGGTGAAAACATCTTTTCAATATTATGGAAATGCTATCACTATCCACTTGAATTTATTTCTGTACAACCAAGGTGGCAGAATTACTCAGCTAACAACACCAAAAAAAAAGAAGACTTGGCTGAATTTCCTTGTCAATACTTTTGATCATTCTGTTAAAAATTGGTCCCAATCTCATTTCTTTGTGTAGATGTCAAAAATAAAACTTCTAAATCGTAAATGCTTTTATAAACATTGAAATATAGCTGTATCATATTAAAACAGAAGCACAGATGGACTTTTCCAAGTTGTGGCACTTTGGCATATGGATAATTTTGAGCTGAGGTTAATCACATTTCTGTAGTCATTATTGATTTTACTACTTTCTTAATTACCTAGAAGAATGAAAATTAGGAATATTACCCAAAATTAGGGTGTTTTTTAACTGATTTTCAATAAGACATACCTTAGAATATACTAATTTTACTAAAATTTGTGCTTTGAGACAAAATATTTAAAGGACAGTTTTTATTAAAGATTAAATGTTAAGCTTGTGAAATTTAAAGTAGTATATAATATGATTGTAATTATATTTATATAAGAAAAAACAATATTTCCTTTAGGAAGATAAATAGGTGTATCAGTTTTTAGTTTTTTTCATTTAATAAATATGCTTGAATATATTCATCTAAAGGCATTTTAATTTAATCAGTATTCAAATGCTCTGGATTTTAAAAGATAAATTAAAAATTGTATTATTGCTATTGTGTTTAGGAAATTGCTTTAATTTCATTCAACGAACTCTATACATACTATGATATTTAAATGAGATGAATCAATTAATATATGTAAATTTTGTATTCTATGATTTTATGCTAAGGTTGCTCAAATGCAAAAATGAGTCATAAAGTTAACAAAAGAATTTTATACTGTTCCAAAATATGTGAATGAATGATATGAAAGAATGTTTAAATGTTTGATTGCCAAGTTATTGAATTTGAAAGTAAAGTTCAAGTTATACTTGGCAATATATTTTGCAGTTTTATCTAGCAATTAAAAATGGATTAATTTTAAATCACTTTTTCAAAATTTTATATTATATGTGGAACCTCTTATTTTGATCCAAACCATGGATGTGCTAATTAACAGTTATACAAATTAAAATATTATAAAATAAATCTCCTGCTTTCCAGGAATGAATGATGTGCACATGTATTTAATAATTTAAAATATTTCATTGTGGTGATTGAGTTTCTCTTAACAGGACATAAAACCTTTAGGCTTCTATTACTTGCTGAATTGGAACACATTTTAAGAGGAGACAAATTGTAGTAAATTAAAAGTATACTAATAATTCAAAAAACTTTAATAAACCAACTGCTTTATAATTTTAATATATTAGTGAAGAATAAATCTTTTGAATATTTAGACTATTCAACTATATGGACTATTCCATTATTTATATGCTATAGGAATATGTAAAGTATTTATATTTAGGCCCTTACAATAACCAGTCATCAAAATCCTACACACAACTATTTATGGCCTCCTTTTTTCCTTTATTTCATTGAATATAAGTAAAAAAATGTGTTTTTGAGATGCTGGACTTTTGAAATTTATTATAACCCTTATACTTCAAAATAGATAAAGTCATGTTTAAATATATACATGTGTGTATATGTATGTATATGTGAGAATGCATATATGTGTGTATAAATAGACTCCTCCAAAAATTGCTGATATAAGGAACACTTTATAGAAAGGAATTCTTAACAAACCAAAGTGCAGAGTTTTGAGTTGCTAAAGTTAGGTTAATTTGACATCTCTCTCCATACACTTGAACCTTCAGCTATCAATCTATATGCAACAGGTCATCAAATATTCCTAAAATCTGAATGATAAAACCAATCATACATGAGGTTATTTGAGCTTATCTTAACTTTTGGAGAACTGAGGACAGGTTTCTCTTTTTTTTTCTTAAAACTGTTTTCATATAACCTTCTACCTATGGGCTTATTGTCATGAGTCTATAGGCCAATAAAGAAAAATGCAATACTGAACTGCTAAATGGAAATTGCCATTTAAAACCTCTAATATTAGTCACTTGTTTGAACATACCAGTCTCCACATTTATAAGACATATAGAATACTAGAACAGGAGCTTCTACAGAATAAGGGGAAGTAAGCGTTAAGGAGCACCCAGAAACTTACTACTACCCACCCCGCTCCACACTGGTCACATATCTCAAAAACAAATGCATGTTGTGTCAGTTCCAGACACAATCCTTCCATATTAAATTATTATTTCAAATTTTAAATCATTTAATCCAATCTTTCAACATCCTTAAATCTAATATAGTGTACAAATTTTTGGACTAAATTCCATTTTCTATTTTCCAAGTTGTAGAAGAACCACATAAAGAAAACAGTACATTGTTTACTGGAATTTATAGTTTCACAGATTCATTAATTTTCATGAAGACTTTACCACCATCTATTCAGTAAGTAGTGGATCAATGAACATTACAGCAGCACCTTTGGAGTTTGAACAGATTGTGTCCAGCTTCTTCTTTTCTTTCAGCAATACCCTCACCACCTGGCAACCAAATCATGAAGGCATCCTCCAATAACCAGACACCAGTGACACTGTTAAACTTTACATCTATGAATTTAGGAAATACTAAATAAAATACAATGTGTACAATATCTATAATTTTATAAGACATATAACAGATTTAATAAAACAGTTAAAAATATTTCATTCTAAATTATCATAGTTAAACAGTTATCTGTTATGAAAGTAAAGCAAAATTTCAGCAGATAATGTCTGCCCGGATTATGTCTAAATTGCTAGTTAATTCTACTACTTATTTTTATAACTAAATATATACAAACAAGTATTTAACAATTAGGCCTCCACAATTTAAGCAAATGGTAGCGAGCAAATAGGTATATAATTTAGGCAGAGGGCACATAGTTGCCTGAAGTAAAAACATGAACTATGAAAACAGAAGACTATTATCATCTGAATTAGCAATTACTTCCAGTCTTCACTTTGCTTCACTACACATGACCAGTTTTTAACCATATTGTTTGTTGATTTTTTGGCATCAACCAACCACTTAACACCATCATAATCTTCATATATGACTCTGTTATTGAGCATTATTAGTTCAAGTAATAGGTATATTTAGGGGAAATAATACTTTAAAGTGTGTAGCAATAATGTAGAAATATTTTATCCAACTTCACTTAAAAAATCACCTCACTCTGCTAGTAAAATGATTGTACCATTTTTTTCCTTGTCCACCAATAGAAACAAGTAGAAAAAGTAATTACTTACACTGCACGATGAGCTGTACCAAGGCTTCCCGTGGTTTCACATTAAATCCATTGTACTGGCTGGTTTGGCATCTATACATTCCCGACATTTCTCTAGATACATTCACAATCCTCAGTGTTCCATCATAACTCTCCATTTGCATTGAGCCATCAGGCATTGCAACTTCTTTATCAGCTCTAGACCAGAGGATGATGGGTTTAGGTTTTCCAGTTACTTGACACTGCAGTTCTATTGTGTCTCCTTCTCTGGTGACCAACGGTGATTTCTCCTGTGGAACAGTCAGATTGGGTGGAACTTGAAATGGGAAAAAGAAAAATTTTCAAGGTTAGTATAAATGGTAAAGCATATTCAAACACAAAATCACAAGGAAACTATTTCTGATGGTTTGAAAACATGTGACCACTCAGATGACAAAAATTATGAAGACCTTGGGAACAAGTGGCCCACATTCATTTAAAATAATTCTCAATTGTTTTCATACAGTACTCTCAAATGAGATCTATAAGCATTACCAAAATTTTTAAGTCATTAAATTGGAAAATGGATGGTCAATATAATGTCAATATACTCAATGACTTGTCATTATCAACCATTAACTGGATCTTTAACATCTGCATTTCACAGAATGATCCTGTTTTCTGAGACTAGGATTCAGTTTTTCAATTTTCTCCTTCCTATGCAGCTAAAAGCCCAAGGGTGCCATAAGAAAGGAATATGAGACAATGTAGACTTAGCAGGCACAGTAAATGTAGTAAGAAAGGCATGAAAAAGAACCTCTTATAAAAAATAAAATTTTGACTCTGGTTTAGAAATTGTTGCCAAATTGCTAATTTTTAGACTTTGCTTTCTCCCTAGTGGAAATGAAACAGAATAATCACTATAAATCTCGGTATTATTTTGCTTTGAACTTTAATTATTTTTTTATTTGAATTTCCAATAATTTCACATCACAGCAATTTGAGACCATTGAACATAGTTTGTAATGAAGTTGTCACTATTTCTGAAAGTTAATTTTAAGTAATTTTTTTTAAAGTACTCAGTGATATAAGAAATGGAATTTCATCAAATAAAGTTTATTCCTGATTTTATTGAAAACACTTTGGAGAAAATTAAACTGATTCTAATTCTTAGAAAAGAATTTACTCTGCTGGAATATATTTATATAAGATTTTAGCAAAAAAATATGGAAGTTCTATCCAATATATTTTCTTACAAATGCTATCACCTATTTCATTGGAAGACTTGTATTTTTATATAAATGTATATGAATTCAAATATATTTATACAACAGAGCAGTTATGAAAAATGGGATAAGCTAGAATGCCACAATAAGAAGAACCAGAAATAATGAATAATTCTGCCTTTCTGATAATATCAATGCTCCCTTTGAAGGTAGGGTTGTATATACCTTAAAGAAATGGCAAAAGATTTTTTTTTTCTTCTAGCATTATTGTGCTTCAGTGTCCAGGAACAAAAAACAAACAGGAAAAATAAAAACAAACTTAATTATTGTCCACTAATGCTGAAATGTTCCTCTTATTACACATAGAGAAAAGTAGAATTAAGGTCAAAGTAATATGAGAATAAATTACCTTGCTATTTAAGCATCTTCATGCCTACTTTTCATTTAATTCCTTCATTTACTTTTTTTTCAAAATATAGTAAAATAATGCATAGCATATCAGAAATTAGAAAATGAGACATTAATCATCACTTTCTTGAGTTATATAGTTTAGGTATAAATGTAAATATATATATATACACACACATATACATGCATTCTAGCAACTGGCATTAAAACATACATTTAAAAATGGATTCATTTTAAAATAGCATAATTAATTTGAAAATGTAATATTAATAATTAAATAATTTTACAAATATTAACAATTAAATAATTTAGTTAAATAATTTGTTCAAATAAATAATTTGACATGAACCACAAGAGAATAATGCTGTTCTAAGCAGCATCTGATAACAATAGTGTTGGAAAGAAGCTGCAATATTTACTCACCCTCCATGAGAAAAGATACCAGATAACAGCAATTACCTCAGCATTTTACATTAATTATGCTTCTTTTGTGTGCCAGGTGTCATTGGGATTTTACATTTTCATTTAATTCCCTTGATAATCTCAGGGGTCAAATGTAATATTTAAACAATAATTTTTTTAAAACGTTATAAAAATAAATCAAATTTAATAAATCTCAGAATAAATGGATAATGACTTTAATAGGAACAAAATTCAAAATGAGACAAACTTATAGGAGGTAGCTAATACAGAGATATGACCTCTGAAGCAAGTTCCAGTAAATTCTGCTGTCTAGAATGAATAACTTGAGTTAGCACTAACTACTCTTCTCCTTGCAATTGCTTTCTTCTAAGAACAAATTGGACAGATTGTCCCTGGCCTTCTCTTGATCATTGTCTCAGGGACATATGATGAGAGGGTCAAAGTAGGAATATGAGGGGGAAAATGACAAATACTTTGCAAATTAATCCATCTACTTATTGTATATAAATGAATAAATCTGAATTAAATACCTATACTGACAGCCATATAAAAGTCAAAACTGTAAGATATACAGTTCAAATAACTATTCAAATACTGGTAAGTCCATGTGAAATAAAGAAAATAAATTATACATTAAATATTATTGAAGTGTTATTATTTGAAATCGTCCTTCATCTCTTTTAAACCCAAGATACATCATCTTGGCCAACTTTAACCATTCTGAAAATTAATTTCTTCATTTTCGAAACTAGGAATGTGTCCTTTATGATTTCCAATGTAATTGCTGTCCTGTCTAAAGACCAAATAGTAAAAAGTTAAAGACAGAACTGGTGCTGAATTCAAGTATTTATTTCTTGACTTAATAAGTTTAATATTCATAGATCTTACTACATTAGCCCATTCAAATAAAAATATATCCCTGTTAACTATATTTTTCAAGCTTATAGATGCTAAATAGTTCAAAAACCTTTATAACCTTCTTTACATTATTCATCTATTTAGATTAAACTTTTCTCCTTATCTAATCAAAATTACAGAAATGCAAACCTTTTATTCTAAGTTTAAAATGTATTTTAATAAACAGCACAACTTTTGCTAAATGCCAAAGACTAATTGAAATAGTTTATTTTCTATCTCTTCCATGAAGTTTTTCAAATCCTGAAATTAGAGTTAATATTTCTTTGCAACTTTTTTAACCAAAAAGATCTTTTAACTTAAAGTTTTTATAGGCTACTTTCTCTGTCCACATGAATTTTCTGTTCCTTAAAATTCTTTACTCAACTCATGATTATTAATATAATATTTTCTGTTTGAAGATCTTG
Source organism: Solenodon paradoxus (assembly GCA_004363575.1). Taxonomy (NCBI): domain Eukaryota; kingdom Metazoa; phylum Chordata; class Mammalia; order Eulipotyphla; family Solenodontidae; genus Solenodon; species Solenodon paradoxus. The sequence goes on from RJWH01000027.1 coordinate 339,289, forward strand.
GTTATTCTCACAAATTTCTCTTTTGTTAGGACAAAAATTCTAACTTTATCCTACTCAACAAGCATATTCAATCTAAAAGACAATAATATCATTATTGCAATCTATATTAAAAATCCTCCCTACACTGATACTGGAACTATTCTAATCATTATTCAACTTACAGGTGATTTGAATACATTACTGAGATTTGGAATAATTTTTTTAATATATGAAACATAACAATGTATTGTGTCTAGTGAGAAATAGTCATATGAAAACATATGGTGAAATAAAGAATTTATTTGAATTTAAAAATATTTCCAATACGAGACCCAAGAACACATTTTAAACTAATAAGTTTGACTCATTTTCTTAATAATTATGTCAGTTAAAGTTCATGGTAAGTGTGCTTGAAAGTTATTTAAAAGATGACAAAAGAGATCCAACATGTTAAAAAATACCTCCTAATTTATTAAAGAACCTATTGATATTAACTTTCTTTTAGAAAGACAACAACTCTCTATAGGTCATTTCTCATTAAAGAAATAAAAGCTTCCAATGGATACTTATTAGAAACAAGTTCTGTTTGTAAAGAATAGAGATGATATGGTGAATTATGTACATGGATTTATTTTACAGCTGCTGTTGTTTTAAAATATTCAGCAATTCCTTGAATTATAGTAACAGAATATGATATGATGTTGAATGATGTGATGATATGATATGATATATAATATAATGATATAATGTAATATAATATAATACAATGTTTCGCTTTACTTCCTCCTTTTGGAGTATCTTCTCCAGTAAATTAATTACTAATTTTAATTGACTAAAGTCTCTTTCTATTCCTAAAAATATCTTACCATTTCTAAATTAATCTTTCTTAAAAATCCTGTCCTAATAACATTCAAATATCTTCTCTAGCTCCCCATTTTATATAATAGTTCTGAACTCAATTGCTTGCTTTCCATATTATCTACCGAATCTTATTCAGCCATAGTGCTCTTGTGAAAAGCTTAAAGAGCTTTTCAGTTTAGGCAGCTGTTTAACACATGTGGTTTATTGCTAACTCCTCACCTTCCTGCATTCTTTCCAGGAGTGACTTTACCCACATAATACCTTTCAATAATTCTCCATTCTTTTAAGTCCAATTTAAGTTTTCTGTTCTCATGGCTTTCCTGATTTCTGTCTTTTATTCATCCTCCGCATCTCTGAATGTCTAATTTAGTCCACTATGTCTTGTCATAATGTGGACTTCCTTATATATGTAGATAAAATGTCCTGAGGTTTTATCTATTTTTTTTTCTTTTAGTAGCTCCCCTAACATAAGACACTTAAGTGGTGCTTAATAAATTCTTGATTGATTGATGGAGGATCAGTCAAGGTAGCTAAGCACTAAGTTAAGAAAACCTGATAACTCAAGGCTTAATTACAAAGTAGTAAATTAATTCTAAGATCATTTTTCACACATGGACCCTTACTAATTTCAATCTTAAAAAAACCCAGAAAAATCAAAAAAACTTATCATTTCAACTAGATTTTAATTTGGTCACAGTAGTGATACAGGAAAGTAAAATATTGGAAGTATTTAGTAGTATTGAGTATTTGTCCATGTACAGCTTTTCTCCACCAGCAGGAAAGAAAAGGCTATTTAGTTCTACAATACAATATAGATCTGTATGCTAAGATTTTTATTACTTACAATTCTGTGGGTAAGTCATATATGAAAGATAATTATTTTAAAGCAAGTTTTAAGTAAACCTACAGTTTTTATACCCATGATATGAATAAGCATAAAAATATCACATCGTATTCTGTAAACAAAACTACCGTTATTTTTGCACTGAAGCACTTTTTTTTCAATAACTCACCTACATTAATTCAGATGCTAAAAAATTGTATTTACAGATCTAGCAATAAAGAAAGAAGAAAGCACATATTTAAAGACAAACACATGAGGTTAAAATATCATGGCATTGGAATTTGGAAATTCTAAGGGACAATGTTCATGCATGCACACATGTACTTACACAATGCTTATATTTTAAAGAATTGCAGAAACTTATTAGAATGGCATTGTTAGTTATTTGAAACATATGGGAAGAGACAGGATCCTGGGAGGTAGCAAGGCCTGAGGGTTTAGTATTGGGTGATGGAGGACATGCACTGCCATTCAATCAGGAAAACAGGTTTGGCAGGCAACAGTTGCTGCCTTTCCAACTTCCCTCACCCAGCAGGTGTTGCTATGTCACAAGACAGTCTCTAAGGGTTTCAACAGAACACAAAGTGCAAAATGAAAAAACAAAATAGAAAATCACTCTCTGAGTGGCATTCATATTTTCCCTGCTACACAAGCTACAAGACCAGTTGCAAACAAACACAGGTTCTATTCTTGCGGTTTCATAAACAGAAAAGTGGATAGGACCTCCGGCTAAGGTAGCTTATGCAGCCTTTGCTTAAGTTTAGGTTTCAAGGATCTTGAATTGCTAGGATTTTCACGACCTTTGTTTTCCTAAGTGGAGCTTATAGTAAAATATTTTCTAGAATCATTAAAATAAGCCTATAATAGCAAGATCATTTTCTACTAACATTTTTTTGAAAACATAAAAGCACAACTTATATTCATGACCTTAACCTCCCCTGTATCATACAATAAAATATGATGAGTTATGATGACTGATTAATTAAAAATCACATGTAGAAATCATTTTTTGAATTAAGAAACCCCCCAAAACAATAGGAATAAAATAGTTTACTTGCTACTGACTCAAAATATGTTAAGATTACAGCATTCTGGGGATCTGGTTAAGACTGAGAATGTTAGAAGGAATATGAGCTGCAAAATACATGCTTGCTTTTTTTCTGTAATAAGAAGCAGATCTCATGAGTCAAAATAGCAGATAAGGGGGGCTAAATCATTTAATCACAGATGTATGACTACATCATGTGATGAAGAGGCAATCTATACATTCATCCTCTTCTCAGACATAGGGACCATTTTCTCAACTATCTACTATAAATAAAGTTTCATTTTATGTTCAGTATGTTTATTTTTTAAAAATGTAGAGCAAATTTGGAAAATCATACTTATTTGGGAATAAGCAATTAAGGATTTAACCTTGAATACTGCAGTCAACACAATATATGACAAACAAAATAGCAGGAGAGTCCTATAGGTTTAAAATCTCAGAGATTTCCAAATTCTTGCAACTCTTGTATTTCATAATAAATTTGTCCTTAGCTACTTGCTTTTAATAATATGACATCTATCCATACACATGCATATGTGTATATAAATGCATTAGCCCTTAAAATCAATAATAAACATTCTAGAATAAAAAAATGTTGCACTTTATGTATGAAATGTAAACTCTATAATAGAGTCAATACCAATTTATTTAATTCATACTTTGGAACCCTTAAATATGCAAGTATGTTAAGACGGGGGACAAGAAAGTTTCATTAGGTCATTCACTACCTTCAAAAATTATACTATGCATTAATGAAACTAATAACTATGGAAACTCTTAGTGCTAATTTCTCATAATTAATTTTAAGTCAGAAAACCATTTTTAAGACAAGAACAGTCTGGAAGATTTGTAAGCATAATGAGATTAAAAATTTGACATGGGCTGATGGTCCAACCCACTTATTAATTGTGAAATCCTGGGTCATCTTAATTTATTTTCCCATCAGCAAATTAGACTGCTGAAAAGGTGAGTTCAATGAAAATTTAAAACAAACTTGTTCAATGTACATTAGAGTGTCATCTGAACTAAAAAGTACTCTGAATTGTGTAATATACTTGCAAAGAGCAAGACTCAAGTACAGTATCCCAGATTCAAATACTAGCTCTTCCACTTACCAAATGTGTTATGTGGGGTAAGTTATTGGAATGGAAACTTGAATGTTTCCATTTACCCTCAGTAAATTAGCATAATAGTAGCTACTTATTTTTTTTAAAGAATGAAATAATGTAACACACACAAAATCTTGAGCACAAAGTCTAGCATATAAACACTCAATATATGGTAGTTAGTATGTTTTCTTATTAATCCTTTATTAGTGTGATATCAGTGATTATTTTATCTTTATGTATATATTTCCATAATTAAGGAACTGTTTTGTTTTATTCATACCTATGGTGTCTCAAGAAGTGATCATGATACACATAAGTCAAACAAATACTTTATAAATAAAATTTAGAAAAACATAAATTACTGCCATTATCAGTTGTCTGGGAGATACAGATGTACCTCAGATGAATACATTATTTAAGTAGATAACATTTTGGAAGGAGAAAATAATCTTTTTTTTGAGGTAACTTAGATTTACAAAATAATGTTAGTTCAGATGTTCTGGTTCACTATTCATCAAATATATGATAACATATCCTACTCTTTTATTGAATATTCAGGACATCTCTCCACAGGTCACCTAAGGACAGATATTGCATTTGTCTTCCATTACACATAGCAATTTTATCTACGTGTTTTGATATTATCTTAAAATAGCATATACTAGAGATACTCTGGATATCATCCTATTCCTATGAAGTAATGAGCTTTGGGCTTTTCTAAATACATCTATTCCTCCCTATGAGGATGACAAAATGTCAGTGCTGTCCATTTTCACAAGGTCAGGTTATTGCCATGAAAACCATAGACCAGCAAGTAAAAAAGAAGCTCTCTGATGTTGTTAATTATGCGATTGCTTTCCTGTGGATGAAGGAATTACAATTAAAAAGAGGATAGACTATAAATTATATATCAAATGTCTTTTATGAAAGCATAGTATAAAAATATGTTTTAAAGCAATTCACAATTTATTTTACTTTCCAGAGCAACTATTGCTCACAGTGGTAAGCTCTTTAAGGCAGAATGGCTAAAAAATCAATTTATTTCTATAATAAAAAGGCCATTCGTCTCCTTGTAGAATCCATGTGACACTATTAGACCTCGTGTAAGTGATCACTCTGGACAATGCCTGTGGTTTACAAATTCCCTAATTACACCACTGATTGTGTACTGCTGAAAATGCCTTATCCTGTGGAAGTAGATTCTACTGCCATTTTAATAAACAATTTGATAAAAAATGAAGCTGGCTCTTTCATGCTTTGTCAAGAGAAAAATGAATCAAAGAATGAATGTAATGTTCCATCAGCAGACCGGGGCCACATGTTCTTTAGAGAAAATGAGGTTTAATTAATGGATTTGTCAATAGATAACTTGTCAATTAAAAAATAGGAGGATTTCCTTACAGCACATGAAGATTTTATTAACAAATATTCTACCCAATGTATAATAGCATTTTGTGAACCATTCTGCCAATCTGTTGAAGTATAGAATGCTATAATAAAAATATAGGCCTGATTTTAAACCACATAAAGCATTCAAATAATGCCACCGATTAGGATGTATTCTAATATGTGACTATGTTGTTAATATGGTTTTACACTGCATTTTATTTCCAAGCAAGGATATCTCTGTTTAAATTCCAACTAAGTATATTTTGTTTACAAGTGTTAATTAAACATACTTGGTAAAATTGAACTACTTATGTTTCATTTATAGTACTGTAATTCATACTAAATACATTTTAGATGTAGGCATTTGAATTGTGTCATTTTATTATTTCAACTCCACATGTTGAAATTACCAGTATATTTCAATATTGTGCATAAATCTTTTTTCTACAGTGCAATAATATATTTTCCATTTCACATCTCTTTAGTTTTACTGACAGGAAATCTCTCATATTGGAGGGATTCTGAATTATTTAACTGTCACATGTTGAGAAGAATCTGGGGTTCTCAAGTCTTGCCTTCCCCTGAGAGTCACTGTCATGTTCCCTTTTCTAAAGCTTTTTGTCCTGAACCTAAACTACCTCTTAGGCTGACTTTCACCCAGTGGGAATTCCAGGCTCCAATTCCTTAGTCAAAGAGATAAGAAGACAGGCACAAGGAGACTGGAGGTTTCTGAGATGATTCACTCATCAAAAATGCATAGTATATCTGCACAGCATGAAATCTCATTACTTGAGCTCATTCCATGGAGGCAATGTGTTTTGAATAAAGCACTTGGATGCTGCAGCCAGAAATGACCTATGTCACACTTTACTTCACTAATCAGTAACTGTGAGATCTAGGAAAGTTACTTATGCTTTCTAACTCAAGGTTCATCTGCAAAATGGGGGTTATCACAACAGTACCTACTTTATATGGTATCCTGAGGATTTAGTGACATACATATTATAAATTGTTTATCGCAGCAATTGGAATATAATAAACACTCCAAACATTCCAGATTTTTAAAAATAAATTGGATTATATTATGCGGTCTATAATTTACTTTGATACACTTCAGCATATAGTAATGCTTTGTTTTTTAAATTGAAAATGGTTATATGTGTATTTCACTAAGCTACATGCTTACAATCAAAATGTTTTTGTTATTCTAATAGAAATGTTTAAAAAAACTTCATTATAGACAAGGTGACCTACATTTGTGTGTAATATATTCTAATGTATATTCTGGGGTTACAGTCAATATTTAAATTATACTATACACATCAGGTGTAGTTAGGTGGGATTTTAGAAATCCAAAATGCAGGGTCCACTTTTCACAGGAAGTTTGTATGAGATAATCATCACTCTGTTGAGTTGTACAGGGGGATTTTTAAACTAGTATAATATTGAAAGTGGGTTTCCTTGGGGAAATACCATTCAAGCTAGATGCTTTAGTTAGAATAGGGTAACTCCTCTTCCTCTGCTTACGAGTGGGATATGAGATGGGAAAACAGGAGTGGTGTTCTCAGGGCAGGGGATAGTGTTCTGCTCCACCATCAACAGAGGATGTGATCACATAATCCAACTAAAATGTCATGTGAATTGTTTTGAGAAATATTTCAGCATCTGCCTACAGATGCTTTCATGCAAGGCCTTCATCAAAGAGTAAAAAAATATCAGAATAGTAAAAAAATCAATTAAAAAAAGATGGTATTGAATTTTAGAGTATGCTTCAAACTCTTAAATTGGATTAGGAATCTGATGTCAGCTTAAATCAGGATGTGTCTATGTATACTTTATTCATCAATATCTAAAATTGTGACACACAAAAACCCAATGTTAATGATTTTCTAAAGGTATTTAATTTGTCCTAACCTCATTGATATTGCTCAATGAAGGGTGCGAATTTAATGAGTCTTTCTTAATATTAAAATGTATTAATCTGTAAGCAAATGAGACAATTTTTTATACTAACAGAAGTTTTAATATCTATTTTGGAGTTCATGAAATAGCTTGATTTAATACATAGCAAACTGTACAATGAAAACCAGACAGTGCACACAAATCTCTATAACTGTTTTGATGAAAGAATATCTAGAATTCTAGATCTTTTGTTATACACAGAGCAAAATGGTGATTAAATTGTTAGTCTACGGGCCCAATCTCCATGGCAACTTCTGTTTATTTTGCTATTCTTCAGTTGATACTGATAGATTGGTGTTGTCATCTATGAACATTAAAAATTATTATTATAATTATATGTTATTGAATATAATATCTATATAACACCTCTATCTTCTCTAGTTGATTCAGATTCCTGATATTGCTGCTTTAAATAATATACCCTAATTTATATCACATTAATTATAAAATTAATGGAGACGTTTATACTTCATCAGTTAATGAATATATTTGTCATAAATATTTTTAACTGTAGTATTATAATTATTGCTTGTTATAAGACTGTAAATGCAAAATAACTAACGGTGTTCAATTTTCATTAGAGAAATACATATTCGGTCACTCAAAATTGAAATAGTCCCTAGGATCCCATCACTTGTACTTATAAAATGATAAAGGGCATAGGGAACATAAATTGAATATTCTTTCCTATTACACATTGTTCTGTTCTTATCTTATATAACATGGTAATTAAAATAAGTCTTAACTCTGGCCAGTGGAAGAAATCTTCAACATATAACAGTGTAATTAGACAATAGCTGATTAACCACTGTTAAACTCTAACTTGTAATGTAGAACCTTTGTTCTGATATTGGGGGACGGGGGCACTTGATTATTCTAAGATAATAATTGGAGGAAAATAATAATTAAATATTATTTCCATAACTATAGAGATTCAATTTTATGAGAAAATTCTAATATACAAACATTATCACACTTTATTGAACTATTACAGAAAATAGAGAATGAATTTACTACAATCTTTGTGTTTATGTTCTTCAAAAAAAAGGCAGCAAAAATATTGACATAATTTATGCTTTATAATTTATAATTTAATGACAAGACCAACTAAATGTGTTTCAAATATTCTCTCACTCCTTTAAATTCTCTCATTTAAAAGAACATTTATTTACATACATATAAAATCAGAATTATATTAATTGTTACTTTTTGTAAATAAATCTCTCTTTTTCTTCTTTCTACCATCTCTCTTCCTTTTACCTGAAGGAAAATAAGAGATCATTTCCTTTCTCAAAATCTATGCCTCAACAGCAAACTATACAGGACAAACATAGTATTTCACATGCCTCTTTATGCCAATGAAGAGGTATTATAAAGGTCCTAAAATACCACTATAAATGCATGATGCTTTGCACTGGAATTTCTCTTGTTCTACACCAATTGAGGCACTCTTTTTCCTTCCTTTCCACTAACGAGTCTTCTTTGATTTTCTTTATGGTCTTGCTTTTCCTACCATCTCCTTGGATTTTTGTTTTTAAGTCTTTGCTTCATGTTCTTTTCTTGGAATAATCCATCCATTTCTAACTTTAATTCAATTGTTTGTGAAGTCTGTTTTTACTTCTGACCTTTCTCATGGTCATCAGACACTTTTCTAATTGATCACTGACACACAAGGATGTTTTTAGCTGTCCCAAATTAATTGTTTCTCTTAAACCACCTCCCTTATTCCTAAAGCCCCTTATTCAGAATGTGGTATTACCAAACATATCATAATTTTTAGAGTTGAAACCATGATTGACTGAAGAACTACTAGTTGTGGGCAGGGGTGTTAGCACCGGGGGCGGAGGGCTGTTCAGTGTTGCTAAACTTAGTCAACCTAGGTCATACTGGGACATATGGTAACTCTTGGAATCAACATATTCTTAAAAACCAAGTTATAATGTTTCAGAATCAGGGACAGACAAGATACTTTTGGAAAGGATGAAAAAATTAATCTCAGCAAATGGTTTTCAACCGTTTAATAATGTGTGCATAAGTATATGCGCATGAATTCAAATCAGAATCCAGTGCCTAAATATATCTAACAAAGAAGGCATATATATAGCAGTGCTATGTGTTTAGCTCTGATTAAAATTAGAAAGGGGAAAAGGGTATGGCACTCTAGATGGTTATTTACTTTCTCTCTGAAGTTCAGTAGCCCTTCAGAATATTCCATAAAAATTCCTAGTTGTCATTGGAACATAATTTGGAAATCAGTTACCTAGCTGATGCCTTTATTCTGTAGATCAAAAGATTTGAGGTACAGCCAGACCCAAGGTCATAATGCTATTAACTGGTAAATTCAGGCCTGTTCTCAAGTCCAGAGCTTTTCACTACATTAAACTGCTTTATGTCAGTCTGGCACTCTCTTAAATTGACCTGAGAACAGTGGTCCTGACTTAATGAAAGAGACTATTTGAGTATTCCTCAGTACCTTAGCTGATTTCTATCAATCTCTCAAATAAATAGCTTCCTCACATACACACACACACCAATTTGTAGACTCTATTTTTCTCTTACGTCCTCCCCCCGCCCTTAAAAAGCATTCCAGAAGAAATAACTGAAAAAAAAAAAAAAAGCATTCCAAAGTAGAAATGAAGAGTTATGGAATTTTAGATGCAAAGGTTAACTGACTTTTCAGACCAAGTTCATGAATAAACCTCATGTTTCTTTCTATTAGCTAAGCCTTCTGTATCTTTTCCTCTCCACCTGAGATATTTAGGAAGTATTGCTTATCTCCATTACCTTATTTCTTCCCAGTAAAATTTTTCTGACTTCTTTCTTACTTTGTCAATTAGTGGATGATGAAGCCTCTAGAATGTCTCCTGAAACTCCCCCATTCTTCTAATTGCTTCTTTATAGAACTCTGAAGATTCATTCAGTGAAGACAACCATTCCCATTCCTACCCTGCCCCCAAATCTGATCATACTGCTTCCTTAATAAAATCCTTTGGCTATTCTTGATTTTGTGAACGAGATCTAATTACATTCATTTCCATCTAAAACCAAGTGCCATGTAACTCTTAATCTTAATCCAGGTCAGATGCCACCTGTGATCTGGAACTTTTGCTGACCAAATTAATTCCCTGTCATATGCTCCTAAATCACTCTGATAGTTTATAAAGTAAATAATAACCTTCATATGTTGTTAAAGTTTTTCAAGTGCATTCCCACTGGGATATGAAATTCATTATGAATTATATCTTACGTATTTTTATTTCATACTCTACCCCAATTTCCTATAGTGATTGTTGACTAAGTACTTTTTGGATTTAATATGAACTACATTTAAAGAATTATTCCTAGAATTGCGGGTTAATTTATTTGTCATGTTAGAACATTTGGCATTATTTCTACTTGCATTGGCAGTTAACCCTGCTTTTGAAAATCAAATTTAAACCTCAATCTTCCTCAACTAATGACAGTTTCTTTCAGGCGGAAATCTTCTAATAAAAGTCAGATATATAAAATGGAAGGGAAAAAAAAATACCAAGGGCTGCAACTGTAAATGTTGCATTTTTATCTTCATAATCATTAATAAAACTTCAGAACTTTCAGGAGGTCTTTTAAACTGTCATCTGATCCATCACACTCTTATTTTGCATAATTTTCAAATCTTAAGTCATTTAGTACCTTTGAACACACGTGGTTAGGCTTCTGTGTTATCTTTAAAAGATTCAAGCATGGATTTTTGACTTTAGAATGATTTGGTAACAAAAACTATAAGGAACTAGACATTAACTTTAAACAACAGAAGCTCCATCAGTGCTACCTAAATTTAAAAGCTATCAGTAATAAAAAATAGAGGCATTGAACTTTAGCATAAGTGAACAGAAGACACAATTACAAATTATTAAATACATTTTAAGTAAAAATCACATTTAATTTATGGAGTAAAATCTATTTTCTTAAATATGCACTGGTAAGCAGAGGATAATCTTCTTGTTAAATTTTTATACAATGAAATATCAGTTTATATAATGCATTTACCATATAGACTAACATCAATGTCATTTTTTACTAAAAAAGCACAAATTATAGGAATTAAGTATCTCTATTTCCTAAGGAAAATTCTGTGTAGGCAATAAAAAACAGTATTTCACAGTTAAGTGTCTTTCTGAGAAATTTGCTAAGCAGTATAGCAATTTAAGTTTCTAAATAGTAAAGACCTCTGCTAGCCATGTTTAGTTTCAGTACCAATAGTACAGGTGAAGAGGAAAGCATGTGAAGAAGCGGGAAAGGCTACAGATTAGGTTTGCTACTTTTTAGGGTTACAATATACCTATTGAGGCACTGATCAAAACACTGTGCTTCTTTCTGGACCATATCAAAAAGAGAGGCCATATCCTCCTCAATGTTTCTTTGGACAAGAATAAACACAGAGAGAAGAATCTTCAGTACCTAAAGAGAAAATTCATTTTTATGAAAACAGTTCTGCCTGCGGCCAGTGTAAAATGTAGTCAATCATTTATTCAGAAGAAGAGACTGACTGTAACCAGAAGATTCTAAAATTCAGAATGCATCTTATTTTTTTTAATTGTGATGTTTCGTTGTCACCAATATTAAAAAATTTAGATACACATCTATGTGGATAAAAGACAAACGGGAGTTCAAAAACAGAACAACGATAGCAGCAGAATATCTCATATTTTAGGAAAGGACTCGAAAACTATCTCAGGAGTCCTTGTATAATTCTAGAACTTGGGTCAACTACCAGAGAATGAATAATCAGCTTAACAAGAGACCGAATAAAATATACTCATAAATGAGGAATAAGGAAAGCCTAAACTTTTGCCTTGATTTTTAGAAAATACAATAATGTTGTAGAAACAAATAATAGTTATACATGGGTTCAACTTTGTTCCAAGTAAGTGATCAGAGTGCATTTTGTTAATTTATATATTAATTATAGAGGCTTAAAAAGTCTTAGGCAAGAGATCAATACACTATGGCGTGTTGGCAAAATATGGCCCAGCACCAGCTGTGTAAATAAATTTTTATTACAACACAGTTGTGCTCATTCATTTTATTGCCTGCACAGCTTTCTGGCTATAATTGGGAATAGTTGCAATAGAAACCACATAGTCTGCAAAGCTGAAAATATTTACTATCTATTCCTTTACAGAAACAAAACTTCTGACCTCGATTCTCTATTATTAGTTAGGAGATCACGAATAGAACCTCACTATTTTGGATTCAAGGAAGTAAATGAATTTTTCTATGTCCATTGACTCAGGAACCAATTACCTAACTTTGACTATATTGAAGCTTCCACTGATTAAATCATTGTCAGGTCTTACATGTGTGAGTCTTACTCACAACATCCTCTTACATAAAATGACCTATCACTTACTATAGTCATTTTATAGAACTTCAGTTTTAATCAGCAAAATTTCATGAGTTTCTTTTCTTCCTTAACTGGAGAAATGCAAAGAAGCAAATCCAATTAAGTAGACTTACTCATTTTTCTTTGCCCTCCTGCTCTCTAACTATTCTTATTAGTTCTGTGCCATAGTCCTACATTATCAAACACTTTCATTTCACAGATGTGTGTATCTGTACAGATGCTTGCTAACAATCATAATTATAGTAAATAGTCAGGTACCCAGCAGCACAGCTAAAATTTCAGACTAATTTTCTCAATTTGTCACCTCTGTACACCTATGCTTGTGTTACTGCTTTGAATTTAATCCTCCAAATCTTGCTCTATTTTCTGCTATATAAAATGTTCCTGTATTCTAACAAGGGAGAAAAAAATCATCAAATCTGTATTGAGCCTTCATCTGCATTTGCCCACCAGATGTCTCACCACAAATTTCCACAGATCGCCAGTCCCACTGTTTACAGTTTCTAGGCAAGATGCAGATGCTTCTGAGTTTACTATAAAGCTACAAATCTGTAGAGTCATGCAAAGAAATTCATGCAAGCTAATGAGTACTCAAGGAATTTACTAGAACAATACTGGAGGAAGCAATGGAAAATTTTTCAGCAAGCTCTCTATAAGCATTAAGTATCCACTGCAACAATTATACTTATAAAATGGATAATAAGCAAATGATAACATATTAAGGGTTGATTTTAACTACGCCAAATTTTAGGCTAAAAGTCACATGCATTTTTGTATGTATTAGGTATGTGCAGGATTTTTATTTTATAAAATTGAATTGCAATTAAAATTCCAAGACATCTAATTTTTAAAAATTGTAATCTAACAGTTTATATAGTGTGTTTTTAGCTACTTACAGTCCAGTTAGACAAATTATGGCATTAGTAATAAAAATAATAAAATAAAAACAAATCACTATAGTTCGATAATATTAATATCAATATTAATGCTACAGTAAAAGAAAGAAATGAATAATCACATATTATTCATGGAACTTTCTTCATCTTTTATATTTTGCCAAATTTACTCTTTCCTCTGTCATTATCATAATGTTAGTTCCATCAAGATTTAGTTTTAATGTCATTTTCTTGTGAAACTTTCCTGTACCCACATTGAAAAAAGCATTCACTATTTTTGCAAAAGTCTGATCAAACTTTAAGTACAGCATCCATCTCACTATACATTGTATCTAACATCTAAGTCATCTGTCCTGACACCTTAGCTTTTAAGCTTCCTAAGATCATGGCCCATTTGTTTATTATCATATGACAGAACCTGTGGCAGAGTAATAATTCAATTACAGAATCTGTTAGGAAATGTGAGTTTTAAATTGCAAAAATACGACAACAAATAATGAAAAAATCAGGAGGAGGGAAATGTTTCTAATGTTGAATTAATATGAAAAGAAGTAATCTATGATCACATATATTATAAGTTTCTATTTTTTATCAAATGCATGAGACAAACTCCAAAATGCAAGCATCTTCTCCAAAGTTTTTATAAATTTTAATCAATATATTCTTAAAATATTAACAACTTTATAAACTATGATTCATCTTCTGAATATTTTTTCATATTCTAATTATAAAAATACCTTAACAACATACTGTGCTAGGAAGAAATGACTTGTGGTATTTAATCCTCATCCTATAGGTTTCACAATGATTCAATGTAAAGTTTTGGATGAAAAACAAAAGCTCAGAATTTTTTTTAAGTTGAAAATGTCACCTTAAAATAGCTTACGTTTAACATAAAGAAAATATTTAACACAAAATCACTGACCACTTGGTCAATGATAAATTCCCTATTATAATGAGCAGAGCCCAGAATATGAGTTTCCCACATATTTACTTAGTATTTAATAGTAGTTTTCTTCTCTTTGATTTGATTGATCCAGTTAGTGGGAATTTGAACTGTATTGGTTTATTTGTATATATTTATGCACACATATATGCATTTATATGTATATGGTTTATAGAATTAATATGGTTCAAGATAGCTTGTTCACCTTACTGCTCAAACTCTATCCCTAGGAATATCTCTATATTTTATATTAAAGTCTTCTACTATATGGGGATAAAAATAATTTTTAATGATATCAATAGAATCACACAACCTCAGATTACAGGTCTTTGAATTGTACTCTTAGATTTTTACTTAGTTGTACATAAAATGAAATATTGATGCCAGTTTTACCATGAAGTCAGAATATATAATTAACTCAATGACTTGTTGAGTTTAAATCTCATCTTCTCTAGGCCTCTATCAAAGTACAACCCTGCCAAGAAGCAGCCTCCTTTGAAGACATATTTAGAAGTACCCATTCTTGGTTTAACACTGATCTTGCCATCTTGAAATTCCTAGCAAGTTTTGAATAAGGGACTCACATTTTTGTCTTCATTAGACAGAAATTATGAAGCCAGTCCTGCCTAATGATAACAAATTAAATCATAGTATAGTTTACTGAATAACTGTTTTACAGCAAGCAGTCAGTAGGAAATTACAAGAGCAGGAAGAAATACACAAAATGTCTATCTTACACAGATGACAGGAGGAATGAAAACCTAAAAGGAAACTGTATGCACAAATTAGTCCATATCTTTATGTAACATTTTATTGAGTATCTACTGTGTGTCATATATTGTTCCAGATGCTGAGATTACAATAAAGAACAACACAGACAAAATCCCAGATTCATGAACCCTCTAGAGATGAAACTGACAGCATTCAGGTTTCTCTGTGGTGGGTTGGGGGCAGCAAAGAGCAGTATTTGGGAGGTGGACAGTATATCCTCTTCATCTCCAGTATTGTTTAACTTTGATAATTAGACAAAATGATAACAGTTAAGAAACGTTGACGATTATATCTAAACTATCATTACTAGAAGGTATTTCTCGAGTATTTTCTGCTTATTTTTTGGCATTTTAATTTTAGTATTTTTAGAAATTTTATGAATGAATATTATTATCTTCTCTACTATGTGATTTACAATGCACAATGTAATAAGCAATAAAACTAGTTTTTCTTAAATAAATGTTAGGACATATTTTGTATGTAATTGTATAATGCTCCTCTCCATTCTATGTGCACTATCTTCCTCTCTCTCTTTGTCTCGCTCTCTCTCTATCTCTCTCTTTCTCTCTCTTCCTTTAGTTTAATGATATATAAACTGTTCTCCCATTAGGTAAGTCCATTTAAGTAGGAGTATTGAATCTCTAGATTTGGGTTTATGTCACTGGTTCTTTTAAAGAAGCAAGAAAACAACCACACAAAACAGTACTTATAATTAGTATAGGCCAAGCCTGAAAAATCATCTCACAGAATTACTTACTAATACAGAAAATGGATGAGTATCAGCACAAAACTATTTTTATTACTACAGGAAAAAAGCTTATGAGCACAGTATCACTTAACACAATGATGTAGGCAACAAAGGGCTAAGTTGTGATTGGATAAATATATAAACCTTTAGTCTTCCATTAAAAATTAGTCTATCTTTTAGTGTTATCACCAATTTTAAAATATAGATTAGAAAAAAAGTAGGTTTTTTTAACCTAAATAAGGATATCTGTCCAAATACAAGAAGCTTTTATTAACCATAACGTCCTTCTATATTAATTGTAACTGATAAAAATGGAATGTCCATTAGAAATGCAGAATGGTGAAACATAAGCATATTTGGTTAGAAAGATGTATCAATCTATCAAACTATGACCTTCAGAAGTAAAAACAATCCAGTGTGCACTGTAATTTGGAATCATGAGAAGATACAAAACAAAGGTCAATATGTTAATGCAGAAGAGTCAAAATGTAGCTTAACTGGAAAGGAAACATTGTTTAAAACTCCACAAAACAGGCTTTATCTGGTAAGTACATTTGTGGCCCATATTTTCAACACATATCACTCACTCTAGGATTATATAAAATTATTAAATTAAAATTAAACCTGGTAACAAGCTGACAAAACAGTCACTGGAGTTCTCTGAATGTATATTGAATGTCAATCATAGAATTACAGCATTCTAAAACATTCTAAGAGCAAAGTTAATGTGTCTTTACCTTATCAAATCTTTGATATTGTCCTCATATATAAGTGTACACTTAATTGAGAGGAAAATTGGTCATACTTTGCTTTTTAACCTTAAAGGAAGGAATTTCACTCCAATATACTTTAATATTTACCCATTCTCATAGTGATGATATTCTACCGTAAGGATTTTCATCAAGTCAGCTCTGATTACAAATTTACATCTTTATCATGGGTTTTTCTTAATGAGAAATGTTTCCTGTATCTTATATTTGAATACTCAAATTATCTTAGCACTTTTTTCTTTTTTTTTTTGCTTAAAATTCTGAAAATTATCTTAACTCTTTACAATTTGTTGTTTAATTTTTATCAATTTATGTAATTTTAGGCTCTGCAGAGGGTTCCTAGTTATAAAAATAACAAAAACAAAAATAGTCTAAAACCCAAACAATTATTATTTAACCTAGCAGCTTCTCTGTATCATAGCCAATGTCATTAATTTTATTTGCACTATTTATAAGCCTCATAAATCTAAATCAAAACACGTAACAATGTCTCTTAACATGATATTTATTGGACTTTCAGAATATTAAGGTTTTCATTTTAGGAAACTTAAAAAATAGAAATATTTAAACTTGATAGAGGGCGATCTTGTCTGTTAAGTGTAAAGAAATTATTCTAAATGGGAACATCTTTTGCATCATAAGCATACTTCTTACCTGTGCTGCTGGATATATTAACATCAATACTGATATCAGATATTCCTCCTCCCTTCAGAGATGCTACACATGTGTATGTCCCAAAATCCGTGAATTTTAAATCAATGATGTCCAAGTTTGTAGTTCCCGGGGAGACATCTGGATCTGTCTGGGTAATAACCATTCGCTCGGAACTTCTTAATGGACGACCATTTTTAAACCAACTAAATGTTAACTCCTCAGAAGGAACAGCTTCTACTTGGCAAGATATTTTCACTTCACGCCCAATCTGGATGTTGTCATCTTTGTGATAAGGATCGGGGGTGATCCAAAATCGTCCTTTTTTTAATGCTAAAACATAAAAATTACAAAGTAGTTAGTATTACTTTCATAATAGGAATTCATTCATTCTAGGTAATTATCTCTGGGCTGAAATAAAACAAAATATGTGTATGTTTTTTCGTTATTTCCAAGTAGTGTGCATACCAATAACTTTATTTTGATAATCCAGAAGTAATCTAAAGACCTAAGTCATTAGAGACTCTACATACTGATATTTATACATTGGATAATATTTTATAGTGATATGAAAAATAATTAGTTTTATACAACACTAAACATGTCATTGCATTTTGAATAAATGATGTAATCTGTTTATATAAATTCATAAGGTATTAGAGTCAAAAGTAAGCATATGGACCACTAAACCCATTTCCTTACCTATGTCATTCCTTAATTACAGTACAATTTCCAAAACAAGTCAAATATTACACAAATATCATATTAAAGAAACTTCTTCTAAGGATGTCTCTTCATACTAACCAAAACTAATTTTGTAAGAATTGAATTTATTCATATTCTGAGGCATTTGCTTACTATGAAGTAACATGTATCGAAAAAGAAAATATTTTCTCAAAACATTTGGTATGACTGCTCTATTCTCCCATACATAGATGTTTCTGGTTGAAACTGTTTGCTGGCTCTGTCATGTGGATGGTCAAAAGACCTTCTCAACAGATGGTATGGAAAATACGCTGTTTGTATCTTAACAGCAGTGATGGGCCTACGGTCAGTGTTGTTGTCACAATCTGGAACAGCAGTGATGATTGCCAGAGGCTGCTGGAGAAGCATCTGTTGGCTTCTAAAAGCTCCATTTCTGCACTTAGAGAATAATACTGTGGGATTCAATATTAAATAGAGGTAGTCCTCTTTGATGGTAGTGATTCTCTTACACACACATTTTCCCTTATTCTAACATGCTACCCATTTCACTCTCCTTAACATCATCATCTCTATAGGATGAAATGAAGCAAATGTGGTGAAACATAATTATCAGAATAAACTACCATTATACTTCAATATATAATGACACGAGCAAAAATATTGTGCATTTATAGGACCTGAAGATATGTGAGGCCTTCTAATTGCATTCTGGGAAAACTTTCCAAATTACCCTGATTTTCTTCCGTCTAATAAAGGGCATAGAACACCATGAGAATCTGTCCAACTGTGCAAAAATGCACTAGACATTAATACATCTTTATATATCAGACATTTGCTTTTAGTTTCCTTTACTCTTTAGCCTCGAATATTTGCATTTTTTTCTCACTTGCATTTTAGTAAGTAGAACTAAATGAATATAAAAAGTTTATTTATATATATATTTTATATTTAATAAATATACATGAAGATCTTGTTTAGGAGAAGGTACTATACAAAATCATTATTACATGAGAGCAACAAAATAGATATACTCCTGACCCTCGTGTATTGCACATTGTATTCTCACAGATTATAGTACAAACTATCCAACAACACTTGCGATACTTAAGTCTTAAAAAAGCACAAACTGAATAGATATGAAATGTTTTAAAAGAGTCTAAATTTCAGAGAATTCTCCAAACCAGTTTATAAAAATGCAAAAAGCTTCAGTCTTAATAAAAATATCAGAAGACATGCATTTAAATCACATTTTTGTATACTTGCTACATTTTCCACAATAAAATGCACATATGAAACCTATTTATTCCTAACCATAACCTTATCAGTACATTACTCTAGTATAAAGTTAGGAGAAATTATAGTATTCAATCACATGAGATCACATACTGGTATTCTAATAAGCAATTAATATGATTTTACAATTTATCTAGAAAGGGAAATAATGCTGTAAATATCCACATGGTCTACTATGTTAGGTATATGATATTATGTACATAAATCATATGGAATTGAATTTCTATAGCTCAAAGCAAATCATAGGATCATAAAATAGCCTTTTTAACATCTAAAAACAAAGACTGTCAAAGAGCATTTACTTTTGTTAGTAACATAAGATTTAAACAACACTTTCCATTCATTTAGTCAGAATTTCTCATTCTATTTCTTTAGAAAAATAAGATGAAATAATACTGCACACAGACAATTCAAAATTTTAAAAATTATGTCTTCATTTACTAACTCTTTCATGCAGGGATATATTAAAATAAATTGTACTGCAAAGTTAGATGTTGGTTGCCATAAATAAACATAACAAAAAACACTGAGTTGTCAGTGACTAGTATTTACTTACTATACAGTTGCTGTTTTTTTGTTCTGTTCTCTACATAGTGACATATTAAAGTGATATGGATATTGAGGGAACTACAAACTCTTTAGAAAAAATTAGACATACACTACACTAAACAATTCAAAAGCCACTGATTTTAAAAAATTCATGAAGTCAATATCTATATTACATTGTACAGACTGTTTTATTAATGGAAAATAACTTCTAAAATCCAAAGTAAAAATATTAAGATCAAATATGATATGTAACTATGCTATTTGAGAGAAATCAATAAATCAAAGGTTTTTTTTAGAATGAATTCATTTCTAAAAATATTTGTTTATCTTAGTATCAGACAATACATAATTAGCCCTTGTCAATCATATCAGATCTCCCGATGACACAGATTCTAAAGAAGAAAAAAAGGCACGTCAGTCTTACGTGAGCTAAAGTTGAGGCATATTAAAATAAGCAGCATGAATTATTTGACTTCAGAGTAATTTCTTTGCATTTGCTTTAAATTACATTACAGCCAAATAAAAATATGATAATAAATTAAAAAATCTGGTTTTCCTTACAAAACAGTATTATTCTAAGGGAATGATGCATGTGCATCCTATAGTAACAAAGATCATTTAAATTTATAAGATTTTCTAAATTTGTTTGCTTAGAAAATGACAAGCATAGCTCGGTAAACTAGGCACAGGTACATTAAGAAAGTGAAATTTAATTCTAGTTTTTCATTTCTATCTGGTCCAACATGGGCAATCTAATTTTATGGGTTAAGTATATCATTTATAAAAATAGGAGGTGATAGTATTAGGCTCCCTCTGAGACCTATTGTGAGAAAAAGCTTATTAGCAATAGTATAGAGCTTTGAAAATATAAAGTGTTTAATATAGTTAATCAACTGGGAAGCAAGCAGGTTCCTTCGTTTATAATTAAACACTCTCGTTTTCAGTGAACAATTTATAGTAGTTCATGCAATGTTAATTTAAAGTCATTTCCTTCTACCAGTTAAGATTTTAAATGCTTGAAATCAATCTACAATTAGTACCAAAGTCTAACAGAGGTCCAATAGACATAACAAGACTCTACAGAACTGAAGAATTATATGGAAAAAAAGAGGAGAAATCCCTTTCCCCAAATGCAATTTCTTAGCCTGAATATTGAAAATCCCCTAACACCAGCCTGAGAGAACATTAGATTTAGCTTAATGTATCATAAATTGTGATGGATGAACCTCAAAGGATACTTGTTTAGACTGGCAATGAATGTAAAGAATTGCCATCAAGCTGAGCCTCAGTTCTGGGTAATCAGTTTAGAATATTTCAATATAATCCCAGCCCAACCCCCTTTAATTTTATGAGGACTGCACACAAACGTACCCACATACTCTTTTGATATGTTACTCATGAGGACATTCTAATTGCACTTATTTAAGTCCCTCTACTTTGAGATTTATAAAAGTACTCTGCAAATAGAATAAAATGAGTTTATAAAAGCAAGACCATTGAAAAGATATGGACAAGATTTGCTTTTGACCTTTCCTGAGAAATAAAAGGGGCTTTTTGACTGTAAATATCTACAATCCTGAGGAAGACTTCCATTATTCAAATTAGATGACTTCTAGAGTTTACCCTTGAATGAGAGACTACTGCCTTTGGAGAAGTTCACATTTATGGCTGCCAGGGATATAAGCTCAGTGAAGATAAAGGCTGAGAGAAGGCTGTGAGATTGTATTTTGCCTGTAGTTATAGAATTAAAATTACAAAATGCACTTACCATGTATCAAATGCTTCATAAATAATATGTTACTATGTCAATTATTATGTTCCATAATAAAATTTGACAGAACCAAAATAATGTTAAATTAAATGACATTTTTAAAAAGTTATAATTTTAATGAGGAAACATCTCTTTGGAAATAAGAAATATTGGGAATCAGCTTTTGAATCTCTGCTAAGCATCTATTTCAGGAGGATGCTGGAACGCAGTGACCACTGACTACCAATTCAGTAGATCAATTCATTAAAAATTTCCAAATAAACTACTTCTTATAATCTTAGTAGGATTTGGTCAACATGAAAAACTGACAAAATGTGGCTGAGAAAAACAGATCTAGAAATCATTAACAGAGTAATCAAATAAATTAAAAAATGATTTTTTTGTTCATATTTGCATAAGGATGGAAAAAATATTTGAACTTAAGACAAAGTATTTATCAGTCCCATTGGATGCCAATTGAATAAATGGTTGGAAATACATTGAATCAGCAAAACAATTTAGGAGACAACAAAGAATAACTGATACAATATGTACTATTACAATTGGTGGATTGGTGTGGAGCAAAGGTTAGGCATAGTCCATATACATCCCAAGGTCCTATCTGTACCTTTACACACGCACACATGTGTGTATGTGTGTGTGTGTGCACATATATATGTATGCATAGATGTATATATATTTAAAGTGTTATTATGAAAAGGAATTAAAACTTCTAGAGAATGGATAAAATCGGGAGGTCTTTTTTGTCTTATGTACTATTAGGTATTCTTATACTCACTTGCCTTAAGCAAATGACTGCAATCGTCTATCTACAGTCTAAATGAAAATTCATTAATAATGCAAGAACAAAAAAATCATTACACCCATTTCCTAAAAGCAGTTTAAAATAGCACCCCTGATAATTTGCAGAATTAGATGCTGAAAGGAAGTTGGGGTACTATTTAATTATGAAGCATCAGACTATTTATTTTGTGAATTTACTCAAAGCTAATTACTTCAGTTAATCATTCAAATTGTTTAAGCAAAGTATAGTGAAATTTTAATTGTCTTTTAAATGTCTTTGCTCAATAGAATAATTGCAGGTAAGAATTTGGGAGTAGAAAAATATCTTTTAGCTGGTCATAAATTTTGGATTTTGATTTTAATCCTTCCTTGAGAAGGAAAAAGAAGTGGAATAAAATAATAATATTATAATAGTTATTTTACCATTTGTATTATTTTAGTTCCATTTTAAGTAAGCAGAAAGTACATATTGCCTAGAAAACAGGAAAGTATCTCTATAATGGTGTAAGTAAAAAGTAATATCTACACAAATATTATTTGACATAGAATGATGTCTTAGCATTTGTTATTTGAATAAGAGAATATTAGTGAGCACAAATTATCGGCTCAAAGATGCTAAGTATTAATAGGTATTTTGCGCTCACTTTTTCCACTCAATTTAATGACTAAATAAGTGAGAACGTATCCAGGAAAAATTATACTTTAATTAGTTTTTATAAAGTTCTAGGATTAGAAAAAGCTCATAACATGAACTGCAGTTTAGAGAGGCCTGAACTAAATATAAAATATAATTCTTTTGAAGTCCTTTTGAAAATAGTACATCCTTAAAATTTATGAAATTGATTATGTAGCTGTGAAAACTGGATGAACTCAAACTAAAAATGTTTATTTTTCTTGCTTTGCCTATCTGTCTCAAAAGCAATGGTCTTTTTCCTTTCCAAAATGATTCAACTATCTGCCAACCTCTCTCACTGTGCCTGGATGCTTTGTGTTCTTACGATTATATACTTACTTTTCATTGTATCTGGATGCCTTGTATTACTATGGTTATCCACTTTCCTCTGAAATTTCAAATTTTCTCTTCCATATTCTATGTACTGTCAACAGGAAGTGACTTAGGTTACCTCTAAAATAACAACACTTTTCTGAAACCTAGTACTCCTTACTCCTTCAAACTATTTTTATCATATTAAAAAATAATAGTGGGACACCACTTGCCTCTACTATATATCATGATCCCAATTCACCTGGAGAGTTCACACACTGGTTTTCATTGGTTTTATTCTGGCATGGAAGACTCAAAGGTAAGCAATGAGTTTTTAACTAACGAACACTGATATTTCCAGTTTTTTCTTTTTATATCACTTATATTTATACTTCAACCATTTTACAATACTGATTTTTCCTTCTAGAAAATCTTTTTATGATGATTAAAATTTTAAATAACATAAGAAAATAAATAAACCAGTTGGCTTTATTTGCATCACAATTATCATGATACACCCCTAGCTCCTTAATTTATTTTAATCTTATCATATAACCCATAGTTTACTAAGAAAGAAAGGATTTTTGTAACTTATTTGCCATTATTGCACAGTACAGAGTTTTTCTTTTATCTTCTACCTTCCATATGAATGTTCATGTTTGGGGATATAAGAACTTGGTTTGCTATTGTTTGTTATGTTTCTAGAAACACAAAATATTATAACCAGATACATGTACATTACAATTTAAATTGAAAAAAGTTAAAACAATGAGCATATTGTTTAATTTTAACATTATAGAGTAAGAAATATAACTCAAAGATGTATATAAACTGAACAAAAGAAAAAATCTATTCACCACAAAATTATATCAATTATCTAAATTATCTTATCCTAACTTATAAAAAGTTGAAGAGTCAAAATCAAGAAGACTAATCAATCATTACCCTTAGCATCATTAAATTTTAGACAAGATTTTTTTATATAGATATAATTGACATATTAAATATTAAATAAGGTTTTGTCTTAAATGCAGGTCCCTAGTCTCCCTTTTTTTAGAATATTTATTTTGAGAAAACATACAATTATGCAGTTTTTCCTCTACTCATTGAGGTATAAATCTTCTATAAGTCAGATATGTATTTCTCAGGGACCTTGGAGTCATCTCGTTAAAATGTAGTAATCTCATGAACGAGTGCATCTTTCTCCAGTCTTTATATGACAGTAGAACTTTTAAAAGTTAAAAGACTACTTAGGAAGCACATGTGACTTAAACATATTGACCAACCTGCTCCTAATGTCTTTCAGTATTTTTCCATTAGCTTACTTCAACATTTACATTTTTTCTTACATTTTTGTTTCAGTAGAGGTGTATCTAACTCACTTGCAACAGTCTTGACCTCTATTGCAATATATTTGAATACAGTCTTCCTGGCTATTTTATAACATGCCTGTTGTTCCTGTTAACAGGTGTCTCTCCATTTACCTGGTACAATTTTTCTTTTACACCATTAAATGTAGTCTGTGGCATTACTAAAATAATAAAAGTAAGATCGCTCTAGGGAATTCACTGAGACAAAATTTCAAATTTCAAACAACACACACACAAGCACATTATAGCATGAGTTTCAAAGATAAAGTGTCATTTGAGAGTCAAATTAATTTGATCCTTGTATTAAGCTATGCTTCTTCCAAAGCAGTAAACCCTACTTAATATTTAATGTCTTGGTCTAGAGTTTCTGATAGCAGACCACAAGACAAGGATCTGGATATGTGGGTTAACCATCAGACAACAGGATTGCTAAAATGAGGTATGAAATGACTGACTGGAAATTATTTATGTGTGTGTAACATTTTCTTTTTAAAAAGTATACCCTAAATTGCTCTATGTCTTTAAAGCAGAATTTATAAATACAGATTATAGTCTTTATCTTTCTTTTTGTCTTAGTATAAAAAACTTTTTTGCCTTTTCTCTCTTTTTAATGAGAAAGTTGTGGCAAATAAACATAAGGTAACGTTAAAATAATGGTGTTATAGATATTTTATATCATGTACACTTGGTTGTTGAGACATAAATTGATTCAGATCTTTACATAAATAAAGAGCAAGACACTAATTTCATATTTCACAGCTTTTGTGAAATACTCCAGCTCCACAAACAACCAACAAACTATATCTCTGATTAGACAGCAGAGTGGAATTTAGCTCCCAATTTGCATAAATGAGACACACAATGAATAGTATTTTTAACCACATGCTCATGGTGATCATAACAAATAACTTGCTGTTGATCTGTACCTCAAGGTGAGTTAATTACAGCAAATTTATATAGAAGCTAAAGGAGTATGGTCCAGGTGCACAACTCTTCAGAATCAATTCAAAGGTAATTCCAAAGATAGCATCTTAGTAATTATTAAGGAGGATTGATCCATTTATATTCTATGGGAATGACCTAGGGAGGTCATCACTGGTAATTGTGATGGTAGAGAGGTTGTACTGCATATGATATATAGTGAGGGTTATAGGCAAATACACATTTTAAGTGTTAACCAACAAAGAAGATTCATATACTATATTCTTAAAAGAAAAGCCAAACTAGGACCTATTCTCTGTAAAAAGGTAAATGGAGGGACACCTGTGAATAGGGACAAGAGAGGCATGTTGATTAGTATTTTTTACAATCAATAAAAATACTGTATTGTATTACTACTGAGCACTTTAAGAATAAATGTGGTTCCACAATCTATCTCCTTGTTAAATCAGTGGTTTGCATTATAGAGATGTTGGAAATAAGCCTGTTCAGTGTTAGACTATATTTACCGGAAAGAATGACTTTCATGTTGGAAGAGTTGATCTGAGCTCACTCTTAAAGGAAATGATTAGATAATGCATATAACCCATTAACAGTATGCTTTCAACTTGAAATTAAAACTCTGACATCCTAAGTTTAGAGCAGTAGTTCCGCATGAGTGGATCCTGGACCAACAGTAATAATATAATTGATAATCTGTGAGAAATCCAAATTATTGGGTGTTATCTCATACTAAATCTGTAATTTTTGAGATAAGACCCCAGAGTTTCAACAAGTTCATTAGTTGATTCATATATTCTCTCGTTTGAGAACTGGTGTTTTAGAAAACAGTTATCCTTCATCCTCTAGAAATATAGAGCTAGACATGCATGAGGCGACCTGTCAGCTCATTCAGAAGGATCATGAAGTTATTAAAGAACGAACTAAAAAGAGACTGTAGTAAATCTTTTTTACCTTACAGTGTGCTCAGGATACTGTTTATCCTGATTGCCACACGTGAATTATTATTAAGGAACAACTTCTGTAAGTATCAATAACAAAACTATCTAAACTGACCTCACAAAACTTAATATGTACTTCCTTTCCACATAGCCAATTTAAGAGCAAAATTCCACAAAACACTTATTATGTCCAGATTTCTTCACAGAATGATAAAGATGTTAAGAGTGATCACTCTTCTTTACTTAAGAAATTCTGACTCCCCATGTATTAAGGATATAACCCCAAGCTCACAGATTAAAAAAAGAGATTAATTGTTGTCAGAGGTGGGAGGAGGAGAGTGGGTGAAATGCATGAAGAGGCCCAAAGGTTACCAACTTACATTACAAAATAAATCATAGGGATTTAATGCACAGCACGATGACTATAGTTAATACTGCAGTATATATACTTGAAAGTTACTAAAACAGTAGATATTACAAGACTTCATTATAAGAAAAAAAATTAAACTGTATGTGGTGGTAGATTACTGGTGATAATTTTGAAATATATACAAATATTGATTTATCTTGTACACGTAAAACTATATGATATTACATGCTACTTATATATCAATAAAATAAAATAAAAGAAACATTTTAAGCCCCTCTCCCAATAAAAGAATGTTACTAATCCTCATTTAGAGAATATCTACATTATTAAGTTCATAGTTTGGGATTTTGAATTTCACAGCACATCAGCTTTCTTCTGAGTGACAATGACTTCTTGAAGAGTCAATATATGCAACAATGAGAGTAAGCATTCTAGTATTAGATTATATGTAAAATGCAGATGATAATAAAATTGATCCATGAAGCTCTGAGTATGCTAATACTAAATCCAATTAGTAACACAAACAGTAGAGGACAACTCTTGTCTATTCAATATTTCCTGAACATTCGCAAACATGTCTATTATACTTTCTGCCAAAGGTACAATGATATAGGGCCTAAGGGTAGAGAAAAAGCACATACAAATCAAAAAAAATGTGTTTATAAGACAATAAGGTCAACAGGGAATTTTCAGATAATATAGAAGGGGATACTTAAAAAAAAACAAATAGCAACAGTTACTGTGGCTGGCATGAGAAAAAAGAAGACAGTGTTTGCAGTGTTTGAAGATGCTGGAAGGTCATTCCAGAGAGTGGTAGTATCAAGGGTATATGAAATGGAGATTTTTTTTTACTGTAGCAACAATTGGTTCTAGTTTAGATTTCACTAACTCTAGCAGATTCCTTCAGGATTCCACAAACTGTATTTATCTGAGATTTCAACCACTCATTTCCATTCTCCTTCCTGTCTCAGGATCTAAGTTTGGTCCTCCTTTCAGGGCTAACCACTTCAATGTGATCCTTATTTCAGCTCCAGCCATACATGGAATATCATACACCATAATTTTTCTTTCTAGTTTTCTCTTAAATTCTCTTTCACGATAAGCTATGTCCCATGTATCTATATACATAATCAGAATCTCAATTATTAAAAGAAAAAGTAACAGATAAGTCAATACAGAATATCTTCCTTGAACAACTGTATCTCCTGATGCTACTTATTTACTCTTGGTTTTTTCACTGTCAAAACATGGATATACAAACCACTCATCTTTAACCAATTTCAAATTAGTTTTGATTCCCACTGAAACAAAACTTTCAGTAATGGCCAAAGAGGATATACCCAATGAGCTGTTGTTCAGTCCACCCTCTTGCTGCATTTGCTATGTGTAACTTGTCTTGACTTTTTGTTTCTAATTCCCAGTTCTATTCTGAATCTACTTCCTGTGTTCTGAATCTGAGTTCCTCTACTCACCATCTCTATTTGATCTCTTCACAATTTATTTATTTACATTCACATTTTCTGTCTCAGCACAGATGCCATCTTTTTTTTCAAACTGTCTGCTTCCTATGATACTGTACTTTAGAGTCTGCTTATGTGCCTCCAATAAAACTTCTCATATCACTGCTTTAAGGAATACCTGGCTATTCTCTCTCTCTCTCTCTCCTCTCTCTCTCTCTCTCTCTCCTCTCCCTCTCTCTCTGCCTCTGTCTCTCATTAATGACACCTTCTTCTATTGAATCAGCCTTTTCCCTTTTCTTTGCACCCTTCCTGAATTTGTCATTGCCATTGTTTTATCTGGTGTGGCATCTTTTACATGCTGTATATCTACATCTATGTCTACTGAAGTCTACATCCAATGCCTTATATTTTATACTTTACCAGTTCATACACTTAGGATTGCCACTATTCTCTGTCAGAGATTCTCATTGTTCAGATAGATGCTTTTCAAAATATATTTTTATCCTCTGAACTCCTTCTTCCTAAATATAGACATTCTAGCACTGTCTCCTGAGTAAACTGTCTCTATGTGTAAGATACCATGACACTTAGATTGGTAATATGAAAGAACAAAAAGGATTTTAAAAAAGTAAGTTTTTGTTCATCCATTGAGATACATCTCAAGTGATTTCCAAGTTTTTAATCATAGTGATTATTGTCACTGATCAAACCTTAACAATATGGGTAACTTTGTCAAGCTTTTTTTTTCTAATTTTAAAAAAATTGCATGATCTATTAATACAACAAGCAATTGGCTTTCTATGCTCTTAATTTTTATGTAGCTTATCAACATTATCTAGTTACAGTAAAAGTTTCAGCTCAGCTCTGGGTTTTTCAAGTTTTATATCTCATGTTTAGACTTTATTAGTAACTTGACCAATTAAATATTAATTCATTCTTAAAAAAAAGCAATTGGTTTAGCACTATAATTTAGTCCCACAGATTTAAAATATGCAGCACTGATAACAATAGTTTGTATTTTCTAATTCTATATTATTTTACTAATTTTAAACTAAACACTTTTGTGACTCTTTAAAAATCATCAAAAATAGAAAAACATTGCAAAATATCAATATAAAATGTAACAAATAGTTAGCAAATAAAATAGGCAGAGAAATTGATATCTATTCAATAAAATATTTGTCTATCAAATAAAATAATCCTTGTTAACATGAATGAATGACGAAGAAATGGTGCCTGATAAATAAAACCTATATTTTGTGAACTACCCCTCAAAACTGTAAAAACCCAACGTAGGATTTTTTCTTAACTAAATTATAACAAATGATATATTATTTGGAAAATAATAGTGGATTAGGTATAAAATTATTAATATTCTGTAATGGTAATTTTCTATATATTTTGGAAAAATTTAACAAAAATCTAAAATGTGGACCCATCTAATATGCACCATACTTAATATTTTTGATTAAAATTGATTTCCATAATTTCTTATAGTTCAAAATAATAATGAAACAATGATATGTTTTTCTTACACTTTCAAAAAGCCAGTTGCTTTTTATATTAACACATCATGAAAAAAAAAAATCTTGACAAAGTTAGCCATATTGTTAAGGTTTGATCAGGGACAATCACTATGATAACTACTTGGAATATCCTGAGATGCATCTCAATGGATGAGAAAGCTTACTTTTTTAAAAAAATCTTTTTTGTTCTTGTATATACATCAGATGCAGATGTATAAATAGGGTTTCTGAAGTGTCATGCTCTATAACGATGGGACATATTTTAACTACACACACATACACACACACATAACATGAGCATTATTTTTCTAAACATTTTTAATTACTGACTTCCCTTTTTTCCCTATCTAACCTATAATGAAATAATAGATAAGAGCATGCAGGCACCTTCATCTAGAGGTCTACATGAAACTTAGAAGAAATCAATGAGATCTTTTTAGGCTATTCTTCAAATATTATCTCAAAATTAATTCTCCTAAATATACTCCTTTAACTCCTGGGTTTGAAGCAATACATTGGGCTCATATTTTGTTTCATTTATATGGGAATATAGTGAGGTATTAACTGAAATTTCACTGATTGAAAAACATTACCATATTGAATGCCCTACATATTTCCACTCAAGTTTTATTTTTAACAGATTAACATTTTTCTTAAAATAAAGTTAAAACTCATCCAATTGGAAATGTGAAGAAAGCATTTATTAAAAAAAAAAAAGCTTACTCTGTATAACTGAAAATATATCACTTAAGGCCACAACTTAAAAGACTTTCAAAAAATGTTTACTCTAAAATGTATTTCATATGTCCCTGTTCTTTTTAGAAATAAAGCTGAAACAGTTTTTCACTTTATAGAAAATTTGAGAACCTATCATAAGTTTATTTAATTAAACTTCCATAGATAGGAACTAGATGTCTTCTGTTTATTGCAGAACTACTTTATTTTTTTAACTAAATGGCTGCAAGATATATTTTTAGTTTGTCAATTTCTGTTTGGTTTCTGCTACTTTCTTTGTTGATAACTATCAGCTCATCCTACTATCATCATAGGCTTAGCGCAGCTATATTATTCCTTCCCAAATTTGTTACTCCACCACTTTGTTTTTAGAGGAAATCACTTCAATTTTCAATTAATTTTATTGAAGAAACATTGCATCATAACATCACATAGGTTTAAAGAATGCATCATTTTAAATCAAAATCTGTATCTAATATGTTAAGTTCACCAACACCAATCCAGCTTTCCCTTCACTATATAATTGATTCCTTTTACACAGATTGCCCACTCCTTTCCCCCTTCCCTCTATACTACCGCCTTCAAAAGAAGTACATGAGCTTTATAATATGAAGTATGGTCTCTACTTTCATAGCTATATTTCTGTTACTTTTTAAATTTTATTTTGTTGCATCTCAATCCTTAACTGTATTCTTCTGGGCTCAATGCTAGTGTTGTATATAATTGATGTAACTTTGCACTCTCTACGTAATAGGACTTATCATCAGTCATAGTCTAATTCTCATTTATTTGTACCCTGTTATATTTTAAAAAGGATTCAAGGGGTGTCAACATTTATTTTTAACAATGTATTACATCTGACAATAGGGAAATTAAGAAGCAATAATAAAATCAAATTAGGAAAATAAGAAATTTAGAAGAAAAATTGATGCGAAAATAAATACAATAAACTTCTATATATTTATTTGATAAAAGCCATTTAGAGATTATACACTAAATATTATAGTTGTCAAATTAATGAGGATAACATGGTGAGTTATAAATTTGACATTATCTTTGGTGTAAAAAAAATTGAACAAAAGTCGTAAAACCATTTCTATTATCAGAAAAATAATTCAATATAAAATAATAAACAGTATCTTTGAACATATCTTTACAAAAAATAGGGAACAATTCTGGAAGGTATTTTATTAAAATCTAGCTCAATATAGATTTAAAACCTCAGGCCAAAGGGAAATCAGCAAGAAGATTCTCAAATGTGAGGCATGAGACAAAATCACAAAATATATCATCTTAGAGACAAATTTCAGAATATCAGATCAAGTAAGTTACTTTAGGGTAGAGTTTGGGAATCTACATTATTAAGATTTTGAATCAGGATGAGAAGTACTAACTGAAAGAACAGATGAAAGACATAAACTACATGAACTCGAAATATGTGATAATTTGAATTAGGATTCTGAAAGACAGTAAGTAGTCATATCTTTGAGATCATAATTCCTGACAAATGACAACAGGGCAACTAACCTATACTGACAGTTACTTATAGAGTCATATGCTTCAATGGTCAGTCAAGCCGAGAGAGTCATCCATAGAGAGTGGAATTTAAAACTCACTGTTACGTAGAAGCTTATCCTAAATTAACTCAGAGTACTGATGACACAAATACCTTAGAATGGTAGTATACAAAAGAAAACATTTCTATTAAATATTTCAAATATAAATCCAGTTTATATGTCATAACAGTGCAGCCCACAACCTAAGTACTTTTTATTCCTTCACAAAATTGGGGAGAAATTAAGAAACATCCTTAGTTAGCTTTACTCATTAATTTTTTTTCCTGAAGGAAATAAAATAATCTTTTAAACATAATGTTTTGGGAAAGATGATGCTGATTATTCAGCATGGCAAATATATGACATTTACATTCATATGTCTTCATAAATCTATGGCTGCCATCATACATTAATCCTAAAAATTCTTCCTATCGAGGCTGGGTAATGACACAACATGTATAGGACATTGATCTGTAGGTAGGCACTTGTATTTGATCAGCATTTGGCATTCATAAAGAAACTGTTCTGAACTTCAACACAGTTACTTAATCTTAACTCGATGTCAATCTCCTTAATGAAGGACCCTACATAATTTGTATATTGTTTGGGTGATTTTGTCATTTTAAAAAAAGGAAAAATTAGGATAATAGATGATTGAAAATTTAGGTTGATAATGTGTCATTAATATATTAAAAAATGCCCGAACTAACTGCTTTTAATAACTAAACCAGGCATTTAATTCTAACCTTGTTTCTAAGGTTTCTGTTCAACATATTGATAAGAACCCAAACACTGATGAAATTTCTTTACTGCAATATTTTAGATAACAGAGTAGATCAGCATGGAATAGCTTTTATTAAGTATAGTTTCATTCTGAACATTACTTGAGGTAGAAGCTGTCGCAAAATAATATTGATATGCAGGCAAATCAAATAGGAAAATATAGACATAATTTCTGATAACACTACTTTAAATTTGGTGAAAAGGTATAGTGATAAGGACAACCAAATTATCTGTCTCTTTGCAATCAGTTTTATTCTAGAAATGATTGCTGAAACCAAATGTCAATAATAATGCTAATAAAAAATTTCAGAGTTTGTTGACAAAACACACGCTATCAAACGTACTATATTATTTGGATCAGTTGCTATTTCCCTCCTAATTTCTATTTGCAGTCCACTGGAAGTCAATAAAATAAAATGAAGTAACTATAGTAAGGTGAAGGTTAGTAGCTTCTCTAACTCAACTAAACAGATACTTACTGCGTATCAGTGACAAAATTCAGGCAGTAGAGGGGCATCATCTCTGCCCTTGGTCTCAGTATGATCCCTTTTATAGTATATCACTATTCTGCTCAGTGTGAGAATCTCTCTTGATCCACTGCTTCTGCTCTATTTCTCTCTTTGGTTCTTACTCTCTAACTTGCTAGTGATTACTTAAATCAAACTTGGACAAACATGTCTCTGTCATCTAAAAATCAATCTTTCTTTAATTCCTTTTTTTCTTATTCTCTGTCAACTTCTTCATGTAGCTCTAATTCAGAGACTATTTCTCAAATACAGCTATAATTCCCATAATCTGCGAAAATCTGGCTTCTGATCCACCTCTTTAATGTCACAATACATTACTGATATGATTGACAGGTTTCAGTTCTTATCTAAAGTTTAGTCCTCATTTAGATGTTTGGCATCTAGCATGTATGCTGTTGATGAGAATTTTATTTTTAAAATATGCTTTTCTGTCTTTGGAACAGCATTAGTTTCTGGTTCTCATTTTACCTTGCAAACTACTTAAGTTAAAAAAAAATATATATATATATATATATATCATACCCCTTAAATGTATACAGTCCTAAAGATTCATTCCCAGCTCAAATATACTTTGTCTTAATCTATAGATAATTAGATAGACAGAAAACTTACTGAAATAAATTCAAGTCAAGTAACATTTTAAATATTATTTCACAAATATGCTTTTATAAAATAGTAAATTATTCAGTTATGAGAATAATAAGTCTCTGAACTTATACATCATTTGTTCATTTATTTTTTATCTCCAACATCAGGAAAATCAGTCAGGAAATTTGGACACAAAGTACTTTTAGAAAAAAAAAAAAATGAAATAAAAAAACCCAGCAACTAGAGTTTATTTCACAAGGGAATATCATTGTGAGATTAGCTTTGGAAATGATGCGTTTCTTAAATAAAATAGTTGAATTATAGACAACACTGTATCATATTAACCGGTGACTATGAACAGTTCTTAAATTATCACTGTAAAAATACATATCCATTAACATTATTTTTAGTGAACAGTGCCTGCAATTAATCCAATTAGGGAAGAAAACTGTGAATTTATTGTTCAATTTAAATTTTTCATTATTTGCTGATTGAGTAATTTGCCAATTATTATTTCTGTACTTTTGATAATTATATTGTGAAAATATGCAGCTATTAGTATCTTTACCATGTAAATACATCATATTAAAAATTCTATAATATTCAACTACATGTTTTGCTTTGTGAAAATAAAGTGGGATCAAAGCTTGCTTTAACTTGGGTTTCTTAAAGAGCAACACATTTATAGTTAAAAAATGATTCAACCAATGACACAGTTATTTTCTATTTTACTTGCTCATGATGCTGGCATTCTTGTGCTCTAATCACTGTATTCAAATATAAAACACAAAGTCTATATTGCTACAAACATATTACAGTTAAAAGTATACTGAATCAGATTTCTGTTTATAACTTTTCTGGGGTCACTTTCAGCTGGCCATCACCCCCATGGAGAAAAATTAGAAAAGTCAGTAAGATTTCTTAAAAGTGATTTTTGAAAGCATCAGATATAAACTCAGGCAACCTGAACTTGAGGGGATAAAAATCAGAGAAGTGAAAAAACAAAAAGGTAAGTTATCATACTAGAACCATTTTTCTTTCATATTATTTGTCTACCCAGTCTTGAATCTGCTCAACCCTTGACTCATTTGTGGCAATACAATGACACTTTGCCTAGTAAAACTATTTATTTCTGAAGAAACAGAAAATAATCCCAAGCTATTTTTAATAGAGAATAAATGCTATTCTGTAAGAAAAAAAGTTTCTTAAAAGACAGAGCAAAGAAATAGAAAGTATAACAATAGATCACAAGTGATCAAGACACTTAAGAGTTCTCAGATAAAAATTTAAAATAGCCATTAGTGAAATGTTTGACAAAAAATAAAACACTGGAGAAGGCAAATAAAAGTGAAAAGTTTCACCATATAGTTGAAATCTATAAAACTAAATCAAACATAAATTTTATAATGGAAAATAAAGTAAACCAACTTAAAATGCAGTAAACATGTTCAGTAACAGATGGGAAGCAACAGAATACAGAATTGGTGAAATAGAAGATAAGGTAATAAGAAATATCAAAGCGCAGATTGAGGGGGAAAAGGAGGAAAACTTAACAATGAGCATCAATGATATAAAAACTCAGTGAAAGTCTTAAATAGTAAATTATCTGTATATAACACAAACATTTAAGTGCATTTTGGCTACTGCTATGTTTTGGCCTCTTTAGAAAGAAATGTGAGACATTTTATACAGGGATTTTTGTGTATATAACTTCAATTCACCTTAATAAATACTTTAGGAAAGAGAGAGTCATAAAGGAGATTTACCAGTTTAGCCTTTTCAATATTGTTAAATAGTAGTCAAGAAGGATTTACTGTTTTATTCTGTCACTAGAAGGGAAGTTATGAGAATTCCAGGTGTCTGACAACCCCTAAAACTTTTGGTGAAGTCAATCATTTTCATGTATACATACAATGCACACATTGTAGTGGAGGTCTGTAGTATTTCTTTGTAGTTTTAATTTTCATTTATCTGATGATTAATGATGCTGAACTCTTTTATTATTTTCTCTTATGTGATTATTGGCCATTTGTTTATCAGTGTCTACACAAATCTTTCCTCATTTTTAAAATTTGAATTCTTTGACCTTATGTTTAGCACATAATGAAACAGAATAAATAAGCTAAATAATGAAACAATAAATAAGCTAAATAAAACAGAAATGAATTTTTACACTATTAAAAAAAGTAGTGAGTACCAAAATGAAAGGAGGTGGGAAAATCAGATTACAAGGGTTAATTTTGTGGTTTCAGATTCATTATACAGTTCCATTTATATCAAGTCTAAAACAACAAAATTAATCGAAGATATTGAAAGTCAGAAAAAAGATTAAATTTCAGGGAGGATGTGAAAAAGGGGCAGGAGGGAAGCTTCTTGAAGTCTACTGATTCTCTACTTCTCTACCTGGGTGCTAGTGACATAGATGTGATCACTGAAAATTCACTGAACTAATATACTTAAAACTTTTGTTATTTGTTACAATTTAATAAAAAGTTAAATAATATACTTTATTTTTAAATAAAGCTCTAATATTATTACATACATTCTATATCATATTATAAAAATCAGATCATATCATCAGTAAGCAGGAGGACTTTTTATAACAATGATATTTAAAACAAACAACCAAAGCACACCATTGAATCCAGATTTCCAGTACTACTAAGAGGAAAGAATTATTGGATCAGAATTTTTCTATAGGTACAAATAACATTTATTTCTGATTGTTCACACAAAATGAGATTTCTAAAATCATGGGTCAACTTCAATCTGTCATATATCTCTCTTCTTTAAGTTATTCTACTTTTGTTAGAGGAAATTATTAGTCAATGTAAAATGAAATGTGCCACAATTCTTCAAAAGAAGCTTCTGAAAAGCAGTTAACTCTACTGGAAGAATGATTCATAATATATTTTATACCCTCTTTAGAGTACATATAGGTACACACACACACACACACACACACACACACACACATACACACACACAGAGACCAGGTTCATTAGAAGAAGAAAGTTTAGGAAGGAGATTGATAAGAAAAATACAAATGTTCATTTTTCTTTCATTGTGACAGGACATCTTCTAATGACACTGGATTTTACTGGGATCAGGAGGGTCATACATGCCACTGTTGTGTTTATTTAAACTGTGTCATTCATTCCATGGGACCAGTCAATGACATCAGGAAGGAAGAACATCTTAGAAACTAAAAAAAGTGTTTATATTAGCATGAGAGGAGTAAATATACGTTTCAAGATTTTGTAGCATGTTGAGAAACTTTAACAGATAAGAGATGTCAGCAAATGGAGTACAGAGCTTCAGAGGAAAGTCTAAGACTTTGTCTAGGTGAACCATGAGACTCACAGAGAAATATCATTATAACACAGGAGAGAGGAGCTATAAACATGGGTCAAAGAGAAGACAAATTGCTCTAATTTCCTAATAACACTTACCATGGGGAGCCAGACAGTCTTTTCCTAAGAGGATTATATAAAGAAAGATGAAAGTCAGATTAAGAACTACAGATCTCTGAAACTCTGAAAAATGTTAAAAAATGACAATCTGACATATGAATTGTATAAAATATGGATTAATCTTTGTTGAATTGCATCTGTTTTTAGTTTGTTTTATGTAATGTGATTGTGGGTAGTTTTATCCACTTTTTGGTTATTAGGAAAATCTTTACCACATCCAAGATTTCTGTCAATATTAACATATTAGACCATAATCATTTTTTGTAAAGGTTGCCCAGTGCATTGCAGGATGTTTAGGAGCATTCCTGGCACCTATCCTTTGGATTCCAACAGCATACCATCTTCCCATCCAAACCATTAATGACATTCAAAAATAATCACAATGTCTTTTGAAAGATATTACCTCAGTTGGGAACCACTGACTAAGGAAGATAACTAAAATAACTTTATCTATGTTAACTATTACCTAACACCTATGTTAACTAAATGTTAACTAAATTAGGGAATTAAATGCTACAAAAGAAGACATTAAATGTCATGGAAATAAGATTGAAAGATTAATTTTAATATTGGTGAGATTAAAAAATTTCTTTGTAATTAATAAAATAAAAAAAATACAACTTTTTACAACAAATTTTAAAAGCATTTTCCTGATTTTTTGGATTTGGAAATTAGTTTGTTTTGAAAAGAATTTGTGAACTCTCCATGGGTAATTTTCTCTTACCAGTCACTAGTATTTGATTGATCTTAACAGATAAATTTTGGGTTAGATAGATTTAAATTACTAGGTTTATGATTTTCATGCACTCACAATTTTCAGATAAGTATATCTGTTTAGGCAATAGGTAAAAGAAAAGACAGTTTGAAAGCTAAAATTAAGAGATCATCATATGGAGTCTGAAGAGGAATAATTTAAGACTTACGTTTGACTGACTCAGATATTTTCTTAAGTATTTAGAATAAGCATTGGTTTTAGAAGAATATTGGATTCAATTCAAAGGGAGACAGACAAATACAGTAAACAGAAAATTTGGCAAGTTGATTCATGTAATTAAAATTGCATATAAAATCTTGTTCAACTCATGATTGCAAAAAATAACTTTTAAGCATTATTTTAAAATCACAGAACTAGATATATAAATCACTTGGCTTCTGAAAAGATTCTATTATGTGAGATGGAAGGTTAAACATATGCTTTTCTTTAGAAGATCATCAACAGTTTCTGACATAAATAAGAAATCAAGTAAGCTCAAAAAGCTAGTGTCACTGTATTAGCCAGCAAAGGAAAGAGACACAACTTCTAAATATGTAAAGATTCTTGTTTCTCAAAGACCAGCTCAAATGCTACCTTCCTCTAAGAAATTTTTCTCTATCTCCTTAATTGGGATTAACAGGTTTCTTCCAGCTGAGCTTCCAAGAGGATGTTGTCAGTGCCCCTACTATGCAGTTAGTTTTTTCTCCTTTATGATATATGGAAAGAGTTGCCCTGTTGTTGTTTTTTTTCCTCCATGAAAGGTAAGAACTCCATTGGCTATTCTGTCTCCTATAGCAACAGACACATACCTAGTGGGGAGTAAAATTGGTCTAAATAGCTATTAAAATATCACTTGATTGATCTTCCTACTTTATAGACTGTGTCAAGTAATTAATACATGATTGTTAATAATAGACTTATTTTAAATTGATTTTATTGCAGGAATATGGCATTTAAACATTAAGTTGATTTGAAGCATACATAATAGCATATTTAAATCTGTTTATAGCTCAGTGAGTTTACCACTGCTTGTTTTTTATTCCTTTACTGTAAAATTAATGTACTTTTCCCCATTTCCAACCACCCCTCCCTCATCTCTCTGTACCCACTGATATACCTTTTTTCCCCATTGCTAAGGGTCCATTGTTGTTTGAAGTAGTTTTCTCTCTTTTTTAAACTAGTATTTAATTTATGTCATTCATTTGTTTATTATCTCTATACACATCATATGACATGAGTGTTAGCATATGATGTTTGTATTTCTCCTTCTGACTTATCTCATCAAACAATCCTCTCCACATCTAATGTATATTGCTTCACATGGCAAAATTTCTCCCTTTTTGATGGCTACCACATAGTATTACACTGTGTATATACACACAAAATCTTCTTTATCCACTCATCTATTGATGACTATTTATATAGTTTCCAGCTCTTGGATATCTTACATAATGCTGCAATGAACATAGGTGTTCCTATATCTCTGTGAGCAAGTGTTGTGTTTTTAAGGTAAATACCCAGTAGGGGAATAACTAGATCATATGGAATTTCCATTTTCAATTCTTTGAGGAATCTCCATACTGCTTTCTAAAATGGTTGCATCATTTTACACTCACACCAACAATGAATTAGAGTTCCCTTTTCTCCACATCCTTTCCAGCACTTGTATCCATTTTTTTTTATGCTAGCCATTCTATGGGTGTCAGGTGATATCTCATTGTTGTTTTGATTTGCATTTCCCTAGTGATAAGGGAAGTAGAAAAACTTTCATGAACCTGTTGGTCATTTGTATGTCACCCTTGGCAAGGTGTCGATTAAAGTCATCAGCCCATTTTTTGACTGGATTGCTTGGATTTTTTTTTTTGTCCAATGCTATGAGTTCTTGGTATATTTTGGATATTAACCCCTTGCTCAGAGGTGTGGTAGGTTAATATCTTTTCCCATTCAGCTGGATGCCCTTTTGTTTTGATGTGAGTTTCTTTTTCTGTGTAGATGCTTTTTAGTTTGATGTGATCCCATTTGCTTATTTTGGATTTTATTTGCCTTTCAACTGGAGTTGAGTTCCCAAAGATATCTTTTAGGTCTATGTTAAATAATGTTTGCCTATGTTTTGTTCTATACATTTTATGGTTTCTAGTCTAACATCTAAGTCTAATCCGTTTTGAGTGAATTTTTGTATATAGTCTTAGGTAGCGGTCTAGTTTCAAACTTTTGCATGTGGTTGTCCAGTTCTCTCAGCACCACTTATTGAAAAGACTATCCTTGCCCCATTGTAAGTTTTTGGCTCCTTTGTCAAAAATTAGATATCCATGTATTTGTGGGGTTATTTCTGGACTTTCAGTTCTGTTCCATTGATCTATTTTTTGTTGTTGTTGTTGTTTTTATTTCAATACCATGCTGTTTTGTTTATTATTTCTTTGTAGGAAAGTTTGAAGTCAGGAAGTATGACTCCTCTATTTTTTTTTTTTCCTCCTGAGGATTGCTTTTGCTATCCTGGGTTGTTTGTAATTCCAAATAAAATTCATGATTTTTTGTTTTGTATCTGTGAAGAATGTCTTTGAAATTTTGATGGGGATAGTAGTGAATCT
Source organism: Solenodon paradoxus (assembly GCA_004363575.1). NCBI lineage: Eukaryota > Metazoa > Chordata > Mammalia > Eulipotyphla > Solenodontidae > Solenodon > Solenodon paradoxus. The sequence continues at coordinate 380,345 of RJWH01000027.1, forward strand.
GTATATTGCCTTTGACAGTAAGGTCATTTTGACTATATTAATTCTTCCAATCTGTGCATCTGGACTATCTTTACATTTCTTTGTGTTGTCTTCCACTTCTTTCAGCAATGTCTGATAGTTCTCATGGTATAGATCCTTCACTCCTTTGGTTATGTTTACTTCAAGATATTCTATTCTTACTGATGCAAGATGGTAAATGGTTTTGTTTTCTTCAGTTCTCTTTCTGTATTTTCATTGCTAGTATACAGAAATGCAACAGATTTTGAATATATAATTTTGTAACTTGTCACTTTACTTTGTTTATTTTTTCTTCTAGCTTTTACTTGAGACTTTGGGGTTCTCTAAGTATATTGTCATGTCATCTGCAAATAGTGATAGTTTCACTTCTTCCTTTCCTCTCTGGATATATTTTATAACTTTTTCTTGCCTAAAAACATTGGAAAGGACCTCCAATGCTTTATTAAATAGTAATGGAGAGAGTGTATATCCTTGCCTTGTTCCAGATCTTAGAGGAAAAGCTTTCAGTTTTTCTCTGTTGAGTACAATGTTGGCTGTGGATTTGTCATAGATAGCCTTTATTATTTTGAAGTACATTCCTTCTATACCTATTTTTGGAGGGATTTTCAACACAGAAAAAGGGTGTTGATTCTATCAAATGCCTTTTCTGCATCCACTGAGATACTCATGTGGTTTTTATTCTTTTTTAAAATAGACACAGTACATCATATTTATTGATTTGTGTATGCTGAACCATCCTTAAATCCCTGGTTAAATCCCACTTGATCATGGTTTATGATTTGTTTAATATATTGTTGAATTTAGTTTGCTAGTATTTGGTTGAGAATTTTTACGTTAATATTTCATCAAGGTATCGTTCCATAATTTATTTATTTTTTTTGGTGCTATCTTTACCTGGTTTTGGAATCAGTGTAATATTGACATCACAAAAAGTGCTTGGAAGTTTGCCATCTTCAATTTTTTTGAACAGTTAAAGAAGGATTGATATCAATTTTTCTTTGAATATTTTGGAGAATTCACTGGTGAAACCATTTGATGCAGGGCTTTTGTTTTGGGGGGGATTTTAATTACTGTTTTGATTTTCTTGCTTGTGGATTGATCTGTTTATGGCTTTTAGTTCTTCTTGGTTTAGTTTTGGAATATTGTGTTTCCAGGAATGTGTCCATTTCTTCTAGATTATTCAATTTGTTGTCATATAGTTATACTTAATATTTTCTTATAATCCTCTGCATTTATTCAGCCTCTGTTATGATTATTCCTCTTTCACTTCTGATTCTATTTGTGTTTTCTTTCTCTTCTTTTTAATGAATCTAGCAAGTGGCCTGTCTATTTTGTTTATTCTTTAAAAAAACTAACTTTTGGGTTCAATTTTTTGTATACTCTTTTTGATGTCTATTTCATTTATTTCTGCTCTTTTATTATGTCTTTCCTTCTACTGGATTTATGTTTCTTCTTTCTCTAGTTCCTTTGGGTGAAGATTTAAGGTTTTTTTATTTGTGATTTTTCTTATTTTCTGAGGTAGGATTGTAAGTTATAAGTTTTCCTCTTATTATAATGCATTTTTTGCATCCCAAAGATATGTCATGTCTTCATTTTCATTTGACTCCAGGTAATTTTAATTTCATCCTTTACCTAATGGTAGTTCAGTAATATGTTGTTTATTCTCCACTCTTGCAGTTTCCCTCTCCTCATTTTGATTGAATTCTAGTTTGATGCCAATGTGATCTGAAAAGATGTTAGATTTTAATATTTGAAAATGTATTGAGCCTTGTTTTGTGTCCCAACATATGGTCTATTATTGAGAATGGTCCATGAGCACTTGAAAAGAATGTGTAGTCTACAGTTTTCATGTGAAGTACTCTAAAAAGTCCATCTCTTCCATTTTGTTGTTTAAAAAATGTGTTTCTTTATTGATTCTCTATTTGGATGATTTGTCTTTTACTGAGAAGAGTATTGCAGTCCCCTACTTTCATTGTGTTGCTGTCAATATCTCTATTTAGATCTTTTAATATTTGTTTGATATATTTGGGTGCTCTGTTATTGGGTACATATAATGTGTTGTTTTTCTGATACATTGATCCCTTCTCATTATATATTGCTCATTCGTTATATTTTTTTAATCTTCTTTAGTTGAAAGACTGCTCTATCTGAGGTGAGTATAGCAGTTCCTGCTCTTCTGGATTCACCATTAGCTTGGAGTAGTGCTTAGCATGCATTCACTTTAAGTCTTTGCTTGACTCTTAGATGAGTTTCTTGCAAACAACATATAGTTGGGTTTTGTTTTTTTACTCTATTTATTGCCATTCTGTGCTTTTTAACTGGTGAGCTCAGTACATTTACACTTAAACTACTTATTGATATTTGAGAACTTGCTACTGTCATTTTTATTTGTTTTCTGTTTTTGCTCATCTATTTGTTTCCTTATATTTTCGCAAAGTTTCTTCTCTTTGGATTTGATAATAGAGCTTCTTTTAATATTTCTTGTAGATGAGATCTTGTGGCAGCAAAATCAGGTTTCAGCTTTTGTTTGTTGGGAAAAAACTTTATTTCTCACTCACATTTGAGAGAGAGATATAGTATTCTTGGCTGGCACTCTTTATCTTTTTTATAATTTTGAAGATATCATTCCCTCTCTTCTAGCCTATAGAGTTTCTGCTGAGAAGTCTGATGGGAGAACCTTGGTGTGTTACCTGCTTTTTTCCCCTGGCTACTTTCAGGATTTTTTGTCTTGGACTTTTGATAGTTTCATAATTATGTGTCTTGGTATAAGCTTTTAAAATTTATTTTGCATTTATATAATTCAGTATTCTATTGCCTTCATTGATGGGTATGATCATTTCCTTCTATGGGTTAGGGCAGTATTCAGCAATTATTTCTATGAATATGTTCTCTATTCCTTTCGTTTTCTCTTCACCTTCTGGGATACCCAGTATTTGTATGTTGCCTTTCCTAATGGTGTCATATAGTTCTGAGTCAGTTTTTTCTTTTTCTTTTTTTTTTGCATTTCTTTTTTTCTTTCTCCTGGCTCTTTTCTGCATTACTATCCTCTAGTTCACTAATCCTTTCCTCCATTTGCATTATTCTATTCTGATATATTATTATTCCTAAGTTTCATTAATTACCTCTATTATATCCCGTATCTGTTAGTTTTTTCTATATAAATTCAATTTCTGCCTTTTGGTCCTTGATTATGTTTTTGAGGTCATTTTATGTTTTTCTGAATTTTCTTTTAACTGAACTTATTTATGATTGTAACTTTGAATCTGTCAAAAAGAATCAATCGTCCATGTCTTTCAAATTGATTTCTGGTGAGTTGCCATTTTGTTGTGTTTCCATTTCTTGAGGTTTCAAGGTGTGTTTTATCTTTTTCCCCCATTGTGGTTTCTTATTGATCAGTTGCTAGTTTTTCATTTTCTGCCAGGGGGTGCTCTTGTTCTGTTTTGCATTTTTGACTCTTACAGCCTTCTGTAATGGTTTTTGCTATGTGTCAGGGAGTGAAGATGGCTGCTGAGTGGGGGAAGGATGTGGAGTGAGGGAGCGATGCAGCTGTTACAGCCTGGTGTGAGGTGGGGAACTTGTTTTGCTGATAAAGCTTGACTGGTTGGGACTGAGAGATTTATCTCTGCTGGCTGTGCTTGAACATGCTATACTTATCAGGCCACCAGAACCAAGCCCTGTCCACATATTTCACCAACAGAGTGCTCCACCACTGGAGCCCGAGTCCCAGGGAACCTAATCCCAAGGGTAGGACGGGAGGAGTGCTGGTGCCTCTGTTCTTCTGTTCACCTGGTTTTGTTATTCCTAAACCTCTCCTTTTGGGCTTTACTCAAGCTGAAAATCCATGCAGGTAGGAATCTTTGTTCCCCACTCCCTCGCTCAGCTCTAACTAGACATGTTCCAGGTGGGCACTGTTTGTAATCACACCACTGGAAATTAGTGCTGCTGCCTCTACCATTTCTACTAGTGCCCATGAGAGAATCAAGGAGGTGACTGAGGCTGAGGCTGAAGCTAAAGCCCCTATGCTGCTAGAAATTAGAGCGGTTGCCTCAGCATTTTCTAAAAGTGCTTGTGAGCCTGGGCACTGTTGCAAGCTAAAGTGGCTCCAGCTGCTGTTTCTGAAAGTGCCTGGGGGAGAACAAAGGACTTGTGGTCACTGTTGAGGTCTCTGTGCATACCGCACACCTTTCTCACTCACCTTCAAAGCCCACTGCTGTGCCTCAATCCCTTGCAATGCTATAAGCACCCGCAGAGAGCCACGAAAGCTTCAGAAATCTTCCACTTGTTCACACTCTGGAAAAACTTTCTCTGGAGCGCCTTAGGGACCTACTTCAGCTGATACCATCTTGATCTCTCGCTCAAGAACAGACATTTTAAAATTCAGTGTTTTTAGGAATTATATATTAAAATGTGTACATCTGTAAAGTCTTATGTCCTCCTGCATTTTTAGGTAAAATTAGAGTGATTAAATCCAGAGATACTTAAAAATAGGCACAAGGAACGTTCTGATATTATAGATCATAGATGGCTACAGTAAGTGTATTTTAGAGTTTATATACCACAACTTAGAGAAAAGCAAGCAGAGGTCACCTATTTGCATAGTTATGATCTGACTGCTAATTTAAGGGAGCCACAACCATATCATAGGTTTCTTTCCTAATACCTTACTGCCTACAGATCATTCAACACACACAACTAACTGTTCTGACCAGTAGTTCTAGGAAATAAGTGCCTGCCATAATAGTACAGCAAAAAAAAATGGATAGGAGTTTTAAAGTTAGTATTACTGCTTTGGCTAAATTTTGCAACTGTAGGGTATCCAAAACAGAAAAGAAAAAAACTACAGTGTCTTGAAAGACATGGACTAAAAAAGGGTTAAAACAATGTTACTTGAATAAATTTCTTTTCTGGATATGAACAGGTATTGACATTTAAAGAAGTACTATCAACTGACACATCTCCTTTTTTCTAGAGTATGTCAAAGACTTCATCTGCTGAGCATGATATTCTAAATTTTTTAAAACATATACATCAGTAAGATGTCTGTATATCATTATATAACAGTAATTATAAGATTATGCAACATTTAGATACATTTTTACTTGAAATTCTATTTTGTGATAATTTCTCATATTATTTCAAGGAAAGAAAATCAGTGTGTTTTTTTTTATAAAAGAAAATTGGGTGCTCTGTACTCAGATGAGAACTGAATTTGGTAATTTTTAGATTTTCTATATCCCTGATTAATTTTTAAAAAGATAATAATGAAACCATTTCAGAGCTACAAAACATAATATAATAAAATTCTCTCTGGTGTTTTGGGAAGATGTAATTACTACAGAATATTAAGTTGGGAAAATAGAAATAGAGCACTTAATCTACATGAATAATTGGAACACCTGCACACAGCAGACAGTTTTGCTTGTGGCGAATGTTAAAAGATTGGTTTTGTACCATTTGAAAGATTATCATTATGGTTTTTATTAATGAAATATTGTGAAATAAAACTATTTGATGCCTGGAAATATAATTTGATAAATCTGAACACAGGAAGACCCATACTACTGACCCTATAAGTGGAAATTCACAAATCACATATTTAAAAATGCATGGTAAATCAAATTTGATAAATTATTTCTGGAAAATTACCAATTAACTGATTGGCTTTCTGATCCATAGTTTGAAGATGTAAACCTGTCAAAAAATCAATGAAAATACTTTTATAACTATAGGTTACTACTTTTGTTCCTTGTTTATACTGCATATTTTGATTTTGCAATTATTTCATATATTTTTTATGATTCAATTGGTCTTTCCTAATTAATAGAAAATCTTTAAAAATGACAATAATTTGTAAAGCATCCAGTAAAAGTAAGAGAGTCACACTAAGTCCTTCAAAATATAGTATTTTTTAGAAAATCATAAAACATAACTATTATGTGGGTAGAACTTGCAATTAAAGTATCACCATCATTATTGGAGGAAAAAATGTTTATTAAAAAAAACATGAGTTTTCCTAAATCTTAAGCGAGAGAGAGAGCGAGACAGATATTGACCTGAGGAACCCACTGATTTGAGCTTTTTAGTTCAGGAACCAGATATGAAAAAAGCATAAGGACGATTTCAGTCCCAGGCATCTTCTGGGAGAAATTCTTTAAGACTCCAGATTTTTCATCTGAGCCTTACAGCTTCCAGATTTGTGAGCAAAACAAATGAATACTTACTGCTTTAAGCTACTGTGTAGAGGTAGCTGCTAAACAGCAATTAATAATTGCACTTAAGAGGTCTTTAAAATAAATTAGTCACACCACACAAATGTTTAATATTTTATCGTGTGTGTGTGTGTGTGTGTGTGTGTGTGTGTGTGTATTCCTAGCTTTGCTTCGAATCATTTAGTACTTTAGTACATACTAAGGTTATAAAAGGGAAAGATATGGAAGAAACATATAAGCCAGTGAGTTTATAAAAGAGAATCATTTGCTCAACACATATTTATTGAGCATCTACTATATGCTGGATAATTTTCTAGGCTCTAAGACTGCATCACTGCATTAGACAACAAACACAAATTCTTTGTCTCTATGATCCCGCAAGAGTGTAGGGGCACAGGGAAAATCCCCCCATTCGTCTGTATTTCTCCTCAGCTAGTCGAACAAATTAACCTTAGATTAGTAAGAGAAAAAATATAACAACATACCTATAGATAATTTATATGACTATAAATTCTAAAGTGAATGAGACAGATCAATGATTTATAGCATAAGCTAAGAAAAGGGTAGGGGGCTGGGGCATCAAAGAGAGAGGAGGTGGGGGCGGTTTTCACATGCAGTAAATAACTTCATATAACAAAACCTAGCATCTAGATGTTTGCCCTGCTTTAAGATAGGTTTCCCTGATAAAAAAGCTTATTTCTGGAGATGAACCTATATCTAGGTGAACTTTATTCTTTAAGACAATGACAACCAATTCTCACAACCCTCAGGGCCTCAATTAACTTTATCTCTGCAATACCAAACAAGATGATAAATACTGAGGAACAAAACAACTACTCTGGAGATCTTTGGCAAAAGTCTAGTGAAGATTTTTGGGAAAATCAATCCTTAAGAGAAACAAGCAAAAATAAATATGCATAAAATAATTTCAGATAGTTGTGTCATAAGAAGAAACAAATTATGCAAGGGCATTAGGGATAGGCTAATTAAGATGGGACAATAAGGGAAGATATTACCCAGAGGATAGTATTTGAAAATTAACATTTCAGGCCAAAGGAACAAAAAATATCTAAGTCTTGAATGGTGAAAAAGTGAAAAAATGATAATGAGTAAAGAATGAGTCAAGAAGAGAGTGACAAAAATGACAATAAGGAATTTGAATTACATTGAGGTGATATGGGAATATGGGAGGAATCTGATAAGGAGAATGAGATAATTCCAATTCCTGGCTCTTTCATGAACTGCAGAGCTGGCTTGCTGTTGCCAAAAAATCAATACCCTCTATTCATGGCTACATAACAAGAATGTATTTTCCAGCTTTAAATTCATTGGTTATAATAATGGATCTAATTTCTAGACAATGGAATGTTACTGGAACTAAATATATCTGGATACAATTTGTCCATGTTTGCTCATTCAAGCTCCTCCCTACTTTCATCTCATGGTGATGGAGAAAATACTCAGAGAAACAAACCTTAGCAGTAACAGATTGCAGATGGCAGCAAAATCATCATCCTAGGTTCCTGAAAGACAGCATGAAGCAGATTCTCTACCTATACCCTCCCCTCCCACCACCTATACACATACTACCTCCACAACCACCAGAAATGGCAGTATCAATTAGGAAATAGCCTGAAATATTTGATAAACAAAATCTAAGGTATTTTTGTATTGAGTCATTACGTACATGGGTCTGTTAATCTAGTCTAATCTACATTATCTAATAAAGTAGATAAGCAGGCTCTTCTAAATAAGGGGCTAGAATGGAAAGGAAATAAATGGAAAGTATATTTTCATCAACTAGGAGAGATACACTAATAGTTTATACAAGGATGGTAATAGTGAAGGTAGCAAAATACAGAGTATATTTTGAAGAGCCAAAGTGGCTTGGTGATACATCAAATTTAAGAATGTCTGCTAGAAATTTTGAAAATTCTTCTAATCCTTCTATATTCTTATGAAGCTAGATGATAGAATAGACTTTATCTGACTTACATTTGATGAGGGCTACAATTCCACAATGAGTGAAAACTGATTTCCTCATGCAGAATTTTCAAAAGATGTGTAAGCTTATGATTCTTGTACTTCATAGATAATTAGGTGCAGAAAAAGAGCTACAAATCATATTTTATTAGAAAAAACACAGAAGAAAATTGCATGGACTTCCCATGGGACCAGTAAGAACCCTGAAAGAATTTCCCTGAAATGGTGCCTGGTATATGTGACCAATCTAAAGCCTCCATGGCAATAGGACAGAGGTGGCTACACTGAAATGTGTGCACTCTCATGGAATTTATCAGTAAGCATTTCCACTAAATGATATGAGTCACACAGGGAAGGTGAGGTAAACTGAACTGGTCTTGGACTTTATTCAATTAGTAGTCTAGAGGTGAGAAAGAGAGAGAGATCCTCACAGAAAGGAGTAGGGGGTGGGGTGGAGCACAAAATATTAGGGGATTTGGCACATAATGGAATATTGGGAGATTTCATTGGAAATTTTCATGGGAAAATTTTCACTGATGCAATCTCTTTCAGACAGAGGAATCTCCCAAAAGTCCATTAAAGTAATACACAGGAAAAATAAAAAATTACAGAAAAATCTTCCCCTACTCTGCCCCAATCTAAGGAGGTGAGAATCTTGCTGTCAGGTGAGGTGTGGGTGAGGCGGAGAGGTGGATGAATAACAGAGAGGAAGAAGTCAAGCAAACCACAGTCCTCTTTTCTACCTGCTGGTCTCCAGCTCAGGATGAACCCAGGCTAGAGTGGGGACAAAATGCTGCATTAAATTAAATTTGGAGTTGTATTACTATTTTGCATCATGCATCCAAAACACTGAAGTATATATGTGTGCTTGTGATCTGAATGTGTTGTAGGATTCTCTATTTCTAAGAATGGAAGAAGGGTCATGGTGTCTACGTGACTTTTCTTAAATTTAAAGAGACCCCAGGACACTAAAATACAATAATGTCTCTAACATTTTATGAGTCATGCTTCTTTGACACAGTTGTTCAGTTTATGACAGAAGATAAACGTAGGCATTTCTAAATACAGTGAATCACAACAGAAAAGTTTACATGAATGACATATCATCTAACAGGAATATGGAAAGCTGAGACCACCCAATACGTGACTAGGTAATCAATATAATTTTATTACCAAAAGTAGTAAGCAACTGCTTCTCTCCTCACTTGGGAGAAATGTGGCCCAATCACTACAATTTCTTAAAGGTTCACAAGAAAAGGTATTCCTGCTATATTTGCAAATGTTATATTAAACATGAGATGTCTCTTTAGTTTTGAGCTTATTTTCTACATGGAATGCTATATACATTATTTACTTTAAAATGCTCTATGTTAAAGAAAATCAAATGATTAGTTTGAAATGTGTTCTAGAGTTTCATTCCTGTCACTCCCTGCACTCTCATTTCTTCTACGGACAGTCTCAATTGGAAATTCTATGCACAGAATAGTCTTGTGCTTGTTCAGAAAATCTGGTCTGTGGATCCTGATTTGATTATAGAAAAGAATGGTGAGGGGATAAATGTAGAGTATACTTTTGTTGTATCCATGATACATTAATCTAAGACACTCAAAGGTCTACAAATTCTGAAGACCTGAAAATAATTTCTTTGATATAATAAAAAGAAAACCATTTTTCCTTAACTGAATTTCTTGGTCTCAGTGCAAGAAATCAGATGCTTCACATTATTGTAGTAGTTTTTCTCCCCACAGTTAATCTAGGAAATATTAACCAAGGCTATTTCTATATTCAATAAGAAGATATACAAAATTGATTTTGTGAATTATGTGAATACCACTGCTGAGAAGTTCCACTGGTGATATAATGACTATGTAAATGCACACTTCAGATTAATTAAAATCATAAAGAATATAAATTGGGAAAATACATTTCTAGGACTTCATTTATTTTAGGTCATTTGTGTCAAAGTTGTAAACTGTCCTTTATAATAACACTGAAGAAAACTGCAAGATTAAATGAGGGGAGCAAATCATTGCATGAACATAGATTTGCTGTGAGTTAGTCCTTTATAGAAGGTACCTGGGAAACACAGACATTTCATACTGGACATTTTGCCAATTTTACACAGATTCAATATAGTTACAAATTTAAGGAATTATTTTTCTCTAGTGAGTTCCTTTCCATGATAAAATAATAGAACAAAAGATTCTAAAACTCATCCATTATTCTTAAGAATAGGTTTTGTAATGTTTTAACTAATCTCTCAATTATTACAGCAAGACTTGCTAGCAGCATTTTATAACTTCTTGGGAAAGCAATTATTTCAAAGCAAACAAATAAAAAGCAGAAAAAACTAAATGCTGGTGGTTTCAGATTAGAGTGGAGAGAGACAAGAATCTAATCACTCACTGTGACAAGGTTTAGGAGAAGTTCCATTTCATACATGCTGATATTTAAAATAAAAATGTTAAGATACTTTCATTAGTGAGTTCTGTTTTTTAAATTTATTTCTCTCTATTCTTGTTTTCCTTTTAGAACTATAAACCCCCTTGAAGGTAGTAATTGAGTCACTGATCTTTGTAGTTATCCCATGTATCATTTACAAATTGTTGCATTATTAGCATATAGCAATTGTCCACAGTAATTTCTTAAACTAAATCACTAAAAGATAACATCTCATAAATCACAATGATTAATTTAAAACACCTATTTATCTTTTTTCTCTTTTAAAATAAAGCAGTATCTTGCAGTTAATAGGGTCTCACAGTTGCTATCACTAGTTAGGCACAGCATTGATGATCTGGCTTGGAAAAAAAACAAAGAGAAAATATTTCTCTATAATTCTACAATACAAATATTCTTAATGGCAAAGAAAGAGGTATAGAAAATGATGGTCATCAAAGGCTGGAGTGAAAATTAAATTAGAAGTTGTGTTGGTTCTGAATGTAAAGTTTAAGTAATAGTCTAATCAATTACCTTTTATTTCATTTTTATGTATGCTAATGGATGTTATATGATTTAAAAGAAGTACCAATAAATCTAGAAGAGTTGTTTCAACAAAATTCTATTCCATAAGAAAACATGTTGCCTGTTAATTGATATGTTTTATTTTGTAGTGATACATAAAATAACGGTACATTTTCAGCTAGTAAATAGCATATGGCTTACAATTTTGTGGCAGAGTGTACACTATTCATAGTGCCTTTATTTAGACTACAATACCCTGTCATAATTTGAATACAGTATATTTTTGGTCAAGTAACTTATTTCTGATAGCTTGGATAGTAACAGATAAGTATGGTCACTAAAACTACCACCAAATCACAGACACTAATCTTAATATACTCAATTATAATTGATTCTATGTAATATCCATTGTGAAAAATATTTATTTTTTGCAGAAGAATCCTCTTGGATATATAAACATGTATTTAATTTAACTTTAGAGGCATAGTGTCTAGCCTCATTCCCAGGTCAGGACCATGTCAAGGGAAGTGAGACATGAAGAAGCATATAGTCTTCTTGTGCATCATTTGCATCCTCTTAAAGGGAGGGAGGGCAGCTACAAGCACACTAGCTGGGAGCCACAATAGAACATCATAGCTACTTTGGACTTAATGGTCCACATTCCACATCAATTCCTCAAACTTTTCCCTTACTTTTTCTGACTTTTCCATATTTCCATAATCTCAGTCTGTAAAAACTCTACCAAATCTATAAACTTAATGCAGATGTCCTTAGCTCTCCCTAATAACCTCAACCAGAAGTTTCCACAGCTTTTGCTTAAGATCGCCAAGCCCTGTATATATGACATTAGTGTATTTCATTTTCACTATATGACAGTAATGGAAAATGTTTAATAAATACCTGTATAATCCCAAAACAGAAAATTCTAATTGAAATTGGAATTCAATGAAAATTTGTGAACACTGAATCACTAAATTATTGAACACTCTATAACAATAGTTCTTGCTATATGGTATATTTGTACTTAATTATATTTTTAATAAGAACATATTATAAAGAACTCTTGTGTGGTATCATTAAGACTATGTTATGAAAATTATTCAACACATATATAGGCATTTTGTGAAGATTTAGGGATATTAGGGTCTATTTATGATTAGAAATCAGTCATAATTTTAAGCGACTATCAATATGTTATATACATACATAATATTTAAGGACATATTTTTATATCAAACATTTTAGTTTTGTCATTGTCTGGCTAACCCAGAAACCTATCTAGCATAATTCTCTAGGCAAACTTACCTCTTACAATGATGTTGGTGGATTTTTTTGCAGGATTTCCCACATTATTATTGGCAATGCAGCTGTAAGTGCCAGCATCATCTGAGGTGATGGCAGGTATGGTCAATGTTCCTCCTTTCAAAACAGTCTTTTCAGGCAGAGTCCCAAAGGATCTGACCCAGGTGAGAGAGGGTGCAGGCTCTCCTCCTGTCGTAATACATACTAATGTTATGGCCTCTCCAGGATTTACAACTATAGGATCATCCACCAAGAGTTTAATTGACGGAGAGGCTAAAAGACACAAACAAAAAAACATGTATCTATTTAGATCTACTATAGCTAGAATTCAACAGCATGTGTTACATTTATTAAAACAATTGAAACAATCTGGCAAAATCATATTGTTTTAATCAAATTTAAACCAAAGTTAATTGCTCTATATTTTAATTACATAGTATAAGCCTGTAGAACTATAACAAGAATCTTACATATAAGAAGAGAATTAAAATTTATGTATTCTTGGATTACTGTCTCAAAATTAGAATAAGAGGAATTAAAGTTTTAAAACAAAATCCCTCTCTCTTTTAATGCTGACAATCACCATTTGTTTTTGTCATTCCATGTATAAATATGGCAGCTGTGTAGTACTTGTATTTTTTTGGTGAGCTTAGTTAGTTAATGTTTGGATCATTCTGAGTGAAATAACAAAACTTTTGCAAACTGAATACAACTGAGTAGAAGAGAAACACACATCACTTCAGTCTTTCACCAAGCAGTGTGCCTGGTTTCTGATCTCAAAAGGTATAACAAAATCATCTAATTCTAATTCAGTCCCTGTATTTCATCTCTAACCTCTACATTCACTAAGGTCTAGGCAGTAAGATCTCCTAACAACTGTTCTAAAATTTAGAAATAGACAAATAAGAGCTCAAACATGTCACCAAAATATACCTGTTCCCACTATAATGCTTGGACTATATTTGCTATCTTTCAGGTTAATAAAATATGAAGATAAATATCCATTCAATGAAATATCTGTGCCACAGACTTTTCATCAAATACTCAAAATAGACATTGCACAACTATGTTCACAGACAACACTTTCCCCCCCTGCTTACACTGCAGTTCTGGCCTACATAATGCAACTTTAAATAAAAACGGGGAAATGCATTAAGCTGGTGTTTTGAGTTCACACATTCTGAAATATTTTATGTCAAAGTTAAAACTGCATTGTATGACATTAATCCACATTAGAAACACTTAGACTGTTCTATTGCACTATCTCTGTTCGCTTAGATATTAACTTTAGATTTAGAATAAAAGGCAAACTCCTTGTCTGGTAATATAGTCTACCTTCTCTAAAAAAAAAAAAAAAAAAAAAAAAAAAACCAGGAGAAAGTAAGAAATTCCTTAATACTATTATAGTTCTGTGGGAAAGGCATGGAATACTGGGACAACCTTTTTTGACATCACTGTATCACTGTATCATGCTAGCCCTTCTAACTTCATTTAAAATAATGTGGAAGTTTATTTATTTAATGGTCTTTTTGAGAAGATGAATTAAATGATAGAGATTTATGGTTAAAGTAGCTTGGGAAATGTACACTGTGAAAATAATATGCAAGGCACTGAGTTTGGTAGCAAATAAAGTATCTCAAAAAGTTGATAATATCAAATTCATGGAAGATATTACTAATTAAATATTTTGAAAGTCGATATTATACATACATTTTAAAATATTATCATGAAAAACTAAAAGAGATTCCTATAGCCCAATTTGAGCAAAATTGTATCATCTTACAAAATCATTTAGTTAAAATATATAGTTTCCAACATTTATAGTATAATAAAAATACAGTTGTTGATTTTTATCAGATTTTAGTCAAATTAAAACTCCCAAGGCCCATGGGTCATCCACAGCATATGTTTGAACTATGAAAACACACAACAGTGACATTGATTCATGATATATTTACCCCTAAAATTGACTTGTACAAAAATGAGCTGCTTTTTCTATTAGATACATGATATTGAAAGAGAAAAACTTAAGAGAATTTCAAAGCTCATAAAAGAATACATATATAAGAATACCACTGTTTTATCTATAATGTATTGTATAGCTATATTCAATCTTATTAAAATGCTATCTTTTTTGCAAATATGAACTCAAAACAGTGTTGTCCAGTCTCATTTTATTGAAGATGGCATTCAGTTTCTGTGATTATCTTTGACATTAAAAAGAGCTAATTATTTCAAGACTTTAAGAATATTCATATATATGTTTTAGTATAAAAATTTCTAGATTTAAATCTTCAAAAGATAAAGCTAAAATTATTGCTAACTTTGTTCTAGTATCTTACTTTTGATTCTATAAATATAAGCTTTTTAGAATATGAAGCTTTTCTTAAGAATATTTAAGAACATAAGAATTCATAAAGCTTCAGTATAAAACATGCCCTAAAGAAAAGAATTAAAACAGGAAAAGCATAAAATGCTTTTGTCTATTATAAAAATATGTGATTTTTAAGAAGTGTTCTGATACTAGGCGGATCCTTTGTTAATCTGGGGTATGTAAAACAGTAATGCAAAATAGTCCCTTCCTATAAGCTTCCATACACTCCTACTCTATATTTCCTCTTTTCTATCACATCGAATAACATTTACCAGTACATTATCATCTTTCAGCCAGAGGTAAAGTGTCATGACTGCATTATCTGAAGTATGGTGTGATGGTTGAGTGTTAAGAGTACAAATTCTGGAGTAAGATTCACGGGTTCAAATATTTACACTGCTGTTAT
This sequence comes from Solenodon paradoxus, assembly GCA_004363575.1. Classification (NCBI taxonomy): domain Eukaryota; kingdom Metazoa; phylum Chordata; class Mammalia; order Eulipotyphla; family Solenodontidae; genus Solenodon; species Solenodon paradoxus. The sequence goes on from RJWH01000027.1 coordinate 395,601, forward strand.
TTAATTACTGTGTGAACTTGGGCAAGTTTTTTTACTCTGGAGTACATTCATTTCCCATTGTTTAAAGACGGAAAATAATTGCTAACTGTTGTATAGCATGGGGATGATTTAGATTGTGCAAAGTGCTTACATAATGCCTAGTGTAAAATATGCACAAGAAGTACTTTCTTTTGTCATTATCCTTATTACTAACTCATAACCTGGTTTGGTGCTTGGCACACAGTAGGTATTTAATGAATAAGTGAGGCAAATTAATACCTGGACAAATGAACAAATTAGTTATGAGTATGAAAGCATAGTCATTATAAAATGAAATATTCTATTTTACTCTATAGAACTTTAATAGCTACAATAAATATTAAAAAATATCTTTCAGAAAGGAACTCTTCCCATGTTTCCCTCAGCTTTTTCCTCCATGGAAAACAAAGAGGATAGTTTTCTTAGACTGTAATAGATACTTTAGTGAGTCCCAGACAGGATCAAATGTTTAAGTATCCAAGAGAGTTTCAATTCCTAGTGTGACTGGATGGATAGACAATAACATAGTGAGTCTCATGGGAAAAGACCCAAGCCTTGGGGAAACAGTTCCTAGTCCCAAAATGATGGAATGAGAGGAACATAAAGACAGACAAGAACTGAATGTACTAAGATGATAGAACTTGAGAGATGTCACAGGTGATACATGCCTATCTAAAGATTCAGACCTCACTCATCAAGACCCTTGTATAACATGGTAGCCCCAGAATTTAAAGACAATCTAGTAGAAACAGGAACTCCACAATAATGGAGATAAAATTTCTCAAAATTACATCATCATAGGTGGTTGAATTAAAATGGAGGATTATAAAATAATAAAAATGATGTAGCTCTTTCAAACCTGAGTTTGTAGACTGGAACTTATGCCCACTACAAATTTTATTTGTTATTTCCTCATAAGTCATCTGAATATGTGATGCAAATATTTAGATTGGGTTAATTAAGAATATATTCTGTAGGAAGAAAATACTATTTTAACATAGGTCAATGACTTCCTCAGTGTTTTTACTTTTATCTTTTTTTTGTTTTTACTATTACCTAGCATAATATTTTGTTGATGATAAACAGGATTTTTAAAAAAGTGACTTGGCAGCTAAGTCTGTGGCATCCAGTTGGTGCAGTAAACACACATCCCAAGGACTCAGGTTCCCAACTTAAGGTCATGAAAATCAATCAAGATGTACAACTAAATAAAAAACAAATGCTTATTACTGCTTGTTCTTCCTGCCTACCATGTATTTGCCTTCATTCCTGCATATACCTTTCCTTAAAAACAAAACAAAAGAAAACAACATCAAAAGCACTTTGCAATGCTAGTCATCTGTATATTTTTTGAGACTTTGGTCCTCTATGGATGCGAGAATTTTAATTTTTAAAAATGTGCTTAGGTTTCCAATTCAGACTCTGATAAATTGACATAAAACTATTAACTACTGTATAAAGCTGCCAGTTGCCTTTAGTTAGAATAATCTTAGATATGTACTTTATTTCATGTAGTATTAGAAAGTAACTTGACTCAGGAAAAATCACAGGAAGGAGAAAAATATAAAGCCAGAATGAACTTCAATAAAACAAAAATTCTAGCTGGGATGGTGTATCTCAAAATCAGGTCCTGATGCAAGTACCTAAAGTGGGTGGAGAACTCAGGAAGTATATTGAAGAAACAGAGAAGAGAGATAGAAAAGGGAGAAAACCCAGAAAGGAACACTAATGAAGGGATCTGTCATCATGGGAAAGTCAGCTCCCTAATGCTGGAACTCCCAAGAAATCACACAGACTACACCTTAGAACTCTACCTCTGAAGAAGATGCTGGCTGGGTATTCATTAACCAGTTCCCATCCTAATTAGTTGAGAATTATTCTGTGGGTCTTAACTTCCCATGCCATAATGAATATGTTCCTGAGAAAGTCCTGAGATAGAAGGATATTGAGTGTGGAATCTGACCTAAAATTTCTCTAGTAATCTATGGAATGGGTTAAGAGCACTTTCAGTGTCTGCTAGGACAATCTTTCCATATAATTAAATGATCAACAGTTAGCTATATGGAGATAATGTGAAAAAAGATAAAGAAAGAATAAGGAACACATGAGTGGTCAGTGGTTGTACCTTTATCCATCAAGATACAGACACAAAATGAAATAGATGAGAGTGAGGTATGAATTAAGAAAAAAGGGATGCAAATAAGTGATTTACTTTCTGTATCTGTTCTTTGACCACACATTTTTAATTGCAGAAAATATACACATGCTATACCAACTAAGTCTAACTGCTATGTGGAACGATAGACTTAAAGTATGCTTTCAAACTCAAGGACTGAAAATACTTGGTAGAACTAATCATTTCACTGAATTACAGATATCACTGTAATTTCATAAACTAATTGAAATCCATTTTCAACAAAGATGTAATTAAAATACAGGCATCAGTGAGAAAAAATTTCAGAAAATAAAAATAATGGGACATAATAGAATAATAATTTATTCATTCATTTGGGGTCATAATTAAAATATTATCATGATTCGCATACTAATTGAGTCTCATGAAAACCAGGAATAAAAATGATACTGAATCCAAGATGGAGCAATGTTTGAAATAGTATTTAAAAAAAAATCTCTAAAGCAGGAGAGACTTTGCTATAAGATATTGAAGACAACATATACTTTTCATTATTTTAACTTTCACAGGACATTCCTTGAAATGATTGAGAAGACAGAGGAGGTATGTTACTTCTTGGAAAATTACATACATTTCCTAGAAGAAACCTAATTCACAATATCATAGGTTCAAACAAAGAGTTCTCTACCTGGACTTTGATTATTTGTTTTAGTATTATTATTGCTAGCAATGGGCATCTAGAGGTATTGCTTATTTGTGGTAGTACAACATATTTCAAAGCACTTATTCATTATTGATTCAAAATATTTTAGTACCTTCTCTGAAATATGCTCTATGATAGACACTTGGAATGTACAAATGGCCAAATAGCCAATGAATCCCTGGACTCAGAAGCTGATATTTTAGTAAGAACAGATCCAGCCCTCTCCCTCTTACTGTCATTGTTAGGTAACTTACATATTTTCATCAACTGCCTGCTCTCTGAAGCCAGCTGCATTACGATCCTGACTAGCATGCGTAGGTCCTTAGAGTACAATGAGTAAAATCTGTCAAAAGGTATTCTTCAATGAGCTGAGACTCACAAAACATAAAAAGTGCCATTTACATTCAAAACTAGTCATGATCAAGATAAAACAGGAAAATTAGAATTTATGTTCTGTCTAGGATGAGCAAAGGATAATTAAGTCAAAATAAAATCAAAAGTTTATTTCAGTCAATTAGTTATGCCAGTAGTTGGGGCATTAGTATTAAATACCAGCGGCCTGAAAAAATCTTTATAAACATCAGAAAAAGCATGATGAAGAAGGGCTTTAACAACACTTGTTCCTTGGTCAACAATCCTTTATTATTTTTCCAACAGGTGAGAGCCTGACAAAATTTGATCTCATTCTAAGTTTACAAGAAACATGTTCATCTGCTGCTACAGCAGAATTCCAGGGGTTCATCACCAGTGAAGAGACAATTCAAACAAAGCACTTCCAGCTATAGAAACTGTTTTCTATGGACTTTTCTGGTTCCTCAAGAAGTTACCAGATTTTTAGAAATAGTGCCTATTGGTGGAGATGTCATCCTCATAAGATCAGCAGAGTATTAACTTCCTAAGCCTACTGCCTGGAATTCCCTTCCAGTGCTTATCCACATAGTAAACCAGCAGTGAAGTACTTTACCATGCTCGGTGTTTAATATTAACTCTTCACTTAAGTCCTAGTTTTATCATATTCAGCATTTTTATAGTGATATTGCTGATGGCTAATTATTATTTTTAAGAAAAAAGGATCAGGGCATAATTTCCTAAAAAATACAGCCAAAGCACAGGGATTTGATTCCAAGTTTCTTGTGCGGTTGAAATTTTCTGGACTGAATTACAGAGCCATAGCATTATGGTTTACATGAGAGAAAATGACAATTTTAACTACGAACCTTGTAGTAAGTGCTGCTATACTATCATGTTGACATACCGTAAATACTAATGGTTGTTTAACACTGTTATTACAGATCTAATTCCAACAAGAGTCAATTCAAGTCTATTAAACTAGCTACACTTCTTATCTTGGGATTTCAGACATTCAGAGAACATTTAAATATACTGCTGCTATGTTCTAGGATAATGCTGCTCCATGATAAGAAAGGCATTTATTTTTTGAGTAAGATAATACTGCAATGTAGCATATGTAGAGGAACTAAATAAACCACACAAAATGGAATGTTGCTTAAGAAAAGATAAAAAGTCAATAAATCCCTTTTAATACTATTTTAACATGAGATAAAAATTGACTGAATCACCTCTGAATTCAATTCCTCTCTACACATAAGAAATGCATACCAAAAGGTCCTGCCAATATTTTATTTCTCACAACTACTTAAAATAGAGTTTTCACATTCTAGTTCTGATATTTTCAATATATGTCTTGATAAATCCATATTTCCCAATTTTGCATGACTAATGTGAGCTGCTGAAATATCTTGCAGAGGAAGTAAATACCATGTTTTCAATGGTAAATTATTTTTTCAAGTTATTAATATTTGTATGTATTGATTCACCTATTTAACTCTATAATGACTTCAGGATTAAATTCATACTACAGAGGTTTAACTTTCACATTGTATATAATAATGCTTTTCAAAACCTATATTCATATTTAACAAATTGCTTAAACATACAAAACTGTTAAGCAATGCAGATCACCGCATATTCATTCAATTTTCAGGTTCCTTGAAACGTTGTATCATATTTTGGTACAGCCCATAGTGTCATAATTCTAAATAAATATCACATCAGATTGCTTTATACTCATGGTTGTAAAATAAAAAAAAATGAATATTACAATTTTCATCAGGTCAAGCTAAATGTAAAGTTGAAAGACAATATGCAGTAAATAAGACAGGACTTTAGTTATATGGAAACTTGAGCAAACTCAAGAGAATTAGAAAGACATAAGAATAAAGGACTTAGCTTATTTTCCTTTGTTTATTCTTTCTAGGCAGCAGTCTTGTTGGATTCAATTCCAGAGAAATTTAACAAGAACATATTTATATTGCTTGTTTTTCCAATAGTTTTGTTCATTTATTTTCTGTTGTGCCTATTTTTTCTCTCTTCATAGTGGAAATACATATTTTAATTTGCACTTAATATGCTACAGTCATTTTGAAGAAATCTATTATCTAGTGTCATATGTTAAGTGGAACTTTGCGAAACTGCTTACATTATGCCATTTTAGAAGCAAAAAATCTTTATGTAAAACAAAGCAAACTGTAGTGCTGCATGTCGCTAAAGAGAAAGAATATGAACTCATAGCACTTTGCTTGACTGACCAAATATTCTGCTTTTTCCTTGGCTGAGCACAATGTTGCAATTCCAAATCAAAGTGAAAACTTAAAGAATAGATTCATGCAACTGTCATATATATTTATGACAAAATGATATACCTAGTTTCTTGATAATTTCCATTTTTTCATATCAGGGTAATAGGTATCATTTATAGAACAAGAGGACAGGGTTGCTATCAATAAATTCTTATTATACAATGCATCTATCAGAAATCAATACTGCTGACTCATTGCACATTCAATGGAGAAAGTATGATTGAAAGATGCAGTCAATAACACTCAAAAATACAATATAGCAGCTAAAGCAGAGTGACTAATAGGAGCTGACATAAAGAAATACTGTTCAAAACATAAACTAAAGCATATTATTAAACAATTGGATATACCTATTTTTCTATGGCAACAGAATAGTAGCAAGTAATTCAAGAAGGGTATGCTACTAGAAAAAAAATGGCTCTTAAAACAGATTTTGTAGAAAATGAAAATTGAAGAAACAGTAGAAATCTTTGAAATGCTTTTGAAATAATTGCAAGAGCAAATCAAAAGTACAGACCATGTCTGGACTTAACAGTCAATAGCTTGATTGTAATGCCCATCTGATACTCTGCTTGTTCATTATTTCCCAGCCTAGCAACCGCCTCCCCTTTCCACTCCCTTTAAAAATACACTAGATACCCTACTGTTACTAGATGAACTGCCATATGGACTCTCTGTTTTTTAAAATTTAATTAAAGTCCTTATGTATCAATATGGGTATTTTACATTATGATTATTTGTCGTTCACATAAGGTCTAAGGATGTTTAAGTAGAAAGATACCTTCAAAACAGAAAAATTTAGTATATGGTTTTCACAGTAATATATATTTATTTCATTATATTAATTTGTCGAAGATATAAACACAGATTTATGGTTTACCCAAAGGAAAGATGATTGCACTTTGCTTGTTCTTTAAATTGAAAAACAAAGCAAAACAAAACTCTTTGATCAGATAACAACCAACTTGTATTTTCTGAATTTTTTTCAGTTATATTGACCTGGTAATGATTGAAATGCTTAATTTAAGAAAAGACAAGAACATATCTAGATTTCTTTATTATAGAGGTTAATATAAGATATTAGAAAAAGGCTTTGAAAAAATCCACCAAGACCATATTAGTAATATGATAATTTGTATAGAAAGACAAAATATTTGATATTTATTTATTTCTCTTACTGAGAAAATATGAAATTTATATATTTTCAAATAAATAAAAATGAAGAACAAAACCAAAGGCTAAATGGAATTTTGTAAATCTTAATTGTTTTTGTTTTTTACAAAAGTTATTTTTTCAATACAAAAACCTCTTCTATCATAAAATGAAAAGCCTGTTATTTGCCAGACCCTTTCAATATAATCTCATTTAACCTTCACAACATGCATAATAAGGTAAGAGTCTATGAGATGCTCTTAAATGCCTTCAAGATTGACGAACAGTGACCAAGAGTACATCTTCTCTTAAGAGAGATTAAAACCTCCCTGCCAGTGACTCTTACATAGGGATTACTGAGTGCAAAATATTTACAAAAATTTCCTCAAACAAGTGCATTAGGTTCAGAGATACTTGCTTGTTAACTTTTCTTCAATACTAACTTAAGTCCATGCATAACAATAAAACAAAACAATGGGGTATAATTCTTTGCTAATTCTGTAAGATGAAATCTTGCTTGCAGGAACCTCTGGGTTGAAAGGTAGCTATATATGCTTAAGTTGTATCTACTTTGCAGTTACCTTATTTAAGTTTTTGTTGTTATTGATGGTATTTTGTTAAATAAAAGATGACACCCTTAAGTGAATGTCTTCTTCCTTGAATACCACCTCAGAGCACATTATCAACATGACTTTATAGAAAAGTAAATTCAAAGAGTTGAAGGGATTATTCACATCACTGTTCAGTGAAAATAACCAAGATCCAGATCAACTTCCAGATGGTGACTCAATAGGATGCACTTTCAGGTCACTCCCCACTGACACAAAAAAAACCCAAAAACAAAAAAAGTTACCTATTTTCTCCTGAGAAAATCACCAAGAAAATGACTGGCACTTCAGCTGAAAACAGAACAGCTAAAGACTAATGGTGGGTAAGGACACCCAGCACGGTTCCACAGTTGCAGGTTTGGATTTGGGAGGGAGCTCATGATTCTCCATAGTTGTGGAGGCTAGGGATTTCGGGACCAATTGCAGAGTCAACTAAGGCGGGCCCAGTGGGGCTGAGACGCAGAGTCATGGAGGGCCAACTTGGGAGGGGGTGAAAGGAGAGCCAGCGGACCGGAGGCTGAGATGGAGCCCGCATGGTGAAATTGCACTGGACGTGGTCATAACCAGAAATCAGCCATATCAAACCCCTCCCACAACCATTTCACACCGGAACCTGGGGTCCACCCACCGGAAATCCCACCCATCAAATGCCCCAGCCCCTGGATTCCAGTGAGAAGGCAGTCCCAAACCTCAATGATACCCATTAGTGTCACCTTGTGGTAAAGAGGAAACTGCAGCCTGATTTCCAATCCTAAGAAAGTCAAACAATGCCATAGAAACCGAACCCTCAGAAATACAAACAGAATGCCGAGTAGAACTAAAGCACAGAGAAATATAAGTGAGCTAATGGATCCAATCAAAAAACTCAGGGAAAAAATCTGAATAGAGCAGAAATATGTAAATTTCCTAAAGAGAAATTTAGGGTAACGGTGATTAACATACTGAAGAGAATCCGGAAATCATAGAGGCAGTAAAGGCGAATGTCAGGAAGCAAAAAGAATTAAAACAAGACATCAGACAGGTAAGAGACAACATGGCTGAATTAAAGAACTCAATAGAGGGGCTCAACAATAGGATGGATGATGCTTCCAGTAGAATCAGTGATCTGGAAGATAGGACAGAGAAGCTCAATCAAGCAAACCAGCAAAAAGATTAAAAAATTCAAAGAATTGAGCACAAGATTCAAGACCTCTGGGATATCATCAAAATGAACAACGTTCACATCATAGGGGTCCCAGAGGAAGAGAGAGAAAAAGGGACAAAAACCATATTCGGAAAAACAATAGATGAGAACAACCCTAATCTGAAGAATGAAGCAAGCCTCTAGATCCAGGAAGCTCAAACAGTTCCCAATAAAGAAATCCAAACAGAAATATACCGAGACACATTGTCGCAACAATGACAAAAATGCAAGATAAATAAATTATTTTAAAAGCAGCCAGAGAAAAACGTGTCACATACAGAGGAGACCCCATAAGATTACCAGCGAACTTCTCAAATGAAACTCTGCAGGCAAGAAGGGAATGGCATAATATATTCAAAGTGCTGAAAGAAAAGGATTTTCAACTCCGGATACTATATCTAGCAAGATTATCATTCAGAACTGAAAGACTCAAATGAAGAATCTTCTTCATATTAACACAATGTTAACTTTTTTTCAATTTTTCTTATAAACCATTGTCAATTTCACAAAATATTTTATATTTTTGTTAAATATTTTCTACCAGTAACAGTTTAGATACCAATATTTCTAGGCATTTATTTCTACAATAAGCATTTATTTCTATAGATTTTCTGGGAAATATCATCATTCAATATACCCACTGATAAATGTACTTCATAAAATGATTATGAACTTGTTTTAACATTAGCCATCAATAGTTGAAACTACACACTATATCCTAGCAACAAAATCTAAGATTCTTTTCATAATCTCACAGTAATTTCTCAAAATAATTTTATCCATTCTTTCTAATACTTAGGTTATCAATCTCACTATAACTATTTTTATTGGAGTAACTTTTATTCTATACATTGTATGTATAATGTATAGATAAATAAACTCATATGTATAGGTTCCCCATTCCTCAGATATATGTCAGCACATGCTGCCCTAAGCCAAATCACCAAGTTTTCTTCACCATTGTCCTATTTACTTTGCCACCACTACTTCCTGCCATCCCATTCCCTATTAGTAACCTCAGTTCTATTGCAAGTGTATAATGGTTGGCTTTGTTTCATTGTTTCTTTGTTTTTCCTATCCACATTCCACCTATGAAGGTGATCATCTGGTATCTATCTTTCTCATTTTGACTTGTTTCACTTAGCTTTATCCCCTCTATATTCATCCATGCTGATTCAAATAACAGGATTTAATCTCTTCCAGGGCTGGTGTCCTTATAAGAGGTTGAAGAAACACTGGAACTCACTCTTATTCTCTGATAGAAAAAAGGTCAAAGTGAGGAGGCCAAGGAAGAGCAGCCAGTCTCACCAAAAATTTTATGAAAGCAAAATTAATTGTGGAACAAATATAACTCCAAAAAATACCAAAAGTTAGTGTTAAAAGGAATTATCAAATGCTTATTTTGAGGTCAATAGCAACCTAAAAAAATTGTGAGATAAAGTATAAAAGAGTTTAACAGGCTATTTTGTTTGCTCAGTCTATATACAGTGTACTTTAATCTGAAAAATAAAGACTAGAGCAAAAAATTAAAAGTGTTTCTGTGCTTCGCATAGAATAAGAAGACAAGTCTTTTCTAAGTTGAAATTCTTAAAAAAAAAAATAAAAAATAAAAAAATAAATCTCAGAAAAAAAGCCAAACAGTGCTTTAAAAGACCTCAGGAACTGGAAGGCCTATCGTATCTTGTGGTAATCTTTCAGCTTATGAAGTCCTTATTTATATCTAATAAAGCATTCTGGCTCAGATTTAGTTTATTTTTCTGGATCCACAAAAATTTTTAATATCTTGTCAGTTTCCTACATAAAATAACTTTTCAAACACTGGGATTAAACTTGTCCCTACCCCTTATTAACTGTGTGGTATTGGTAAATAATAAAATGATATGTTTCTAAGCACAACATATTCAGTATCACTTAACTGTCCTTCTTAGTCTTTAAAATTATTCTGTTTGTTGATTTAGTTTATTCTTAAAAAACTCTATGAATATACTTTAAGTGTTATAGCCAGTGTGTTATGTGCCAAATGCTATGAAAAGATGCAATGAAAACAAAAAATCCACTTGCTTAGCTACCATAGTTATAAACTGAAATAAAGGACATTAAATACACTTAAAATTAATAAAGCACTGCTCAAATATAAGGTTGCAACATAAGTAATGATATTATATGATTTTATCTTTCCTCACTCTAATACAATACCTTTACCCACCCCCTGGAGCCTACTTCGATTTTATCTATGAATTATATATATTCTAAAAATATAATACAAAAACTAAAAATTATTTATAATAGTTCACAAAATATTTTATGACAAGAACTACATAATCACACCCAGTTCTTAGATGCCAATCTGTGATTTTTATTTAATACCATATTCGTCATTTTCAAATGAAATAACATTAATTTTTATATCTAAGTTTCATAAGATTTGACATTTCTCTTTTTTCTGCAAAATAGTTCCATCAAATCTTTCTCAATCTTCTTGATAAAGCTTTTTTTCTGTCCCACATTCTTCTCCTTTCCTCTAATGATTTTTAGTATATGCTTAGTAAAGCATTTCTCTAGTTTAAAATAACTTGCATTTTAGTCAATATCCATCCCTGTGTCTATAGTTGATGACCATAATAGAAATCTGGTATGTTTTTGATAAATAAATGTATGAATAAATAAAAGAGAGATTTTCATATTTTTAATAACTCAGTGAAGTGAAGTGTAAGTTGATAAATCAATGTCTGATTACACATTTTTATCTTTTAATAAAGTCCTAGGTTTAATTAATTAGTTATTTTCAGGACAAATCAATAAAACACGTTCTACACGCTTTATAAATGTCAACTCATTAATTCTTTTCTACAACTTTCTGAGTTTATGAGGAAATTGAGGCAAAGAACAGTGATGATCTTAAAGATCTAAGAGCTAATAAATGACAGAAGTAGGACTTACAGTCAGGCTCAACAAAATACACACTTTTCTTTTTTCTTTGTTAATGGAAAAAGTACTTCTAAAATTATTGTAACATAGATACTTACAAGGAAACATTTGTACTAATTACCACTGAAAGCTTCTCAAAAATAATTTCAAATTCAAACTTTAGTAAGGTGATTCTTTACATACAATCGTAGAAAAGATAGTTTGTTCACATGTTCCCCACATTCTCTATGCTTTCATTTAGTAATTTCTTCTTAATATGTCTGCAGTTTTTCTGAGGTTTATATTGCTAAACAAAGAAAAACTTATTTTGATTCAGTCTTGCTAATATTGTGACATTTTCTACAAAAATACTTTCCTAGAAACATCTAATTGAAATTACCAGTTAGTATTCTTGACTTGAAAAAGTGTAGAAAAAGGTTATGCTATTTAGCTTTGGAATAATAAAAACATTTTTAGCAAATTAGATCATAAATTTTTACATGAAGAATCTAATATTTCTCAGAATTATTTGAAGAGGATGTAGGTTTGTGATATTTATGAAAATAATATTTTAAGGAATAATAATTTGTCATTATGAAACAAACACATTACGGTGGGAATAAGTTGCAACTACATGTTATAGTGTTCATGTATCAAAAGTTTGTCAGATATCTCTGGAATAAAAAAGATGTCTTGTTCTTACATATACTATAGAAATCACTTGGTATATAAGAAAGTTAAAGAGCCTTTTTAAATATTGGTGTTATAAAGAGACATATAAGGTTCACATATTGTTCCATACCTGTTTTATTGGAAAGCCTAAATGAGACCATCTTATCAGGAATATTACATACACTCCTTACTGAAGCGATGCAGCTATAATTAGCATAGTCCTGGGGTCGAAGATTCTTTAGTTTTAAGATCTTTGTTTCACCCTGAAAATGCAGAAAAGTTTATTAGAAAAAAAAGTTAACCAAAATTAATGAATAATCATAGCATTATATTCTATTATTTATTATAAGAATATGGCAAATTGCCTATATTTAAGTAAAGTATTAAAAAAGAACACAGCATTTAAAAATACCTGGATAAAAATTTACAGACAACAATGAAAATTCATATTTTCCTTGCAAACTAGCTTCCTGTGTGTGTGGGAAGTCTATTTCTGGTGGTAGTTATGCAAATTATTATGCAAAGATCAGAACAGTGTACTTAATAAAGGAGCTTATTCAACAAACTGTGATCTATGCACATTTCCACATTAAATGTTATGAAGGAAAAGGTTTCTGAAGAAGAATCAATAAATGAAACACTGCTGGTAGACAAAGTTAATAAAGTCAAGCTAATGATAACTACATTTATATATGTAAATATTTTTTTGTGTATATCGGACAATGATGAATGACAAGTGTAAAACTATATTAAGGAAATAGTCCTGGGTATTCTTATATTATTACTGCTTTTCTTATATGTTCTGAGGTTCAAGGTCTCCCAGGTAAGTCTGCCAAATTGCAGAGGCTCAAATTGGGTGAGTGCCCAGAAATACCTTACAAACAGTTAATGAGCCAGAAAAGATCATACAAAGCAGTGAAATTGTCCACAGAATAAAAAGAACAAATAAATAACAATAAAAAGGAAAAAAATTCCTGACCAATTCCGATTAGGTGTTTTGAGATTTCTTTTTCTTCTAAAGTCATTAATGCATCTTCTCAAAATAGTTCCTCTCATAAATGACCTCATTATGGGACAGTAAAAGAGTACCCAAGGACAAAATATTTGATAAAGCAATTTTTAAAATGCTCAAAGTGCTAACTTTTTGAGATATCATCTGTATGAAACCATGTATTTATTTTATTTAAGTAGCATCACTCAAGTCCTAAACATTGCAATAATTTTGTATGTACTTGAGTACCAGAATACTTAGTAACTCAGTACATGAAGACACTGTTTATCTAAAACAACCAAACAAGCAAACAACTGCCACCCATAGGGAGGCACAGAGTTTTCAAATGTGTCATATGAACATCTTCTTCAGTTTAAATTGACATTGTGGTGAAAATTTCTTTCTTGTCAAAATTCACTCTTAAAGCAGTCACACCTTCAGCGTTTTCCTCAATGGGACAAACAACAATCCTTTAACTTATTTAGGAAAGACAGAATATTGTTCTACGCAAACAAATTGAAATATAGCTCACACATATAGTCATCGTGTTTCTAGAATATATACATATATTTATATAAAAAACATTCTCAGTATATATTACAAGGTTGTGATTTCCATTAACTATACACTATACCTACAAAAGTATATTTAGAAGATACAGTTAACAGAAAATGTGATACTAGAAACTGCTGACTGATATTTTTGAGTGAGATGAAACATATACACATTCGACATCTGTGACTCACTTATATTTTTCCATTCTTCTTTCACCTCTCAACAGTTAATTGTTGGGATACCTTGAAGTTCTATTTTTTCCATAATTAACTTCACCTTTATACACTTTCCCGACATGAACTTACCTTGCTAATGTATTTCTACTGCAACTCTTATTTTCATGCCCACCCTCCTCAAGTCCTGTATACCTATCCTAGAATTACTCCTTAAGTTTCAGATGCATAGATGGAATTTTTATCCAATATGTCCACTATGATGTTTCACAGACACCTAAAACTCTAAAATCAAACATCATGTCTATTCTTCTAAGCCTACTACTCTTCCTTCTTTACATGTATTTCAGATTTTCAATTATTCTTATTGATATATTCAGTCTCTCCTCAGATCCTTTTATTGACCTTTAAACTGTTTAATTTCATTTATTCATTTATTTCATATTTCCTATTTATTAATATTTACCATAATGTTCTATTTTCAGTCAATAAATTCCTGATCATGCTTAGCATAGTTATGAATGCAAACAAGCATAATAACCTAATCTGAAACCAGGACTTTTTGAATATGCAAATCTGATCATTTCATTCTTCTACTTAACTTACATTAATAACTGCCCTTTAGTCTTAAAAATAAACATAACTATTAACATGATTGCATACTTCTATGATCTGCATTTTACTTTTTTCCCCAGTCTTATCTCATTCTCAGGGTGCTTTGCATACTTCCTTCTGTCATAGAACTTTTGCATAGATGGGCTCTTTATTTCTTTATGACTAACCAATTTCACTTCATTTCTTAGATCCCAATACTCCTTATTTCTAGAGGCAAACTTTTACTCATTTTTAAAGAAGGAGAAAAGGTATGAAATATATCTAATTGTGGTTTTCATTTACCTCATGATTAGTCATGAATTCATTATATATTTTAAATTATTCACCTCTTATCAGACACATGATTTTTAAATACTTTTATCCCACTCATTAGGTTGCTTTTTCATTTTGTTGTTGATTTTTCTTTCTATAGAGAAGCTCCTTAATTTGATGTATTATTGTTCATTTTTGCTTTTTTTTTTTCAAGGAAAGGTGTAGGGAGGAATGCAAAAAAAAGTAGGCAGACAAGCAGGAAGAGAGAGGAGGAAGAAACATTTTATTTTTATTTACATTTTAGTTGTTTATACTGGTTGTTTACCATCAGACTTGGGACTTGAATCCAGGGGTATGTGGTCTACATCCTTCAGAGGTACTTACTTCCTACATTTCCTTGGAAGAATTTTATGATTTCTGGCTTTACCTTTCTATATGAGTTTATTTTTATTTATAGAGTAAGAGGATGCAGCTGCATTTTTTTGTATTTGGATCTATAGCTTTCCAAACACCATTTACTGAAGAGATTGTCCATTTCTCATTCTATATTCTTGGCTCATGCTTTGTTATGTAACGTATCATATATGGATGGGTTTATTTCTGGGCCCTCTATTCTTTTCCATTAGATGCATATGTCTTTTTATGTCAATACCATATCTATTTGATTTCCATAGCTTTTTAATATAGTTTGAACAAATTATTTTAGTCTATATTTCCTGAATACTATTTGAACAGTCTACTGAAACTACATACATAGTGACGTTCTTTTGTTAAAATGCAATATTTTCTATGCTTTGATAATTCTCTGCTTATTGTTAACATTTTTGATTACTTTTGCCACTTTGACAGACCCTTTTGTATATGAAATTAAATACAAACATAGCAATTTATGCATTTCTTAGTTGTCTACCATTTCATTTTCCACATATAGTACATATTTTGTCTGCTGTCTTCTACTTATATACTTTGGTAGGATAGGATCCATTATTAGAATTTCAATTAAGTGTATGTACTTATAATTGACAAATATCTTAGCAAAATAAAATCACACTTGAAAAATAGTGCTATAACTAATAAACATTATCTTTTCCAAAATTTTCCTGTCTTTTAGGTTCAATGTTCACTACTGATTAGATCTTACACTTAAATTATTCTTCCTTCCACCTCTGGATCTATGTAGATAATCTCTCTTGGTTTTCTGATTCTCTTTGATCATTCTTCTATTCTTGTCAATTTTTGAGGTCTATTATAACACATTACCAATCTCCCCCCCAAAAAAGATGTTCTACTTCACTAACAAACAAGCTAGACTTGTCACTTACATTTCTAGATATTAATTTTTCCTCTTGAACTTCCCATGCATCAAATCTCCCATTTTTATCTAAACCTATAATAATCTATCCTCCTCACATACCCTTTGATAACTATAGAGATATTCATCAGTAGCACAGTATCATATCAAATTCAATTAGTTCTCTCACTCAACTTTTACTAAACATAATACTCATCTAAATGTTCTCTTCTGATGTTAAGTCTCCCCATAAATCACAATCAGAACTCATGTGATCATTCACCATTTCTTGTTACCTCACATTCAATAAAAGGTTTTAGATCCATTCTGAATTTTTCTTTCACAAATGATCTTTTCTTTCCAATCTTATGAAAATGATTCTTTTTTATATGTTCATCATTCTTTGATTTAATAAATATTGTTTGAGTGCTTATATTGGATAAGGTGAAGTACAGAAATCTTCATTCCAATCATTCTGCATGTTATCAAGACATTCTTTGTCATGTAACTTCCATTCTAGACAAATAAATAGATCACTTTCTTTGAAAGGACATTTCAAAATCTTTAGTCTGCATTTTGAAATTATTGTAGTGTAAGCAAAATTACATTTCCCTTATTCTTACACAGGTTCTTTATTTGCATCATTACAGTTTCATCATTAAGTTAATCTCTTTATAATTTCCATCTCTTAATAATTTATTAAGAAAATAGTCCTGCTTCATGATGAGTCTTTTTGCTTCTAACTGAATTAAAATTCAGTTCAGACAAAAAATCTGTACATATACAGTGAAGTCTTTTCTATCCTTAGTTATAAATAGATTATATTCTTTGAGAACATTTATTGTATTTTTATATTATGACAGCTACTTATAACTCATTACTTAATATTCAGTTATTAAATACTATTCAATATGTTGATTTAAGTTCTTTAATGGAATCATGAGGCCTCTTAAGGCAGAAGCCTCCTCATATTTACTGCTTAATATATATTTTTATTGACAATACTGGTACATATTTGGTGTTTTACATATGCCTTATCTTTCAAGAATAAATATATTCATAATACATCTATAGTCAAAATAAATTTAAAAGAAAAAGATAAAAAACACAAAATCTATAAAAATTAGACTTTATTCTTCCTCACTAAACATTCTATCTCTTGCTTATGTGCTATATTTCTTGTGTCATCAGTCATTTTCTCATTTATTTGCCTTTTACATAAAAACTTATCACATTAATGATCAATTAGAAATTGTGCAAGTCTTTAATTTTCTACATGAAAATATGTTCACTTAGATTACTATAATAAATTTTCCTGTTATTTTTTAAAAAAAGTAAAATAAAATTACATCCGAGAGGACAGTTGTGAAATGGGAGACTCATAAGATCTTGAACTCCCCATGGGTACACTAAACTACAACTTTTTTTTGAAAAAACCAAGGTTCAGCATCTCTACAAAGAGAGAAGACACAAATCACCATAAAATGAAGGTGAAGCTGTGATATAGACTCAACACCAACACTGGCTACCTACACCCTGAGGTCCAGTAGGAGGGACTATGCATACAGACAGTGTTCTTGGCTCTGAAAGGTTTTCCTCCATAATGGGTGCCTTCACACATGGGAAATGATCCGTGAGGATACAACCTGACATGAAAAATAGAAAAGTTTTTCTATAAAGAATAATAGGTTTCCAGGTAGTGAAAAATGCAGGACAGAGAGAATGGAGGGTCAGTGGCTAAAATGGAGCCAACTTGACTATAGGACTTTCAATTTTTGAACCAAAAACTTTACCATGGGAATATGAATGAGGGATAGTCTCCCCATGAACGGAGATGCCTCTGGGTACCCTCTTAGAATTTTTCTGTTTGTGTGACACCAGTGCTGTTGGCAGTCATATTTCAACCAGGTACTGAGAGTGAGAAGGTCTTATAGTACTGACAGTTCTTGTAATGATTATGGTCCTTGGGGTTGCTGGGACAGCCATCAGAGGAGATGATTATAGATAACTGAGTATGCAACCCCAAGCACAGAGAGTTGAGCACTTTCCTGCAAAGAGGAGGCTTTTTCACAGCTCCTTCAGGGAGGATCACTAGAGTGGTTCCAGTAAAACAAAAGTTCCTCTACCTACCTAGAGCTACTTAAACAGCTTTGTCTCTTTTACATCTGCCTATCTATTTTGCCCTAAGCAACTAGATGTTCCATCCACAGGGGAAATCAGACTTGCTGCATATGGATTACTACTGGAGCTGGTACACGGTCAAAGGATTGCTATATTTCCATGAAAGACTTATAGTTTGTTGTTACTGGCTCTCAAGGACCAAGGAGATACCCAATACCTATTGACTAGTGGCTTTTATTGAAAATGTGACTTGGCTGTGGCCTGGACCAGCACCTCCAGGAATAGTTCCTGTTAAGTCTCTCTCTATATTCCTATTAGTCTGAGAGAAAACAGTGTTTGAGGAACAAAGCAAGATCACAGCTAGACTGAAGCTGAGGCAACATTTATAGCTTAAGTCTACTGGTAAAACTCTGAGGCATTCTCTTTGCAGTTCCAGCCCCAATTCAAACCCTAAAAGTTGAGCTCAAGCATCAATACAGTGCTGACTATAGAAATACAAACATTTTGGCTGATACAGAGACTTTAAGCTACACAGCAATAGAAAGCCCATCATTCTGAACAAACACCCAAGGTCTATGCTCAGCAACCAGAGATACAATACACAATTTCATTTCATTAGGGCAGGAAAGGAAAACCATTTAGCTTAACACAAGGAAATAAAAATAGAGTACTAAAAATAATGATGACATGAAAAAATACATCCCAATTGTTCAACAAAAAAAAAGGGAAAAAAAATCTGAAGGTGCCAAAATTAAGCAAACTACCTGAAGAATGTTCCAAAGATATCACCTTAATAGTGTTAATTGAATTAGGAGAGAATTGATGAACAGAAAGAGAACTATAATAAAATACAGAAAACATGAGACAGTTACAAATGTAATTCATGAAACTAAAGAATACAATAGAGGGGCTCAACAGTAGACTGAATCAAGCCTCCAGCTGAATCAAGCCTCCAACTGAATCAAGCCTCCAACTGAATCAAGCCTCCAACTGAATCAAGCCTATAACTGAATCATGCCTCCAACTGAATCAGTGGGTTGGAAGATAGGGCAGTGGAATGAAGTTAAGCAGACTAGCAAAAAGAATGGGAAAAAGAAAAAACAATGACAGAAATAAATGAGGCCTAAGACACATGGGTTAATATCAAGAGAAACAACAATTTGGAACCAGAAGGGTTCCAAAAGGGGAAAAGAGAAAGGGGACAAAATCTTTTTTTGAAGAAATAATAGCTGAAAATTTCCCTAACCCTAAAGATAAGACATATAGATCCATGAAGCTCAAAAATTTCCTAGCAGAATAAAATCAGACAGACATACACCAAGACGCACTGTAATTAAAATTAAAAAACAAAGAAAGATAAAATCTTAAATGTAGCTAGGAAAAACAAGTCATACATGCAAGCCTCAAAATTTTACTAAAATTTTATAGAATAATTAATATCTATTTTTCTCTAAATCTTCCAAAAAATTGAAGAACAGTTAACATTTACAAACACTACCTATGAACCCAATATTATACTTCATTGCAAAAGCAAACTAGGATATTGCAAAAAAGTGATAGTTATAGAATGAATATCTCTAAAAAGTACAGATGCAAAAAATCTTTACAAAATATTAGCAAACCACACACACTCACACACAAACACACACACACACACACACATGCACACACTCACACAACTGTGGCTGAAGTATCTAAGGTACAGGCTATGAAAACTGTAGAACTGATATGAAATTTATATATATTTGTGTTTATGTATGTGTGTGTATGTTTGTGTGTGTATAAACCAAAATCAAAAATATATCTAAAGGATCTTCCATCATGACAAATAGAAATTATTATGGAGATTCAAGGATGGTGAAATATAGGAAAATCTATTAATATTTTATAAAATTTCAACAAAAGAGAGATAAAGATAATAATAACTGGAGGAGAGAAAGTTTTTGAGAAGATTCAGCACCCATTTATGATAAAAACTTTTCATAAAATAAGTACTGAATAAACATACCACAAATAATGAAGGCATATATGAAGAACCCATGACCAACATTAAACTCAATGGCAAATAACTGAAATTGTTGCCTTGAAGATCAAGAAATAGGCAAGATAGTTCATTCTCACCCCTGCTATTTAATAATATTGGAGGTTCTAGACAAAGAATTAGGCAAGAAGAAGAAATAAAAGGAAATCATGTTGAAAAAGAAGAAATAAAATCTTATCCCTATTTGCAAATAACCTAAGAGTAATTATAGAAATCCCTAAATGCTCCATGAAAAATATTAGAATAAATGAATAAAGTAATATGACTATAAGCTAATGTATATAAATCTGTTGCATTTTGACATGCAAATAATGAGATAAAAGACAAAGAAATAAAAACAATCTCATTTATAGTCAATATAGAAATATTCGAATATCTTGGAATAAACATAACAAAGTTGGTGAAAGACCTGTACAATAAACATTATAAAACATTGTTAAAAGAAACAGAAGATACAGAGATGGAAAGATAGTTATGTTCGTGGTTTGGCAAAATTAACATTGTTAAAATGACCATCCTATCTAAAGCAAAACACATGAAAATTCTAGTCTAAAGAAAATAGAAAAAAATAATTTGTGTAGAATCACAAAGGACCCTGAAGAGGCAAGGAAATCATAAGAAAAAAGAACAAAATTGTATGTATACACTCCAAGAGTTTGAACTATACTACAAAGCAAAAATAATCAAACGTGTATGGTACTACAATAAAAACAGAGACACAGACCAATGCAGTAGAATTAAGACCCTAGGAAATAAACGGATACATATTTAACTAGCTAATTTATGATAGAGATAAAAGAGCATAGGATAGAAAACAACAGTCTTCAACAAATGGTTTTGGATAACTAGACAGATAAAAGAAACTTTGAAACTTATATGTGTGTGTATGTGTGTAAACTAAATTAATAAAAGTATCAAAAGGTTCATCCATCATGAAACACGACTAGTTCACTCTGTAACACCCTCCACAGAAATTCGTTCAAAATTAATTGGAAATGTGGATGTTAGACCAGACACCATAAAATTCACAGAGGAAAACACAGGTAATATATTCCATAACTTTAGCCTAAAAGAAGTCTTTGGTGACTCAACCCAAGTGGCAAAGGAAACAAAAACAAAAATAATAAAACAGGACTAAAACAAACTAAAAAGTTTCTGTGCATTGAAAGAAAATATCACCAAACTAAAAAGATATCTAGAAAATGGGGAAAGATATCTGCACCACATATATCTGACTTGGGCTTAATAATTAAAATATATAAATAACACATTACTTCAACAACATCAAACCAAGTCAATGAAAATAATGAATATAAGATGACTAGACATTTCTCCAAAGAAGACATACAGATGACTAACAGGCACATAAAAAGATGTTCCACAGCTGCTGTTAGTAGAGACAAGCAAATCAAAACAACAATGAGACATCATCTTACGCCTATGAGAATACTCATTATCCAAAACACTGAAAATAAAAATTTCTAGCAAGGATGAAGAGAAAATGGAACCCTTTACACTGTTGGTGAGCATAAATTGATACAATCATTATGAAAAGCAGTATGGAGATTCCTCAAGATATTGAGAATGGAAATTCCGAAAGATATGTTATCTCACTCCTATATACAAAAAAAGCTACAAAAACACTAATTTGAAAAAAAAAAAAAAAAAGACACAGTCATGTTCATTTCAGACTTATTTACAATAGCTAAGAAATGGAAATAACCTAAGTTTCCATTGACGAGTGAAGGGATAAAGCAGAAGTGGTATAAATACACAACAGAATACTAGGGAGCTCTAAAAAAAGATGCAACCCAGATATCTGTGAAAACAAGATAAATAATAGCAATAGTAAAAAGTCAGAAGGAAAAAGACAAACACCAGATATCACTCATATATAGAATATTTTTTTAAGAAGACAAGAAACACACAAACCAAATGAAACCCTTAGACATTGACTACAAAAATGAGATTTCCAGAGGGTAAAGGGAGTGGGGGTGGGAGCAAAGGGTAGTAAGGGTCCAGTGGACAGCGGTAAAGGACTTTTAGAAATTTGGTGGTGCTTGTGGTGTACTTATCATATATTTGATTAGAAGTAAACATGATCATCTAAACTTACTATGTTAATCAAAAGTACCTCAAAAATTATAACAGTGAAAGCGAATTCCTTCAAATGTTACTCTGATCATGGATCTCTGTTTATAAAATTTTAAGAAATACCCTTTTCTTCGAATAAAATTAATTAGAAATACAGAGGAGATGAGCTGCCTAATAACTCTACTTCATGTTAATGTTACTAAGCTATCATCTCTTTGTAAAAAACTCACCTAGATTTCATCTACTTTTCTATATGTAATACTTCAATTTAAAAAAGTGTATACTAAATAAACCATAGCTTTATTTCAATAAGTTGTTCATCATACTCTATATGCATATTCTATATGTCAACTACTTTACAAACGCTGAGAACACAGCTAGCTTTATATGTTTGAAACAGTAAATAGCTAAACAAAGACAATGGATTTCAAAAGTATTATATGCTGTCAAATGAAACAAGATGAGTTGAGATATTTTAAATAGAACATGCTGAACTGTATCTCTAAGGAAATAATATTTGAGCTGAAACCTGAATATCTACAAGAATATTTGAAAGATGAGTGATGTAGTAAGGTACATGTAAAAGGAGCCACAACTAAAAAAACCCAGGCAGAGTTGTAAGGTTAACCTGTTGGTGCAGCAGATAGAAAATTAATATGACTAGAGTGCAGATCAATCAACAACATAGAATGACATAAAATTTCAACACTGGGAAGAAGTTAGATTTGGTGGCTTCTACAGATAGGTTTTAATTTATTCAAATATTACCTATTGTTTTATGTTTTATGTCACTTATCTCATTTACATGATTTTTATTTTACCGTGACTTGTCTTACGTTTTGGAAAAATATTTAAACAAGGTTTGCACCATTCAAAAATGTCTACACCAAAAATACAGACATACCTTCAGTCATTTTGAATATTACCAGACAGTCATTATTTCCAGTAAGAAATATTGAGATGAAAGTTCTTATCTCTGAGATAATCTTTTTACATGTTTTCTCTTTTCTTTTCTTTTTTCTTTTTTGGTTAATAGTTTATTTGGGTGGTGCTGACTCATTTTCTGTTTTAAAGGAAAGGTGCAGGAAGGAATGAACATTAGCAGACAGGTGATCAGAAAGCAAGGAGAAGGAAGAATTTTATTTTTCACCTAGTAGTTCATATTGGTTGTTACCGCCAGCTCCAGATCTCGAACCTTTGATGTTGGGATATATGTGGTACTGCTCCCAGATCTACTAGATCACCAAGGCATACCTGATTTGTTTCATTTTCTGAGTTAATTTCTTTTATCTATTTAACCAGTAATATTTATTTATATGTTTAATGCCATTTACAATATATGTTTGTATTGATGCTGCCTTTCCATTATCTGAGGTAACTTCACTTTAAATTCGATTGTTGTCATTTTGTGTGGTGAATGTTGTCCATTCAGAAAAGACTGCCAACTAGAAAAGAACAAAGGCAGATTTTGTCTTACACTTAATTTGTTTTCCACTAACATTTTTTAAAGTATACTGACATTAGTAGTCCTAATAGGGATTTAAAAAATACTAACATTAGGACAGCTGAAATTTAGATGAAGTTGAGCTCGGTGTCATCCAAAGAAGCACTGAGCAGTTGATCATGAACAAGAAAATGTAAATAGACAACAAACCCTAAGGGGAAAAAAACCAACAAAAACAAAAACAAAAACAAAAACAAAACTAGATACATCTGAACTAAGATCAATGAAGCTCTGAATATTAAAATGCAAAGGTCCTTTAGTATTGGACATATTCATGAGTTATTTTGTATACCTACATTTTGTGGTCAGAACACACATGTTTTCCATGCTATCCCCAAGTACAGAACAGAAATTGATTAGTAAAATTGAGATGTTAAGCTTCAAAAGAGAATTCACACTTATCCTTTGAGATGATTCACACATTTGAAAGACCAAAAAGTATACCCTAGTTAATTCTATTGCAGAACAAAGAAACACAATGAGCACATGAGATTCAAAGACAAAAAATAAAGAATAACTGTTCTGCAAACTCTAGAGCTATGACTTCTCAGGGTTCAGCTATCATGAGATTGAGGAGTTACCTGGGAGATCTAAGAAGATTAACATTTTATAGCAAGAAAACAAAATACCAAGGATATGTGAACATACATGACAGTGGTCTAGATTAATATGAAAGATTACTTTTATGCAGTTTATCAAAGAGGGAGAGGGACTAATACAGGCAAAAATCTACTGAAGGGATATAGAAAATAACAGGCAGAATAAGGGAAGAATTAAAAACTTACACACATAATTGACTACATTTAGGAACTGATGAAGACATTCCAATTGAACTCTCATCCTCTCAAAAAATAGCTTCTGATCCCAGAATATTTTTTTAAATACACAATGATATATAAAAGAACAGAATATCAATATAGGCATGTGCATATACATTGACTTGTATTGGTATGTACATTTAAAAATACATTCATAATTATTTAGACTTTATCACCTATAATTGCTTTATCACTTTTGTTCATGTAAATTAAAAATTCTGTAATGTTTTAAGGCTTTTTGCATGTGAATTTCTATGATTTCTAAAAAGGAATTTTCAGTTGATTATTGTCTAACTGTATAATTAGTTTAATTAGCCTAATTATAACTAATTATGTAATTGATGTAAATATGTTCAGTCTTGCAATTAGATGGTGTAATTATGATACACAAGATGATGTCATAAACATCTTCACAAAAGTTCTACAAAAATAGGAAAAGTATGTGTAGTTTGAAAAATTTAACTACATGCTTCCTTAATAAAATTCCAAAAATTATTTGCAACAACAATGTTTAAATTTTTAAAACTACTTAAATAAATAGAAATAAGGGAATGTGTTCTACATATTAGTCAGTGGTTCTTACCAATTCTGATATTATCTAGGGAAATAATACTAATAGCCTCCAACAGTATTTCCATTTTATTTATAAAATAAATTAGAACTGTGTTTTAATATTTACTTTCAATATTAACAAAACAATAAAATCTTCCAATTTGCATACATTTTTGTAGCTTCAATAACTAACCCGCTATGAACTTATAAATAGATCTTATTAATTTATAATAGACACTCATAAATTTATGCTAGCCTATGAAATCATTATTAAGTTGAAGTGTGAAAAGCATTTTATCCCTTTTGGACTTACTACACTACATGCTTATGAATTCATATCTATCTCCAGGACACAGGTCAAATTCATTACATAAAAATTTCTTAAAAAGACATAAATAAGATTTTATCACTCGACAGGACAGCGAAATAAATATTATTTAAAATTCATATAATTATCATATGAATGGGAATGTTGGATACATATTTGTCATTATCTGGTAATTCTATTTTATTAAAATAAAGTATTTCTATTGATAGCAAAACATCTTTGAAAATTCCATGTTTTTAAAGGTGCAGGCAGGAACAAAGGCTAGCAAATAGGCAAGCAGGAAGAGACAGAAGGAAGAAGCACTTTATCTTTTTTCAGTTGTTCATGTTGGATTTTGAACCTGGGACCTTGGACTGTATGACAAACTGTTCCCAGAGTATACCAGACTGATAGGCCACCAGGGGCATGCCCTAAAAATTAATTTAAAATGTTAAAAAATGAACAGATTTGTCAACCATTACTGAAATCTTCCACAATAGAGTCCCAACATAACTTTCAATCTTTACAGTCCACTATTCCCCACATACACCAATTATTGTTTCAACCAACCAGAAACACAGCTGAACTCTGAAGATACTTTCTTCCTTCTGTATCATTTCAAGTGCTTGTGAACGCTCTCTCCACAGAAATACTGAGTCTCTTTTTTTTTTTACATTTCATCATAATCAGTTTACCTTAAATTCTCCCCATACATAATACAGTTAGAGGAGTTACTTTGGTAACCTCTAGGTCTCTAGCAGAGAATTGTCCACATCTTACCCACAGAAGATAATGGTTACTTTAAATTTATTTTATTTACACTATGAAGGCAAGGAAGTCATAGATATGGAATTAAATACAAAAACTATTAAAATATTCCAACACAAACAATGCTAACGTGGAATTTTTTTATCATAAAGTATACATAGCAGTAGTGGAAGTCAACAGTCTAGGATATCAATAATACCTATGAATTATATATATAACCCTTTCCCTATCAGACCATTGATGCTATTCCCATCTATTAGACTATATCCAGGACCCTGGACCTAGCAGGCTGGCTGCCTAGGGTGGATGACAACCCACCTACAGTAACCAGGTAAGCTAAGGACAAAGTAGACCCAGGTGCTGCCATTCCCAATTAAGGACCAGCAGAAGCAGCGAGAGGCAGGCCCAGTGGGGCTGAGACGCAGTGTCACAGAGGGTTGACTTGGGAGGGAGTGAAAGGAGAGCCAGAGCATGGGAAACTGAGCTGGAGTTCGAGTGGTGAAATTGCACTGAGAGCCACCATCACCAGAAATAAAAAAATTCCAAGCTCAAACTCCTCCCACAATCATTTCACGCCAGAGCCTGAAGTCCACCAAGCTAATATCCTGCTCAATACATATCCCGCCCCCTGGATAACCCACCATTGTATACCTCACCCCAGGAAAACACTGAGAAGGCAGTCCCATATGGGACCAAATCAAAACAGTACGCACTAGTGCCACCTTGTGGGTAAAGGTGAAACTGCAGCCTGATTTCCAATCCTGGGGAAGTCAAACTTACACCATGCCAGGGAAACAGAATGCTCAGAAATAGAAACAGAATTCCAAATAGAGAAAAAATACAGAGAAATATATGCGAAATGACAGCAAGTGGGGAGGAAGAGAAGAGAAAAAAATGGGAATAGTTAGAATAAGTGAAAGACTAATCTGCTTTTAAATAAAATTAGGCAGTAAACAGAACTGAACTGTGAATGCTACCTTCAGGATAACCTCAAAATATATCCTCAATGAAAAAGCAAAGAAGAAAACAAAAGACAAAATCAATCAAAACACAACTGCACCCATCTGAGAAAGAGAACATAGGCATCACCTGGAGCAACACACAGAAGTCAAACTATAAAATGACACTTAGCAGCTATATATCAATAATCACCCTAAACATTAAAGGACTGAACTCACCAGTTAAATGACACAGCATTGTTGAATGGATTAAAAAGCATAACCCAATCTTCTGCTGCATTCAGGTAACTGACCTTCTTCCAAAAGATAAACAAAGGATGTACTGGAGTTCTTAGCCAGAGCAATAAGGCAAGAAAAGGAAATAAAAGGAAATCAAATTGGAAAGAAGGAAGTAAAACTCATTATTTTCATATTATATGGTTTTATACATATATATATGTATCGAAAATTCCAAAAACTCTATCAAAGAACTTCTATAACATCAATGAGTATAGCAAAGTGGCAGGATACAAAATCAATGCACAAAACTCTGTTGCATTTTTATGAACAAACAACACACTAGAAGAAAATGAAATCACAAAAATCACACCATTTAAATAGAAGTTAAATGAATGAAACAGCTGGGCATACACCTGACAAAGGAAGAATAAAGATATACATAACAAAAACTTGAAGTCTTTAAAAGAAATAGAGGACACAAAGAAATGGAAAGACAAGACATTCCCTGCTCGTGGCTGGGAAGAATCAATATCATTAAAATGGCCATCTTACCCAAAGCAATATACAGGTTTAATGCAATCCCAAGGGATTATTTCCAGTAAACAGAAGAAAAAATATTAAAATTTGTATGGAACAACAAAAGACCCCAAATAGTCAAAGAAATCATTGGAAGGAAAAACAAATCTGGAGGGATTACACTTCCACACTTGAACTATATTACAAAGCAATACTGATCAAAACAGTATGGTACTGGAATAACAACAGAGGAACAGATTCAGTGGAACTGAATCACCAGAAGCTGACCAGCTAATCAACAACAAAGGAGCCAAAAGCATAAAATGGAAAAATGAAAGTCTCTTCAACAAATGGTGTTGGAAAAAATGGGCAGCAGAAAAAAGAATGGAGCATGACCACTCTAACACCATTTGCAAAAACAACAGAACGGATTAGAGATTGGGCATAAAACCAGAAACCATAAAGCTCTTAGAAGAGAAAGTAGGAAAGACTTTGCATGACATAAGCTGTAGAGAAGCCTCTAGGGACTCAACTCCACAGTCAAGGGAAACAAAAATAAAATAAACAACTGGGACTACATCATACTAAGGAGCTATCTTCATTAAAAGAGAAAACATCATCAAAATCAAAAGGAAACCTACTAACTGGGAGAAGATATTTTCATTTGATATTTCTGACAAAGGCTTAATAGCTAAAATATACAAAAAACTCATAAAATGCAACAGAAGAACAGGCAATTCAATCAAAAAATGGGAGGAGGAATTGGAGAGACAGTTTTTCTGATAATGATATACAGATGGCCAACAGGCACATGAAAGCAAACATGTTCCTACTATCTAGCTATCAGACAAATGCAGATTAAAACAACAATGAGCTATCACCTTACACCTGAAAGACTGGCTATTACCCAACAGTGTGGAAACTATAAATGCTGGAGAGAATGTGGAGAAAAGGGAGCACTTTTGCTTTCTTGGTGGGAGTGCAAATTCATACAACTCCTTTGGAAAACAGTTTGGAGAAATCCCATGTGTTCCTGTCATTCCATTACTGGACATCTACCAAAAAGATACAAAAGCGCCTATCCGCAGAGATATATACATCCCTATCTTTATACAGCCCTATTCACAACAGCTAAGAGCTGGAAATTTCCTAAGTGTGCAACACTTCAGATAAATGGATAAAGAAGATGTGGTATGCACACACACACACACACACACACACACACACACACACACACACACATACACACACAATGGAATACAACACAGCCCTTAGAAGAGATGAAACCCTGTCATTTGAACCAGCATGGATGGAACTAGAGGGAATTATGCTTAGTGAAATATGTCAAAAGAAGAAAGATAGATACCAGATGACCTCACTCATAGGTGGAATGTGAGTAAACAGAACAAAGGAACAGACAGAACATAAGCAACATTTGCAACAGAACTGTGGTTACTAAAAGAGAATGGAATGGGTGGGGTCAAATGATGGTGGAGCCCACTGGACAGTGGGAAGAATACTTGGTGATTTGGTGGAGGGCATGGTGTTTCGAAATATAGAAATGAAGAACCCATACACAGGAAATTATTTTAAGGTGTAGAATAATTACTACAATAAAAATAAATTAATTAAAAAAGGTAACAGAGAACTTCCTACATCTGTCACAAAAATTAACCATGGAGGTCCAAGAAAGGGGAAGAATACCAAAATTCCTAAACATAAAAAGACCTACTTAAAGACATGCATAGAAAAAATAGTAAAAGGTAACAATAAAGAAAAACTACTCAAGGTTGCTACGAAAAAAGAAACATACCCTCCAAAGGTATACCCATCAGTCTATCATTAGACTTCTTATGCAAAAGAGTGGAATAACAGATTCAAAATACTAAAAGACGAAAAACTATAAGCCAAGAAGAATATGCTGCTCTGCAAAGCTTTCATTCAAACGTGATGGAGGAATAATGGTCTTAAATGATAAAAATGAATAGATTTTTTTTTTCCACCAGCAACTCTGTCCTTCAAGAAATGTTGAAAGGGGCTTTAAAACAGAGAAAGCAAAAGAGTCATGTACACAGTATAAATAGTTCAGAAACAGACACTAATACAGAGATTCAATTGATTTTCAATTTAAGTGTCAAGAAGATTCAGCAATCAAAGAATTACCTATTCAACTACTGGTACTAGAATATATGTATATATCTGCAAAGTGAATTTCAAATATTTCTCACACGAAATTAAAATCAATTTAAGAAGTAAATATGTTGGAAATACAAGTGGATGATTGTTTCAAAGAACAAAAATAGTAATAATTTAAAAGTTCTATTGATATTTAAATATATTTAGAATTAAAAAAGACAAAAACCAATATAAAATACAAGAAGAGTCAATGTTGTTAAAATATTCTAAGTTTTCATCATTACTGAGAAATTGGTACAGTAGTCAAGGACACAGTGTCTAAATTTTAAAGTGATCAACAAATGTTATTGAGAGAAATATGTGATTAATCCAAAATAGGGCAATTGAGAAGCTATAAAGCAAAGCATGTCATCTAGTAAAAATAGTTATCAGAAATTGATTTAAATGTACTTCAATCTAAGATTTATCATTGGGTTAAAAACAACAATGAAAACTTACATGAATTATAGGTGATATAAATATGAAGTGATATAAATATGAATATAATATTTGAATGTAAAAGATATTTACCACTTCCCCATATCCACTACAAGCAATAACCACTATACAAAAGAAAATTGTTTAGTTGTAAATAAAACAGATTTTAAGGCAGGAAACTTTGCTAGAAGAAGCATTGTTAAAGAAAAACAATTCTTTATGATAATCTCCAGGAAGATACAATATTGGGAGGAAAATATACTCAGAAACCTGCAGTTACTGATAGTATATTTTCAAAATATACAAAGCAAAAATTAATAGAAAAAATAATATATGTGTGTCATGGGGGAGTAGTGGTTGGGCACAGTCCACATGCATCCCAAAGACTGGGTTCATGTCCCAGGACTGAGTAGAATAACAAGGATGAAAAATTAAATAAATAATTTTAAAAATACTGCTTCTTCAGTCTTCCCACCTGCCTCTGTTCCTTCATTCCTGCCTGCACCGTTTCTTTAAATATATACATTTATGTGTGAATGCATATATATATATATACACACAAATTTTCAGCTATAGTTATAGCTATTAACTGATCTCTCTCAACAATTTTTTTAACAGATACCAACTTCAGAAAACATGTAGAAGATCTGAACAACACAATAAACAAGTGTAATCTAACTGAAGCTCAACACTTTTGGATACACATTCTGTGGGTGCATATGGATCATTTGTGAAAGTAGATTGCAGACTTGACATAATGTGGGTCTCAGTTACTAAAGAATGAAATGATTGAGATATGCTTGTTGACTCAATGTATTTAGATTAGAAAGCAATTAAAATTATAACCAGACAGTGGAATACTACTTAGCTATTAAAAAAAAAGAAGTCCTGCTATTTGCAATAGCATGGATGGACCTAGAGGAAATTATGCTTAGTGAGATATGTCAGAAGGAGAAAGACAACTATTAATTGATTTCATTCATATGTGATATACAGAAGAATCAAACAAACAAACCAAATTAAACAAACATTTATATTTAGTCTATAAAATGAAATTAGTGGTTACCAGAAGGAAGGGAGAGGGGATTGAACAAATTAAGTAAAAGGGGTCAATTATGCAGTAAGCATAAAATTGAATTGGAATAAGATTTGATCAGATTTACATCTATAATCATTATAATCACTTAGCTATTTGAAATTTTCTGTAAAAAAACATGACAGCAGTTAGGAACTAACTGAATATTCCATGGAGAGAGAAAAGCAGTTGTGTCATAAGGTTGTATGTGCAAAGAGTAGAACAATGTGAAGTAAATTAACATATTTCATATAAAGAAAAAACTGCTGATAACATCTCATCTATGAAAAAATAAACATTCTCTAAGACTGTAAGAATGAAAATTCCCATGTGCTGTGGTTACACTTTCCATCAGTTTTAACTACAAAATGATTAATATTAAGAAATTAAGTACATAAATAATAAAAACACATTGAAGTATTTCTTGCTCCAACATGACTGCACAGATAGAAACACATTGATCTTTCAGAAGAAGGAATAAATATTATAATCAAGTGACCAAAGGTAGGAAAGATATCTTAAAATACAAGTGATAACTGCCTGTGATTGGCAATAACAAAATACAGTAGGTGAATCCAAAACACAGGACTGTAAGGTAAGTTAGTTGCTTAAACACTTTTTAAGAGAACTAATTTTGCTGGTCCAAGCAGCAGAATAACTACACAAAGACAGAGAAAGCATAGTATAGGTTGATTCTCATATAGAAGTAGGAATCAGTATGGAAATGCTTAACTTAAATAGTTGTTGTTTTCTCATAATAATGTGGGAAAAAAATGGAAGAGAAAACAAAAAAGGCAGAATCAGAATGCCCTGGTGGTCTAGCAATTTAAACTGGGTACAGTCCACATACATACCAAGGTTAGTGGTTCAAGACCTGGGGCCAGGGAGACAACCAAGATGAGCAACTAAGTAAAATAAATAATTACTTCCTCCTCTCTCTCCTTGCCTGCCTGCCTACAAACCTTCATTCCTACCTGCCCTTTTCCTTAAAAAAAAAAAAAAGTAAATAACAAGTTATCAGAAGGATGGATGGGGACAGTGAGGTGGGGCAAATCATGTAAAAGGTATAGAATAGACCTTTTAGTGCTGAACATATTGGTAGTAGATACAGATTTTGATTTATGATGATGCACACCTGAGATTTACAGAATGCTGTAATGTTATTTCAATAAAAGTCATTGTAAAAAAATCTTTATAACAGTGCTCAAAAGTACTACTAAAATTGTGTTCCACAAGAATTATTCTCATCTTTAATTCATTAATGAAGACTATTTTATATTACATTCACACTATGCAAAAATAACCCAATTTTTATGCTTATTGAGTGGGTTTTAATGATTCATTAGATATTTTTGTTTTTGAATAATTAAAGCTCTGTTCTGGAACCAAATCAAAACCAAAAGTGAAGAAAGAAAATTAAAGACAAATTTTTCCTAAAATCAAAACTTAATAAATCTCATGTAGATTCCCTCATTCATTTAAAACTTATTTACCATTGCAAAAAGGAAATCAAAGTTTTCCCTCTTAAGAAACATTTTCCACACAAAACAAAGCAGTCAGCAAATGTAGAATTATTACTTGATAGTGAAACCTAGGATAACTTAAGGATAAATAAATATATTAGGACACATTAAGTTAAAGTTCTCAAGATAATATTTTAAATCTACCACATAAACAATAAACAAATTATCTGTCATGATTTGAGTACTCTAGTCTTTCAGTCAGCACGACTGTCTTAAAAGGCAGATTTGGAGAAACTTTTTTCAAATAGATACAATATTGCACGCTACCTGAATAGAAAAATCCTAGCAGAGTGGGATGGAAATATTAGATCTTAATTCTTACCTGCGTAAAGAAGGGTTCATAAATCTCAACTCCTTTATCAGATCCTTGTAGTAGCACTTCTTGACCACGTCTCCAGCTGTACCGAACAGGTGGGTTTGAATTAGCAACACATCGGAGGAACACTGTTCTCTCATAATAAAATTGTTCTTTAGCTTCACCTATACTTTGATGAACAGTTACTACTGGATCATCTAAATCTGGAAAAATGAAAACAAGCAAGTGACAATGTTATGAATTGCATGACATAAAGTCTTTCACATAGAAAATATAAGCAAATATGTATTCCTAATTTAATGTATTATTGCTAGGTTCATTTTGCATTGAGTTTATTGCACTGACTTGCTGAGAAATTTCCAATATAGGAGGTAAAATAATAGTTATTTCTTAAGATCTATATTTGATAGATAACACAAATGATCTTGCACATTTCTAAAAGTTACATAAAACAGAGTTGTATGAGACAGATCAAAATTTGAAATCCTCGAATCCAAGGCTTTAGACAAAATGATGAACCATAGTGACAGGGAAGTTAACATCAAGAAGCACAACTGATTCTTTAATGTACTTATTTTTCTAAATATTAATAACAAATTAAAAGCAAGCAAGGACTTATGCTTACAAATAATATTACTTACAGCAACAAAATATAACTTGCACTGGGTTAAATTTTTTCTAGATCTCAAATTTTATATACATTATACTTTTGGTTCCTAATAATACAAACAGTATATACTTATTAAGTATGATACAAAGATCTACTATACTTAAATATTAATTTCACTCAGGTGAGGCCATTTTATATGTATTACTATGAAAGATTACTTAATTGTGGTCTTAAATTTCCACATCTGGTGGCCTATTGGTTTGGTACACATTGGGTGTTGTCCTCATATATTCCAAGGTCCCAGGTTTAAGACCTGGGGTTAGGGGTAACAATCAAAATGAACAACTAAATAAAATAAATAATGCCTCTGTATTTTCCTGCCTGCCTACCACCTTGTCTTTATTCCTGCCTGCACCCTTCCTTTAAAAAGAAATCCTCATCAGTGAAAAGTGAATAATGGAAAAATATTGTTAGGGTTGTTGGAAGATTAAATTAGATATTCATAAAGCCTTAAACATGAAATACACACATCGTAAAATTTATTCATTATTATTGATACTATATTATCATTATTGGAGTTTCACCCGATTCTATTATTTCCATTATTTTCTTACCATTATCTCATCAATCCATTATACTGTCAACTCTCATTTTAATAGGGAAAAATATCACATTGCCTTTTGTTCATGCTAGTAAATGCTCTTACAAGACATACACTTTTATGCGAAGTCTGAAAAGAAGCTAGAATATTTATTAAAACTTACGAATAGTGAAGCGTATGAGCATATGCTACCCAAATATTGAAAAGATATTATTTCTTAGAAAAAATTCTTTATGATGTATTAAAGTAAAAAGGCAACGAAAAAGTGAAATAATAGCTTCCCTAAAGAATCAAAGAACAGAAATCAAAATCTCCCCACTTCTTAAGAGTGTTTTGAATATGAATTGCTTGACAGTCCTACTTAGATTTTCGGTTTTGCGACATTTTGATTTTTTTTCTTCCAACATTAGAATCTTCACAGCTACCTAAAAGTCCTCTAATTTTAGTAGTGTAAATTTACAGAACAACTGCTGTTTTTGTTAAAGTTTAAGAAACTTTCAGTTTAAATTCTTTCTATTAGATGTATAGTGATATGTACTATCTGGTTTTAATAGACTGAGCTACTTGTGGCTACTAGCATCATTATCAAGAAATGCTTAACGGTTTTAAAATCTACCAAAATATTTGCTTCCTTGGTGATTAGGCTACATACAAATCAAATCCCAGAAGAGACAGATTAGCTAAATTCAGTCTTTGTATTGAAAGAAACTAGTAGGAGCCAAATGTAAACAATTAAAACTTTCTTATTCAAAACACAAATTGTTTTAGTCATAGACTTTTTTTTTTAATATATTATGTTGGAAAAACAAAATTTGAAAGCCACAAATTTAGAAACAAAACAGAATTGGATGTTAAACAGTGTAACAATGATTCTTCTTGGTTTCCAAACAGTTAATAGCATTGCATTTTCCAACATGCATTTACTGACACTGCTCGAGCTCTTTTATTATAATGTGTCAATAGTCTCGGTCAAGAACGGAACCAACCTGAACAATCATTTATACTTGTTCTTCTCTGATCTGTATGAGTCTTGGGTCACTGGCATTCTGAGAATCTAATCTTGTGACAATGGCTTACTGAACATTGTATTGGCAGAGTTATCAGCTGGATTCACCAAAGTTTATGAATTTCTACTTCATTTCCTAAATAATATTTTTTTGAATTTAAACACAAACATGCCAAAAAGAATAATTTTCTTAGACAAGTCAAATAATGATATTGCTAAACATATATATGTGTGTGTGTGTGTGTGTGTGTGTGTGATTTTTGTATGTGTATACACATACACATAGATATATGCATATATATTATGTATTTTAAATTATATACACAAATGTGTGTATATATGTATAACTTTGTATACATATATATATATATATATATATATATATCACTTAAAATACATCCTTAACATTCTTTCTATACTACTGTATTGGCCTTAGGTCAAGTTTCTTGGAAATAAGACTAAAATAGAGATATGTAGGCAGCAAGTATATTGGGAAGCACTTTCTATATCAACACTCATGAGGGAGTGAAGGAAACAGGATTGTTCAGAAAGAGATCAAGAGCAACAGTGCAGTTGAAACAAGAGTCTCAGAAGGTCTAGAGGAGGATTGTAAAACTCCCTCAGAGCTGTCCTTCTCTAAGGCAAAGGCTCTAAACTCTCTTCATCAACCAATCATCCCACGTGTTACTCACCACTAGGAGGCATAGTCATGGAGAGGCAGTTCTAATGGGCTTAGGACAATTTCCAGGGAAGGAATTATTTATGAGCCATCAGCTACTAAAACTCTCAGTAGCTGGAGTGATAGGTGTTTCAGTTCTGAAGAGATCTGGCAGGTACACTACAGCATCCATTCAGATACACCTGCTATGTATGATAATTCACTCTCTCTGGGAAAAAATTTTCAAGATTCTGGTTAGTCACCATACTAGGAAACTTTCAAAAGGAAAATTATATTCATAAGCTTATCTATTGAGTTATCACATTTGTTACTTAGGATTTTGAGAGTCCTTGGTCACCATGCCCTTCTTAGGTCATTATTGATATGCTTGTCAAAACTGAAGGAAAGAATACTAAGAAATAACAGTGGATCAGGAGGATATTAAACATATTTTTTACTCCTTTACTGTGTAACAGTAATCCCACCTTCAGTTGACAATATGGGCCAGTTACTCCTATCAGGATAGTGATGACTTTTATCTGCTGTTATTCTGATACACAAAATCTAAAGAAGTTAAGTATAATCTAAAGAAGTTAATGTCTTTAAGATTAATGAGACACTTGCTGTGTCACTTAACAAGCAGTTCTTGCTCTTGTTATTGTTATTTTCCCCCATTTCTGAGAAACAGAATTTCTAAATGTGCAGAGTCCAGAGTTATGGGAAGGGAAGCATAAATTCCCCAAGTGGGCACTGAATGTGAAAGTACTATGTAAGCTATGGGGGTGGAGGGGGAACAATATATAACCATGATCACTAATTTAGATAGTATACTATATCTTGTAGCATAGTACCCTCTCCTAATTGAATGTCATCTCTCCTAGACTCATTGCTCCCTTTAAAGGGAGCACTCAAGTAAGTTAGTATTTTCAGGTGGAGGAGACTATTATATGACCAGAGCATGTGGAGTGAAAGAAGAAGAGGTTCAAGGAGATATCCTTGAGTGGAACCAAATGAAGGTTTACAAATAAACATAAAAAAAGGAAATATTTGAAAAAGACTGAAAAAAAAATTAATGAAGGGCTTGAAAACAGAATAAATAGTAAAAAGAAATCAAGAACTAGACAGCAAAGTGACTTTAAATATGATTAGAGTAATAGGTCAATGGAAACCTTGACCAGAGTTCTGATACTGAAGTCATGGGGCCAATAGTCAATTTCTTATTCCTTAAGGAGTGAAAGACAGGTGAAAACATCAATAAATTAATTGCTATAATTCTCTCCAGAAACTTGGCTCTGACAAGAAAGAGTTAGGGAATTAGCTAATGTGATCACCTGATAACATGTGTTCAAAATAATCTTGCTTTGTTTTC
Organism: Solenodon paradoxus; assembly: GCA_004363575.1. Taxonomy (NCBI): domain Eukaryota; kingdom Metazoa; phylum Chordata; class Mammalia; order Eulipotyphla; family Solenodontidae; genus Solenodon; species Solenodon paradoxus. The sequence goes on from RJWH01000027.1 coordinate 433,185, forward strand.
ACTCATATATATATATATATATATATACATACACACACACACACATATATATGTATATATATATGAACTTTTACCATGTAATACTATTTAAGATGTATTTTACAAATGGTATATTCCTGCTATTAGGAAATTTTCACCCAAGCTTAGTCTTTTGGATTATAAAGTAGAATTATTTTTGACCCTCATATTTCCATCATGGCATAGACATTCCTATCTTAAAATTTATTCAAAATTACTTCCTGCATATTAAATAGCCCTATTTTAGAGTTGACTAAATCACGTTTGTGGAACTCTCCACTTAAATTAGGGTAGTCTAGTGGCATGAAGGTGTTAACTCATCTCTCAGCCTATTGTGGCACAATGAATCTCTGTGCTTACGGTTAATCAGTTATTAAATGCAACTGAAGTCATGGGGTGTAGTTACAAGTTAAAGAATCAATTAATCTCAAAAATAATCACAGCAGTAGCATGTTTTCCACAGGGGTTTATTCCGCCATTTGGTCCAGTTTTTCTGTCTTTAATCTTTGAATTAAACCAAATGAATCTGAAAACCCATATGGCCAAGACATACTAAATACTGCATGCAATGTCTTCTTTCCCTCTGGGAAAGTTCCAGAATCTTAAAAATCCTGTGCAAAAGAAATTCACTACACAATACAGTTGGATGCAATATAGCTAGTTGAGAATATTATTTTTTGACTTTGTAAGTAACAACTTATGTTACTATCATAACGAGATGAATATACATAACACTAAATAATGCGAGCTATCTAATCTGAATAAAATTAAAATGCCTTGAAGTCATACAAAGGAGAAACTAATTAAATCATTGTTGGACATAACAGTCATGAACTGGGCACTTTCTATAAACAAAGGCTCAATGTCAATGATTTGTAGCATTTTATTCAGATAGCAATACAAAAGTACTTGCTTTCTTAGATGAATCAACATCCAATTTTGTACAAGTATTAATGGCAGGAAACAATTCATATCTTTTCCTTCATAGTGATTTTTGAATAATGATTAATTTTATCTCATAACCCATCAAACAAATTTAACAAAATGAGTAACTTTAAAGCCAAATTCTTAATATTGAATATTTATGAGAGTGAAGTTATCTATAAGACTTAGACTCATTCTTGTGTGAAATTTTGTTCTTACTCATTCATTTTAAGATATTAGGATATACTGCATCTTCTATAATTTTTAAAACATACAATCACAGGTTTTGTTAACTCTAAAGTCAATATTATCTGGCTGATTCTGCATATCATTCTGTGGAAATAGATCCTGAACTTTCAGAAAAACTATTCTAGAATTTTCCCGTTATCTCCTGTTCAACTAACAGGGACCTAGAATTACACATAAACACACACATATATGCATATACATGTGTATAAGGATGATCCATGTATATATTATATATTATTTATATGCCATATTTCAAAATATTACATATTTATATTCTACTAATATGTATATATAGTGTAATTATATTTTAATACTTATACATTATATAATATGTATATATTTATGATACATATATGATAGGAATAGATACAAATATATGTATATGCATATGTTTCATTCATTTTTTTCTTAACATGATTTCTCATTCCATTTCCTTACCTCTACACACAACCCATGTTAACATCTGAGTATTATGAGCTTTCTTCAAGTTCATGCAAACATACCACATGTATGTGTGTGTACTTGAGTTTCTGTTTGCCTTTCTACAAAAATTAATCATATAAAACTTTTTTTTCAGTTGACACCCTTTACCCTTTCACTCACCCGTCTATGCCCAACACTTTCCCCTCTGGTAATCTCTGTTCTGTTCTCTAAATTAAGAGCTTGTTTTTGTCTTTTTCTTTCTTTATATTCTACACATTAATGAAATCATACAATATTTGTCTTTCTTCTGATTTATTTCGCTTATCAGAATCTCTTCAAGGATCATTCATGCAATTTCATTTTTCATATATATATATATATATATATATACACACACAAATAAATACATGGAAAGAGAGATTTGAGTGGTATCCCACTGCATATACAGCCTACATATTTTGGGTATCACCCACTGTTGCATGTGTTGCATACTGTTGCAAATATTTTTCTGATTATCAGGTCACTTTTTTATTTTGATAATGATTTCTTTCACTGTGAAGAAGCTTTCTAGTCTTATGTAGCAATACATGTTTATCTTTGATTCACTTGTCACCAGAGTCAAATACCCAAAATCATTTATTAGGCCAATACAAAGGAGTTTACCACCTAAATTTAATCTGTCTTATGGTTTCCAGTCTTACATACAAATCTTTAAGTCATTTTGAATTGTTTTCTGTGTATGGTGTTAGATTGTGATATATTTTGATCTTTTGTATGTGGCTGTCTAGTTTTCCCAAGAATATTTATTGAAAAAATTTTTCTTTCTCCACTGCGTGTTCTTGGATTTTCACAAATTAGTTGTCCATAAATATGTGGGTCTATTTTTCTGAGCTCTCAAATCTGTTCCTTTCATCTGTGTGTCTGTTTGTCTGTTTGGATTCTAGTACCATGCTGAAATGATTACCATAATGTTGAAGTATAATCTGCTAAAATAACAACATAATAAATGAGGCAGAGAGAATTCTCATTCTTCATGATAAATATATTTATAACTAACATCAATAAAGAAGTGTCTTAATTCATCAAGTTTGAAGAGGATATCAAATCAAAATTGTGTAACTTTTGGGTAAAATATAATTGTAAATAATAATGAATACCAATAAATATGATTTCTTTAACAGTTATCTATCAAACATAGTAAGAAAATATGTGAATCAAAAACACTAAAGGGTAAATAATATTTCTATTTATCAAACTAATTATTTTATTTCTTTGGAAGTTTATCATTATATTTCCTGAGGCAGTATATGAAATTTATTTAGAAAAAAATTATTGATACCTATAAGAATGAATATCAAAAATAATACCCATAATCTAGATGAAAGTATTAATAAAGTTGGGTATATTTCCTTCTAGTCCAAAAATCAGATTACACATAATTTTAAATAATCTATTTCTACTTATCATGAGAATTTGTTAAGGTAAAACATATTACTTGTAAACATTCATTCTATCCCTCTCTCATTCATTAATTCAGCTGCAATCTATTCATTATCCAGCATGTTCTGACACTACTGCAAGGCACTGATTTTTCAATAGGACAGAAAGCCAGCATTAACTTTAACTTTACCCTTGTGAAACTTGTAATCTAGTGAAATAAACAACAACAAAATACACAAATATTTGATAAATTTTAAGTGCAAAAAAATGAGCGAGAATCTGTAACAGCATAAAGCATTAGGGAAGGTTCTGAGAAAAAGGATTTATAATGACAGATTTGTAAGAGTTGGCTGAGAATTCAGGTAAAAGAAGTATTTAGCATCATAGGGTAAAGGTATGACAGGAGATAGGACATGGTAGAGGCTTTTTGAATTCCATGTTTTGACACAAAAGTAGCATTGCTGAGCAATATCAAGGAAGTGAAAATGAATTGAGGTAAAGCTTGGTAGGTAGACAGGACAAAATGGAAGCAGGATAACATATCAGATAGTATAAAGTCTTTGAAGGCTTTTAAGCAGTGTACTAAATAAGAAATTGCTCCAACTGCAGTGGCTAGAACTGATTGAAAAGTGGCAGCTAGGAACTCTCCTAAAGTGTTAGTGGGAAACAAAATTGGTGCAGCCACTGTAGAAAATAATATGGAAGTTCCTCAAAAAATAAAAAATATAAAACTACCATATGATCAAGCAATTCCACCTCCAGGTATCTGTCTGAAAAGTATGAAAACAGCAAATCGAAAAAGTATACACACCCCTACATTCATTGAAGCAATACTCACAATAGAAAAGACATGGAAAGAATCAATAATGAAGACTTGAAAAGTGCCCACTGATCAATGATTGTATAAAGAAGATATGACCTATACACACAGTTTAATATTATTCAGCTGTATATCTGAAAAAAAGAAATCCCATCATTTGCATCAGCAAGGATAGAGCTTGAGGTGATTACCTAAGTGTAATAATTGGAAGGAGAAAGACAAATACCAGATGATTTTACTCATGTCCATTATAAAGAAGCAAAATCAATGGACAGACCAATAAAAAAGAAAAAGAGAGAAAGAAAAACAAGTAATCCTTAGACTCTTACAATAAAATGATGGTTGCCAGCAGGGAAAGAGATGGGTATGGAACAGGTGGAGGGGGTTAATTGGATAGTGACAAATGATGAATAATAACTAGACCTTTGGTGGTAAGTGTGGTGTGGTGTTTATGTTTATCAATGTGTTAAGCTGTACTAATGACAATTATTTAGAATTGTATATGAGTGACACTTCAATAAAAATACAGTTTCAAATATAAAATAAATATTTCATTTAAAATAGCAAAAGAGGCACACCGTGGTGGAGAAGTGGTTAGAGCAACTGCCTCTGAAGGACAAAAGCCGCATACACCTGGGTTGGAGTTGCGGGCCCTGGGGGCACAACAAATGTAAACAACTAAATGAAAAAAAAAAAAAAAATGCTTTTTCTTTCCTCTCTCTTTCTGCCTGGCTGCCTACTCAGCTTCATTCCTGCCTGTACCTTTAAAATAAAATAAAACAAAACAAAACAAATGGCAACAGTAAGTGTAGGGAGACAGTTAAATGACTACTGTAAGTGTCCAGGTAGCTAGAATGGTGTCACTAAAAAGAGACTTTTGTTTAAATGACTATATAATAGCCCATGCTATTTTTATAAACACTATGAAATTATACAATAAATCAGTCTGCCAAATAAATTATAATGAGCTCTGTACAAATATTTTTGTTTATTTCATAATATAAATCATCTAATCAATAGCTTGTTATTTTAACTATATGGACTAATAGTGTTTATTTTGTGTAGTGTCCAGTAGGTAGACAGAGGCTCTATAAATGACAAGTGTGCAAATGCTGATGGTCAAGAGGGCTGAGATGGGGCTAATTAGGAAAGAAGAGTAGACACTTGATCAATCAAGGATACCTTAGAAATAAGACTTTCGTATTTTCTAGTTCTCAGATTTGAAACCTGTAGATTGGAAAAAATGGTAAATGGCAGTTTCTCCTCATGTACAGAGGCTAACATTTGAGTTCCATGTCTCTATTTTGAGTAGTTCGACTTCCCAATAAAAGAAGATGACATGTTACATACTTTCTTTACGACTCCTTTGTAGCCAAGGTGTGAGCACATGGCAAATTTTATCTAATTGCATGCACTCACCAAAAATTTTGAATTGGGAGCTATTGCTGCAAAGGCACATGGATTTATTCTAAAGCATGTAGTGCTGATAGCAGGAACAATATTGAGTTTTCTGGGATGTAGAGGCAACTGAGTTTGATATGATAATCCAGTGTTTGAGATGAACGACAAGAGGACATACTGGAAAATCTGTGTGCATTGGGTGCAGAAGTAATAATCTGGTCTGTGGCAGGATTAATGGTATGGTTTGTTAGCCTCATTACCTGATTATCTTCTAAACTTCATTCTGCAGCTGAAAATCAAGTCTACAAAACTCAATTTCATTTATTTTTTATTTAATTAGTTAAAATCAACCAGAGTTGACGTCTCCTGCATGTGTGTAATGGTTCACTGAATTAGCAGTATTTAACTGGAGGTAGTTGTAAATCAATTTTAATTCTTCTTCCACTAGCTCTTAAAGCCTATGTGATAGGTTATTTCTTCTCTTGCTATTGAATGAAATTTGGGCAACATTTTAGAGCTTTTCCAGTTCCCTGTGGTCAGTTACAGGAACAGTCCCAGTTCTACGATCAAAATGTCCTACTAAAATTTTTTTTTTAATTTATGAAGTCTCTAATTTAGACTTTCTCCATCACCTTTCAGCTGTGTTCTGGTTGAGACTTGATATCCTGAAAGCGTAAGGGGAAGGGTCTACTTTGATCTTGGACTCCTTTCTTCTACACTCATCATTCCCTTCAGGATTTTAGAGACAGTGAACTGACTGAAGGAGGAAAGGTAAGGAAAATGGAGTCCTGTCTTTAGTCAATGAAAAAGTCTGCAGAATTTAGAGTACAACTCTTAAAGACCTCTCACTAGGTTTAAAGACAGAAGGAAACATCACAGTCTTAACCACAGTTTGAAACAACAAAACACTGTCAGGAAAGAATTCCCTGTCATTTATCCCCAGGTCTGAATCTCAATTGCTTATTGAAGTGGAGGTGGGGCGGGGGTGGGGGGAGCCTCCGATGCTGGCATAGATGGTCTAGAAGATCACTTCGCCAGAGGAACTGGCAGCTTTGAAATGGATTTCAGTCTTCGATTTCCACCAAAACTAATAGATATGTAAAGTAATCTCTGCTACTCTTGCAACTCTGAAGCCCAATACATAGCATTTTGTCCTTTTAGTAAGCCTTAGTCCTTAACCTAACTCCTTATTTATTGACAGGCAGAATAAAAACACATTTTTATCCTACTTGATTTCATACCTAAGAATAGCATTGGTGGCTAAATATCAAGGTGAATCTGTTTGTTTACGTCAATGTGCATCTTCTAAGTTTTTATATCTTCAGTCTCATAAGCAGTTGTTTACTATTTAATCTTTGGAACTATTTAATGATTCGATAACAGTGATAGCTAAAACACATACAGTGCTTATTTTATCAGTCCAATAATCCGTATTTCTAGACATCTAATAGCTTATTTTTCTATCTTCTAAAAAACACAACTTTCATTTTCTTTTTTTAAATCACCTTAGTTATCTCTTCCAACTTCTAGTATTGGGAAGATATCTTTAGTAGCACATTATGTAAAGACTAGGTCCTTAGATAAAGATACCCGCAAATGAGACACAGCTGATGAAAATCTGTGCCTGATGGTTTAGACTAAAAGCCTGAAGGAACAAAACTTGAAATGAATGATTATCAAGAAACAAAAAAAGTATAAATAAAAATATAAACCAAATCAACAAAAAACTCTGCTGAGGTAAAGAGAATGTTCTACACATGACTCCATGCTGGTTTGTCCACACAAAGAAAATTACTGGGTTTGTACCTCCCACTGATTACCAAATGCTTCCCATTTTAAATACTAATTTAAAAACTAGTCAGTAGGGGCTCCACACAGGCAGGCAAGACCATTTGTGTCTCCTAGAAAATATAGGCAGTTGATCTAATCTAGCATGTAGAATCGCACTTTGAGCTACCATCTCCTGATGGTCTGGACTTGGCTCTCTGAAAATTGTGGGAAATCAGCAATATTGTCAGATATAGACCCTGATGGATGTGATAGCTATTTAAAAAGTAACTGGATGAAACCAATTCTCATTGAAGTTGAGTAAGAATCAATTTAACTTGTACATTATAAGAAGAACTAGATAATCATTAGGATATCTGTCCAGGTCTTTACTAATACTACAATTTAAGGCAAGCTACTTATCCTATCTCTACACCTATGTCTTCTCTTTGTGTAATTTCTTCTGTGAGAATCACCTCTGACCCAGCTGACTGTGAAAAGCAAAGGGGACATTCTGAATAGTGAGGGCTAGAAGTACTGGAGATTGACCAGGAGGGGAAAATCAGCAGCAGTAAACATTCTTCTGATAAGAGACAAAGTAGCAGAGGCAGAAAGGAACAGAAAGGAGACAAGAATAGAAAAATGGAGGGATCTTTAAACTATAGGCAGTGCTCTGATAAGTCTTTCTTTTCTGGGAAAACAGATTAGAAGAGCTAAAATATCCTCCAATCATATGAGCAAGAATCTCAACAAGTGACTGAAATTATTTGGGAAGATCAATTCTACAAAAAGGTTTACATTTACAACTTAACAAGTTAATGGTACATATTAATGAAATGGTATTTTACTCTAAATATAACTGTTTTATTTATATTCAAAATCCAGTAAAACATGAGAATCTTAGTAGACCAGCTTTGGACTGATGGGTGGGCTACAGTGCTGTCTCTATAATGCCCCGAGTACTTAATCCCAATTCCAGCATGGTTGTATCTATTTTCAATCCATATTTCATTTAGACAAAACGTACTATCCTACTGAATTTAGTCATGTACACGTTTACAAATAGTTCTATTATTTCTCCATTCTCAACTGATCATTTTTAAAATGTATTCAACATCTGATAATACCTATTCATCTATAACTTGCCTGGGATTAGATCTCTTTAATTGATAATTATCTTCCCATCTCTGCCATTTCAGGTTTTTTTTTTTATGGGGTTATGAGATTTGAAAAAAGAAAAAGTAGTCTCATAGAAACCTGTTGCTACTTAAACAAGAGAAAAATAGTAATCTCTATTAAAATAGTAGAAATTCCAGCAAGATTATCATAAACATCAGAGATAAGACCAGCATGGATGAACTCATAATGTCAGTGTCCTGCTCATGCATTCCTTTTCTTTCTTTCTTTTTCCTTTTTTTAATCCTCTCTGTGGTTAGCCATAAATTCATCATTCAAATTTCCCAAAACATACAAGAAAAGGGAGTCACAGATTGGGGTTTCCCTATAGAGAATGACAAAAGAATGTAAGGTCTGTGACCACAAGGACTGAAATTGGTTAGATTTATTGTTTCTGCAGAACTAGATACTGTCATTCAAAATGACTGATAGACATTTATTTATGAATTAGTTAAAATGAGCTGGGACCTCTTAATAGTAGATTATAAATAATTCTTAGCAAGAAAACAATAATAAAGTGAGATATTGTCAGGACTTCAGGCAACAGTGAAAAATCAGAAAACCAAAACTTTCATTTTTGAAACTGAATAAAATAATCAGATCCGGAATATAAGAATTTAAGTTATAAGAAAAATATTCTTTTTCATGTATTAGTCATTTTGTCTAAGAAAAAAACAACAACATTTTTTTTTTCCTTTTTAAGGGTATTCTACAATATTGCTCTGGTCTAGACATCAGGAGATGACACTGCTTGAAAAGCAATATGGATATGCCTTATTAAATCCTGAGAATAAAATTTTCAGTCTTGTACATTTGAGTATTTTCAGTGTGTGTGAAGGTCTCGAAGTTTACCCATTACATTATGTTAGGGAAAAATTCTACATAAAAGCTTAGCATTTTGACTATTATTAATGGTCAATAACTTATGTAATCCATATAATTTCTTTTCTTGTCCTTACCATGTTAAGTAAAATTTACCAAATAAATTTAGATTATTTTAAATTGAGCATTCCACTCAAGTAAGCTTTTCTTTTGCTTGATTTCTTTTTCCTTAAACTATATGTCTTACTAGGTTATTGATGAAAAATAATTAGTTAAAATTGTTGTCAGAACAAAATTAAATTATATTACATAGTTCAGAATATAATTCAGCTAAATAGCAAGTGCTGAGGTCTAAGAAAGGCAATAAGGTGAATAAATGTGTATGATAAATGTTATAGTCTGATATTAAACTGTCAACCAAGTTCAATTTTAAGGAATTGCCTCAAACTCAAATTAATTCACCTTAAATTATATTTATAAATTAAATTTAAGAAGTTGTAATTTCACAGCAAAGTAATAAAATGCTAATAAAGCTAAAGGAAGAAATTTTGCCTTTAAGACACTAATTCAATGAAAGTGATACATAGCTCAGTTCAGTTTCCTTTTGACTGAGAACAAATTTTTCTAAAGTATTTCAATCTATTAAACCTTAGCAACATTTAAACCTGATTGATGTTTATGAACATAAGTAAGATGAAATTTAAACTATTGTCTTTAATAGTCCCCTTTGTTATAAATTAATTGGTCTGATTTTGGTTTATTCAAAGGAATATCAAAGGAAAGTTAATTACTAATTAATTGATGCTATGTGTTTATGGAGTTAGGCTTTAATGGGTATTAAAATTTTGCTTCCTGTTAATGAATATAGTGTTGTAAACCAATATTAACTTAAAAAAAGAAAAAAATGAAAATAAGATAAAATCCCCCTTCTAAATGGTCATAGAAGGGCAATAGCAAACAACTCAAAAGCTACTTTATTCACTTATTTTAAAATAGGCATGTTCAAAAACAGCCTAATGATTCAATAATATGACAAGAATAATGTGCAATGACTTTAATTTACCAACTAGTTTCCTTTGAGAGCACTTTCTTCCATTCTTTGCTCTTAGGATAACCACAGATATTTATATAATTACAATAAAAATGCATCTACAGTTTTAAAATTTACTGTCTTGTTCACCTATACATATTAATAAAAAGATTCTTACATTTCAGTAACCAAAAATTTTTGCTAAGGGTTTCAATAGTATGTAAATAAATTATTACTTACATACATAAACAAAAGCTTCATTAAGATGCAAAGCTACAATCTATTTAGGAAATAAGCAAATACAATATAATTAAGAGATTAATATAATATATTTTATATTTACTAATACAACACAGTATACTTGACAGTTGTGATGAAATGACAATAAAACTGGATAAGATTTTCTACAACTTTTAAAATTAAAAATTTGTATTATATTGTCTCTTAACAGAAGATCTCACTGATTAAATAACTTAAGAATGATTATTTCTTAAAAAATATTAAAAATATATTCAATGAAAGATGGCATACAGAAATTCAAAAAATGAAGTATATTTTTACAGAATTGCTCTAATATTTTCCACATCCACAATGCTCCTGTCAGATCAAGGAAATACACTGCACTATTAAATAAATATCAAATGGCAGATAAATATAATAATACTTAAATGATCCTGAGTTAAACTTGCTATAGTATCAGCTACCAGAACAAATCCTAGCAGTCATATCGACACACAAAGAGCTTCTGATCAAACAGAAATAAGTTCATGCTCCTTATTCATAGGATGTATCACATTTATTTTGGCCTTCAATCTAATTCCAAGCTTTAATATACAATAATAAATTGCTACTTGGCTTAATTAATAAATCCTTCATTAATCAGAAATAAACTAAAAGATGTAAAGGACAGAAGCAGTAGTTAGAAATGATATTTGAGAAGGGTGTAAGAAAATAAGTTACAAACCTTAATGGATAATATTAAATTATCTGCTATTTCTCAGAACTTACTAAGTGACAGACACTGTTTAAGCATTTGCCATTTCATGCTATTTTTACAAGAGTGCTTTAAGGTATGCATTGCTATTTTATAGGTGAGAAACTACTCACAGTTTTCGAAGATGTTGACCAACTTGACAAAGGTGACTGAACAATGATTCAAAAAAAAAAGGGTCTATTAAATTCAAAGTTCTTTCTGCAAGAATTCAAAATTGAGTACTGTGGATTTTTTGTTTAGAGGACAAGAGCCTTACACCCTTCATTAATACTTCAGTGTGTATTTATAAATTTGCACACTGCTATTGGATACAAATTGACAATATTATTTAAGATGGCAAATGAATAAAATATTCTAGAAAGTTTCTTATAAAAATGTTTGACATTATAAAATGAAGATTTATATAGAATGGTTTAAAATAAATTTTTGTTTTGTTAATATTTGTCCTTCTGATGAAAGGTGATGAGAGAGAGAAAAAAATTACAAAGCTAACATATAAACAAAAGGATATAGTTTTTTTTTAACTCTCTTGGTCCTAAAAGTGTTTTGCTTTATCGTTTGTTAAGATTCTTCATGTACATCAATTGAAATATCAAAAGATGTGATGTTGAAACATTACATATTGGCTTAATATATACAACAGAATTTAAATCTATCTATGAAAATCTAAAGTCATATACTTCTCATAAACCATTTGCTTACAACTTCTTACATAGTTAAGGCAGTGTTTTTTTTTAATTAATCATAACTTAGTTAACTGATAACTTTTATAAAATCTATGATTTCACAAACTTGAAGGTCATAATTTCTGAAAAATGTGGGAGAAATATAAGACTTTTTAAATATGGAATACAACAAAATAATGCTAAGGGCACAGATATATTTTCTTTACTTTAATAATATTATGTCCCAAAGCATCAAGAATATGTTATAGGTTATTTTTAATTTCATGCACTAGGAAAAATAAAAATAAATAAAATATATTAAATAACATTATACTGCTTTCACTGAAATAATTGAGGAATTCTTGATTTTAACTGGAAGAAAATTAAACAGTATATATTGGTGGCCAGAGGCAAAATTCTGTTTACAAGGTAAATGTTACTACTGTTCTATTCTCCTTTTTTGTCCATTATTGTTGAATGATATACAAAGTAGGTGGTCTTATTGTTCAAGGAAGATAATTTCTTCAATGACAGTTTCCATTTTAGATAGTGTATAATGGTATCAGATTTTATTTTATTTCAGAAATTTTGTTAATTTATGAAATGCATGTACATATTTTAACTTGCTTTATTCATTTTGCATTTGCATTTGTTATTTAGTAACAAAGGTTAAAAGAAATGCTAAGTAGATTAACCTCAAATATATATACTAAATTATTTTCATAGCCAATTATGCTCCACAGTTAATAATGTAAAAATAATACCTTCTTAGAATGTATTCCAGAGACATAATTAAGAAGCAAATTGAGGGGTGTGGATTTTGTAGACTCTGTAATTCAAAAACATAATTCAGGATAGCTCCATTTTGACTGAAAGAAACTTCAAAAAGACATTAAATAGAATTAAAATTCATTTCAAAACCACTGTGACAATGCAAATGAACTAACAGGATGTTGTCATTTTCTGCTTTCACATAGATAATGCATATTTGGCAACCCACTGAATTCCCAGGCATTCTTCAGGGTTATTATTTTTTGTCATAAATAAAGAACATTCAAAAGTATCTCCACTTTGTCAAGAACTACCAGCCTGACATAATTTTTTTTTCCATTATCCACAGTGAATATGTAAACCTACAACTATGTGAGCAAACTTTTGACTATACTGTCTTATTTGTTTCTAACTTGGGGGTCTTAGAGATATGAAATATTGTTTATCTATTCTCTATGAAATTTTACAGAATACCTGTTCAGTATATAGGATTTCATGTCTACTATGTGTGTGCCAGGAATAGAGTACAGAAATATAAAAATAACTAAGAACATTTCTACCTTGAATGAGCTTACAATGTAATTAGGCAGAAAATGCAGAAAAACTAACATTTTCATATATTGTATGCTATGGGAACTATAGGACATGGTTATGTTATAGATACGTGATTATGCTACCAATACAAATTAGAAATAGCAATATATTTTGTCTGAAAAGGAAAAACAGAGACTGATGCTTGAACTGAAGTTAGAAAAGTGAAAAGAGGCTAACCTGTTCCTGGGAGAGGGACTATAACAAGCACTGGGAGTATAAGAGAACATGGTATATTCAGGAAACTGCAAGGATTTCAACGCTGTTAGAGAAACAGATAGGAATACTGGTCTCATGAACAATGAAGATCCACCAGGGACTTCGGGTGAATGATAAAAGAAAACAAAACAACACAAAAAAATAGTCTATATGTTAGAGTATTAAGTTTCTTAATAGGCAATTTTAAATCACAATCTATTGCACTTGGTCATTTGTGAGACCATGGAGAAACAACTGTGGTCAAAATACAGTGACAGCCCTCATGAAGAAGATGAATATTAAAAATGATAAATAATCCATTAATAATTTCAAGTTCATCATGTTATGTTGAGGAGCCAAATCAACAGAAGTCACAAATTTTAATATCTAATTTAAGGTTAATATTTGTATTGATGATTTCATCTTTGATGATGTACCATCACTTGAAATTTTTACCATTTTCCCTCAATTTTTAGTTGCACTACATAGTTCTTTATTGTGGCTTAGTAATAATTGAGAACAAATACTTTTGAGAAAAATAGAATCATTCAGTTTTCTTGGTTTTCCTAATAATTTCTTTTGTTCCATTTGTTTATTATTCCAAAAAACTATTTATGAAAGCTAACATCACCATATTATTCAGACTCCTAAATTCTGTTCATAATACACGCTGGCATTATTTCAAATACTATTTATATATCATTAAAGGTTTTGAACTTTCTTTACAAAATTCCATACATTTTATCATATATTCCAACAGGCTATTGTATAGTGCACGTCATTTTTTATTTAAAAAACAAGTAACGTGCAGCACTGTAAGTTCTATGGTAGCACAAAGGCAGGTGAAGCATTTTAAACTAAAAGTTATGTAAAGATTTTCAAATATAAATATTTAAACTCATAATTTTTCATCAAAATATTCTGTTATATACAAATTCAATCTAATTAATTATTCCATTTTCATAAACATTTAACCCAAAGAACCCCTCTTAAGTAGCTCAATTTGGATATTTCCTTAAGTTGGCAATATCTTCTTACTATGTAGAGAGGGACAGACAAGCTTTACTAGTTATATTAATATATTTTACTGCATTCCTATAAACTAGTCTTCTCGTTTGAAATCTGATATGGTTGTATAATGACATGGTAAGAATGAGGTCCTAATGCAAGAAGATTGGTGTCCTCATAACGAGTGTAAGAAATCCCTTGAGTGAATGCACTCAGAAGAAAGACCATGAGAGGACATGAGAAGCATCTGCAATATTCAAGAAGAGAGGCTTCACTTAGTTGAAAAGGATACATACTACAAGAGATGCAAGTCATACAATTTATACATTCTTCTTACCTAATAAAATTCACACAAAACATCTACACTTCTCAAGTCAGATTTCTTGGAACATTTTTATTCTATATATTTCATCTGATATTTAAACGTGGGTAGGTGTTTCATAGGCATGTATTCACTCTACATATTACAATGTAATTGACTTTATGGCTTAATTATTTCATGTTAACATTTAATCTACCTGTTCATAATTTATAGCTCTTTACCTGAAGCTAGCATGTTTCTAAAACAATTTAGTTCAGTAAAACACTTGCTAGACACATACACTTTATTATTCTCTGAACATTTGTATTTGTGTATATATACATATATATATATATATATATATGTATATATACACAAATGAACTCATTGCTTCCCCTTTACAAGAACACATTCTTCTGTATTTATCAATCCGGGACAGAGAGAAATCATGTATCTAATTCACCATATTCAACATATCTTTACCATTTTTGATTCACCTCTCTTCAACTACTGAATTTAATTCACATCCCAGTAAGATCTATCCCCTATGTATGCTTCAAACCTTCTTCTATCTTTCTCTATTACACTACGATAAATCAGTAAGTCATTATCTTTACATGTAGCTTAAGTTGTATGAATTGCTCTTTCCAGTTTCACTCCTAATTCCCCTATATCCATTTTTTCACAATATAGCAAGAGAGATATTTCTATACTCTAACTGGGGCACTAATTTTAAGTTCCCTAATGCCACAAACTAATGTTGACATGTGTTGAAGATGTTTTTAAAGTAATAATCTGCCCTAGACCATGTATGCATAGCATTTAATTTTTTCTAATACCTAGGCATAAATGTTTTTGTCACACATTTGTATAAATATATGTGACAAAACATTTATTCCTAGGTTTAAAAAATTGCTTACTGTTCAAATTTTACTGTTTTAACACTGTTTTGTTGATTTAAATTCTTCTACTTCAATATTTCTTAATTAAAATGTATTAGTGGTCAATATTTCCTTGAAAGCTAGTCAAGAAGTCCTTATTCATGCAGAATTGCTTTGCAGATAATAGTAGGGAGAACAATTGAACAGCTGCAAATTAGGCCTCTATTGGGATATTTTGGAGCATTTTTTTGTCCATGTAGTTTAATAGAAATCAACCCATATAATGACAGATTTTACAAATTGATACTGGTATAAATTTGGTTTACTTTATTAAATAGCCATAAGGTCCAGATGTAGTACTCTAATCAAATTCATTCTCCCTCTCGCTCTCTCGTCCTCTCTTCTTTTTTCCCTTTCCCTCCCTCCCTTCCTGTATTCCTCAATCTTCCCCCAAATTTCTGCCATATTCAGTAGGACCATTTTTTAAATACACCAAAAGAGCACAACTGTTACAATTTGCCCTTGTCAACACTGACTTTCTGTTCTTTTGATATTAAGGGGTGTGAGGTAGCCAATGATGAATTTTAAAGCATCATTCCTATTTTTATATACCATAAACATATAAGCTATAATGTTTAGAAATTGGCTCTGCTATTAGCACTGTTAAGAAAAAGATGTTTAAAAATAAATCACAAATTGATGCAAACAGAAAATGACAAAAAATATACTTTGATACCTATTCATGGTTAGGAAAAAAATAAAACTTTCCAAAAAAGGAAGTAAAAATACTTCCTTCTTATGATTCAAGCTATCTTTCATCAAAATTATATAGTTAGCATCACACTGAAGACTTGAAAACTTTCAGAAAAAAATCACTACAATTGTTATATACTTAAGTATCACAAGAAAAAATATATTTCAGCTCTACCTATTGGAAAGGAAGCTATCAATTCTATCTGCTATCATTTGCAGAGCATCTAGTTAGAAAATAAAAATATAATTATAGAATTTTTATATCAAAGTGCAATATGAAATCTCTATATATGTGTGTGCGTGCATGTGTGTATATGTATGTATGTATACCAGTAGCATGCAATATACATACCTATAATAATCATTTAGGAAAAGAAAACACATTCAAAATAGCAAGCATTTTCAAAAAGCTAGGGCTCAGTTAAATAAAATAAATTAAAACTCAAAAAAACAAAACAAAACTGGGACTTTATCAACTAAAAAGTTTCTTCACAGTGAAATAAAACAGCAACACAAAAAGACAACCTACTAACTGGAAAATGATATAATTTTTTCCATATTTATGACAGGGGTTTAATATCCAAAATGCACAAAGAACGCATAAAACTCAGTAACAGAAAATAGTTAATCCAATCAAAAAAGGGAACAGGTTTGAAGAGAGATTTTTCCTAAGAGGATATATAGATGGCCAACAGGTACATGAAAAAATACTCCTACACACAGGCTATCAGGGAAATTTAAATCAAACCCATAATGAGGTTCCCCTTACACCTGAGAGTGGCTATCATCCAAAGATCTAGAAACGTTGGCCAGAATGTGGAGAAAAGAGAGCGGTTTTACAATGTAGGAGTGCAAATTGGTGCAACCTCTACGAAAAAGAGTATGTAGATTACTCAAAAGTTGAATATGGAAATCTGATATGATCACACTATCCCCCTTCTGGTCATGTATGCAAAAGATACAAAAACACCAATTTTCAGTGATTTATGCACTCCCATGTTTACTGCAGTCCTATTCACAATAGCTAAGAACTGAAAACTACCTAAGTGCCATGTGTCAGATGAATGGATAAAGAAGATGCTTGTGGTATATATACACAAATGGAATGCTACACAGCCCTTAGAAGAAATGAAATCCTGTCATTTGGATCAATGTGATGGATATAGAGCGGATTATGCTAAATGAAATGTCAAAAAAATAAATTAAGTACCAGATGATCTCATTCATTCATGGAATGTGAACAGACAAAACAAAAGAACCAAGGAACTATTACCAATCTTTGGGCACTTGCAATAGAACTGAGGTTACCAATAGAGAATGAGATGAGGACGAAGTAGCAGAGCCCACTGAGCAATGATGAAGAATAATTGGTGACTTGGTGGAGGGCAGGATGTGTTGTCATACATGTGAGAAATGGGGAAACTATGCATATGGGAACAAACAGAAGTTTATTTTAATTTTCAGAACAAAATTACTGCAATAAAATTCTGAAAAAACTCAAGAAAATATTAAAATAGTTTATAGAAATTATTGAACAAAAGGCCTTGATTTATTGAAAAACATCTATTGTCTTGGATAGAGACATACACTAGTATGAAAGGAAATTTCCTCTCATATCAAGTTATAAATGTATTACGATGTCTGAAAAATTATTTCATGATATCTTACCCATTAATCATGATATTTATATGAAAGAAAAAAGAAGTACTTCATAGGAATTATTTTATCTTCAAAACAAAATTTGATATTATAACTGTTAATAAAACTGGTGAAGCAAGGAAATATTACATACATTTTCTAGGATCTTATAGCTGGTAGATATTTCTATTATTTCATGATTCTAATAAAGGAAATCTTACATAGATATAGACTAGAATAGGGACTTCAAATCAGACTAAAAATATACAAGGCTTCGTTTATGAGAGGAGTGGGATTTATTTTAATTGGTGATAAATAGTTGACCATTCAATAAATATTGCTGGAACAATTTTCCATTCAAGGAAAAATAAAAAAATAAAATTATATTCTGTGTAATATTTGGGTTAACTTGCAGCTCTTTGTCAATCTCCAAGGATTCCTATATACCTTGTACTGATCCTTGCCCTAGATAAGGATGGCTAGTTATTTATAGTATGTCATTTAAAGTTTTCAAACTCCATTCTTCAAGTTTAAACAAAACATAATGTAGAATATCATGATAACATAATAAAGAATAAAGCTATGCCATTATGATGGTGGTATGTAATCATTTTTAATTCTAGTATAAGATAAAATAAGAATATTTAATGACTAAAATAATATGGCAGTAGATGAACAATATAAATGAATGGGTGTATTTTGTGACATTAATAACAAAGTGAAGTGAGTAGCAAAAGTATAGTTTTTGTAGGCTTTTAAAATAAAGTTTTCAGCTTAAAAATAGCTGTTATAACTATAGGATATAAGAGATAAGATGTTTAATGTAAGCTCTTACTAAACACTAAGAAAGCACTTACAGGCATTACACAAAAGCAAAGGAGAAGGAAATTGAAGTCATCTAGAGCAATTATGTTTGGTATGATTAAAATATTATTATATGTGCTAAGTCTCTTTGTTCAACCTGATATGAAATCTATTCTTGGGAATATTCTCCATGCACTTGAGAAAAATGTACTTTTGCCGCTACTGGGTGGAATGTCTGTGTAGGTCCATTAGGTCTACATGGTCAGCCGTGTTGTTCAAGTCTGCTGTTGTTTTGTTGATTTTCTGTTTGGTTGTGGTACCCATAACTGAAGTCTACTATTATTTCTATAGTTCTGTCTGTTTCTTTATTCAATTGTCTCAGGTCAGCTAAATATATATAGGTGCTCTGATGTTTGTAGCATGCAACATATATATAAATACATATGCACACACACACATATATATACATATACATATGTATATATATATTTACACAGCTAACATATGAAAGCTTTCTTTTAAGATCACAATCAGGTAAGGATGCCTTCTCTTTACTTAATTCATCAGAGAACTAGAAATCCTAGCTAGAGCAAGTAAACAAGGAAAAGAAATAAAATAATTTCAATCCAGAAGGAATGAGTAAACAACAAGATTATGCATAGAAAACACTCAAGAATGCTTTTAGAAATAATGAAGTAATTTAATAAAATTCCAGGATACCAAAGCAACACACAAAATAGTTGCATTTTTATACACCAATGAAAACTAGCTGAAAAGAAAATTAGGAGAGGAAATCCTAATACTAATAAAAAGAACAAAATATTTGGGAATAGATTTATGGTATATAAAAAGATGTTTGAAGTTACCTGTAATGAGGGATGCCAGTCAAAATAACTCCTTTAGGATGACCATTATTTAAAAAAAAATATAAGCATTAACAAGAATATGGAAATATTGGAATCCTTGTACACTGTTAGTAGGAATCTCAAACAATGCAGCTATTATAGAAAGTAGTGTTAGAAATTCTGAAAAAATTAAAAAATAAGGCTACTATATGATTCAGCAACCTCACTTTTGGATATTTATTCAAAGTAATTAAATTTAGGATCTCCAAGAGACATCAGCAGATCCAGTGTTGCCTGCAGCATTAGTCACAGTATCAAAGACATGAATATAACATAAAATTCCACCAACAGATAAATTGATTATATAGATATATATGCATATATATTAGATTATTCAGTTTTTAAATGACAAAAAACTACAAGATACACAATATGGATCAACCTTGAGGACATTATGCAAAATGAAATAAATCTGCTACATAAGCATAAATAATACATGAGTTCACTTATGTGAAGTACCTAAAATAGTCATATCATAAAATCAAAGAGTAGAATGGTGGCTGTCAAGAACTGGGAGTAAGGTGATATCAAAGGATACAAAATCTCAATTATGCAAAATGAACAAGATTTAGTGATGTCATAACACAATGTTCCTATAGTTAACAATACTTCATTGCACATTTAAAAAAATTGTGAGCATATCTCATGGTAAGTGCTTTTACCACAAAAATATATATAATAATAAATTTGAAAATCCACTTACAGTATACTATATGTGTTTGTCTACACAACATTGTATAGGATTATGTTAGGATTGTGTAGATTAGGAATATACTTTTTATATTATTTATCACAAAACTTGTGTAAAATACAATGCACAAATCTTGGTTGCTTTGTAATCTAAAGTCATGATCTTTCTATGAAGCACAGAAAGAACCCTAGGGACAAGTTTGAATGCTTGTTCATCTCTCTATGGTTGCTTGTGCTGTATCCTATTGTGTTATATTTCCTACGCTAATTAAAGCTTCATTTATCTGAACTATTCTTCTAAGCTTTTTGTTATTTGAGTATTTTTTTTTAATTGGAGTTCTTTATCCACTAAGAAGATACAATCCTCCATGGCCTTTAATATGGTTGCTGGTGAGGTGTCATTGTCTTCTTCGGGTGTCATAAAACCTGAGGTCTAAGAATATCTTGTGATCTTTTTCTTGGAGTTGAGTCACTTATTCATTGTCACTCATATGTGGTATATAGAGAAACCAAGCAAGCGAATCAATTAAACAAAATAGGTATTTAGTCTACAAAATCAAATTCATGGTTGCAAGATGGGAAGGGGAAATGGTAAATTGAGTGGAAGGAAGAACTAGATTGATGATAGTAGACTTAATATATTACATACTAATGTCTATTTGCAATGATGAACACCTTGAATCTAAAGAATGTTATGATGTAATGTTCTTCAATAAAATTATTTTTTTAAATAAAATATAGACTGGGAAAATTTTCAACTGTAAAACTGAGTATTGCACTATAAAGCATTGCACTGAAGTTTCTTTTATCCATAAATATTTGAGAAAACACTAAAATAAAATATAACATTAATAAGGCTAAAAAAGCTTTAATGAATACATACTATGGAATCTTTTGACTCCTATAATTACTTGAACCTATATAATCACTGCAAAACATTACCTGACATCATACAAAATATGGATTCTTGCTATTAAAGGCCTGAAAATAAAAACAAAAACTTTAAACCTTCTATAAAAAAAATAATGTTGTTATATGAGCTCACACTGGAGAAAAATATCTTTCAACTGAGCACAAAATAAAAAAATTAATGAAAAAATTGATCAAATTAACTATATGAATTTTTAAAAAAATGTTAAATCCAAACACAGAAAAGATCACAAACTGATAAAAGATACTTAAAACATACATAAAATTATTAATGTCAAGATAGTATTAGGTGTTCCTTAAAATGATAAACATAAAATAACTTGGAATGTTTATGGAAGATCATTTTATATAAAAAGGAGGTCTGAATGTTAATAAATATGAAAAGGATGTTTCCTTATTAGAAAATAAAATACCAAATACAAATTATAACATATCACTTTACATTATTTATATTAGGAAAAAAATATAAAGTTAGAAAAATATTTAGATTCTTTTGATTTGAAAAGAATGGTTGGCAAAAGTGACAACTATTGACAAATAACATGAATACAAAAACTCTCATACACATTATAGTGAAATTTGATACAACCAATTTGAAAAACATTTTAACAATATTGAAGAAAATTAAAAAATCACTCCCAGATCAAGTGTTACAACTTTTAGAAATATGCATTGAAAAGATACTACAGAAGTGCACACAGAGCTGTATAAATATATTCAATTATTATTAATAGAAGATTAAAGCTTAGTGTCATTATTCACTAAGTAGAATATTATGTTATAGGCTAATTAATGTGTTATATTTTTATGTATTAGCATGGGTAACTTAAAATATGTGACATAAAAATAAATTTGCAAAAGGATGCTTATAGTTTCATAATATGTCTCTACTGAAAAATAAAAACATGATATATGGTTGTACATACAAAATAATGTAACAAATGTATCAAAGCACAGATAAGAATGTCTTTTTAATTGAAGTAAATTTGATTTATGAAATAAAAAATGTAAGTTTAGATGTGAAGCTTCACGACTCATCAAATATACATACTATGCTCAACATCAAATTTCTAATAGCTCTTCCCCACTGTACACTGAACTCTGACTATCCTGTGGTTCCGCCTCTGTCCTCTTCCCCTATGTAATCACAATTCTGTTATCAATGTCCAAGGGATAGTTTTATTTTGTTTTTTAGTTAGCTTTGTTTCTTCATATTCCACATATTACTTAGATCACCTGGTCTTATATCACTTAGCAAGATTCTTTCTAGTTTCATTCATGCTGTTGTAAATGACAGGATTTCATTTTTCAATGCTTTATAGCATCCCATTGTACATATATGTGTATATAAAATCTTTATCCATTCATCTTTTGATGAACATTTAGATTGCCTCTATTGCTCAGCTGCTACAATAGTGCTACAATGAAAATGGGAGTGGATATATTTATTTTGTGTTTTTGTTTTTTTGGGGTACATACCCCAAAGTGTTATAATAGGATCATATGGAATTTCATTCTTAACATCTTCAAGAATCTCCATATGAAAGAAACATTTTTGTTTCATTTGTATTCTATTAAATGCCTTTTTGTACAATGCAATACATTTATGTAATATAATTATTAATTTAAAATGTAACTAATATTAGTAGCTATTATATATCAATATCAGTATCAATGAGGAATAGATTACTACAGGAACATAATTATTACTATAATATATGCTACAGTATATATTGCATATATACTACAGTAACAAAGTAACATGACTTCATCTCACAAGCCTTAAATTTAAGATAGAATATAAATAATAATTATTCTTACTCCACTAATTTTAAGTGATTTGATGATATTCTAAGTTACTTAATTAAAAGTACATATATAAAGAACTTTATTTTTCAATTTCAATTTAAAAAAGTAGCTATATTAGCTAATATTTTAGTTTTCAATTTATTAACTGGTTATTTGGGAGTAATTAAACAAAAAATTTCTGAAACATCCTATACAAGAGTAAATTTTTAATTACTAATCCTAAGCCTATTGTAATGATTATGTCTATTATAGATCCTAGATAATGATATAATCTATATAAGTCTATTCAATTTGAATTTTGTTACCCTAGAAGCAAATTCTTCTTTCTTCTTTTTCATATTTTATTACATATTTATTTCAAATTTATTTTATTTGACATTTAGTGCAAATTATATTATGGCAATATATTAAATATTTGCAAATATTTGGAAAGTCAAATTATTGATTTGTAACAATAAAAACTAACATTTATAGGGCTGTTACTATAAACCAGTTACTTCTTTCTATCAGTTTTATAAACACCAATTCACTTAATACTAAGAGGAATCCAATAAAGCAAATGAGGGAACAGACCCAGAGCATTTAGGAAACTTCTCAAGGTTGCTATTAATTGACTCAGCTTATTTTCAAATCCAGACAGTCTAGCTTATGCCATTAACCACTCTACTGAATCTCAATGTATCTCAAATGAGAGTTGACTTTTAATTGTCATTGGGACCTCTAGTGCTCAAATCCTTCTCAAATTACTCTAAATTTGTAAATCAGCAGATGCAAAACTAATCTGCTCTAAAGAAATACATCTACTAGATTCCTTCAATTTTCTAAGATTATTATGTATTGTTGATCATTATTACTACATTCTTTTGTTAATTTGTTCTCTTGTTTTGTTGAGTTCATAAACATTTGTTTTATTTTCATTCTGGATGTGGCCTTGATTCTGTAAGACTGGACCAGTATCCCCACTTATTTCTAATGCCAATAATGAGGAGTTAGAAATGTCCTATTTACCCACGTTATTATTTTCAATGTAAATAGTTAGTCACAGCTGCTGCAATTTCCCCAATTGTAAGACAAAAAAATAAGGTGAAGAGATAAAAGTCATAAATACATCTATCAACTCTCCAGGCATTCACAATAAAATATGAAAATTAAAATGGAAAAAGAAGAATTGCTTCTAGCATACCAAAATTCAAATTGAATAGACCTATATAGATCCTATCAATATGTAAAATGTACAATAGATATAATCATTAAGATAGGCTTAGGATTAGTAATTAAAAAGTTTACCCTTGTATGGGATTTTTCACAATGTTTTGCTTAATTACTCCCAAATAACCAGTCAGTAAATGGAAAAATAAAGTATTAGCTAATATACAGATAATTTCTTTAATTAAAATTTAAAAAAACAAAGTCCCTTATAATTTTCTAATTAAGTAACTTAGAATTAAATCAAATCACTTAAAATTAGCTGAGTAAAAATAAATACTATTTATATTCAATCTTAAATTTAAAGCTTGTGAGATGGAGTCATGTCAATATGTTTACCATAGTCCATTAATTCTCACTACGGACAATGTTTAACTTTACAAATATTCCATAATTTATATAGCCATTCTACTATTAAAGGGCATATAAGTCCTTTTTCTTTTCATTATTTTTTAGAGGTTATGAAAAAGGCTGTTTCCAACAACCTTTTACATATACTTATAGGAGCATATGAATACATAAAATAATGGCATCATTGATAATAAAGCTTTAAAACAAAGCACCACTTTTTTGTAAAACAATAATATATTTTGAAATACTGCAAATATATTGTCAAATTATAAATAATTATATTGAACAGAAAACACCAGACTCAGGATAGAAATGATCTCTAGGAAAGAAAGGGGGTGCAGATTTTAACTACACTGGCTTTATTTTGTTACTAAATTAGAATTTAGATATACATGTTTTGCTCTAATGTGTTGACATCTTTTTTGTTGATCATTTTGGTTAAAGAAAAAGGTAAAAAATAATCCTACAGGGAAATATTTTACTCATATGAGATTTTGCAAAAATTACTTAGCAACGTGTCATTTATTTCTTCACACAGTCATTGGTTATATACCACTACTAAAAGAACCCCAATGATTTCCTCCTTTTGTTGAGCATGTATATGTAAGTTTTTCCCTTTGAGTGTTGGTTGGACCTACTGACTCATAAATGATAAATAGAATAAGAAAATGCAATAGGATTTCATCTGAAAGATTGTTCAAAAAGACTGTGTACCACAGCTTTCCTCTTGGTTGTTCACTTTTGCTTTCTAGCTCTAAGAACAGCTAGTTATCATGGTGTAGGCTGCCACATAATATGGAACATATGTCTGTGGGGAACACCAGTGAAGACATAAAGTCTGACAATAAATAGAAGTCTGGAAGTGACTCTTTCCCAGTCAAACCTTGAGATGACCTCAGTCTTGATCAACAAGTGGGTTACAGCCTTGTGAGAGACCATGAGTCCATAGCTCTAGCTAAACCATGATGAAATTTTGGTGCAATAAACTGATACAATAAATGTTTGCTATTAAGTCACTAATTTTGAAGTAATTTATTATGTAATAATAAACTACACTTCATTCTTAGGGAAAAAAAAGAACATGAACTGGACTACGGGGATATAAAATATTTCAAGCCGTAAAGTAAAGTAAAAAGACAAAAATGAAATATTCTTGATATGTTAAAAAGAGATGACTAGAGTAGATTAATTTCTAATAGGACAGAGGAAGGAGATCAATAAATCCTCAAATTCTCTCTTCAGAAAGCAACGAACATTCCACACTCTGGGATTGACTTCAGGCATACAAGAGACAATTATCCAAAAAAAAAAAAAAAAAAAAAAAAAAAAAAAAAAAAAAAAAAAAAAAAATCACTGAAATTCAAGTACAGCACAAATCTGTGGTGTTTATGCTTTTGCCTACTCCCCTACTTCAACCAGACTCTTTCTATGGGGTAGTGTAAGCAAATCTCAGAAATAAGAAGTTTTGTTGCTGAGGCTGTAGAGAAAGCTCACTTGAGTGAGGTGTTTTCAGTTAAAGGCAAGAAAGCAGGAAGGTCAAGAGTTCTAGTGTCCTGAGTTTATCTCACTCTAATCTCCTGTAGCACACATTCACAATTGCACTCTCTCTCTCACTCACACACACACGTACTCACAAATGCACACTAAAATTAATCCACAGTTATCAGTTGCTGCTATTGTAACTCCTCAAGGTACTAGAGCCCTTTGAAGTCAATATATTGCACTTTTGTGAAAAATGCTTCCCCCAGAGTGATGTGACAAGTCAAAATTCATAGAGTTTATTGCCCCAGAATCATTTTAAATAAGAGTTGACCTTTCCTTAAAACTCACCAGAATATATAATATAGGCAGAAAATATTTCTGGCAACCACAGTGGTTGATACTAAGTCAACTGTCTTTTCTATTCTTCCTAGGATAACATGGGGAAGGTATGAATCCATCTACTACTTCTGCTAATCACCTCTTAAACGAACATGCCATCATTGATATTCAAGTTTAGTGATGATGGAAAACATGCCTTTGCCATTAAGCAAACAGGCATCATTTAAACCAAAGCTGAGAACTGCTTCCTAAATTATAAAAATAGCTACTGGATTTCAATTTTTGTTTAGACACCCAATGTGAAAGGCAGAGCTCAGATACATGGTTTTTGAAGAGTACAGATTTAAGCGTTCATTAGCTATGTCAGGTGAGAGATCTACTTAGTATTCTTAAACCCTTTTTGGTTGTCTTTCTCACTGATCGTGATAATTAACACCTAAAATGCACCTCGGTGTTGTAATAAAAGAAATGAGACTATGCACCAACACCCAGGTAAAATGCCACTGTTTCAATTACCTCTCCGGATTTTCATTTATCTGCCAAAACCCCCTGTTTCTCTCATTTATCTATTACTCTCATTACAGGGTAGTTACAACACCTTAGAGCAGTGCTGGGATTTCTGGCTTCTATCCCTGTTTACTAAACATACAGACCATGATAAATTCAAATCATTTTGACCTGTTGCAAGATCCAAATTGAGGCTAGAGTTGATCCTATGCAAATTGAAATGCACAGCATCTTTCTATTTCCATGTAGTGTCTGGAAATGACCACAGTATGATCTAGGAGTTGGAACCTAATGACCCTTTACAATGCTGCTGTGGTAAAATGGCACAATTGTGTATGGAGCCTCCCTGACAATAATATTCACAGCTTCCCAGGACAGTAAGCCAAGTCAAAATCAATTACTGGTGGAAAGGCTTGTCTGTCGTCTGGGTTAAAATATTAGGCAGTCAAGATATGTTGTACTGTATTAACATCTGCTTTCAAGGACTGTGCCTTTTGGAACAGTTCTCATAATCTCTGGGGGAAATATATAAACATCGGCAAATTCAATAAATTGCTTCACAGATGAACTTGAATGTAAGGTCAAAGTTCTCAGATTTGACACAGGCCTTAAAACATTATCTTTGTGTAAAAAAATGCATCTTTACAAGATTGTTGTATCTATATATTATGCAATATTTAGTCTAAAATATTCAGAATATCATGAAGGAATATTCTATTGAGTATTTTTCTTCCTTTTCTCTCAATGAAATGAAATTTATCAACAGAAATCTTTGCAGTGAGAAAAAAATGGCTCAGTTCAGAACTATCTAAATCAATTTTCTCTCCACATCCACAGTGGACTACAGCTCTGACTGCTGGAGTTAAATAGTGGAAAATTCAATGTAGGAGACTTGTGTGTGCACTGTAGTTTCAATCTTATTATACTACTTTGAAAGAATATAGTTATAGGGCAGTGTAGCTTTTCCTCTTTAAAAGCTCAGCTTTTCAGGAGACATTCATTCACTTCACTGCTTCAAAATGTGTCAGGTTGAACTTAATCTACAAAGTCTTAGATTTAGGAAAGGTAGACAGTTGACATGTTAAAGATCACCTTTAAAGCCAAAAATTATACTTTTAATTTTAACTTTTATATCTATATGCACATATAGTAAAACATACACATATATTATACCTATATATTTATACTTGTGTATTTCCCTCCTAGGATTAGAAATCTATATATATTAGAATCTGAGAAATTTATTATCAATATGAAAACTTAGAAACCTACCATAATATTCTTATATTTCTTTTGTGAAAATTCAAAAGTATTCTTTATAGACCTCACAAAAAATAAATTAGTACCATTTATTTTATTTCTGGAGAGCAAAAATTGCTTTCTATATAAAATATTAATTTTCTGAATTCTAAAATATGCAGAAAATGCTTCAGATTTTATCATCAATTCTTTATTATGGTATCTATTATTTTTAAAAAGGTTATTTTAGGACTACATTTTTTCAAAAAGATAAAGTCACATCTTGGTGTCACATCCTTAGTTTAATATCTTCATTTAATTAATGTGTCTATTGCTTCTATTTCACCTAAAACTCTTCACTAGAAACTGAGTCCATGTCAATGAAAGAACACATTTCCAAATAAACAATAAATAATTCTTAATTATCCTAGAAATAATGGCTTGCTACTTGTCTATTTTTTCATCAGATAGTCAAACTGTGATTATTAAACATTTCATGGTTTAACGATAAAATAAATGTACTGCAATCAGAAAATATCTAGTAATGTCACATTCATTGTAATGTTCCTTCTCAAAGACCAAATACATTAAAATCAACCCACCTACATAATATATACTGCATTGGAATGTGGAGAAACTTAGATACTAACTAAAGGTACAGAAGATTCATGTAAGTGGAAAAGAGTCAACTCAGGTAATGACTAAATGCCTTCATCTCACTGTGAATATTAGAAAAAGAAACCATTTCAGTAACTGCATTACATTAAAAATATTCTGCATTTAGTAGTAAATAAGGCAAGGCAATGACAATGCCAGTAGCGATAAATGTAATATGGACTAAGAGAAATATATGCCAAATCAGTAGAGATACTTTCAATTCTTTGAAAAAGGATATAGAAATTACTAATAGTAGATGTCTGTTATATACTGTTCAGAGTTCATGGTATAAAATTAAGTTCAACTTAGGTATAACAACTAATTGTAGACTATCATTATTTCACATGATATTTCAATCATTCTCAGTTATCTATTAAATATTTCAGCTTACAAAAGCCAAAAATGAATTATTGACTTAGGAATGGTGTACCCCAACCAACTGCCTGCAAAATCAGAATGAAAATCATTGCTGCAGACGCTTTTCCCTGGATTCACCCGCAGTCCTGTGTGTTCAAACGTAGGTACCATCAATATTATCTATATGTAAACCTCTTGGGGCTATCTGAAGTCCATCATCACACTGTTTAAAACTTCTGAGTCCAGAGAGTTCTATAGTTTTTAAATTACTTGGTGAAATTGCTAATTATACATCAAGATGTAGCTCAAATAATATATCTCTTGGAAACCTTCCCCAGTCATCTCTGACAAAGTTAAGATTTCAGAACTCAAATGTATTCTTGCTTATGTCCTGTGATAGTAATAACTAAGTGGGGTCAGAGGCTACCACAGTAACAGAAACAACAGCAGAAACATCATCAATATTATTGGACATAATATAACTCTTTCATACCATCATATTTACTCATTTGATACTGTAACCACACTGCATTGTAACATACTCCTAGCAACTATTTTAATATCTGGAATGTTCCCATTGTCTTATAGCTAATTAGAGTAAAATTAGACTTCCATACATTTACTCTAAACGTGATTACAAAAGTTTTTCTCATTATTCTGAATTTTTTGAAATGTCCTATGAGCTCTTTGAGGATGCAGAATAGGTATTTCTTTTTATTATTGTATTATTATTATTTTAACTATTATTTTAAGGAAAGGTGCAGGCAGGGAAAAAGGAGAGGAAGAAGCATTCTATCTGTTTTTCATTTAGCTGGTTGTTCACCCTGGGCCCGGAACCTGAACCCAGGGGTATGCATCCTATGTCCTTCAGAGGCGATTGACACAACTACTAACTCACCAGGGTATGCCTCTGATCACTTTTGATCTCTCAATATATAGGGTAAAATGGGAAAGTGGTGATTATCACAGTGCTTCCTCCACAGAGAAACATAATAAATGAGATAATATACCTGATAGGCTTAATGCATTGGCTCTCCCATATAAGCATAATGAAAGCTACTACTAAGTGATGACAAGATAATGAATTACAGAAGGCTTTCTTTGCCAGAATCTGGATTCATAGCATATCTAGAACTCGGGGAATAATAAAACTGTGTGCCTCTCTTTGGTTGCATCTTGGTAACTCATTCACATAGCCCCTGAAAATGGCACCTTAATACTTTGCCACATCATTTTTTAAATAAAATTATTTTTAACATACATTAAAGTTGGGGGTAATTATAAGAAGATAGACTTAATTGTAAACTTCTGTATATCAAATGGTTATTTTAAGTAGACTAAATTAGATGCAATACTTTATTCATTAGCCACTAATATTAAGGGAAGAAAAATCTTTTTAAAATATCTTCAGAATAAATAATTCAATATCACCTACTCAGCACACTGAACATCAAAGAACTCTACATGACAATTTGCAAATTTTTATTACATTTTTATTTCCATTTAACAATACTCTATCCTGGATAGCACAATTATATTCTCCTGATAGAGATGAAATATAACTAAAGTAGAGGTTCAAGTTCATTCAGAAAAATGTGAACCATTGATTTTCCAATTTTATTTTTCAGAATAACCAATAAGAAAGACTTTTTATTAAAAGTGCTATATATATGACTTCAATAGATTTATTTATATGCACATATTGCACAGACAAAATTTAATCATAATTTTGTTTCGATAAAATTAATTCAACTTTTTTGAAATATTTTTCCCTTTTTAGAGTATTCAGGGATGAAAGCTGCTGTGCCTTTTAAAAATACTTATCTCAGGATCATTCCTTTTCCTGAGAGAATTAATGAGTTCTTATTTAACTAAGTTAACTGGTCACTTGGGCCATCTCTAGAAAGCATAGATTTAACATAAATACTAGATGCCTGTTGAAGTAAAGGACTAAACTCAAAATAAATCAGGAAACCACATACAATCTATAGTTTTCTAACTAAAAATTAATGTAAAAGGACACCACACAGATATACTGAATGCACCTTAGGATTAGAGTCATTAGATTAATGCTTTCTCCTCTCTCCCTTTTCTACTACCCCAACCTTCCTCTTCCTCCTCTGTCCCACCCCCTTCATTGTTTTTCAACAATTTTGAAAGGTTATTACTCTTCCTCCTCTTCCTCTTGCTCTTGCTCCTCCTCTTCCTAATGACTTCAATGATTTTTCGACAGCTATTTAGCTATTAAATCTATACACAGGATTAATTAATGCATTGCTTGTGCTTCTATTACAAAATATCACTTTTTTAGTGATTTTATGTAACATTAAATGACTAACAATAATGTGTTTTATATAAAACACATACTCCTTTTTTCTTCTGTGTATTAAAGTATTTTGACAATGGTATGCAGGTTAAATAAAGATAGTACATATCTATTTAAAACTGATGGAGCAAAATTTTGCACTCTGAACACAGAATTGTATTATTTTGATGCACACTATGTTTATATTTCAAGTTTCAATGACAGTATTTGATTCTTTGAATTCCACAATTGTTGTTGTTTTTATATTTATTGAATGACCATAAAATATTCTTTTTTTAAACAAAAATATGACTGAACAGTTCAAAGATAATAATATTACAATTTAACTAGAGAAGAAAGTATTCTTAGGTCCCCAAGGAATACTTTCAATCCCTAAATTAATTTAAATTTTCATTTTCTGAAAATACCAGTTATCAAATGTGATGATATTAAGACTAGAATCTATATTGTATCTCACTTAATGATATGCTTGATTAACTGGTTTTATTGGGCCACATGAAAATGATAAATAAAAAGAACCTACATGTATGAAGCTTAGCCAGGTGTATATTAGGGTTTAACTTGATGTTCCAGTCGGGAAATAAATTGTTGATTTATAAAACTAAAATTTAAAAAGAACATATAAGTCAAAATATTTAACTGACTTTGTTATATACTTTAGATATAATCTGTAATGCTCTGCAACAAGGACTCAGTTTACTTAATTCTACAACTGACATTCACAACTCAGGAAGACATCTAAGAAACTTATAAGCAGATTCACACTCTCTTTAATCTAGATTATGTCTTAAGTGCCCGAGACCTAGAACAAATAGTTATATAATAATCACCCAGAAACTATGAGTAGCAAAAAATAAAATAATAATGAAGCAAAATCAGAATTTAACATAAAGTTAAAATCTGTGTATATAGAAAAACCAGAAATTATGACTTTTGGATATTCTAATAGTTTTGTTTTAATTAAATAACAGCTTCTTATCTACCTTATGCTGGAACATTCCAGACATTTAGACATAAAGTTTTAGTTATTCATATATATAAATACATAAAATTATATATATATATATACACAGTTACATATCTATCATATACATATGGTTATGCATGATACAAATATGTTTATAAGGAAGAATTATGAAAAAGAAATAGATCTTTTTATGATGATATTGTGTTTCTTAATTTCTAACAATATTGAATTGTAGAAAGAAAATGTTTTGTGACAAATAGACCAAAGGAATAGATTGAGAGTTCAGAAATAAATCCACACATATAGGCAATTTACAGCAAACATGCCAAAACATACATGCAATGGAGAAAAAAAAATATTCAATAAGTGGTATGGGGAAAAGTGAAAAAGCACGTGCAGGATAATGAAAATAAATCACTAACACCGTAAGTGAAAATAATTCAAAATGGATTAAAGACATAAATGTTGGATCTGAAACCATAAAACATATAAAAGAAAATAGAGGCGATAAGTTCCTTGACATTGGTGTTTAGAGCTATCTTTGGTGATTAGATTCCAGTAGCAAAGGAAACAAAAGCAAATAATTTTTTAAAGGGGTAGGGAGTATTATATCAAACTTAAAAGCTTCTACACAGCACATTAAAATGAAAGATATCAAGCTCCAACAAGGAGTCAAGATATAAGACTTATAAATAACTTACAACTCAACAGCAAAAAACCATTAAAAATGGGAAAAGAATCTGATCAAACCATTTTCCAAAGAAGACATACAGATGATCAACAGCCATATGAAAGATAACATCTCTTACAGAGTTAGGGAAATGCAAATAAAAACAATTAGCTATAACCGTACACCCATGAGAATGCCATTATATGAAAGAAAGAAAAAAAGAGAGAGAAACAAGTATTGAAGAAGATATGGAGAAAAGGGAACCTTTGTATATCCCTGGTCAGAATGCAAATTGATGTAGTCATTATGGTAAAGAGTATGACTAGTCCTCAAAAACTTAAACATAGAAATTCCATATGATTCTATCATCTCACTTCTAGTTATTTACCCAAAGCATGCAAAAACAGTAACTTGAAGTAGTATCTGTACCCCATGTACAATGCAGCAGTATTCACTATAGATAAGAGTTGAAAACAACCCAAGTGCCCATGGGTAGATGATTGGATAAAGATATATGGTCTATATACAATGGAATATTATTTGACTGTAAAAAAAAAAAGAAAAGAAAAGAAATGCTGTCATTTGCAACGATATGGATGAACCTAAATGACATTATGCTTAGTGAAATAAGTCAGAAGGAGAACGATAAACACTACATGATTTCACTCTTATGGGGAAGATAAAGAAACAAAATTAATCAGCATATAAGAGACATAACAAAAACATCTAAGACAGAAAAGAAAAACAGTGGTTTTCAGAGGGAAAGTGGAAAGTAGGTAGTTAAATTGAATAAAAGAGGACAACTATGGTGAAGGATATAATTTGACTATTGGTGGCAAACATAATATAATATATGCAGATATTGATTTATGTTGCTTTATACCTTTATATAGTTTAAGCTATTCCCTCCAGAATCACAATCCCATTAAATATTCCTACTGTTTTATATCATTTATCTTCTACTCAATTTCATTATCTGTAACTGGAAATTGTACATATTTAATGTGTGAATTATTTAACATAATGTATAGTATATAGTAAATATAATGAAATATTGTTAAGTAGTAGTAGCATTAACAGCAATGTAACTGTTTTTATACAGCTGATGAAATCTCTTGCAGCTACGCGTAAACAAATAAATGATACATTCCACTGCCTTTCTTCATTCTTTCACTCATTCTTCTAGACATCTTTCATTGAGTTCCTGACATGTCAGTTACCATTTTAAACCTTTATATTTGCATGAACTAAATAACAAAATCCTTATACTGGGCTTGACACTTTGCTGGACAAATCGTGGTCAGATGATTGTTAGTAAATGTTGATTAGGTAACAGAAACTATATTAATTCAGTATCATATTGCACTTTAATAAGGAGTTTCAATTTGCTCAAGGCCATAAAGCCAGTGAAAGATGGAGACAAACTCTTGTGATTAGGTTAACTCATTGACACCATTTCAATTAATACTGCCTACACTTGGAAGTTTCCCACTAACTTCCCAATTTTTTTAAATGCCTCTTTTCAGACGTCAGATTCACACTTAAAGCTCACAATGCTTACAATGATGACTGTCCTTATTATTACTTCCTAGTCTTCAATGTTATTAACAGTCCACTTGTTAATAGCAATTTAGAGATGACCTTCTTGAGTTCTGACTTAATTTCAGTAATTTAATTAGGAACTTCACATTTTCTGACTAATTTACCTTATGAGTCAGGCATTCTGATTATAATTTATTCATTTTAAAAATAAACAAAATTAGTCACAAGAGGTTCACGGGGGTGAATATGTATGAATTACACAGCTACACAATTTACAGATCTGACAAGGTGTAGATCCAGGATTGGAAACTGGCAGCTCAGTTCTGTGCCTGTATGCATGAAACTATGGACTTCAGTGCCCAGGTTACTGGCACATAATCCAGGACCAATACACACTTGTTAAATAATTATATACTAAAAAATGACTTATTGTTCTAAATATAGGAAGAATGTGGAGAAGAAAGGCACCCAGTAGCTATGCAATATTTGGATACATTGAGGGGATACAAGAAACTGTTTTCATGAAGATTTGATAGGTTGTGGAGTGTTTTGTGAATCAAATGGCTCATACTTTCTGATTGGGTGAAACAGGACTGCAGTGTCAGGAAGAGAAGTAGAGGACCTGGGGTCAGAGGGCTTTATAAATAGGATTACTATATAGGCTAGTTTGACCAGAACTGTCTGTGTTAGTAATGTTGTGGTGGTATTCTGCCTGGTTTGAAATTTTGTCCATATTTCAATTTGTTAAAAGTTAATTTGGGCAAATACAGCAGGCAACAAACTAGCTGACAGGGATGCAGGTTTCTCCAATGGGATGTTACACCCCACTCCCTTCACTCCTGCCCCTGTTGTTCCTGATGATAAACCAGTTTATCCAGATTTCAACTCTAAAAATTATGGTAATTCTATTTACAAACCAGGAAAAAAAAAAATTAGAAACTCTTACAAAACATTTTGGATCTTGACAGTGTGAAAAAAATGGCATGACTTTGAGATACTTACTTATTTTTGAATCAGGAGGTCTTGGGCTTCCACCAAAGATCTATAATTTTGTTTAAAAGTGCAGAAGAAATTAAGATATATAACTAGAGATGAGAACCACAGTGTAGAATCAGGGTGATGAGAAAAGAAAGCAGCTTCTCCACAACACTTGTCTGTTTCAAAGTAGTAGAGAAGTATATTTGGGGTTTTTAGGGAAGATTACAGGAATGTGAGTTCTAAGCTGTGCCAGAAGGAAAAAACAAAAGAATCTGGTACAGCCTAATATTTGTAAAGGCATAAGAAAATTATGGAGATATAAAAAATTCAGAGAGAATTCAGAATGAGCACATATATAGTGAACATTTTGAAAAGGATATACATCTTTATCAAAAGACTCATTAATAATTTTTATGCGCATTGAGTGGGCTCATTCCAATTCATTTTTTTCTATCAGTTGCAGTCAAATTAACAATTATAGTGATTCATTTCTATTTTAGCACAATATCTCATGCTTGCCATGTAAGAATAAACTATATAGAAGATAAAGTTAATAATTATGAACTTACTATGATGAGTAAGAAAATTTAATAGCAAAAATTCATTATAATGCCCTTTATTGTAAAATTATGCAGAGGCTATCTGGTCTATATTTACATGTCTTTTAAATAAAATAAAAACTCAGTTGGAAAGAAAATCATGAACTGGTAAAGAAAAAAAACTAATTTTTCTAATGTACTTTTTGCAAACCAAACTCACTTCAAGTAGATTTTGAGATATCTTTAAAACTAGAGCACAGAGACTATATTTTTGTTTTCATAAAACATATTCTCATTTTCCCTCGATTCCTATTGCAACACTCTCTGAACAGTTAGCATTGTTTTATAAAGAGCAAAACCACCAAAATGTATGATCACCAAATAAATTATCTATTGACAATAGTTTAAGATCACTCAGGTTCACAATGTTTTGCTGAAGTTGTTAAAAAAAATAAGCTAAAGAGAAAAATTTACCAGTGTTTATTTTTTACCAATATAGTTGTATTCTAAGACAATTTAATCATGCTACCATAATGGGCAAATAGTTAAAAGATTGAATTTGATCCCTTTTGTGTCCAGAAACATGCTTTAAAGACTTGAACAAGCAATTTTAAATAGATAAGTTTGTCACAAGTCTAAGAAACAAAGACTTCTGTTTTGATATTTTCTCTATCTATTACTTTTGTCAGTAATATTTTCACTTTATAAATTATGTATTTATAAA
This sequence comes from Solenodon paradoxus, assembly GCA_004363575.1. Taxonomy (NCBI): domain Eukaryota; kingdom Metazoa; phylum Chordata; class Mammalia; order Eulipotyphla; family Solenodontidae; genus Solenodon; species Solenodon paradoxus. The sequence continues at coordinate 470,077 of RJWH01000027.1, forward strand.
TGCAGGATGAATGGATAGATAGATGATAGATGGATAGATAGATGATAGATAACCCCATTGATTAGCAATCAGTCATGGTTCCTTATTGTCCACACAATGATATTTTTGATATAAATATTATTTAACTTGGCATTTGAGGTCATTTTCTAAATATTGGGAAAACATTTATACTGCAACCCTTTCCCAAAGCAGACTCTCCCACCAATGTAATAAAACTATGCTCCCTTAATAATTCCATGCATGATTTCACATTCACACTTGGCCAACTCCATTCTCCCAGTCAAAAATACTCTCCCCCATCACTACTTGTCTGTATATAGCTTTTCTTGACAACTTCAAGACTTTCCCTCAATCATAACAATCTTAATAACTATTTTACCCCTGGAATTATATAATACACTTTCATGCTACTTACATTACATCTAATCTTATTTTATAAAGAGGATGTAATTTACTACTGAGAAGATAATATACTTTATATAACTTAATATATGTCAGTCTAATAACTGCTCAGAAAATGTTTACTGATATAATTACTCTAATTTTTTTTATAAAAAGAAAGTAAAGTAAATATTTGTGTATTGGAGATTTTTCTTCTTCTATGATCCAGAACATATTCAAAATGCTCACATTAGGTAGGTGTTTTCTACTTAATTTGAAGCTTTCTTTCAATTAGAATAATCCTCATAATAGCTAATCTAATTTTTTGGATGTTTAAGGATTTTTCTTTAATCTTTAATCTTTCTATTCATTCATAAAGAATATTTGGCTTTCTTTTCATTTAGAAAGAAAAGAACTAAAGTTCAGAAATGTCTCTTTTTGAATTCATAATATAGCAAATCTCAGGACCAGGATAAGAAGAAAGGGGACAATTTCTGAATCTTAGCTCAGCACTTCAGCTACTAAAGCAAATATTTTAACTCTGTTATGCTGAATATTACTCTCTCCAATGATATTAACTAACTGTGTTGGATTTGTCTAACATTCTGGTCCCAACACTCAGTCACACAGAATCTGCCACACAGAAGTCATTTGATAATTGTTTGTTTAGTGAATATTGAATAGGTCACTATGTAATGTATAAAGGATAATTTCACCTCACAAAAGGATGTGAAATTCAACAGGATTACTTTTCAGATGTTAGCCTTTCATTGAAAATATTGCTTCATACACATACAGAGAAAAGAAAGGAATACTGAATTTTCTAATCAGTTATCCAGCTACAACACAGTGCCCTCTCTCAGGAATTATCATTAAGATAACAAATTATTCACTCTCTTTCTTCCAAGGAATAGGAACATATACTATGATATCTTTGCATGGATCTTTACTAAGAAAATTTATGAGAACACTATTTTTAAGCAAAAAAAAAAAAATCACAAAGAGTTTAAAAGAATTTTTTTTTTTTTTTTTTTTTTTTAGCATTGTCATGATAGGAAGTGGAAAATCACAGATATGAATTTGAAATGTATAAGCTATTTCTCAGAATTCAGAGGTCATAATAAGGGGTCAAACTCTAAAAAGGATAAAGATAAGAATTCAGATGCACATGCTAAAAGAGATAAGATCAACTAGTTTGAATATACCTCCAAATACCCTACATTAATTAACCTATCCCTTTGCAAATGTTTCTTATTTTTTATTGTAAGTTAACACTGAGATGGTTATTTAGGCAGGAATATATTAAATAATGATATTAAGTGACCACTATTCTATAATAGTTTATAAGGCTGTTAGAAAAATAAAATTTATAGGCATAAGTCACAGCAAAACACTGGTCAACAATCATGGTAACTACTAATACAGGTCTACAGCAACTTATGTATGGATCCACAATTCCTCTAAGCAATTTTGAAATACAGAAAGCTTTCAAAAAGAAAAGCTTTTTCCATAGCCTATTTGACCTAGCAAAAAAATTTTGGTCAAGCAAAATTTGACCTAATCTAAACTCTTTTGATGATAAACACTGAAATCAAGTGACCTGCAGCTATTAATAGTTTATTTATTCCAGTTCATGTTGGAAATGTAGACAGAACTACAGAACATATTATTTTTCAACATAAGGTAGTGCAGCAGATATCAATGATGCTGTGAAAAGTATTATATGCTTACCACAGCCTTTCAAAAATTTGAAAATCTCTGAATTCTGAAATTATCTCAAGGTTTCACAGAATATACTGTGAACATACAAAGAGAGAGGTAACCAAACTAAGTATTTGAGGTATAAAAGTCAAAAAAGAAAGTTATAATTCCCAGAAGAGGAACTATAGTTCAAGTATTTAGCAAGGAAGCTTGAGGGGCAGGGAGGTTAGGGATCTCAATGGAACAGTGGAATTGAAGATGTAGAAAAATCTAAGGAACAAAGTGGGGAGACAGCAGAAGGCCCAGGCTACTCAGACAGCAGAGCAGGGCCAGGCCAGCTAGAATACAGGGTCAAGAGAGAAGACAGTAATGGAGAGAGGGAGGAGATGAGGAGGATGTTGGTTAATGAGGATTAGGAGTTAAATTTCAACAGAACAGGAGGAGAAAACAAGGACAAATAATTGAATTTTTATTTGTGAAAAAGCAGAGTGAACATCAAATTTTTAGTGACAGGTACTATATGAGTCCTGAATTTAAAAGAGATTGATCTGGCAATGATACGCAGAATAAATTCAAGGACAGCACTATTATTGTAGGAGAGGTTTGCTGGTAGGCTTTTTGCAGGAACCAGGTGTGAGATGATGAGGGACTTGAGTAAGATCGTGGAGGTGAGACGGCCAAATAGCATCTGTTACTTCTTTCTCTATCTTAGCTCATTCTAAACATTGGAAAGATTTCTAAAACCCTTTCTTTACATGTTCACTCCACATTTTGAATATAATTCTTATATGGATACCTGAAAATGTTTGAAATTGAACAAACCCTTTCATTTACTTCATTCACAACCATCTGGATGTCTTGAATAGGTATTTGCCTCACAGTTACCTCATGACACATGGATTTTTATATTCCAAGCCTGGTGACAAACTCAAATGATCATGGAAAAAAAAAAAAAAAATTAGCAACAACAAAACCACTGCACTGTTCTCTAATAGGGTTTAGGTATTTGCAAATCACAAATGCTAAAAAAAGTTAACCAAATTTTTCTCTATGAAGAGAAAACAACTAAGATTTTTAAGAAATGAAGTATCAAAGCAAGGTCAGTCTTCTCTTCTGTCTTTGGACAGAATGACAAGAACCATTTTCTTCAATTGTCAAGGGGAAAAATAAAATAAAATAAAATAAAATAAGCTCTTGTCTAAAAGTTGGAGGTAGAAATCATTTTAATTTTAAAGAATTTCTTATCTTGTATAAATATAATGATTTTTTTTTAATTCTCTATTAGACTCCATCTTGTCCTATCAAGCTAGTGAGAAATTGGTATTTCAAATGATTTGATCTGACTCATGGTATAGACAGAACTGCAGAAGCAAAAATTGCTAGGTTTTCTTGGAACTGTTATACATTTAAATGAGGAACATAAGACGTTAAGAATAAATTCATAGTGTTAATCATATAATGACCTCAAGTGCTATATATTTAACTAGGAAACAATTTACTATTTGAAATTTTTACCTTATCTTCTCAGGGCAACTCCAAATATGATAGATTTAAAAATATGTAAACTACATCTAATTAAATATCCTATAACATTTTTCAGATTTAAACAATTTTGCTATTTCACTTTATTTTTACATATTATAATTCTTCTCCTAACTTTGTTTTATTTTAATTAAATATGTATATACTATAGAGTTGACAGCAGATTGACTACAGAGAGACTGTTAGATTCAGAAGGTTCAAGAAATGACTGGAAATCTGAACACTGAATACCAATCTCCATTCTCTGGTTGACTCAGCAAGAGCAATCTGCCTGCTATTCAAATTTTGTTTAAGAAATTCCTCATAGCTAGTGGTCTGCTTTTACAAGGGATTTTTAATTGGTTTAATCAATGGATTTACCTCTTAAAATGATGGATAAAATTATGTTAGATGTGAGGGGATAACTTCACTGAAATTAAATGCAAAATTTATTTTTCTGCTGGTAACAAAAAGTACAAAAATATCAATATAGTTGAACATTAGAATGGTTCATCAGCCTTTGTGAAAAATATTGCTACTTTTCAGTCACTGCTTGCTCTATAATTGATAGTTTTAACCAACTAACAATCTAGAAATTAAATCTATTTTGATGTAATAATTATATTTATGAATCATTTATGTATAGAATGACTTTCAAATTCATGACATATTTGTATCAATTTTTTCTCCAATATTTCTAATATGCACACACATTTTACATATTAGCCTAATTTTAAACAAGCCTTTTTAATGCCTATTGTTCAAATCTCCAACTAATTATAAATTTCTTTAGGGTAAAGGCCTTTATTTGTGTTTTATCTCACCATAACTTCTAGTACAAAGTGGGTCTTCAATTAACATTGCAAATTGACAGCCTCTAATTCGAAGTGGCCTTTTGGGATCTCCAATCCAGAAGGCTCACAGAACTTTTGGAACTTTCAGAATCAGGTTGAATGAGCATAAAATCCTAAAGGCAGTTTTAACAGGTGCAGACCAACTTAGAAAATGTTGCTGATGGCTAATTTGAGTATGTGTCTGTGGAATGAAGGAAGGATTCCAGTAGATACTATATGCACACACCTCTTAAAAGGGTGAGTTTAAATAGTAGTGAATGGATAACAGCTAGCTTTATAAAGATAGTCCTAAAGAGATTTAAAAGCAACTTACCCTATGTCCTCTGAATAAGAAGCAGTAAACAGGTATAAAACAGGACATGCTTATGCAGAGCTAAAACAAGTTAAGTCTTTTATAGACTCAAGGACATGCTACAGATTTTGTTCCACTACATTTGACAACTGTAAATGAAAGTGGGAATCACTGGTAGAAGAGAATTAAAAACTAAATTCAAAGTTTCTTCTCCTCTAAATATGAAATTTAAAGTATATCTTGAAATTAATTTTGCACAAAGTCCTGTCTTACTAGTAAAAAAGATGCTGTGTGATTATACAACTTATATATACTGCAAACTAGGGAAGTCAAAATATGTGTTAATATTGGAATACTATGTACAATTTTTTAAAGGAAAAGTGCAGGCAGGAATGAAGGCCAATAGGCTGGCAGGTAGGCAGATTAAGGAGGAAGAACACTTTACCTGTTTTATTTAGTTGTTCATCTTGCTTGCTCTGCAAGGCCCTGGGTCACAAACCCAGGTCATTGATATGTACATGGATAGCACCAGGTGGAGGTGGCAGACATATTTGCTAAGCCACCAGGACACGCCAACATAAGATAACTTTTGATAAGGATAATGAAAATACAAGTACATCAGATATATTATCTGCTCTAACACTAAAATCTAACTGTTAACATTCTAGAATAATGTGTTCTGATACTAAATTAAACATAGTCCTCTTTTTTGACTTGTGCGTGCTTGAGTTTCTGTAGTAGCAATCTTGGGGACAACAACTAAGAAGCAAATGGCGCATTCAAAAAGTGTTCACAGAAACATCAGTAAATTATTGGAAATGTATGGTAAATTAATAAGTAAATGGTGTAGTATTAAGCTGTTGATCACTGTAAGGATTAGAATTTAATTTTTCTAAGGAACTGTGGGAGACTGTGGAACAGTCTCTCAGTCATCCATCCATTGTCATTTTTTGAAGGACAGGAGAGTGGTCATTAATTTCCCAGAACTTTTTCCTGCTGAAGCTCAGGTTTGGAAGTTTGGAAGTCACTCCCACATAAACAGAAATAAAGAGAAAAAGGAGCTATTAGAAGGCAAGAACAATACCTATTGCAATAGTTGATCAGGGAAATGCTAAAGTTTTGGTACATCTTGACTCAGAACAAATTTTACATTCTCCATTTTTACAAATGAAAGGACCATTTTAAAATATTACCTCTTTGATTATCTCACATTGGGTGAAAACCAAAACAAAAAAAATGAATCAAGTGTCTGTAGGAATTATCAATCATAGATTAGTAGGCCTACTAACATTCAATTTTAGAAATCATATCTTGTTTTCCTTAAACATATTGTAAATCAAAATGTAAAACATGACCAACTCAATTTACTAGCAACCTTTAGTTAATAACAAACCCTTATTCATACTTTAATTATTCATACTTTAGACAAATAAAATCAGATTGTTTTCTTATGAATAGGATTTGAGACCCTAAAAAAAACAGAATTAATCACAGAATGAAGTTGACTTATTAGCATTACGTTCTCCCATTGAGACACAGTTCTCCATTCTTGTTTCAAGAAATAATGAAAGAGCACACCTTGGTGGCTCAGGTGTTAAGCCCATGCCTAGGGAGCAGTCACATAGAGCCCAGGGACCTGGGTTCATGGTGAATTCTCCAGGCCCTGGGGAACAACTAACATGAACAGTTAAAATAAATAAAATGCTTCATCCTCTTCTCCCTTCCTGCCTGATACCTGCCTGCCTTCATTCTTGCCTGCCTTCCTCTTTTTAAAGAAAGAAAAAAACTATGAAACAAAGAAAGAGAGAAAGGAAGGAAGGTAGGAAGGAAGAAAGGAAGAAAGGAAGGAAGGAAGAAATGCAAAGCTAGGAAATAGTTCAAAATCTTCCAAAATCATTAAGACAGTATTACAAAGTAAACTCTCATATAAGGGGTTTCTCCTACACTGGAGGCAGGGATGGTAAAATTGAAATCTGTAATATCAACGATTTTCTCCTTTATCCATTTTGTGCATAAAATCAATAAATTAATTTATTTTTTATGTTTGTTTTTGCTAAAAGTGTACTTACTTCTAAGCCACTCAAATGTGCTAAAGAGGACAAAATGATTCAAACACTTTTGGAGACACTCTTTAACTTCAACTACACATTGTAGAAATAGAGAATAGATGACAATAACACCCAAAGTTTAACAAGTATTCCTAAAACCTCATTGATTTTTTTTTTTCTTCTCCTAAAAATTCCAATTCAAATATTACTACTCTAGTGGCAGTTCAGGTAGTTAAATGGTGACTTTGAGATTCAAAATCTTTCCATCTTGTGGCTCCAACACAGCTGGGGTCTTGGACTTTTGAATGGAGCCTGAGGAGGCTGAGGTAAATAAATCAAGATAATGTGAGAAGAATTAAGAGAGCTATTGCAGTCACTCAACCTCAATATAATATACCATCTCCTCTCACTTGCTATTGGTCAAAACTAGTCTCATAAACCTGTCTAGATGAAGAGTTTGGGAAACAGAGTTCAGTGTATATTAAGGAAGTAAACACTGGTCTGGTAAATGTCTAGGAAGTATTTACTCAGATCATGGTTAATAGCCTGAAATTTGGAGGTATTTGTAGTGTGTGCATGTTAAAATGTCCTGATCTTGTTCTTGCCCCAGGAGTATAATTTTAGCAGTGAATTAGATGAAATATAAGAAGCAATAATATTTTAGACAAAAATAGAAAAATACAAAAACAAATTAACAAAATCAAACTACAACAAATATATTATAAAATCTTGATATATTTAGGCATAGCTGAAAATGATATTAAATTAGATAGGAATAAAAATAAAGTTCAGCCTTTAGGTTTACAATATGATCAAGGGCACAAAAATGTTACTAGAATGTCAGTTTTCAAACATCTGTTCAAAATATTTTATGACAAGCAAACTATGTCAACAAAATGAAATGTTGTTGCTTTAAATATTTATGAAGTCAAAATAAATGATTTTATTAATGAATTCAAATTTCTTGATCATAAAGATTATTACTTCCCATTTAGAGTATATGGACCAACTCATATCCAAAGCAAATATGTGGGTCAGTTTTATAAAAGTTTTAGAAAAACAATGACAAAAATAAACTACTAGAAGGTAAAATGTTTGGAAAATGCCTCACACACAAAACAATAAATTATGTAGAAACAATGAATCTGCAAAATCAACAACAAAATGAGGAATCAGAATGCCTCTGTTCAAATATTCACAATGGTCACAAGAAAGGGAAAACATATGTTGTCACATCAAAAGTTAGAGGAAAGCCAATGCCCTCACAATTTAAAAAACAAAAACAAAAAAACACACACAAATAAATGTAGCACAATTGAACAAGCATTTACAAATGAGCAAAGGGCTTATTTGTGAAAATGTACTAGCAGAAGCTAAGTAGACTTTGTTAAGACTGAGCAGAAAACATTAGGTAGGTTCAATGGAATGAAATATGCATCTCTTCTGCCTGCTCATATCTGAGATTATAGGAATTAGAGCATTCTCAGCATGATATTGGCATGCTAAGAGTCTCTATATGCTCACTGTAGTTTTCATTTAAAGATTATTTTACTAAGTTCTTTTATTAGGAAAATTTAAACTATTTGGGATTTAGATTGGTCATGTGCCACCTGAGTAATCAGCTGATAGGCCAACATTCTTCATCTGCAACACACACAAAACTGCAAAAATCTTGAAATTTACTAATAGAGTAATCACCAAATATCAACCAATTTTTAATAAACACTGTAATTACCTCATCAAACATTATTAACATCTTCCAAACCCAAGGCTGATGTTTGGGGAAGAGGGGGTCATGGATGAGAAAATTATGCTTAATGAGATGGCTTATCTAGCATTAGGTTCCTTCCAGGGCTTGCCATTAGTCATTCTAGTCCTTTTTTCTAAATTTTCTTTCCAGAAGTCATGTTGATGGGTTCAATAAAAATAAACTCAATTACTCATTGTCAATAATTTTTAACCATGCAGTTTATAACTCTTCTTTCTAACATAGGTAAATTGCATTGGGGGAATAAATTGATAACATGTCATCTTAATCCTCCACTAATTTCTCAGGTGAAAATGTAATAAATAAATCTAACAGACAAGGGCAAACAAAAAATCACTACTTGCTCTAAATATAATGAAATGCAGTAATCCACCTAAGTGAAATTAAAGTGGGGAATATGTTTCAGAAATAAGAACACTTACAAAACGTTTAATGGGTATTGAAAAAGATTTGTCTCATGTGTGAACAGTGTCTGCACACATGAAAACTTATTAAGCTAATGCCTATGAATCTAATTTCTTTTTGAATTAAAAATAAGTTTTAATCAAACCCTAACCTTTAAAGTTGTATGACCTCTATTACCCTCTGAGCAATAGACATGGCTGAGAATAAGTGAAAGAATCAGGTGAATATATTCTCAGAAAAGTTCTCTCAAGAATCTCAAGATAATACATACATTTGAGTATAAGAACTTCAAAATTATCTAAATTCATATTAAAAACACACAAACAAGCAGAATATACTCTCTCCTCCTGAGCTAGATCATGGGGATCACGATGAGTAGCCTTTGCTTTGTAGAGAAGCTAACTGAAGCAGCAGATATACTGGGAGAAGGCTAACTTTCACCTGCAAGTCTGCAAGTCCCCAAATTATAGTTTCTTCATTTTATATCTTCATAAATGGCAGATCATCATTCTTATGGGCTGAAAACATTGGCAGTAAAATTTCAACATAATATGATGCCTATCTTTCAAATTATTACTCTCGCTCCTCCCCTAAACCCTCCATTTTAGTTAGTACCTTCTCACAGTTCACATAAACTCTCTTCTTTACTCAAGCTGCTCACTCATTAAGGAATATATTTGGCCTTCTCCACTACTTACTGAATAGCCACAAGTACCTTTAGAGTCAACAAAATGTGATGACTGCACTGCTGATCCAGATGAAGTAATAACCACGTCCTACACCAAGAAGAAGAAAACAACCACCTCCTGATCAAAGAGAAACATATCCCAACCTTAGATGCAATGTCAGCCAAGTGTTAAACCAAGTCCTACACCTGCATTGCTTCAGCCTAAACCCCTTGTTACCCTGTTCTTTGAAAAATTAACCCACTGACGGCTGCCATTTTTCCTATAAAAAGTGTACCAAAGTCTGAGTTCAGGGAAATGCTCACTCTCTTGTGAGCCTTTCCGGCCTGCATATGGGACAATAAAGTCATGCTTCAAAGCATCTTGACTCCCTTGTCTTGGTCTCTTTCGCTGTGGGTCTCTCACTTATTCAAATCTATTTTAAAAATTCTGAAGGCCTTGATAATTTTCCTTATTTGTTGGCTAACATGATGGACTGCAATAAATTCTTGGATGTCTACAGATTAGGAGATTTCTGGGCTAGAAAAAAAACGTGTTTTAAATATACAAGTAAAACACATTTTCTTATGTTTCACTTTATTGTGCTTCATGGATACTGCAATTTTTTTTTTTATTGAAGTATTTTTTTAATTGAAGTTTTGTGGCAATCCTGTTCAAGAAATCCTAGTGTCCCATTTTCCAAACGTACTGTGCTTACTTCATGTCTCTGTGTCTCATTTAATTTATGTGCATATATTATCATTTTTTATTTATTTATTTTTTTAAAAAGGTACAGGCAGGAATGAAGGTGAGTAGGCAAAAAGGCAGGAAGGCAGAGAAGAAGAAGCACTTTACTGTATTTAGTTCATCTTGGTTATTTCCCCACTCCCAGTTCTTGAACCAGGAATCTTTTGGTGTGTGGACTATGCCTACAGTGAACTATTAGAACACCAGAGAGTGCCTGTTATTTATTCATTTTTAAAGATGCAATGATGTTGTATACTTCATAGACTACAGGATAACATAAACTTAACTTCTTTTAAAAATAGTTATATTTGGTTTAGGATACTGAAATTGCATCTTAAGCTGCATTTCATATCACACCCACCACCAGAGTTGCAGTGTCTTTCGCCACTTTTTCCCCTTTCCTTCATTCCTCCCTCCCAAACCAGGCCACCCCCATCCTTCCTCTGTAACCACTGTCCTGTGTTCTGATATTTTTGCTGGGATTTGTATGTTCATTTTTAAAAATTTTATTATATTCCAAAACGAGTGAAACCATTCCATATTTCTCGTTTTCTTTATGACTTATTTCATTTAACATGATCCCCTCCAGTTCCATCCAGATTGTTTAAAGGGCATAATTTCATCTTTTTTAATACTGCATAGAAGTCCATTAAGTATAAAGATCACAGCTTATTTGTTCAGTCATCTGTTGATGAATATTTAGGCTGTTTCCACATCTTGGCTATTGTGACAGGTGCTGCTATGAACTTAGGGGGCATAGAATTTTTTTTTTCCCCATTAAAGATTTTGCAAGTTCTGGGCATCTACCAAGGAATAGGGTTGCCAGATCTAACTGTGGATCAACTTTTATTTATTTATTCACATTTTTATTCTTTGAGGAATCTGTACAATGTTTTCCAAAGAAGATGCACCAATTTATATTCCCACCACCAGTAGGAGGGTTCCTTTTTCTCCACAGCCCCTCAAACACCTTCTATTTCCAGTCTTTGAGGTATATATCATTCTCATTGGTATGATAGCTTGTAGTTTTTATTTATCTCATGTTCAATGATGAAGAATATTTTGCAGGTACTGTCACTGTGTGTCTTCTTTAGGTAGGTGTCTGTCCAGTAATTTTGTCCATTTTTTGTGTGAGTCATTTGCTTTTTTGTTCTTGAGGTATGTGAGCTCTTTATATACTTTAGAGATTAAGGTCTTATCTGCTGTATACTGTATGAATATCTTCTCCAATTCCATCAGTCATCTTATTGTTTTAGAGATGGGTTCTTCTGATGTGCAGAGTTTTCAGTTTGATGCAGTCCTAATTATTCACTTTTATTTTCTTTTGCTGTAGCTGCTCCTTCCCCAAGAACATCTTTGGGGCTGAGTTCATGAACTGTTTTTGCCATATTTTCTTCTAATTTTTTAAGGTTTCAGGTCTCATGTCCAGGTCTGTGATCCATTTTGAGTTAACTTTTGTGTATGATTATGATAGGCAATCTATCTTTGTTGTTTTTTTTAACAGTTCATTTTTCAGTTTTCCTAACACCATTTGTATTATCTTGACACATTTGTCACAGATTGTTCATATAGGTGTAGTTTTATTTCTGGGCCATCAATTTGATTCCACTGATCAATATAAGATTTTTGTTCCAGCACCATATTGCATTGATGGTGAGTACTCTGTTGTATAGTTTAAAGTGAGGAAGAGTGATTCCTCAGCTGTACGTTTTTCCTTTTAGAATAGCTCTGACTATTCCAGGACCTTTGTGGTTCCATACAAACTTCAGTATTGTTTGCTCCATTTCCTTGAAAAATGTCCCAGGGATTTTGAGCAGAATTTCATTAAATCTATCTATTACTTTGGGTAGAAATGCCATTTTTATTATGTTAATTCTTCCAATCTATGAACACTGAGTGTTTTTCAAACTCTTTGTTTCTTCTATTTCATTTGTTAATGCCTAGTAATTATCATCATAGAGATCTTTCACCTCCTATGTTAAATTTATTCCTATACAGGCATCTGATGTTTCTTTGTGCTATCATGAGCTTTCATAATTGTTTTTCCTCTAATTCATTGTTTGCATGTAAGAATGGTACTGACCTTTGTGAGTTGATTTTATATCCTGCCACTTTGCTGTGTTCATTTATTGCCTCTAGCAATCTTTTGGTGGAGTGTTACATGGTTTTCGAGGCATAATATCATACAATCGACAAAAAAAATAATGATAGTTTTACTTCTTTTCCAAATTGGGTTCCTTGAATGTGCTTTTATTGCCAAATTGCTCAAGTCAAGACTTTCAGAATTAAGAGATGAATAGTAGTGATGTTGAGCAGTCTTATTTTGTTCCAGACTTTAGGGGAAACACTGTTTTTCACCATTGATTATGATGTTGGCTGTGGGTTTGCTATATATTGTTTTTAATACATCAAGGTATGTGTCACCTATTCCTAATTTTTGGTGAGGGTTTTCATCACAAATGGGTGAGGGTTTTCATCACAAATTTTGTTAAATTGTTCTTTCTGCATCAATTACATCATCATATGGTTTTTGATTTTCACTTTGCCGATGCAGTATATTACACTGATAGATTTGTGTATGTTGTGACATCCTTGAATCCCTGGAGTAAATTTTACTTGATGGTGGTGAATAACTTTTTGATTTGCTGTTGAACTCTATTTGCCAGAATTTGTTGAGGATTTTTGGCATTTAATTCATCAGATATTTTGGTCTGTGGTTTCCTTTTGTGATTCTATCTTTGTCTAATTTGGAATCAGGATGATAATAGCCCTATAAAATAAATGTGGGAGTTATCCCTCCTCATCGAATTTTTGGAAGAATTTTAAGAGAAAGGGTATTAGTTTGTCATTATTTAGTAGAAATCACTAGTGAAAACATATTGACCTGGGTTCTAGTTTTGGGGGAATTTTGTTTTACTGTTTTTTTCAGCTTTTCTATTTCTACACTTGTGATTGATCTTTTTAAGTTGTCCATGTCCTCTTGGTTCAGTTTTGAGAGGTTGTTGGTTTCTAGAAATGTGTCCATTAGTTCAGAATTGATGAATTTGTTAGCATACACATATTCATAGTAGTCTCTTATGACCCCTCATATTTCTGTGATGTCATTTGTAATCTCACCTCTTTCATTTCTGATTTCTTACTAGAGTTTCTATTATGTTAGTGAGTATAGCTAGAGGTGTATTGATTTTGTGTATATTTTCAAGGAAGGAATAAGCTCTTGGATTCACTGATCATTTGGATAGTCTTTGTTTTTTTTAATTTCTGCTCTCATTTTTATTATTTTCTTTCTTGTCTGACTTTTGGTTTTGATTGTTCTTCCCTTTCTAGTTACTTTGGCTGTGGTTAGATACTTAATTTGGGCTCTTTTGTTTTTTATTTTTATGTGTGCTTGTATGACTATAAACTTTCATCTGGAACTGCTTTTGCCACTTCACATATATTCTAGTAGCTTGTCTCTGAGTTTTCATTTGGTTCCAGAAAAGACTCAATTACATTGATGATCTAGGGGTTGTTCAGTTACATGCATTGAATTCCATGTCTCTGAGGTTCCTCAGTTTTTTTGTTTTCATTAATTTAATTTGGTTCACTTCTATTTTCACTCCCTTGTGGTCAGAGAAGATGTTTTCTATAATTTCAATCTTGCTAAAATATATGAGACTTGTGTGTCCTATTATATAGCATATTGTGGAGAATGTTCCATGTACACCTGAGAAGAATGTATATTCTTTTTTGTTGGGGTAGAACACCTTGTATATGTCCATTAGCTCCATGTATTCTATTATTTCAACTAAGGCCTTTATTTCTTCATTGATCTGAATGATTTGAGTGATCTATTGAAGTAAGTGGACCAGTGAAGTCACCTAATATCATCGCATTACTGTTAATGTCTGCATTTTGCTGCATCAGTATTTGCTTTATGTATTTAGATGATCCTGTACAGGGTACATATAAGTTGATGATAGTTACTTCTTCATGATGAATTAAACTTTTGAACATATATATATATATATATATATGTATATATATATAAGTCTATCTTGTCTGATATTTCTGTAGTCTACTTACTCATTCATATTGCTCTGATATATTTTTCCATAGCCCTTGGCTTTCAACCTACATTTATCTTTGGATCTGAAAGGAGTGTCACATAGGAATAATATTGATGTCTTATTTTTTTATCCATCCAGCCACTCTCTCTGTTTTGATTAGCAACTTCAGTCTAGTCACATTTAGGCTGATAACTGATATTTAGGGCTGTTATCTAAGACTTTGTGTTCTGTTGATTTTTGTTTCTCTTTTGTTAGTCTGAGCTTTGTTTTTACTTTTGCTTTCCTGTTTATCACCATTTTTGTGGATTGCTGAATTTTTGTTTTCATTTTGCCTGTTGTATGGCTTTTTAAGATTTCTTGAATGGCAGGATGGGTGATAGAAAAATCCATTAATGTTTGTTTGTAACTGAATATTCTTTTTTTTCCATTATATTTTAATGATTTTTTTTCTTCTTCCTGGGTAGTTTCATGTTTAGCCTTTTAAATACATCATCGAATTCTCTCCTAGCCTGAAGGGTTTCTGTTGAGAAGTCTGCTGATAACCTGGTGGGTGTGCCTTTGTTATGCTCTTTCCTCTATCAGCTTTGAGCAGTTTTATTCTGTCACTGAATTTTGCTAGTTTAGCCTGATGTTCCTGGGGTATGTCAATTCATGTCTTTTTGGATGACTTAGATTTTGGCATGATTTTATTTATGTATTTATTTTATGTTAGATTTCTTCCTTTCTACATGATGATGGGGCAGGTCCAGACCCTTGATTTCAGTGGGGATGGGGGGTCTACTCTACTCTCTAGGAAGCCCTCTCATAGTTCACCACTGATTTCAATTTAGGTGGTGTTTATTCTTCAGAGTTGTCCAGTACTGGTAGGTTCACAGGCAACCCAGGTACAGTCAAAGAGCCCAGACCTCTGGCTGGCCAATCATCTGTTTTAGGATTTCTGTGTCTGGGTTGCAACACTGTTGGGGTTCACAGGTTCTGAGGTCTACTGGCTGCTTGTTCCTGGCAGAGACTAGGCAGATTGGGGTCGATTGGCCATAGGATCTGAGGTCTAATGAGCATTGATTCTGGCCATAGTGGGGCAGAGTAGGTGGCGGGGTAGGGTGTCAATGGAATTGAGGTCTAGCATGCACTGGTTTCATGCCAAAGCAGGGGAGGGCTGTGGTTGATGATCACGAGTCTGTGGGATCTAAAGCCTAATATATACTTTTCTGTGCTGCTGCAGGGCCAGGGCCAGGAGTCTGGTATCTAAAGTCTGGTGGGCTTGCCTCTGGGCCACTACTGGGCAGGGCTGGTGGTCCGAGTGTCCCTGGGAGTAGAGACCTAGATTGTGATGGTAACAGGTCAATGCAGGGCAGGGCTACTGGTCCACAGGTCACCAGGAGCAGAGGCCTACGTTGTGCCGGTTTCAGAACACTGCAGGGCATGACTGACGGTGTGTGGGTCCCTGGAAGGAGGGGCCTAGTATGCACTGGTTCCCATTTACTGTGGGGTCGGGATAGGGTACTGGTTACCTCATAAACTTAACTTTTATATGTACTAGGAAATGAAACAACTTGTGTGACTTGTTTTATTGCAATATTCACATTATTTAGGTGGTCTGAACCTGAACCTATAGTATTTCTGAGTGTCTATGCTCATGTCTCAGATGGATGTATGAGTCACATGTTTTCATATGTTTTTCTTCGATTTCCCCTTGGGCATATGGGGACAGAGCAGGTGAATATTGCAACACATTCAGTTTGTTGTACAACTAAGGAATCCTGATCTTATGAAACTCTCTGTCTTAGAAAGGCTTTGCTAGCTAAGCTGCTCAATTTTTGCAGCTGAAGGAAACATTATGTCTATTACGCCAGTTTGGAAATAAATCTGCCTGCTGCCCTGGAGGCAGGTACTGTCTTTAATAATCAGTGCCGTTTCAAACACAAATATTCTTAAAAAGAATGTTCAGGATAAAAACTGCCAAAAGGTACACAGAAATGCCACAAACAGACTCTCATATCTCATCCTTCAAACTACAGTGTAAACCCTACTTCTCTCACAATAAGAGGCTGCAATAAACTCTCACTCCCGGCATTATGTATTCTATGACATTTGATATATCATTCATGTTATGTGGCAACATTTTTGTTATTTATTTTATTTTATAACATTTGTAAAACATTTAAATGAATTACATATTTTTGTCATTTTAAGAAGTTTAAAAATGAGATGCATATTGTTCATTCCTTTTTAACCTCATACATTTTAATGGAACTCTACTTTGATTAATCACAAACATATGTTGAAAAAATGAAGTCACTATTTTTTAAATGTTTCATCCTAAACATGTAACCAAATAGCAGTGCATATTAACCTGAAGAAATTTTATTCTTATCTATTTTTATTTATCCTTATTATTTTATTCTGAATGAGTTTGGGGAAAATTATTTATATGTGGCTCCAATATTCTTTATACTGCTGCCTATCCTTCACTTATATCTTTTTGTCAACTTTATTTGGCTTCAAATAACAAGAAATAGCAATTCTTATGAAGATTTATGTATGAATACAAATTTGAGTATTGATCATTTTTGGCAAAAAAAAAAAATTGGAATGAAATTAGTTTTCACTTCCAGAAACTCGGTAACAAGGAACTTCAAGTTAAAATCTTCAAATCTCTATTTTATGAATTAAAATAATAAATCATTAATGCACATAGTTTGGAAAGCCAAATAATTACACAAAACAATACCTTAAGTATTTTCAATACCCACAGGCAAATTTTCCAGTGCATCACAAATTATTTCTGGTTTGACTTTCATATTTCTAATGTTGAACTGCTGTTTTTTGTTTGTTTGTTTGTTTTCATTTTCACACTGTTTTCCTAATTTCTTCCAGCTGGAGAGAAACCTTTATCTCTCTTATACCTCTGTCATTTACCTTATATTTGCAACAAACTGGACACTATCCTACTTTACATTTATATCAGCATATTTGACTTAAGACAAATATTGCTATTGTTAATTATGCAAATACTCTTCACATTTGAACCTTTTATTAAAGGTCAATTGCATTACATTTCAAACAATTTATTTGCCTTCTGTGACTAATACCCATAATTTGTTTCCTTGATTTTGTATGCATCTATCAATATACTATTATTAAGTATTCCATGAGAATAATAAAATTCCTCTCTAAAAAGCAGGTAACCACTCAGATGAATCTTCTCCTGAGGAAATCTTCCATGGAGTCTCTCTTCCAACTTCATTCTATCTTGGTTGTTCTTGAGACTAAATGCACAGTTATCATCAGGGAGTCTTGCTCAGTTAACACCCTGGAATTCCCTTCCAAATTTTCATATGTAAATCTATTATTTCAAGTATTTCTTCCTCTCTAATTCCTAGTTTTGGAAGAAGATAAGTTTCCTGAGAAAGTGATCATGGAGAAATTGTGCCAAATTTATTAAGAATTGTTTTATTTCCATTATACGATCTATTCTGAGACTGTTCCATGTGCTCTTGAGAAGAAAGTCTAATCTTTATAGGGGAAGAAGTCTCTGCATATATCTGTTATGTCTATAGTATTTATTACTTTATTTAGGTCTTTTTGCTTTTTATTAGTTTTATATCCCTGTTGCTTCTTTTCACATTTGTTTCTGTTTGCCTTTTCCTTCAGTGATTTTCAATGTCATTTTTTTCCCCGATTTCTTTATCTTGCTAGCAATGTAATTTAGGCTTTGTGAGTAACATGTAGTTCTATTAATTTTTAATGTGATATATAGAGAAAATTTTGAGCCATTTAGATTCCAATCTTTATTTGTAATAGTTTTGCTTAAAATAAACTCCTTGGAAATTAAACTTTTCTCATTTTGTTCCTAGAATTTTAATTGCATATTGTTGTTTTTTTGGTATGGATCTTTTCACTCTATATTGCTAAGCACCTGATGAGCCCTTTCTATTGTAGACACATGTCCAGCTGTGATGGGATATCTTCAAAATTTTTATAAAAATATTTTTTTCACTTCTATTATCTCTGTTTGGAATTCTTATTCAAACAGTAGGTCAGTTGGACTAACTAGTTAATTTTCTTATCTCTTCTTTCTTATTCCATCCTTTTGAATGTTAAATTTTGTTTACTCTCTGCAACATTTCTTCAGTTTATCACCCACCCCTTATACTGATTTGTATTAATTTTAATATGCTAAGATTTTTTGGTGCTCTCTGAAAAGTTCATTTTCATTTCCTATTCTTTGTATATGAACACAACAGTTTCACTTTTATTTGAGTATATTGATGAAAATGTCAAAACTTGTGCATTTTATTTTGTATTGTAGTCCTCAAAATTATCCGTTTTATTTGCATTCTTTTTTTTTACTATTTATCTATCTTGATTTCTCTCTTTTGTTAGGAATTTTTTCTAAAATATCTGGTTGTCTGATATACTGATATCTAAGAATTAGTTACAAAATAACATATTATTTGTCCTGTTGTGAAGGTTTCATTGAATGTATTAGCTGGATTCCTTCACCAAGGTCCCCACTTGTCAGGATCTGTATGTAGCCTTTTCTCCAGATTTCATCAGTTTTCCTAGATTTCCAGTTTTCTGATCTGAAAACTTTCTCAGAATCAAATGTGAGAAGAGACTATGAGAACTCCTACTTCATAACTCCAATTTGCTGTAAGATGTTGCCTCTTAATTTGAGGATTATAAATATTTTAGCTCAAAGTTTCTCTGGTTCAACATCTTTCAAAAATAAATTTCTAGTCTTTTGCATGTTGGATTAACTGGGGAGTTAGTGTAAGAAAGGAGGAAGTTGGGCATTAGGCTGTGTGAAATGTAGTTGGAGAGCTGGTGTGCAAATGTTATAAAGACTTTCAACCAATTCTTCAGTTTTTAGACTCAATTTCACATACTCTCTTTAATAGTTAAATTACCATTCCTAAGTGTTCCGACCCCCCCACCCCCCACCCTGACTCCAGTCCCAGGTGTCAAATCAACTCAGGTCCAAACCTTTCATAGTCTGTTTTAGCCCCTGAACCACAGAAGAGAGACAGTTCTTAAGTCTTTTACAGATTCTTTTTGATGCATGTCTGGCTTTGTTTTTTTGTTGCAATTACTGTTATTGTTTTTTTTCCCTTAGTATTGTTTTAGCATAGTTTCAAGGTAGAGACATGAAAAATGTCTATGTTTAAAAGAGGTCTAAGTAAAACTAATTGTACATGTTCTTTTAAAATACATACCTCTTAGTTTTTAGACTCTAGAAAGCTATTTCCCAGCAAAATAACTGTAATTCATTAGCTTTTGATGAGAAAATATTCATATATATTATCAAGACTGATTTCAGAAAAAAATTAGTGTTATGTAGTTATGAAATCTGTTTATAAATAGAATTTTATTAAGAAATTATACCACATGAACCTCTTAGAATTCTCTTAAAATTTTGATGAAACAAAATGATAGATCACATAAGGTACATAGTTATAAGATTTTTATCAAAATTGCAGCAGAGAGAAAACTATATTCTTAATTGAAATAGAAAAAATACATCTGGCAGTTTTTTTAAAAAACCTATATGGTTCAATTATTCACTATAAGAAATATTAGAAAATAATGTGGGAAGAAATTGTCAATTCAGATTAATAAATTTTCCAAACTGATCAAAATGTTAATATGATCTCACATTTTATAATATAGATCAAATAAAAATTTCTTCATTGCCTATTAATCAGCATTATAGGAGGTTCCTCTCTTTTAAACCTAAATATTCCTATACAAATAATGAAAGATTAGTACTACATTTTCTTTTAGGTAGGTTTTAGCTCAAAAATTTAGAAACTTGTTATTAGAACATAGGTTTTATTACAGATAAAATTTTTCACTATTATGAAAGCTCTCTAGAACTACAAATGGCCGTAAAGTTAATATTTATGGGACACTTTTTATACACAACCTACCTCAAGGTATTCAAAACTAAACTATAATATAATCTATTAAAATTGTTTTTTTAAATCCAAGATATACTATGCCTCAGTTTATTGTGGCACATATAATACCCATCTGCACATTTTTAGTATTTTTTGTTCTATGCCTATCCTGTGCCTCAAGTTCTACTGACATTAATGAAAGCTCCTAGTTTAGAAAAAGAAATAGAAATCTTTAGTGCAGGTGATGATTTCAAAACCATGACTCTAAACAGAAATATTGCTCCTAATGTTTTAGCATTTTCTAAAATAAAGCAAAATTTCTTAAAATGATATTATCACTTTAGGCTTATAAAATATTCAATCAAGCAGTTTAACATCAAATGAAAATCTAAGCGTAGATGAATCTTACAACCGTAATCCCATTTTAGACATCAATATAGACAAATTCAAATATAGCAATAATATGCTAGTCACCTTCTTTTTAACAATGACATAAGAGGTTGTAAATTATAACTGGTCATGTAGAGAAAACACAAAACTAGTCTTCAAGTTTATATTTGAAGCACATGAATTTCTCAAGTAAACCTAGTTGTGTCTACTATAACGTATTGGTATCAGGCAAACCATGTTTGAAAATTTACTATCTGAAGAAATGTATTTATCCAAGTCTTCATAAATAGTTATAACTATTTAAAATGCATAATACAGATCTCTGTAACAAAGATCTTCTTTGGAGTTGAAGGTATGGAAAAATTTATATTAGAGAGAAGTCACATTTATTCACAGAGTCCATAATCTAATACATGTTATGTTCTTGAATAATAAAATTATAGAGTGCTTTCTAATACATTCTTGGCTACCAAGAGTACAGAGTGAAATTTCACCTAAACAGCATAAAAAGGTTGTGTTGAAGACAACTCAAAGGAAGTGAAAGAAGAGAAGATTGTTGATAATTTCAGGCAAGATTGCTGGGAAGGCTCAAGTCTTAAACAAAATTTATGGAACTAGGGAAAACTGGAAACTACAGTGCCATCATTTACATCAAAGTGTCCTATTTGAACTAAATTACCAAGGCAAAACTGAGACCGGACAACAGGAAATATAAACAGATAGAAAAGAATGGGTATAATTAAAACTACTACTGAAAATGCTTTGTAGTAATAGCAGAGAGAGAATATTTTTTTAATTTCTTAAAATGTGCTTCTCACTCTGTATATTTTAACCCAGTCATACTTTATTATCACTATTATTAATATTATTATTATAATTATCATCATCATCATAAAACTCGTTGTACTGACAACACAAGTCAAAATCCTATTCAAAACCTTTAGGTGAATTTGTTTCAGGTATTAAAAAGATAATACAGCACATACACCACACATCATATATATCAGGCAAGGTCTATGATGATATTTTGTAATCAAACATGTTACTTCCTAAGTCAAATATGCAATTTCTCATACAAAGTATGACAAAAAAGTGTATAAAATATTTTCTGTATTTTCAGTTCAAGTCATTAAAGGTCTGATGTTGCCACCAAACTAATCAAATTAGGTTTGGCTGACAAAAGTTACTCCTCAAAAAATAACAAACTAAAGTACATTCATTCAATATTCAGAACTTTTGAATCTTAGAACTGCATTTAAATTATATAATATATATAATTGTAGATGTATATTTTTAAAACTTTATAACCAACACAATAATCAAAAAGAAAACATAGGAACATGCGTTAAAAAGTTATATCACAGAAATAATTCATTTAAATTTAATTTAGTTTAACTTAAAATTATATATGAACAAAAATACTAGTACTATAGCAAACTATTTGTAATTGGAGAACAAAAATACTAGTACTATAGCAAACTATTTGTAATTGGAGATATTTGATCAGAGGAGAAGAGAAACCAGGTGCTACAGTGTGGTTGAAAGTGTATAGTTAAGGCCAACCTGTATATAAATAAGGACGAGGAGACAGTAGCACATGGAATACAGTTGCCTGACATGCCAGGGACACGCAAAGGACTAGAAAATACTAGCGAAAAGGGAACATAGAGTCCTCATCCTTTCCAAGAGGGAAGCAAGTATCCGCATATGAAAAGTAAATCACAAATACAATCTCATTGCCCATTTCCCACTCACCTGAGACACACAGAGTCTGATAAACAAATCATGAATGATTTCAAGCACCTAACTACGCAAAACTTGTACTGCAGTGGAAGAAAAGGGAAGGGGAAAGACCTAACACTGCCCTGATTTCTTTCAACAGAGTTGGGTCAAAAATAGACTCCATAGAAAGTGTGATCATTCACAAGCCAATTCAGAAGTTCTGCATAGATGATGTGTGTAAGAGCAGCTGAAATTATACATAGCTGAAGTTATGAGGATAAGTTAAAGTATGTTTGCACAATCCTATCTTTATATAAATGTAAATGTGCATTTATAGACATAGAGTGTATACATTTAGAATATAGATATATAAATAGTATATAAAGATAAGAATTTATACATTCAAATATTAAAAGTCAATAGTGGGATTTTCAGTAATATTTATTATCTTATTAATCTTGTTCTTAAATGTTCTACAATGAATGTGTATTTTTTAAAATTATGAACATTTCTAATGAGATTCTTCAGTAAATAAATTGAGACATCAACAGACTTAATAATTAAAAAAGAATGGATCTCAAGTTTGTGAGTAGAGGAAAATCATAGTTTTCTGGAATTTTTACTTACAGTACACATCCACTCTGATAGATTTTATAGCTGGGGATCCCAAGCCATTCTCTGCTTTACAGTAATAGCGGCCTCCTTGGTGTCGCTGAATATTTGTAATCCTCAAAGTTTCATTGAAGACACTTGAGTCTTGGAATCTGTCAGAGGCACTTCCTGCTGTTTTGGTCCACCTGATCTGAGCAAGCATCAACAAAGATTGTTACTTTAGGTTGGTTTTCTCATGGAAAACTCAAAGAACAATTAGTCCTTTAAGAAACTGATTTCATTACTGGTACAGCCTATTCCCCATAAATTTGTTTTTTACATTTATATGCACAATTGCATCATAAAATTTTAAATGCAATGTCATCAGAATGTGTATGGAATTCTAATTCAATTGCATAATGTTCACAAATAGCTTAATCAGTGTGGAAAGCAATATAACAAATAGAATTAACTACATGGAGTACATTGGAAATATGAATGCCTCATTTGTTGAGCAGCAAACAAAATTACATATTTTTAAAACTCTGTAAGATCCTTTAATACAGATAGTACAAGTGGGTTTTTTTATATTTTTGTGTAGTCTTCATTATTTTATTTTAAATTTCCTCTTTGATTTGGATAGCAGCTTATTGAAATTATGTATAACTTTATATACCTGGTTATTAAAACTGTTTTTTTTTGTTTTATTTAATGTTTTTGCTACAATAAGCCCACGAATGACTTTTCTGTTTTGATAAATATAATTCACTTTGCAATAATTATTTTCAAAAAATTTGCAAACATTTTCAAGATAATGTTTCTATTAAACTGCCAAAATACTACAAATATCTAAAACATTCCATTATAAACAATACCATTCTTTTAAACACAGCTGTGTACAAGAGACAGTTTTTGCTAGCATTGAAGACTGGCATTTAATTCAAATTTTGTGTATTTTAGTTTATAGAACCTGCACAAAAGCCACATGATGGTACTGCAAAGTGATACAAATTACAAAGTAAAAATATTTGACTTTGTTTCTCTAATTGTCCCTGCTGTATAATATATTTTATTTGTTTGTTTTTATTATTAGATCTAGAAATTACTGATACAAATCTTTTCATCAAACACATATGAATAAATAGCAGATGTGCAGCAAGACATATTTCCAAACTGAAATTTTATAATACTGCCATTATCCATGCTATTGTGATATGATGCTAAAACTTATAATCTATTGGCACTCATTATATTTAAACAATTCTCCACATCATTAAATTATCATCATAAACATAACTTTTTTCCCTTAATTATGGATGAAAATGTTATATAATGATTAATAAAAATTAAGGGGAAGGAGGAAAGGGAGAGACAAAAGAAATTAAGTTAATACTTAAAAACTTTTCAGTCTTAGAACATTAATCCACTTTTTGAAAGTACTGACACTAAAATAGGTTTTATTTATTTGGATTATATCCATTCATAATTATTGAGTTAGAACTAAAATTGAAATTTTAAACTATATATTATTAGCTTATTTTAAATTTTATTAATAAACTAATGACATTTTAACACAAGGGACATTTTTAATCAGAAAATCATATTTCTCAAAATTAAAAAATATTAAAATGAATGAATTGTTTTATAGTTCTGAAAATCTCATTATTAATTGGTTTAACACAGAAGAGCTAAGTGGATAATCAAATCAGCTTCTGCATGCATGTTGCCTTTTTCCAACACATGAAGAAAATATGGCCTCACACTGATATTTGGAAAGGAAGGGGTATTTCAATAAGCTTTTTATGTAATTGCAGAAATCATTTTTGATATTACCTTGAAGTAACTACTAAAACCTTAGTAAGTAACAGAAGTTTGAATGGAAAGGTAATTTGATAAAACTTTCTTTTTTGGAGAACTTTGTAAACTGTATCAAAAAATGAAAACATTCACACTTTGACTTAGCACTATTTGGTTAAAATTAACTTACTAACCTGTAAAGTAGAATCTTAGCTATATCAGTGAACTCTGTATTTTGTTACATTAAAATTCACAGCTCCATCTTGCATTTTGGATGAATCTTTTATTCATTAATGATTTGTAACATCATGCATTAGTTATTTGGAAAATATGGATTCACTGAGTTAACAGATCTTCAAAACATTGACACATTTCATTATACAGTGCTCAAAATCATATTTAATAATTCCAATTTCAATCTTTTGAAATGCGTCTTTAAGTATTGGGAAGTTATTTTACTTACATTGTCAGGTTTTCCAAATTTCTAATTTTTTTCTTAAAAATGTGAATTTTATCACTAGTAATGAATTCAGCAAAGGTGTTTTCTTTGGGATGGCAAGTTCAATCCATTCCTTTCTGAGAAAAATTTTCCAAATACCAAAATCTGAATAACCATAGTTTATAAATAAGTTATCCTTTCAAGTAAAATCAGAATTCTAGTAACAAAAAGACAAGTTCAGCACAAAATTGAGACACATAGTTCTTTATCTTGAGACAATCATTGTACTTTAGTAAACAGCATAAGCTGAAATTTGAAGGGTAAATTGATTAAGACTTTCCTTTTTCGAGAATTATGTAAACTATGTCAAAAAAAATGGAAACACACACATTGACTTAGCAATATGTAGTTGAAATTGACCTTGCTAGCATTTGCACAAAAATTGAAAAAAAAAAAAAGTAAAATATTATAGCAATGGAAACAATACAAATAACCAAAATAGGGAAGTAGTTATAAATTGGCCAAATTGAATTGAATGCAGGTATTAAAAGAATTAAAATACAAAATGTGTTAAGTAAAACAACAAAGAAAATGAGCAGAAGAGAAAGTCTCATCAGTGTAATAACAGCATTTCTGCACAAGCATTATACTAACATATATATTAGAATTATATAAGCAAACAGGAAATTTAGTAGCATTTAACTCTGTAAGTGGACCTGGCAGTAAAAAGTGGATAGTGAAATTCTCCTTTTGTAAAATTTTCATTAATATTTTTTTATTCACAACCTATTTTAACAAGAACAAGTACTATATTATTGTGTTTTTTTTTTAAAGAAATACAATTCTTTAATGAGAGAGAAATAAAAATAATCACAGAAGGTTGTTTCCTTTTTTTCCTCTACTTTTAAAAAAATAAATACTCTGAAAATATTTCTGAGATCCAGAAAGTCATAAGTTTACTCATTGAGAGGCTTACCTAAACATTATATGTCTAACTGATAAGAAAAGAAACCTCCAGACAAACTTGATAAAAGTTGTGATTACAGAGTCGACAGAGAAAATTGTCTAGGCTTCCAGGCAGAAGGAACAAACTGTTATAATGTGACAGAGTCTGTTCATTCCATAATGTGACTCTCCTTTTTCCATAGTAATTGAACCCTAATTTATTTATCAGACACATGTCTGCCTAGGACAAAGACATTTCCCAATTATTCATTCAGCTATGTTCTTTCCAGTGTGTCTCAAGCAGAAATTTCTTTATATAGAAGCATCACTCAACACTTTGCTCATTTCTGAATATTTTCACTGGCTCCTATCTTAGACCATGAGCTGATTTAGAATGAAAAGTCAAGCAAAGACAAGCAATACAAGAAATCAAATCTGACATGGAGTTGTACCTCCCAGACTTGAATTATTATAATTCTTAACTTATATATGAGATAAATAAAATTCTGTCTTGTTTATATACTATCTTGGGGAGTTTTTGTGACTTACAATCAAATTTAATTTGAACTGATAAGTCTGGGATTACAGGAAGGTCAGCATATCTTCAGTATTCTCAACTATAATACTAAATGTGTGGAACAGAATAATAGTATCCACATTTACTGAAAAGATTGGGAGATGAGTCTATATTCTAATATCTGACAGCAAAGATTTGTCAAATTCATCTTAGTGTGAAAGTTAAATATTTAATGATATGCAAACATTTAATAACCTCAGAGTTCATATAAATCCACCAGACAAAAATACTTAAGGCAATATTCTAACCACCTAACTGTATCAGAGATCTTGGATTTGGTGATGAGCAGTTAATATCAATATATGTAATTTGATGGATAAGTATAGTACACCTGGGTAATATGCTATTCAAGTACTAAAGTTTTTTAAGATCAAAAGGACATAGAATAAGAGGATTTATAATATCCTAGGAAAGTCTAGCAGCATACAGTGGGTGGAGGATATAAAAATAAGTCAAAACATTAAATGCCTTGTGAAAATGAAAGGAAAGGGGAGGAGAGAAGTAGTATAAACAAAAATCTTAAACTTTTAAGAGAGCTGAAAGGGGAAAGAGTTTCTATGGAAGAAATAGCATGTATTGTGCTTATAAATAAGAATAAAATGATACTTGCCTAGTTGAAATAATAAAGATGCATAATTAAATTAATGGAAGAGAAAATAAAGTTAAAAGATCAGAAAAACAGCAATCTGATAAAATTATCAAAAAGAAATGGAAAAAGAGAAATATATAATTTTGAATATTAAATATACAGAAAATAGAAACAGTCGCATCAGTCATAGACTAAATGTAAATAGATTGAATTTTCCATTACAAGAGACTGCTAGACAGAATTTAAAAGTAAGAAAATGCTATTTAACAAACAAGCACCAAATATTCAAGCATATGATTGTGTGTGTGTGTGTGTGTGTGTGTGTGTGCGTGCGTGCATGTGTGTGTAGTGACAATAAAAGATTCAAAGCCAATGCTGGAAAATAGGCATAGACATATTCTTATTGGAAGAATATGTGAACTAAAATAATCAAGAGTGACAATATTTATATATGTATGATCAAATTAATAAGAAAAATTGAGATTTAATACACTAATAAGGAAAGAAGTTCCTTAGAATAATGGTTTTGTACCCATTAAGTTTATAATGTTTATAATTTTGCTAACATTTACATTTAAAATAAGCAAAAATATAACAAATAATTGCAAGAAAAAATAAAACCTTTAAAAATATCAGAGATAATATAGGTCACATTATCAGTATTTAATTCAGTAAGTTATAAATAATCAAGATGACAAATATAATATATAGAAATCCAGTCACTGTTCAAAGAGAAAATTTTAGACATGCTAGCTATCTAAAGATGCCTTCCCTAGCACATGTTGCTTGAGTTCAAGGTCAAAAATAGCAGCTACAGATATAGTGTTCATATCCCATTCCTGGCAGAAGGAAAGAGGAAAAGACAAAAAAAATAAAAGCCTGATGGTTGTCTTGTACACAATACCTGGGAAGTCAATGCATGACATTTCTTAGATTGCATAGTTATATCCCTATCTTTTTTTATAAAAAATTATGAGAAAAGTGCTCCTAATCCTACATAGCACCTCCTAGTCAACCTTCTGCTAAAATGTGATGGTTCAATAACTCTGGGAAAAGAGAAGGGCTATTTGAGATAACTGCTAGTCCCAGAGTAGAAATAAAATATATCCTATATTTTCTACTTTATTAAATATGAATTTCTTTAAATCCTGTTATAACATTAAAGTATAATTTCCATAAAAATAACATGAACAGAAAAGGAAGGATACAGAATTGAGGACATATATTTTAAATTTAACTTTCTATCTCATCTGAAGAAACAATATCAAGGTCCTCTTAGATCACAGAACAGAGCACAGAACATAACTGAGCTTAGGGTTATCCAACCCTCAACAAAGAATTTTCTATTTTGTTTTTTTGATGTGATATTTCTGAAACAGCACTGCTTTCATGTAGCCTTAAATAAAATTAATGTTGACTAAGATAAAATGTTAAAAATCTGAAGCACAGATCAAAGATAGACCTGGCTAAATCCAAAAAGAAATATATAGTATACATATTACAAACTCAAAAACTTAGACCTTGACAGTGTTCAGATTTCCAGGTCCTTCACTCCTTTAGTGTCTAGTGAATGAGGATGTGTGAACTGAAGGTACTTTCTGTCAGTTTCCAAGGAGTGAGACCACATACACTCAGGTAAATCTGTAAAGGCAAATATGAGCTTTGTCTCAGTTTTCTCTAAAAAGGATCCCTCATCAGTTAAAAAAAAAAAAAAAAAATCCAAAGAAAACGTAAGATAAACATCTTCTGATCCACAATAATTATCAGGGTGATTCGTCACCAGAGCCTTTGGGAACTAACAAAGCCAGTTATAGCATCAGTTTGAAAGAGTATAAAGGAATTAATCTATGGTAGGTGATTATGAGTAAACAGCATTCATCACAGTTTTGAAAATAAAAGCTAGCTCCTTTCATGCACCAATGTACCAATATCAAGGAAAGCTACAGAGGAAATATGTTTTTTTTTAATTACTTAATACAATAAATAAAAATTGAGAGTTACAGAGGACTCCGATCAGACAGGTTCAAATTTTAATAAATTATAGCAGTCTATGATACATTATAGTAAAATGTCACACTTGCTTCAAGTCAAAGTTATAAAAGGAAGCACAGTTGTCTGACAAAATGACACAATTTTAACCTGAAAACTTCTATACTCTATGCATGAAACACTATTTTTCCAGTATCCCCAGAATAATAGGAATCACTAAGATACTATCATTACTATTACTCCTAAAATATTAATAATATAATGCACAGCTTTAAAGGATTTCTATAAGTTGGAGTCACACTGATATATGTTCAGTGAGTGATAAGAAAGACTTCGTTGTGTGTGTAGCGCTAAGAAGTTCAGGGAAGCAAGAAAGTTTCTAAACATCCCCAACAGAGTAGGATGGTGAATGAGAGAGAATCATCATGGCAAATGAATTGGAAACAAAAGGAAAATAATGGGGTGAGGAGATGAGTATTTCTGAACAATAAATATGCCTTACAGCAGAAAAGACCAGGTTTTTGATTTATTTAAGCTGTTGCTTTTCTTCGGATTTACACTTTTGAAAAATTTTAAATTGTATTCTTGTGTGACTAAATAGTAAAAATCTGAATAAATTTTGTGCTAATCTTTAACAATATCAGCCTTCCTACATCTATATGAGAAAACCAGAGGTATAAGAAAAGGGCACATCGTGGTATAAGTTCTTAAAAATACAAAACATCCATCAGGGGTTAAGGTTGTACACATTTATTTTATAACATAACTGAGAAATTAACCGTTGCCTCGAAACAACTAGCAACAGTTTACTTCTTTAAACATTTACTAAATATTTCTATAAATCATCATCTAATTTAATACCACAATAGGTTTAAAATGCAGGCATTTTTTCCTTTCTCATTTTAGAACTCCAGGTCTCCTGTGGCTATGTGACGCCACCTTTGCACAACTGGGCTCTCAATATGGAAGTTTGCCTTTTTCCCTTCACTTATTATCTAGCTAAATCTCTCTGATCCTGCAGAAATCATTTCATTAGAAAGCATCTTTTCTCCCATAAACCTCTATTACAACTGCTCTGTTTCCATAGCACCTTGCAATTCCCGTTATGTGAGTACTCATCACATGCTATATAAATCAGCGATTTATATGTTGTAGCAGCTAACTAGTGTTCCACCTGATTCTCTTTGAGCCCCTTTAATCCTTCCTATATGTATCTCCCTAGGATCCCCTATTTCTCATGGAAGAAGGTCCCTGGGCTGTGAAGCTGCATTGCTCTCAGAAACCAAGTTTGAAAATGGAAATACTTGATTTTGTCCCCACCCAGTGATCTTTAGTCAGTGAAGACAAGAGTGGATATGAAAACTCAGCTATCTTGACTCTGGTAAGGACAGACACTGACACATAATTTACTGCAGAGATATTTCGCGGGATTAAGCTAAAGCTAATCTCCAAAAATCACATCTATTTGTCTTCTTCCCTTTTCTCTTGTGCTTTCTTGCTCCATTAGCAATTTCTCCTAAAAGTGCTTCCTTAATAAGCCACATGCACATCAATCCTCACCTCAAGCTTTAGTTCTAAAGAACCAAACCTAAACACAATTCTTTTCCCTTTCATAAACTGTAAGCCATTACAGCAAGAACTGTTCCTGATCTTGAGGCTTCCAGCCCACTAAGCCTGGGACAGAGTGGTCATTAACAAACTCATTGTTGCTTGAATGGATTCCTAGCTCTATAATTCTGCTGATGTCATATAAATTATACAAAATCTCACTCTACAAGGCACCTACAATATTATGAGTTTAATTAATTGAGATATTGATCTTTTAATACATCTTCAAATGAATATTCATCTACTTTCATCTTTTAAATAGGCACATGATGAAATATTTAATTTTGCAGTTGTGAGGAATATATAGTAATTTATCTAAATATCCCATTAGTCTTTATAAGCATAATATTATATCTTGAACAAGGGTGCTCGGAGTTAGAAGAAAATATCAAATGCTATTTTTCTAGTGTTAAATCTTAAATTGTTATTGAATTGGCAACTGGCATTAAATAGAAAAAAATAAGCATTAGTAAATGGAAAAAGGAGATTCGTAAAGATAAATTCACTCAAGAAAACTAGTAATGCTAGAGAAAAATAATATAAAATCTAAACAGAAGAAGTGTGATATGTGCAACATAGCTAATATAAAAGTATTAAGCCCTGTCAAATGTATTTAAAATATGATTGAATTAAAAAGAGTTTTCCAGAAGTGAATGGAAAGAGATCTGTTTAGAGGTTTCCTCACTGGCACTGAATCTTAGTTCCCTTTCGTGGTTCCTAATCATCACCTTGACCTCTTAATGTCTAAGTGTCTTAAACCTTAAATCTTTTCAATCTGAACTAATTTCATTAGTCATCCCCTCCAGTATTTTAAATACCATTTAGATGATGATTGCTAAAGTAGTACTTATAGTTAGTTGTCTTCCCTGAATCTCAGCCTTCTGGAACCAGCTTCTGAACTCCATCTCTAATGTAACATATACAAAATGAGCTCTTTCTCTCCCCTCCAAATTAGCACTTGTAATTTTTCCCATTTTGGTAATGGCAACTCCATCGTTCCAGACATCCAGACCCAAAAGCTTTCATTCACTTTGATGAAAAGACAATGTCAGTAAAAATAAAAATACATGAGATTAATCCTAGATTAAAAAAAATTATGTGAGATCTGTTAAAGACTGTACAATTTGCTTTAT
This sequence comes from Solenodon paradoxus, assembly GCA_004363575.1. Classification (NCBI taxonomy): domain Eukaryota; kingdom Metazoa; phylum Chordata; class Mammalia; order Eulipotyphla; family Solenodontidae; genus Solenodon; species Solenodon paradoxus. Next base: position 502,191 of record RJWH01000027.1, read on the forward strand.
AAGCTGTACTCACATTAATATACTTTATAAGAAGTACTCACATTTACTGAAATTTCATGTTTTTTAAGGAGTCACCCAAACCACTGTTAGTTTTGATGACTCATAGAGGTCTCACAGGACTCGCTATATAGTCATGATTATAATATATTACAGTGAAAGTATATAAGACATAATTAATAAAGACAGGGGTGCATGGGTGAAATTTGGAGGAAAAAGCCACAAACTGCCAAGTTCTATTCCACTGGGTCAAACAAGATGTGCTTTAATTTCCCCAGCATTAAATTCTGACAACACATGCAAAATGTTTGTTTTTGTGTTTGTTTTCTTTACTAGAGGCTGGTTATATAAGCACTCTCTGCCAAGCAGATACCAAAATTCAATTCAAATGACTAAAGGTAAAGAAGGTATTCAGCATAAATCATTTTTTTAAAACAATTTAGGCACAGTGAGCCACTCTAATCAGTTAAAGAATGGTGGCACCCCCTCCTACGATGCAAATTGTCAATCAAGGCTCAACCTTGCAAGCAGATCTTTCTGTGGATAGTATTCAGGCCTGTAAAGTTGACACTTTCTCTACACTTCTATACACAGCAGAAGTATTGTAAGACCCTTCTGAAAAAGCTCCATAAAAGAGCAGGGCATGGGCCCATTTAAATTTTTTCCCTTTTTTTCTTGGATGCTGCAAATCAGATTTGATAGCAGGGTCTCCAGGATCTGTCTTTGTCTATGGACTGACTCCAAAAGAGAAGTCATGCTAAATGTGAGGCCCTCAGGATAACATGAAACCATCACACTGTCTCAATAGTCTCAACACCTAGATCTATTTTTCCTTGAGATATAATGGGATGTACTAAGCTACTACTATATCTTAATTCATTAATCAGTATCCAAACACAATTTTTCATAAAAATAATTAAAACAGAAGCCAATTTGCATATTTACAGACTAGAATAATTTTTAATATGTTTTTCAAATGCAATACAATGGAAGTAATACCTTTAAAGAAACAACTATACATAATTAAAGAAATAAACTTCATGCATTGGAAATAATATATTTAAGGCAAATAGAAGATTTGAGTGCCATCTCATAAAAAAAAAAAAAAAAAAGGATAAATTGGTACACCCTGGTTCCTAGCAGAGAAGTCCACCAGCATAGCCCACATAGATCCCAAGAGTCTGGATTCAAGACCCGGAGACCAGAGGAATAACCAAGATGAATACCCAAATAAAAATAAAGCTTCCTCCTCCGCTCATCTTCCTGCCCTCTTGCCTTCATTTCTGTCTACACCTTCCCCAGAAAGAAAGAAAGAAAGGAAGGAAGAAAGGAGGGAGGGAAAGAAGGCGGGAGGAAAGGAAAGAAGGAAGGAAGACTAGTGTTTAAAAAATGAGTTCCTAAATTATTAGGCTTTCACATCTTAATCATCATGTCATTTTTATGAATGGGAAGCTACTACTATGACATACAGTACATTGTAAACACAATATTTTGGTAATTTGAGTGAATAAATGCAGGAGGGTAGTAAAGTTACAACATAAAGATTCTTTCAGAGCTTTAAAATGTTTTCAAGATTTAAACAGTACTTTTATACTTAATCAATATGTGTTTTATTTTACCATTTTACAAATTAAACATTTTTAAGTGTTGTTTTTGAAATTTCCCATTTTCTTATGTTTCTTATGGGATTGTTTCACCATCATTCTCAGTCCCATTGAAAGTGAAGCAGTAATTCCGTCAAAGATTTTTATAATAGAATGCAATCTAAATTAACAGTATGCAGACACTGCAGAGATTTGGAAATGCAATAAAAAAATAAATTGCTCAGTTTCACTCTAAGACAGCACTCTACTAAAGTCGTATTTACATTTATTCTTAAGATAACCAAATGAACTTTTGTCATATAGGTATTAAAGAAACACCAGCACACTTAAAGAAAAATGAGCATGTCTTCTGGCACATATGTCTGTAATTACAATATACTACTACTCCCTTACTGAGAAATTTAGACAAATTGCACCCACAGATAATTCAGTGAAATTATATTTCTATGTACTTTAATAATTCATCTGAAATACTGAACAACAACAACAAAAGTTTAACATTAAACATTAAATATCTTAAAGTGAATTTTCTGCCTCTATACATTTTTCTGGGCATCTGGACCTGGAAAGAGAAAATTAACATTCCTAATTCCTATGAGTATAATTTTTAACTTACACAAAAGTCTTTAACACATAAGTTGCCCCAAAATAAATGAAAAACTTTTAGAAAAATAAGACTAAGAACAATAACTTACTTTATGGAAACCTTACAATCTAAGGACTTAGAATTGTCAACTTGAAACTTAAACTCAGGTAAACAAGTGATTGAAAGTTATCAACAAGAAAATATGTAAAACTACACTGAAGACAGAAGTGGCATCTTCTACAGAGTGTCAACAATCAGAAGTCATATTTCACTGAACAGAACCATTATTTTGGAGCAGAAACTACCTTGCATTATTCATAAAGACTAGAGTGTCCTCAACAGAAGGTAAGTGCTACTATAAAACTACTTCTTATTCAGTATTTAAAGTATCAGTGCATCTACATTTCAACAAATAATCTTATAAAGTTTAAAATAAATGCTTGCTGTTTGATAGTAAATTATGTTACAAATTCTTCTATCCATGCAAACACCAAAGATTTATTACTAGTTAGTGTCATCCTGAAAATCCTGACTTAAATGGATTTATTTCATAATATTAAGAATCAGCTGCATATGCAAAACCAAACTATGTTTTCATAAAATTTGTAAGTGAATATACAGTATAAAACTGGTATATTACAATATATGTAAAAAGCAATGCCTGCATTTAGGATCTGTTCATCTTCCTCAAATAAACTTAAGTTTTCAAGTCAGAAAATGTAATCAAACATTTGATTTAATCACTTTAGTCTTTATTTTTTAAACAACAAAATGTCAGGCTTTGCACAGTTAGACCTCAATTGCCTCTCTGCTAAGTCTACCTCGCAATTTTGAATAGTCTTCAAGTGATATGTGATGAGTGCATCTGGAGTGCAAAATGTGATGTAGGGCATTATAGCAATGATGGCAGGTAGAGAAGACAAATGAAAGTTGGCCAACCATAAAATATAAACAGCAAGGTATTGATCTAGCAAATGCTATACAAAGTGTGGGAAAACTACATTTCTATGAAGTTAATAAAAGTACCTATACAATCTCCTTTTTCTGAAAGACAGGATTTTGACCTAACAATATGCATACATGACTTTTAATTCATATTCACACTGAAAAAAATTCTGAGAACATTCCATTCCCACCCTAAGATTAGGAGGAACTCAAACCTTTTTAAAATTCATGAAGTAGGAAAGTGTTCTGGTAGAATTGATTGGGTCACCTCCTCTGAAGGAGTGCAATCCATGCACATCCTAAGAACTCTGGTTCACTTCCGAGATCTGGGAGTACAACCAATGTGAACAACTAATTAAAAATAAAATAAAGTGCTTCTTCCTCCTTTTTTTCCTGCTTGTCTGCCTACTTGCCTTCATTCCTGACTGAAACTTTCCTTGGAGAAGAAAAAAAAAATTCTGTCAATGGAAAACACTAACAACCCCATTATTTGAATTCAGGTCCTTTAGAAATGCAGAAGAGAATGAAAGCAGTTCAGTCTATTGCTCCCTGAGTTATTAAGAGTAACCCCTAAATTTTTTTATATTCCTGAACTGTTCAACTTAAAATCAGTGCACAACATTATAAAATAGCTTATTTAAATATATATTTTCTTTTTTAAACTTTATTTCATACATTTAGTTAAGAAAACCAAAATCACAAAGCAAGTGGCAGAGATATAATAACCAATTTCCTATAATATTGAATATTGTCCCAATAATATGTCTGTATAAATATATATATAATTATATGTTTTTATTTTGTATCACATTTTATATAATACATATTTATATTTTATGTTCTAGATATGCCTATATATACTACTATAATCATAAATCCCCTAGAATAGTGAAAACATACAAAAGAACGAAGTAAATAATAAGACAAGTTCTCAACTATAAATTAAAGTTTGGATACATACAAAACTTTAGATTTATCATTGATAATTTCCATATATTGTGTTCTTTAAATAAAGAAAATTATAAAGACCTAAGGTCTCATTATTTTTAATGTGCATCTACCAATGCCACTTCTAAGTCTGGTGCTAAGAAATCTCAATATATCAAATATGCCCAAATAGTCAATACTTCATGACAAAAGCACATTTTGAGGATACCAAACCAAAAGGAAATAAATGTTGAACTTATCAGGTAATGAGACATGACATAAATCCCATAATGGTAATCTGATATTACATGAAAATGACTTTTGCCTTTTCTAATGAGTTTAAACATTTATTACCTCATGTAAAATATAATCTTTGCAAGTCCCCATAAAATAAATAAAATTCACGTTAAATTTCCAATTAATAGAAAATGTTAGTCATTAAAAGATATTTTCAATAGATATGTATTTTTATTTTCCAGTAATATTGTTTTGATGGAAGTATTTGTATGATTTTGGCACTTCAGTCAATTGCTGTTTGTTTATATAGTCAGCATAATTGCCTCTAATTAAGAAATTAGTGTTCATATGTATAATCATTTGAACATTAATATGATATCTAATTATCTGACTATAGGAAATATTAAAATGATCTAAATATTCACTATTTTAGTGGCTTTAAAGAAGTGTATGAGATTTACTAAGTACCTGAAAGAGAAAAAATTCAAGCAACACTTACAATACCATTTTTCAATACTTACCTCCAAAACTAACTTAATATTTGAGAAGAAAGTAAAGAGAACATAAAGACATAAAGTTTATGTATTCATAACGGCCACAGAATAATTTTTGCTTTATTCATATTATGACATTCCAAAATGTCTTTTAGTGAAGTCTCACTATTCCCTGATTCACTTGTGGGGGAAAAAAGGCCTACTCACTGCTTCCAGCAGCCATGAAGACAGACGTAAAAACCTCCAAGCTAGCAAAGCCACAAAAACATCCTGTGATCTGAGCTTGCTGGAATGTTGTCAGCAGACAAATAACTTCCCATGTTTGAAACCCCCCTTCCCTAGTTTACATCCCTCTCTTCTCCCTCACTTGTTCAAACCTATATAAGTGTGCCTTAACCAGAAGCCTGTACTCAGCCTTTGTGTGGGAAGGATCTCTGCTGAGCCTGCGCATAATAAACCTGCCTAAAATACTTCCAAAAGAGTGCCCACTTGGTTTAGCCCAGAGAATCGTAACACACTTATTCACTGTATTCATTTATGATACATTATTTGTAAGGTTTGATTAGGGATTTTATTTTCTGGAATGATTATAGAAAAAAAAAAAGCTCTATGTCTTCTGAAAGAGGAGTTTTTGTTTTGCTGTGTGTTTCAGAACTAATCACAGAATAATGTGAACAACTGATAACTATAAAGAGTAGGAAGAAGGGGATCTTATAAATCTTCTATTTACATAACCTTTGCTAAATGAACACCACCTATGTAGTCTGAATCCTTCGAAAAGAGTACAGCCTAAGGCAAGGATTAGAGTTGACATTTCTTTGGGAGGTGCAGGTTCCTGAGAAATGAAGAAGAGGGAAAAAGAGTCCAGGTGTGATTGAGGCAAGGAAAGATGTGAGACAATGCAAAGGATAGGCTATTCTTGATGCTACCTTTCTTCTGCCTGTAGGATTATTTAGAAGATATGCAAAGTGGAAGTTTACATTATTGCAGTTCTCCCAAGAGAGAAATAATGAGAAGTGCATCTCTCAGATCCTGCTATCCCCTATTTCTCTAAATTCATACCAAGAACTAATCTCACTTGTCTGAGTTTCATCACCCAGTTGCAATGGCTCCTCAGGAAGTCAGATCTGAAGGCCTAGAAATATCCTTGAGAATAAAAGATTCCAACAACGTCAAAGTCTGGACCCAAAAGACAAGAAAAAGTGTGGAGAAACACAGGTGTGCTCACAGAAAATGGGGTTAAAAGAGAAGAATCCATTGTGGGAGACCATGATTTGATTATAATACAGGCATTCCAAAGAACAAAGCTGAAGGATTCAATTAACTTTAGTAGAAAATGTTTAGAAGCAGTTAATGTTTGAGCAAAGTTATAAGTGAATAATACTGATGAAGGAGCTAGAGACTCATGCTATTTCTAGGATAAAAGAATGCTAAGAAGGCAGGATGGTTTTTTCATTTGTAAAGACATAAAAGAATACTAACTTAGGTAATGATATCTTCCCAAAAGCTTCCTTAGTTGCTGAGTAAGGATTGATGATGCAATGATGCTAGTGCCTTAAAGCACTCCAATTAATGGTTAAATGAATGAAGAGTATCTCCAATACCTTCAGGGAGAAGATAAAAGGATAGGGTGACTTTCCCCATTAACACACACACACACACACACACACACACACACACACACACACTCTCTCTCTCTCTCTCTCGCTCTCTCTCTCTCTCTCTCTCTCTCTCTCTCTCAACAATTAATTTGAAAATATTTAAAACAAGTTGACATGCAGCATCAGCTTTAAAAAAATAAAGCTAATATTTCAAGACTCTTCTTTTCTGAGCCAGGTCATAAAATATAAAGAAATTCTATGAAAATACACTCTAACTTTTCCTGTAAAATAAGCCAAGCCATTCAAAGACTCTTTTAAGGTGCCGATTTAATATTTCTCTCTGACCCATTTCTTATAAATTTGTTATCAAGTTACCTATTAATATAACTTACTAGTGCATACACCCTGAATATGCAGTACTTACAATATTCAGGTTCCTATAAAAATAGCTATTGCTTCCCCTAGAGTAAGGCAAGTTTTTCCTTTCTCACAACCTAAATCTAATTTAGACAGACTTATTATTAATTCAGAATGCCAGAAAATCTGGTGCATAAAAAGGAGAACTTTGCAAAGAAAAAGTCACTTCTTTCTTGAGCCTGGTCCAAGAAAGTAAAGGTCTGATATCTAAAACACACTAGTTTCCTAATTAATAAAAACGAAGTTCAATTAAGTAAGTTAAAGACGGATGGTTTTTGACATAATCAAATGATTTGCAATACTTAACTTCCTACATTTAACACCCATGTTTCCCTGGATTTACGTTAATGCAAACTATTTATAGGACAATCTTACTTGGGACATAATAGTAGAAATAACTGAAGGAAGAACAGGACTTGCAAACATGATTTTATAGATAAAAATGATATGTTTTTCCCCAGACATTAAAACATGGGATTAAATGGGAAAACGAATCAAGGTTACTGTACTGAAATGAATCACAGATTATCACCTTATAACACAAAAATATTAGACTAAAGATTTGTTATGTAAATATCTCTGTTGATAATGAATGTAGTGTTCTTAAAGTATATTGTCCCTAACTAGTAAGTCAAAATTACTTGTCTGTGTATATAACACTCACCATTCACTCAGTTCTTCAAACCAGTTTTTTAAATCATCATTAACTATTATTCTTCTCTCAGTCCCAAATCCAGTCCATCAACAAATCTTCCACTCATATATTTGATTGGCTTTCTTCCACCACCTCCAAACATTAACCCCCTTGCCTACATCACCACTATCTCTTCCTGGACAGAACACCCCACTTCTACTTTCAGTCCTTCTAATCCAGTTCCCACTATAGACAAAATCATTCCAGAGACCACCTTTCCCTGGACCAGAAGAAACTTGTATAGGTGGAAGTCAAAACAAAGTGGTCTAATTCCGTGAATAAACCTTGTAAGAATGTACCTTTCATGTTGTCTACTAGACAGAAGCTAAAGAAGGAGTAGTACCTAAAGTTCCAGCAAGATTAGCAGTCTAATGACCCTGTGCTTGCCTCTCTAGATCTGCAGGTAATAATCAGAGCCACAGGGCCAGAACACAACTTCTCTTGTAATACAGGTACAAATCAGACCACCTACTCAAGATCCTTTGTTATAAAAAGCACACCCAGGATGGTAACCTTGGGCAGTCTACACAGAGACATCTGACTGTTCTTGTGTTCATATACTATAATGAATAAATAATTTTATAATTTCTGGGATCATTTAATTCCAGTTATCAACAGGCCCAAGTGACTAAATTGTTGCAGTCATAGTGATCCAGTTATAACATAAGTCAGAAAGTATCACCTTCTAATTAAACTCTTTTGGGTCAAACCTTCCATAACACTATCTCCACCCACAACCCCCAGTCTCCACTGCAAGACAGGTGGAGAACTCCAAGCATGCTGATCTCCCCCAAACTACACCCTTCATGCCTCAGGCCTAAAGCCTTTGCTGTTCTCTTTCTTCTTAACTTCCCTCAGGATTCCTCTGCTTAATTTCCTCAAAGTAGCGTATACTGATAGCAGTTTCTGTTATTCTCAATTGCTTTATATATTTCAGTCTTCCTGAGGACATTTAACACCAGAAAATAGTATATACATACACAGAATTGCCTGTCTGTATCCAAAAATATAACCCTCACGAGTGCTGAGATTTGACAGTCTTGTTCATTGCTATATCCCAAAACCAAAGTAGTGCCTTATACTTAGTAGGTGCTAAATGCATGTATCTTCACACATGGCATATAGCTGCCTTTCTTTACAGCTTCCAGGGTAAGTGTTAGACAATATAAATGACTTCATTAATGCAGCATGTAATTCTGAGGGAAATCTGCACTCTATTTAAGAAACTCAACTACTTATAAACTCACAAAAAAACAGGTTATCCATTCAACAATAATAAAAACATCAACATTATTAATTAAAATGCTTTTGGTTTAAGTTACCCTATAGACCAATCCAAATAAACGTGGAAACACCACACTCCCAAAAGGGCATTTTAGTCACAGAAGTTTTATGAAAAGACTTTGAAGCTCAGCAGTTTTAGGAAGAAAATAAAGTGAAAGCTCAGTAATAAAAAGGAAATGTATTCCAGTAACTTCTCCACATCTAATGATGTACAAGCAAAATAAAACCAAACAAAAACTCCTTTTTTAAAAAAAATATGACTAATCCAGAGGCCCTGGATGATGCAGAATGATTAAAATTACTTTAAATTAACTGAAAATAAAGATGAGCTAAGACAAACTACGGAATAGGAATAAGCCTTTCTTTACATAAATAAACTATGATCACTCTGTTTATTCTTTACCAAAGATTCCATTGTCATCATGCAAGGTTTTATTATAGGCCTAATATGAACTTCACACTGACTTGAGGAAATGAAGCATATGCTTGTTCCCAAGGACCATAATCCATAAGAAATTCAATTTTATAAGAAAATGACTTTTAAGTGCTCAATTAAGTTATGGTCAAATTCAGTTGTACAGTATTCATTTCAGAGATGAGTTTCATCGAGTTGGAAAATATCATTAATTCAATCACAAATATTTCAGTATAGACTTCTCCCTTAACAAGTCTAATGTAAATTACTGTACTGTGTGTAAAACGACTTACAACTTTCTACTATATGAAAAAAATCAACCTTCTCAACCTCCTGCATAGAAAAAGGCAAGAAATAGTCTTTGATCAATTTGATATGAAACATAAAAGGCTTCTTTCATATAAAATAGATACTAGGCATACAATTTTAACTAAGAAAGATTTTTGTTAACTTTCAACATTTCAAGGGAAAATGTTCCAAAAGGAGCTGGAAGTCAAATGGATATTTTATTATTTCTTGTGCAATAAAATATAATGCACCTTCCTTACAAAAAAAAAAAGTCTTCAACACTTGACAAATCCGATCACTCTAAATTAAATTATCTGCCTCAAAATTCACTCAGTATTTAATAAAATTTTTACTGGATAGAGATTTTTCCCCCATAAGCACAATTGTTGTATCCTCACTTTTTTTAAAATACAAACTTTACACCAAAATTTTATATCACTGCTTTTTGTGGCATAAAGTTCTTTTTTTTCTTTTTTTTTTTGAAGTATAGCAGTAATCTTTTTTTTTTTTTCCTCTCTCTCTAAACATTCTAGTCCTTGAAACATCTTGGGCATATTCAGTTGTTCTAACCTTGTCACTCAAATATCTGAACTAAAAACATAAAGTGATTTCACCAAAAATACTGGAAAACTAGACATTATTCTCCTGAAGAAACATTTGTTTGAGAGGAAAATAATTGCAGTGGCAATGTTCCATTTATTTTTATACCTAGTCATTGACTTTTAATTTATTTTTTATCTATAATTAGTATTTTTAAAAAAATATTGAAGAAACAGTTCACCACTGAGGTATGCATTTTTGTCTCAGACAGCTGAGACACTGGTGTGAAGCCCAAGGACCTGGGTTCAGGACCGGGGACTTAGGTGAAAAATAAACTAACCAAATAAAGATGCTTCTTCCTCCACTTCCTTCCTTCCTTCCTCTCTTGAAAAACAACGACCACATTCTATAGGTTTAAGGTGTACATCAGCAGAAATCAACGCCCACACAGTGTTCCATTTTTATAATTGGGCTGTTGGGGTGTATTAGGCTAGTGAACATTCAATAAAGTAACAATCATAATGATGAAGTGTAACTAGATAATTAGAAAGATTTAAGAAGTACATTGCTTTGCCAGTGTTGGGGAAGGGATGAGAAACTGTACCTGTCTCTGAGGATAACACATGTGTAAGTAATTACAAACTGAAAAATGAAAAGGCACACAATATGGCAATGGAGAGAAGAAATATTTGAAAAGAAATCATGGGAATTCTATAAAAGAATGAAGGATCATTTCTCTAGTAGCACATGTTGTAGAATATACACAACTGAGAGGTTTTAGATAAAAACACCTTACTCAGAAAAAAAAAAAAAATGTAAAGCACAGAAGCAATGTTCTCATTTGCTGCTTTTTCCTAATCCACCAATTAATGAGAGCTTTTGCCTGTCTTCCTGAAGGCAAAGTTCTCCAAAAGGGTGGTGTTAGTTAATTATTCATACCTATTACTATTCATCCCAATTGCTAATCAGATCCTTTCTTCATAAATTCAGCTGAATCAGCTAAGTTTAGGAAATTTTATTTATTCATAGATATGAAGAGGGTTCTGTGTGTGATTTTGGAAAATGGATCATTTTGAGGAACCCTGGCTGCCATACATTTGCTGAAATCAAATGAAGGCTTTGAAATTCTACTCAACTATCCTTATGACTAGATAGATGCTCGGTCCAGGAGATGGGCTTTCAGAATCATGTAATGTGAAATATTACTTTAATGCTTCCTCAAAATAGGTGTAACTCTACTCCTTAGGGACCTTATTATGAATTAGGAAAACAACAGACCACTAAGTAATCATAACAAAAAACAAGTGCTTTAAAGTTGGACATATAACAGGCATAATGATAAAACCTATGGTCTCCTTCAGGCTTCCATTCTCTTTAACTTGCATGCCCAAACATCCTTCTACTGCCTCAGGCTATCTTCTCAGGGGTATTTCCATCTAGTCACAGAAAAGCAAACAAACAAACAAACAGAAACCATTATCACCTCATTAAAGTGTCAATTCCTCTGGGGGCCACACAAAATAATATTTTAAGTTGTAAATATGTGTTAATGGTGAGGCCTTAGCTGTTCATTTTATCAAGGGCTTTTCCTTTAATGAAGATTAGTCATGAACCATAAGATTAGGTATCCGTTTAATTATTTGTGTTCCAAAAGAATTTGTAAGAATTCCTAACGGGAGAAAAAGTGTAAGTTTTCCCAAAATTCTTACATTCCCCAACCTCTTTCTTTGACTGATTGCCCTCTTTCCAGAACACTTGTTATTAATATAAAACCCTAGCATATATTCTAATTTTTCCATTGGGGTAAAAATAATGCTTAATAGCAAAATTAACAAAATGATGTTTACCTACCAAGAATTTTTTATGCAAGGGAACAAACAAAAATCTTAAAATATTTCTAATACAACATGTAAGACTGAAATCCTTTTTCTATCAAGAAACTGCTTTGTGATTCTTGGAAATCACTCTTTTTTCCCCTAAGAAATTTCACATTCTAGATTAGCAAAGTGATGACAATGATATGTATCCCACAGGGTTATTGTAAAGAAAAGTGAGATAGTGTATGGAAATGATAAAATGTTTTCAGTTGCTTTAGTGTCTTTACTACTTCCCTGGCACTTGGTAAAACCTACTAAATGGTTCCTTCTAATAACTTATCATCTTGACTAATGTTTCATTTAGAGAAACAGTTTATACAGACTCTAATCTCCCTTCTATATATACTTGCATTTCTCTTTTTTAATAATTATGCAATTATCTAATGGCTTCGTGAAATGTTCTCTTACATAGAGAATATTAAACTCTTGTGGAGACAAAGACTCCAATCATTTCAAGTGATTGGAGGTCATGTCACAGTGGTATCAAAAGATGTATAGGATCTCTTTACCTCTGTCTCTAGCTATACAGTTACTGTGTCTGGTTTTCAGTTTACTGATCTGTAGAAAATGAAATGACCACTGCAGTTATATCTTTATAATAACATAATTCTAAAATTTAGTCTATAAATAATTCATTTACGCCCCTGATAACTGTCCCTTGATAGCAGTTACCATATTCTGATAATTGCTTATTTATTTACCAGTCTCTCTCCTGAGACCTTGCCTTTAAGGACAGAAGCATATCCCTCTCCTTAATTACTTTGTTCCCAGTACCTAACAGAATGTCTGACACATAGCAGGCTTTTTCAAACTACCTTGAAATTGTAATAAATTTTATTCATAATGAACATTCAATATATTGTAGTAGAAAAGATAATATGAATTATAAATATTAATATTTCTTCTATTTATCCCAAAGCAGTATTTTCAGTATAAATTTTGCAACTATAGAACTAAGTAAGACTCTATGTATCCATTTTTTTATCCATATAATTTTTTATACTATGTGTCATATCTATCTATTCACCCATAGGCTCTTTGTTTTTGAAAGCCTTTCTCTGGCTTCCAGTGTCTACCATATTTTTGGAACATTTCCCTTCAGTCTCTTTCCTCATACACCCACTGAAATCTTCACATGATCTGTTCTTTCTCATCATTTACCTCTCAAAAGGCATCACTATCTATGATAGCCTTCTTTGACCATCCTGTCCTAGAGGAGCACAGCTGTCCTTTATCTCTCGACCTCATTCCCTGCTTTTTCAGTTTCATTCCACTTTCATCATTAAAAGTTATGCCATTTATTTTAGTTGTTCATTATTTACTGCCTTTTCCACTAAAAATGTAAGTTTCACAAGAATTTATACTGTCTTGTATTCCCAAGGGGTAGAGAAGTCCCACTACATTTTAAGTACTCAAGATTTGTCAGATGAATGAGGTAAATAGGCTTTGTCTATTACGACTCACTAGTTCTGAAATATACATTATAGGAAATTGTTGTACTAAAGATGAACACATTAGCATACAAGTCAAACACTGTAATTTTGCATCAGCAAAAGCATGGCAAGCCCATGTAAACATCACTAGTTCATGTTTTCACAGAAAGTGCACCAAGATGTTTAGGTTCTTGTGAAATATTAAGACTTTTGCACTTGGATATAAATCAGTTTGAAAAAGTATGGACGTAAAATACCATCACTGAAGACAAAAGAATATACACTTATTGAAAAGAAAAACAAGTTCAGGCCAAAAAAAAAACCCAAAACATACAAAGACATAAAAAAATACCACCTGAGTTTAATTTTGGTTATTAGTATTTATTAGTAAGATACCCATGAACAAGAAATTTTAATCTCTCTTTGAATTAGTTCTACCTGGAAAAAAAAAAAAAAAAAGGAAAAATAATAGTGCCTGACTCACACAGCAGGGTGATATTGCCTGTTACTGTTATTTTAATTCATGGCAATTGGCAGAGAAGAAAGTATTGGAAACAAAGTACCCATAGCCTCCCATCAGCCCTTAGATCCTCACTGACTTTCCCTCATCCCAACCAGTCTTCCTTCTTCCCACACAACTACGACCCATATAACCTAATACTCAATCTAGATTTGTAAAACACTAAGGTGATGTTTTACTTGATTGGACTCTTTACACAAAAAGAGGAAGAGCAGAGAGAGCACACCCTGATAATTTATTATTACATAAAATCTGAAAATCTAGAAAGTCTAGAATCCTAAACATAAGAATCTCAGCTAAAAAACCATTAAAATAAGATATCCTTATAGTATGTAATATACATTTTCAAATTAATTTAGGCAGACCACTTTCATAACAGAATGGGATTGTGGCATATTTAATCTTAGAGGCATTTTTTTTTCACATAAAATACAAGGATAATATATACACACGTCACATCTCAAAAAAAACAAGAACATATTTAAGTAGTCTTCTACATTTCTATCCATATGGGATAACTACTGATTCTTCCATAATCTAATGAGCTCATGATAATACTAAAGATTAAAAATTATTTATGAAAGGGAAATAGATAAAATTAAGAAAATTCGATCTGTTAATACACTGTTTTTCCTGCAAATTAAAATATAATCCCATTATTTCATTTTGGTGATAAAATTTGAGTGTTAGAAGGAGCATAACTTGGGAGTGACAAATTGACTGCAAAGCTCAAATGAGTATCAAATGGTAAACATATTTGTATGTTAAAACAGAAAAAAAAATAGCAAAAGGGTAAGAAGAATGATGTGAGAGTGATGTCTAAATACATGAAGAAAATAATTTGGTTTTATGCTCCATATTTTATTTTTGCAAGAGAAAAAGACAATTTTCTTACAGGAATATCTTATGAAAAATAGAAAAGCCTGAAACAGAAAAAAATCTAACATATGGTCAATATCACAGTCAATACTTCTTTAGCAGCTTCTCATTTTGAAATTAAGAAAATAACTTGCTATTCAAGCTCAGCCACCTGTGGGTAATGTTCATAAAAATTAAATTCAAAATCCTTCCTATTTATATGATAATTAATGATTAGAAAACTTATTGGAACAGTAGAGCCCTGCTGTCCAAGAAATATGATGTCTGAGTATCTCAACGTGGTTTGATTGTGTTGTGTCTTGTTTTCCCAGTTAGATTTTTTTTTCAATTTGATTTGAAGTTGATAGATGATACAGCACACAGCTGCTGTTTTTTCTTTACCCATTCAGTCAGCAAAATATGTTAGGCACTTGATATGGGTCATCCATTACCATACTATGAAGATGCAATTGGGAATGGGACTTGTATTATGTTTTCAGAGTGTACATTCTTGTGGGAAGGACAAATAGGTGAAAAGGCAATTATATTATACAAAGGGATAACTGTTAATAGATATTGGAGGGAATTAAAAAAAAAGACAAGGTGAGAGGGAAGTCTCAAAGAAAGAAGAGATAGATTTCAAAGGTTTCTTAGCTTGTAAAACTGAAAATTATATACTCATTAATCAACAGCTCCTAATATCCCCTCCCCTCAAGCCCTGGCAACAACCATACTATTTCCTCTGCCTTTAAACTGGCATACTTCATATTCTTCATATAAGTGGAATCACATAGTATCTATCTCTTTTGTGACTGGCTACTTTCACTCAGTTTCACTTAGTTCTCAAGTTTCATCCATGTTGCAGCATGTGACAAATTTCCTCCCCACTTCAGGGATCAATGATATTCCATCGTGTCTATGCCACATTTTGTCCTTTTATTTGGGTTCTTCAACCTCTTGGTTATTATGAATTTTTCTTCTAGGACCATGGGCATGTACTTAATCTCTTCAAGATCCTGCTTTAATTATTTTGAATATATACCCAGAAGTAAGATGGTTTGTAATTGCACTTTTAATTTTTTTAGTAACCACCATATTGTTTACCACAGTGACTATATTATTTTTACATTCTCACCAATATTCCGCACTACAGTTCCACTGTCTTCATATGCATGCTAATGCTTAGCATTTCTGTTTTTTTAATTGAGAGTCATCTAGTGGTGTCAGGTGTTAGTTATCTCATTGTGGTTTTTATTTGCACTTCCTAATGATTAGTGAGAGGAAGCATCTTACGCTTTTTGGCCATTTGAATATTTATAAAATGTGTAATGTTTAAATAAATTTATATAAACTAACATTTATTTGATAGGCATCATTTCCTAAGTAGTCAACTAGCTGGTTCTCAAATGTATTATCTAATTTAATCATCTCAACACTACTAAAAATGCACAATTGAATCTGCAGGGTGGCAGCTACATCAACCGAGGTTTTTAGAAAGATCAAGTAACTTCTTGTGGATCTTCAGCTTATAAATAGTGGGGGGAAAGTCTAAGGTAAATATTGTGATTCTTCCAAGTTACTGAAGTCTTGAAGTTACTGACATTTCCAAATTACTAAAATATATAGATTTCAAAATGTTTAACTATATAGAGCAATTATAGATTCACAATCTACAATTGACAAGAAATAACATATTTCAAATCTTAGCCAATATATGATAGTGTGAAGAAAGATCCTATATCAGAGGAAGAGCCTGGCATGAGTTTGAATGGAGTACAGGGTACCAATGAAAGAGTTACTTGAGATGAAAGAAGAGCACCGGCCAGATCAAATTTCTATGCAACAGAATCCAGCAGGTGCTTGTAAGCAAGGAGAAAACATGAAGAGATTTGTGTGTTCAAAGAATATATATATATATATATATACATATATATATATGTATATACATACATATATATATATATATATATATATATGCATCTAAGTTCAGGTTGCTAAAACTTAGCTTTGTCTATCTGGCCTAGGCCTCCATATACAAAATCTTTTAAAAATATATCTGCAACACCTTCTCTTCGAGGAATGTTTCCAAATCCTATTCCCTCCCTCCTCTTTTTAATCATCATTTCTTTTTAACTTCTCCAATTCTTACAGGACGCGATTTCATTGAAACTGTATATTGCACCATTTCCTTTTCACTTGAAAATGATAATTTGTTGTATAACGTTATATGACTTTTATTATCTGCTAGTTATATAACCTCTTCTTACCTAATTCTTTGCTTCCACCCAATGTAGTTCTAACACAATTGAGCTTCCAAGACATTATGTTTTACATTTGAGCACTATATACATATTAATTCTGCCTGTCTGACAATTAAGATTGGAGAGTAAGTATTACTGGAAGAAAGTACTGTTGATGTTTGTGTAGGTGTCAACTGAAGAAATTCCATCCTTTGAGATTGTTGCATAAATTAAATGAACCCCTTCCCTGACCTCTCCCCACCAATCTCACTACTGTCTGTATTTAGTGGAAAATTTGATTCTCACTTCCAGATTCCTGCAAATTCCTCGAGTCTTGGATTATTTAATTTAATTCAGTTTTTTTTCTTAATTCAAATATTCATGATTTTCTGAACCCTACTCTCATATATAGCTTATTTCCGGTTCTGTTTACTTCTCCATATTCCATACCAACTTACACTCCCTTTATGTGTTGTCCCCAAGAAATGATTCATGAAAGCATGTATAGGAGACTACTGAACTTTGGGGCTATTGGGAGGAAGGGTTGTAATGACACCATAGAAACACCAGTAAACAGTTGTAAAATAAAATGATAAATATTCATGGATATGAATATGAAAATCTTGTGGCAACTTTCTCTCCATTCACATGATTTTTGAGTAGCTCACACCAACAGCACCCCCAAACCACCCAAATCAGTGACCCTTCTTGCATTTTCTCTCATTCAGTCTCATTACCTGACTCTCCTGCTATCTTTCCCTAGTCTCAAATTTTAATGCATTTCTCCAGTTTACATATTTGCTTCTTTCTTTCCACAAAACCATGCATTCTTATCCTTAGTTTATGCATCATATTATGCTAAACACAAAATGTTTTTTATCTGGAAGTAAATTTTGACATGCATTGGGGAAGAAGTGATTCAACATAGTTATTAAATTAAAACATTTCTTCTCTCTATCTGGGTTGAAACTCATTGTTTTATGATTTGGAAGAAACATGGCAGCATATTGTTATTAAATGCAACCCATTAAACTTGTTCTGTAGTTATATATAAACAGAGTTAAAACAGTGGGAGACAAGTAGAAAAATGAGGGAGATAGGAGTGGGGAAAGAAACATATAGGCAAGGAGAGAAGGGGATACAGTAGGACAGTGATAGGTTAAGAAAGCCCAGGTTTGAAAATAACTTCAGTTCTAAGTAACACCACTTGGTTGTGGCTTGAAGTATATGCATGTCTCTGTTCAAAATACTGCAAATAATTTCCTAGCTTAGAATAAAAAGCTTTGTCCTTTGAACAGCCCACAGAATTCAGGCTGTGCTTTTGCCTTCCTAGTCTCTCAGATCTCATGTCCTCAGCCCTCAGAGTTTGTACCTGTCAACTGCACTGATCTTTCCCGCACTAATAATTGATGTGATCTTATCTGAGGGACTTGGTCCTTGCTGTTGGCGCTTGCAAAAATGCTTGCTTCACTCTTTCACTTTCTTCATATATTGGCTCAAATGTGCATATCACTGGGATTTTTCCTAAATATATACTAAAACTTGAACTGCCCCTGACTATGTCTTCCAACTTTCCCCAATACTAATCTTATATTTTACTTATAAATATGCTCATTCACTTTTTCCCTTACTAAAACATCTATGGCAACAGGAATTTGTGTAATTCTGTTTGCTATGTGGGTTATCCAGTACTTAAAGTTACGTCTGGACATAAAGTTACTCAATAACATTTTGTAATGGTTGAACCTCAGAGCTATTACCACTTATGCAAACTAACTTCAAAATTAGTCACTTTTGAGATTCTTCAAGAGGTCTATCAAGAAACAACCATTAGCAGGAGAAGAAGGAAAGGACATGAAAACCTGGAAATCAGAATAACTGAAATCTTAGATCAATGCTTCCCAAGGAATGTTAAGTAAATTGTGGGCTTCAAATATGTTTTTGCTCATATAACTACTTTCTGAAAGACTTCTGAAAAACCAGGTAACCCTCCCATATTTTTATTTAACATATTCTCATTTACATTACATTTAACATTATTCTCGTAAGTTTAATGACAGATGCATTGCAACTCAAGATATGAAATAAAATGGTCATATTAATCTTTTAAATGAACTCATGAATTGTGAAGACAAGAAAACCATTGAATTATCATGTTAAAAGGGTGATGTGTATGCAATGGTGTGTGAAATATACTTTAATTTCAAATTTTTTACAAAAAAAATAAAAAGAGAGCAAGTATAAATTGAGTCTTTCTCCGAAGTTAAAATATAAACTAGTTCTGACAGTATAAAGCCAGTTCTGACTTTGAGGCTAAATAAATTTACTCATAACTAGAAGTGAACATTTATTTCCCTTGTTTTATTCCCCGCCTTTCTAGTAACTGCTTTTGACAATAACATCTTTGATATATACTTAGTAAGACCTATTCTTCCAAATGAGGTGAAAAACATTTTGAAAAATACTTTTATTTTGCTAAAAGACTTTTTTGTTAAGAAAAAAAATAAAGATCCATGGACTATGCAGCAAGTTGGTACTCTCTATCACCTATTAAAATATGAAAATATGGTCTTCCTTAATAGTCATATTTTATATAATTTCTTTCTCTCCTTTAATTAGGGTTCATTACACTTTTCTACATGGAAGTTTACTTTGTAGTAACATGTGTATATGCTTAAAGTAATTTACTGATCATTTCTTCATATCACCTGTGGTAAAAATAAGATTTTTTTTTTTTTTTTTTAGGTTGAGATTGACATTCTTCTTTAAGCCATTATTAAATTATAGTAGTACATAATTGATCTAAACAATATAACTATGCTATGTATTTTGGAAAGTATGTATTGGAAATTAATCTTTTAATGATACATTTTCTTTTGTTTTGCTTTTTCCAACTAATTCTTGTATACTGAATGATCATCATGCTATTGCTAGGATGAGATAGGGGGTCCAGTATTACTCATTTATATTGCTCATTTTCCTAATTAAAAATGGAGAAACTTGCTCACATAAGTACAAATAGGGGAATTGTAATTCTGTGAAATTCTTCCAGTTTTAAAGGATATAATACCATTCTAAATCATCAAAACTTCTTTCAAGCAACCTGTCAGCTGACAACTCCATTAGGTCCATCTTCAATTTTGTTGAAAGCAAAAAGAATTGAAACCTATGTAGTTGCAGAAGACTCTGTTGTCCAAACATAAGTCATTCATTTTTTTCAATACCAAGACTAATCTTCATTTGTCTGGTGCCCTGGAGTTTGTTTCACCCTGAGAGAAAGCACTGAAAATGAGATTCAGGTTGTTAACTTACAGAGTTGTTGCAGCTGTGTTTATTTTTTTCTTTTGTATGAAGGAATAAGAGTGGGAGAAATAAGAGTGAGAGAAAATAACCTTAAATTCCACCAACATCTCTCTCCCATCTCCTCAAGCATAGCCCAGATGACTAAGGTACAGACTATGAAAGCTATGAACTGTGGTTCAAGACCTGGGGTCAGGAGTGGGGAGAAAAAAAACAACTATTAGTAGAAATTGTTAAAATAAAAAATTTAAAAAAAGAAAAGAATAAAGCCAAAAACTGTTTCCAATTCAGAACTCTCTCTCTCTATATACATATATATGTATATATATACATATATATATGGAATTTGAAGATATTAAGGAACAGTATACATATGGAAATTAAAGATATTAAGGATAAATCCTTAAAGTGATCTCTATTCTTAGACTCTCGTTAAGGTTGCTGCTTTCATCAAAAAAAAAGAAGGAAAAAAAGTTTCATAAATTAGTGTCCTAAAATGTTTATAGGGTAGATAAGTTTCAGAAAATGCTAGTTCTGATCTTCCAATCTTCCTCTCTTAAGAGATTCACAATATTCTTTGTTCTCTGGTAGTGATAAAACCTGTTCGGCTTGTTCAACACAAACTTTCTAAATCAAATTTGAACACAGAACACTTTTTCCCTTGTAACACTATTTGACAATCCATAAACTCATTAGTACATGTACCACTATGATAGATTTTGCTATGAAAGGCATGGAGATGTAGGAAACTTGGGAAGAAAGTAGCTTTACAAAATAAGAGCATGTCATACGAACGTGAATTACAATTACTAAGGAATCTGAGACTAGAGGAGACCTAGGAACTGAGCAGGATTATGTATATTCAGAACAGAAAAGGTACTAGTTTGAGAAACATGGGGGGAGGGAGCGGACTCACTATCACCACTAAATTATTATATAAGTTACTGACAAACTGCCCAATATCTAGGATACTTCATACATATTTAACAGAGTCACTGCAGCAGATAATGAAATGTTCTTTCTTCAGGAAACTGTGGTGGGAACCTAGGCAGAAAATAACTGCATCTCCAGAGATCAAGGGAGAAAATTCACTCAACCTTGAACTAATGCTAGGAGGAAAAATGATAATTTAAGGGAGAAAAAGGGTAGCATGGACTAAAATGTAATGCTATGTGGAAATATTAACTACCTGGGATGAGAGATTTCAAAGTCCAGATGAGAGCAATGAGTTCTTTAAATTATTGTAACATGAATTTGTATCTGAGATAAGGGAGAATTTAAGCATATATACATGTAGTCAGTTTTCTCTCAGAGATTGCCTAGAACTGTGTTTAAATATTCTGTGCTTCATGAAGTGCACAGATTTTGGAAAAAGAGTAACACAAGAGAAGTAAAGAATAGTTAGACTTTAAGCAGGAGGTGTAATCTTCACTGAGTCCCTGGATGAGAAGAGCAGATGTCATCCAAAACATAGAACAGAAAATAGGATGAATCTAGGCGTCATCTCTAAAAAAGTTGCCTTGACTTTCCTTTCTGGGCTTTCTTTCTTTCTTAATACACAAGTATAATTTTTAAAACAGTTTAGAAGCATTTCTTAGAAATCACTACAAAGATAAGTAAAAGAGAAAAACAGCATAAAGTATAACCACAGTGAATAAATATAATTTTTAAAAAAGCAAAGCTTCATTCATACAGCTTCTTTAATATTTATAGAAGGGCATCCTTTTTTGGGTTCTCCAAACATACAATCAATGGAACTAGACTGGGTCTGAATAAATCATAACCTGGGGGCTGAAAATGGAAACTAATGAATCAACTACTCAATAAAACCTAAATTGTCAAGGTTCCTTATACAAAGTCTTATGGTCAGTCTACAGAGTTCCTAAAGAATGCAAATGTCAGTAATGATTTAAATGTGAAATCCAAGAGGCAGACTTATATTTAGCTTTAATATCCGTTGCTATGACAACCAATGGGCTATTTAAAGTTATTAGCATTCTAGCCCACTGAGTTAATAACATGAACAAAAATGGCATAAAAGTTGAACAAAAGCAAATTACTTCAATGTTATATCACAGAATAACCACAGTGACAGCTTTGCAAGTATAAAGAGGGTTAGAAGATTTGGAAAAACATTGTTAAAAGGACAAATCAATCAGCGATCTTAGAATATTTGAACATTATGAATGCCTTCTATCAAGTTCTTCAAGCTTTTAAATTTTAAGTTCAGAATTCAAACAAAACCAAAAATGTCAAATTAGAACGGTAAATTGATATCTGACCAAACTCTGTTATAACCATTTGGTCTCCACCTTACTAAATATTATCATTTAATTGTACCTACATGATAAAGAGTGGACTGTGTTAGGCTGGCTCAGAAAGACAGGACAGCGGGCATGCGCCGGCGGGCTTGCCCGGCGACCACCGGGAAAAAGGTGGATGACATCAGAATAAGGGATGCGACCCCCACACCTGGATTCACAGGGCCAATCCCCAATCGCGACATAGGAAGCCGGAGAAATTCCTCTGCTTAAAGAGCCAGCTCCCCTTTTGTTCAAGTGCGACTTCCCCAGGCCCATTTTGCGGACTTGGGAGTTCCGCCCGGGTGCTTAGAGTCCAATAAAGCCCTGACTATTCTGCTTTTTTGTCTAATTGACTTTTTCTCCTTGCGGAGCCCAGAAAAACCTTACAGACAGTAAAGTTAGTTCTGGAATATCCAAAAAGATTTTAAAAAGGAAAAGGGTGATGTAATAGGAAGAAAGGAGCAAGCTTTGTGCACTGCTATTTGAAAGATTCATCTCCTAAAAGCAGCAAAGAATGACATATCATAAGATGTTAAAACAGATGGCTTAAGTCACAGTGCTATATCTCATAAGCATGCAGACTAAAACTAAAATAGCCCAAGTAATATTTTTATTAACAAGATGCCAAGTACAGCAGCAAAAATACCTTTAGGAATAATCTCACTTCAAAAAAAGGTTTTTTCTTCTTACACTTGATGTTATTTTCTGAATTACTCTTGGTCTTTTGCATATGTTTAATCATCTGGGTGCTTGCTATGCTCAGATGAAAGAAACTAAACTTTCTTCTTGAATGAGGCCTCCTTATCTTATCAGTCTTCCTGTGTGATTGAAAAAATATATTAAACAGAGAACTTTGGAGAAGAGTGCTATACTATATATACTTACAGAGACATTTTTCTGCACATTACAGGACAAAGACAAATGAACAAAACTATTTGTAGGTCAGGGAATTAGTGGAAAAGTTCCTGGTCTTTGAATTAGTTACGAAGAAAGCAACACTCATTAACTCTGGTGACAATAAATGTTTCTGTAGTGACCTTAAGACTATGAAAGATGATTCCAAGAAATCACTTGCAGAAATGGACACATATGGCAGAGGGTATAAAAAGTGAGCTGTGACTAGTCACAGACATGTGAACCATAAAACCAGCAAATAAGCACATTAGAGTATAAATATTTAAAAAATCATGAAAAACTTCCCCAAATAAAAGAACAGGCTAAAATTTATAAATGGATTCACTTATATGGTCTGATCAATAAATATTACTCACTAATGTATGTAGACTAATTCATCTATAAATTATACTTAGGGGCTATCTTGAGAAAGTTGTATGGTATATCAGCTAAGAGGATTGAATCTTAAGTAAGATGACCTGGGTATGAATCTCAGTTTTTCCACTCTGGACAAATTATGTGATTCATATGGTTTTTAACTATATTTTTCTCAAAAAGCTATTCTAAACATCAAATCAGCTATTGTGTTTAAAACTTATTTCACTTCAATGACCAACACACAATTTTCACACTGTACCATGCACAGTGTAAAATATACATAGTGAAAAAAGACAAAATATTCACAAATGAAAATTATATTTTCCTTCTTTATACCATCAATTTGCTTATCTAACCCACCTAAAGTACCAATATGAAGGATGAAAGCTTAACCGGAAAAGTTTTGAAGAACAGACACAAAAGACAAAGATGGCTGTCCTTGTTCAAGTACTGTCTAGAGAAGATGAGACAAAAATATACTGAAACTTGTTAAGGCAGGATCTGGTACTTCAGTCCCACAGAGATGAACAGAATAGATTTTCAAAAGTAACTGACATTTTACATTCAATCACAGGCCTAACTATTTTCATTAAATTTTGGTTTTCCTTAAAATTTTATAATAAGGAAAAAATATTCTAGTCAAAGAATGAAACTACCTGCTTAGCAGTTAGATTTCTCATCAAGAATAAAATAATCATTCTGTTTAGAAACTTAAAATTATGGGTTTTGTCAGCATGAGTCAGCCTCCCATGTTTACAAAAAAATTGAGTTTTAGGACATACAAGACTGTGGGACAGAAGGCAAATTCTTTATGATAATTCCTCCCTGTAGGGTTATCATCTGTTTGTCAGCTAGGCTGAATCCTTTTGATAATATCCCAGCTACTCAGACACTGTTGCTTCCAATTTATGTTGCATCACAGAGAATGTACATTACATAATTTTAAACTAAAGAAATCTAAAGAAACTACATGGATTTAGGTATGTGTATTTAAATTACAAAATAACATGTTATTGTTATTGTGTCTTCCACCTTACTATCTTATAATTTCCTCAGGACAATTGCTAAAATAAAGTATTTAGGCATTAATACATAGTGATATGGAGCAATGTTCTTCATGACTCTCTAAAAAAAAATCACTGATTTATCTTTTTGCTGAGAGGTCACCATTTGTATGGGAATGATCTGTGATCTTGCTACTGGTTTTTAATATTTCAGCCAGGTTCTCATTAAAAACCTCTTACTTACAGGGTAAGATAACTGATGATGCTTCTTATTTTGGAACTCTCCGATTGCCATCACAGGTAAAGAAGCTAGAAAGCTCCAACAGATTTCTAGGACTCGAATTGGATTCTTGTGGGCTAACTTTTCAGACTTCATTTCAATGCAGGGATCACATCTGTACAGCAAAACCATTTATATTTGCCTTATAGCTGTCTGAAGGTGATTTGCCTTGATAAATATCCAAATATAGCCAACATTGTGAACCATTCCTTACCTTATGACAAAGAATTATTTTATCTTATCCTAATTTTCATGATTTGTCATTGTCGTGGTATTTCTTCTCCTTCATAAAGAAAAATAACAGTTCAACCTCAAGTTCAAAAATCCTGACAAGCATTAACTCGTGACTAAGCCAGCTTGCTTCTGTGGAGTAGCATAAGCTCTCAAAGTCACATTCCATTTTGAAACAGATTTATCTAAAGTGATGATACTCAAACTACTTTTTATTTCTCAAAATTTACTATTATTACCATCCCTTGAACCCAGAAGAAAATCAAGAAGCAAGTTCTTTAACTCAGGATGTCCTTGGGGAATAATTTAATAACTGTAGTTATTTTCAAGGAGCAGAGAAGTACTATTTCTGAATATCTCTTCTATGTTTGTACTTTCAGGCTTCCTCTCTATGTTACAAAAGATCACCTTTTGATGGAAATTTATTGAGCTTTTCTGCTCTCAAAGCTTTGACAAATTGACATTACCATGAAAAGACAGCAAAAAGAAACAGTATCAACTATTATTAACATTTCTAATTCTTTCTTCAAAGTAGGTTAAAAAAAATGGGGGTTAACTGCAGTTTTCAACATGATTAAAAGCATGTTTTTGAATACAAAATTTTCCTTCAGTGATATTGCTTAAAGAAATGTTTCATTTATTTTTAATGTCCAATACATTCTTTTTAACAAAGCAGTTCAGTTAGCTTTATTTAGTTGTTCATTTCTTTCTTTCTGCACTCCCGCAGCTCCCTAACCTGAGACTCAAACCCAGGCCCATGTGAAACAAGTGGACTGAACTCAACCACTATTCCACCAGGGGGCACTAACATTCTTAGCCTTGCTTACAACAAAGGGGTTAACTAAGTTTTTTGCGTTTTAAATTTTCCCTTCTAAGAAACCACTAAATAATTTCTTTTGAACCTTTCATGGTAATGTGTTTCTTTGCCCTACTCAACATTTAGTGAATTCTCTTGTCTTTTAAGTAATTCTACAGGCTAGCTTTAAAAAATACTTGGTGATTTTTTTTGAAATTTTTTCTTATGAATGTTGCTGTCAGAGGTTACCTTTATTCAGTGATATATTAGAAAAAGTTTAACAACTAGATCTCCAAATAAATATAAAACAAAAGCTTTGAATTGCAACATGTGATGCTTTTTGATTGTGTAAATATGCCCAACAGGGCTGATTTCAAATGACCAATATAATAATATTAGACACTGGAAGAGATGTATAATACACCTTACAATAACATTTCAACCATATAATTACAATAAACATAAATAACTTCAAATAAAATAATAATAAAATATAGTAAAAATTATGGTTAAAAAATTAAAAATGATTATTTTGATAATTTATTAACATTGGATTTAATATAATTGTAAGATCACATCATTTAATTTTTAATAATTACCATGTTTAACAATCTTCTCTCATAAACCATTAAGAGTTGCCTCTGGCAATCACTGCCTGTGTTATAACAGTTAATCAAGATTTAAACTGATATGTATCTTCCTGACAGCAAAATTTGTATTTTAATAATCATACATCTGAATATTTTTTTATTGATTGTTTTATTTTTTTACTAATGGTATTTGGAAATAATATCATCTTTGTTTTTGAGTTCACGGAGGAAATAATAAATGTAGTGAAATAATTGTGACATTATTGTGTTAAGCTAGTGTTCTATTTTGTTTGGGAACTGCATTATTTTAAAAATATTTTATGATATGATAAAATTGCATTTTTTAACTGATTATATAAATCTTTAAAACCTCCTATAGAAATCACAACTCTACTGTAAGAACTAGAGACATTAGTATAATTTTTCCTCACCTCAGAGGCCTTGCATATTGATATTGACTAAATCAATGAGACCAAGCTCTTAGCAACATGGAACTTCAATATTATCTAATAAAGCAATTTCTAGGCTATTAAAAAGAAAATCACAACTCTCAATGCCTTCCATATGAGGTATATAGAAATCATTTTCTCATCTCCAAAGATCTTTATTACTTTCATTACAACTAATACTAATTAAAAAAACACTATTACTAGGCATTGGTCTAAGTGTTATATGTAATAAACTTAGTTACTCCTTAAAACCACATTGGGGAGGTACCTCTATTATACCTACTTTATAGGTGAGCAAACAGGTGAGCTTTAAATAGACTAAGTAACTAGTTCAAATAATACTAGAGACAAAGCTAAAATACAAACCTAGATCTAACTTTCAAATTCTTTCTTTACTATGTTTATTATACCTATGATCCCTAACTCATTTGTACTCCATCTATCCACTGCTCAAACTGGAAACCCTAGACTTATTTTATGTTGCATAATCCTTCACACCTTATGACTGAGGTAACTCAATCATTATTCCTAGAGGTTATACTTCCAAATAGGTTTCACAAATGTTCATCTAGGGTGCCTCTACACCATCATCTCTGACTTTGTGACTACAAGACTCTCCTAATTGGTCTCTCCTTCCATTATGCCAATTTTTCCTATTTCCCCATGCTCAATCATTCTTTAGCAGATAGCTAGAATAACCTGTCTAAAACTAAAGTCTGTTTCTGTCAATACTTAAATATTTCAGTGAGGGCTCAAGATAAGTCCAAAGTCCTTAAAAGGATTCCTAAGTTCTGCATGATGAATTCCCTGCAACATCTTCAGACTCTGGAATTGCCACTTTCTCTTTTATATTAACTAACCTCTGGTTCTCTGAAAAAGTCAGACTCATCAACTGTCTTTTTCAAAGAGTATTTTCTTCTGCTTAGGTGGTAATCTTCTGTACCTACCTTCTCCAACACTTCTAATTTGCTCTGACTAATTATTTAATGCTCAATTTAAAAGTTACTTTTAGACTTTCAAAGTCTAGAAATGTTCTTCCAGTCTTCATGTTATCCACAACTTCCCCATTCAGAATTCTTACCACACTATATCATAATTGTCTATTAATTCCATGAGGTCAGAATCTATGTCTGTTTTATTTATCCCCATATACCCAACCCTGAATATAGAATAAAGGCAATCAATAAACATTTGTTGACAGAACTGACAAGTTTGCTCTGAGGATTAAAAAGGGATAATGATATATTATACTTGGTCACACTTATTTTTTCAAGAATCTAAATATACAAGCATAAACATAAAGTTGGGAGAAAGATAACAATGAGTATGGTATATTTTGGCTCTTTCACTTTAAAACCCAAAGAACATTATCTTTTTTAAAGAATAACTATCATTTCATTTAGATCCAACATTTCTAATGTAAATTACATAAAAAGAATTTGGTTTATCTGTTTGATTTGCCCATGTCAAATTTTAATTGCAATTCCTAATTTTTGCTTCCTTATGGCCATTGTGATATTGATTCCAAATTTCCCAAGCCTCTTTTGGCAAATAGCGCATCAATTTTAAAAAAAATCACATTAATTAAAACATTGGCAAACAAAAATTTTGTCAGGATATTTTAATTTTCCATTTTAGAGATTTTGTAATATATACTTATCTGGCCAATGTTACTGTTTCATAAATTATTTTTAACACATAGACATATAGCTTTGAAAATCACATAGAAAAGACTATTTTCCCTTAGTTATCTTTTCTTTAACATATTTTAAAATGCTCAATTTTATCCATTGACTTTATTTTATGTTATTATTTTCTTCAGTATTATTTTTTATGGATGGTATAGAAAACAAATAAACGTAGCTTATATTTTGGAGCAAAATGTAAAAGCACTTAAAATAATATAAAAGTCAAATATACACTTTTATGTGCACAATACTGGGGTCAAAATTTTGTGGTTGGCTTAACAAACATGCATTGGATATATTAATCAACCTTCTTTATATATTCCCTGAATTTTAAACATTTTTGTATGTGTGTTTAAAAGTATTTAGCACAGTATGAATAAGATTCCACCTACTCATGTACCTTCAAAAATATTTTATTTCTTTTCAAAATACAGAAAACTTCCACATGAAAGGGATTTTGAAACATTTAACAGATAAAAGAACACATGGAATAGTTCAGGTATTTAAGAATGATACAGGACTAAGGCAATAATCAGGAGTAGAATTCAGAAACATTCATTGAAAAAACTGGCAATCGATGAGAAGATGGGAAGTGTTTCCAAATCCTATATGCCTTAAAATATGAAATGTTTTATTGTCAAAAGTCCTGTTGTCTTTGGTGCCAAAACTGTATAATTATTTATTTTTTTGGAAACAAAGATGAAGTCTGTGTTATACAGTTATTTTTACTTTGTGGTGATGACCTAAGAATTCTACTGTGACTCTACTTCAAATTATATCCAAGACAGTCTCAGCTCACATGAAGCATAGACTATAGGAGTACATGATTATTAGTTTTAGTGAAAGTCAGTGAGTGTTTAGAAATAAAAGGCAACAGCAATAATGGCAAATTCTGATTCAATTAATTACTATTAATTTTAGAAAAAGTTAACACTGTTGGAATTATATAGTTTCTAAAGGGAATACTAAAGTAAAACTCAGAACTGTGAGCAAAGGCCTCTTCATAAATACCTGGGTATACCGAGGAAAATAAAAGCCCTTAAAGATGTAGGAAACATTCAGTGGGAGAGAATCTTGTCAGTGATTGTTGGGATTGACTGAAAGATATCATTTAGGAAAATACACTCTAATTATGAAGATCACTGCCAGTATGTATGATAAATAGCAGGTATTCATGAGCCTTTGTGCATTTTTTTCATCTAGAATGTGTCATATATTTTTTCTTGTACGAAGTTATACAATATTTGAAGTAACCCCTTTCATCCTTAACTATATTCACTCATACCACTTTGCATGAAAAGAAAATAGAGAAAATTAATTTATTTCCCAGGATCATATCCCTAATCTAAGAAAATGAAAAGAATAAACCCAAATAGCTTTTACAGAATGAGTGTATAATCTACATTTCTAAATCAGAGACCTTTGTGCCATCACTGAGATAATTGGGTTACAATAGAAGAAGGGACAGTGATATTTGCAGGGAACAATTCTGGAATTTTGTTGGAATTTAGATGAAAATTCTGGAAACATTATAAATAATCACTTTTGAAAGAAATAAGATAATTGCAATATACAGTATATAAAACTGCTATTCATGCTTCACTAACAATATCAATTAAATATGTGAGGGACGTCAGAATTGGGAATGCTGTGGATTTTTGTTTAGGGCATACTATTTTTCCAAATTTAAACATTAAATTCCTAAGTTTGTGACCCCCTGTGAGTACTCAGGTGAGACAAATTCAATAAGGTTAACCAAGTGTTAGAATCTCATCCATGTAGGCACTTACAAAGGACTGTTTTCACCTATAAGTCTAATTCTTTCAACACACAACAAAATGACTGTTTAAATCTGGAAAAACACCAATATTTTTTCCCCTTGCAACCTATTACATCAGCCAGCATTTCCCCGTAGTTGTGATTATTACATTAAGACTTGATTACTAACTATTACTGCCACAGTTGGAAAAGTGAGAGCACAGCAAGGGGTCATTTCCATTAAAGGAATATGAAATTCCATAACAAGCTCTGAGGCTGCATGGCTGCTGTGGGGTTGAACTCAGAAGTGCCTAAGTATCTACTTAAGATGCTGTTTGAAGGAGCACCCTAACTTACATCATTATTTCATTTAGTTTGAGCTGTACCCTAGATTTTTCCATTAAGCAATATTAGACACTTAAACATGATATTGAGGTTTTTTGTGCTCTAAAAAAGGCAACACACCATTTTTTTTTCTACTCACTTTTCAGAGTATCAGATTTTTCTATTACATGTTTATGCAATCTTGATTTTGCCTGATAGAATAGAATACATGGTTACATAAAGCAGAGAAAGCCAGTCATGTTGAAATGGCATGACTGAGAGGAGAAGCATTAATATTCATGTCAGGAATATGGACATACGCCATTTAGGCAATCAGAGAAAAAACGATTTAGTGATTATAATTTAACAGATCCAGAAAACACAGTAAAATATATTCAAAGCATACAGATTAGTGTTAATAGGGAAAATGAATTATGATACCATTTTATGTATGTCCTTGATTTATATGTTGCTAAAATGACAAAGTAGCCTGGGAAGAGAAGTGAGAAATTATGTTCTTTTACAAAGTTTTAGGACAAAATTTAGTGGTGGAAAACCACTAAACTACAGAGGGATGATTATCACTGTAAGAAAGCTACAAATGCATTATGCTTGAGACAGACTGCATGTTAGTGTGCAAGTATATGTGTATGTTTTGTGTATGTGTGTGCAAATATACATGCAAATTATTGGATTAGGGAAGGTGGATTGATTTTATTTTCAAAACCACAGAGATTTGTGTGATTTCTTCTACCATAATGTTGTGAAGAAAATCTATATCTAGCAGCATTGAATCTGTCCAGAAAAGGCTTCTTGACCTAAAAAACAAAATGACTTCTCTTACTCTCTTGGGCCATTTTCTCTCTGGTATAGTATTCTTCACTTTATAGGTGCATTTTCTTACAATAACGCAAATTTTGAGATCCTCACTACCAGAGAAGGGAACTCAGGATGGTTCCAAACCTTAATATACATGACTTACTGTCTTCTTTCCCTAAAGGTTTGGCTCTATTTACCTTTCATCATCACTGTGCTAATATTAGTAAGAATATCACCTCTGAATGCCTTCCTTCCTTTTATTTTTAATCTTTTTTGGTACAGTTAAAAATCACTAATGTAATTCTGCCCCCAACCAATTTTAAAAAGTGAATACTATAAAAGTCAAAGAAATTGTGTGAGCAAGTCTTTTTGACTTACTATCTTAAATTTGTATAGTTAGAAAATGAGATAAAAATATAGATGAAATTAAAAAGTCTAAAATGTGACTGCAGACTCTTTTTTCAAAGGGTTACTACATAGAAGAGATGAGAAAAGAGTACAAGTAGAACTTAGGAAAATACAAAGACTGTGTTTTGAAAAGTCCCTGGAAACACTGACCTGGAAAGAGTAATCATACAGTAATAGGAATGATAAAGTCAGAGTTCCCATTCCAACCCCATTGCTGACTCCTCACCTCCGATTTTAAATAAATCACTTAAACTGAAGATACCATTATTTTCTCCCTTTAGATACAGCCACACCTATAATGTTAGAAGATAATTATTAAAAGTTATACAAATTATAAATAACTTTTAATTATTAATACATTTTGCTTATAAGTGATTCTCCCAAAGTAAATATCACTTCCTCATTTCCCCCTGGATTTCTAAAATTATTATCTATTTCCAGGAAGTATAAAAAATTGTTTAATCCAGGATTTCACACTTAGTAGATATGTTAAAATCATTGTTAATTTAAGCATTGATATTCTGTTATTTTGAGCATCTCAATTTTTATTAATTTACAAACAATTCTGTATTTTCCCCTTATAAACTATCCATTAAAGAACTCAAACAAAAAAAGCGCAGCATTTTTCTTTTTCATTAAGTATAAATAAGAAATATAGTGCATGTTAAAATTAAATACAAGGAAGCTAAAAGGAAAAAAGAAAGTTACTTCTAAGTTCAATCATTAATATTCACTGAACCCTAACTACAAGTGATACTTTGTTAAATGCTTTACATAAACTATACAATGTCATTTAGTCATTACACAACCCCATGATTAAAACAGCACAATTATCTTTATTGTTTGGATGAGGAAACTGAAGAAAAAGCTTAAGGGTCTAAAAGATTCCATTGTTGGTAAATGGCAAAGTCATGATGGATATTTAGTTACATACATATCTGTACGTATGCAACTCCAGAAGGAAAGAGAGAGATAGATTGTGACTAAGCTCAATATAAGAAGGTAAAAAAAAGGTGAGAGGAGGAGTGGAAGTTGAAAGGGAAGGAGAGTTCTCACCCGTCCTCCTCCCTTCCAGGAGAGATCCTGTTTAATCCCTTGACGCATACCCATAGTCACACAATGTATTAGCAATCCCCAGGTCAGTCAATATGCCAATCACCTTTAATGAACAAAAATGCAAAGAATAAAATAATTTTACTAAGGAAATGACCCTGAAGTTTTTTCAAGTGAATCATTCGCAAACATTGGTACCTTAAGTCTTACTAGTAGCAAATTACATTTCATAACCCATTTCATAGCTGTTTTTACCACACCAGTATGTTATCATTGAGTTAATCTATTCATCTTTTAATTTTAGTTACTCTATTAATGTTTTCCTATTAAAAATAGTCTAATATAAAAAATTACATGCATTTGAGTTAGGTCCAGTGTTTGCTCATCAGTTAGCAAAATGCCATTAACTTAGCTTAGTGTAAGGTAATTGGTTACTATAAAAAACAGAACAGGGAAATGCATAGACCTACTTTCTACAAACTAAGGCAGTGATTTTTACTCTAAGGAGCCTTAAGCAATCTTTAGAGGTTACCCCAGGGACCACTGTGGCTAGAGGTTGGGTCTTCTGACCCTGTTTTCAGTCCCTGAAAAAGCAAAGCAAGTTGCTGTTGTATGATGCATATAATGGATTTGGAATAAAAATTTGGTTACAGAAAAGAGTTTTAAAAAATCTTGAAAATCACTGAGGAAAAGACTTTCTACTTTTGTCAAGCATAATTTTGAATATATAAAACCAATTTATAATTTTTACTTATAAAGTTGTCTTCAAAACCAACATCAAATTATATTCTAGTATTATCTACTAGCAAAGCTGGCTACAATGTTCACATTAATGACTTTAACTTTGAACGGCTCTTCAGTCCTGTTATCATTTTTAAACATGGGATGTTTAGTTTAGTTTTTTAATGTTTACTGTATTGAATTGATGCAGAAAGGAACATGATTTTTCTATCTTAAAGGAAGATATTTCACTTCTACATGAGAGCAGCCTCTATAATGTAAAGGACCATGGTCTAAGAGTTGACATACAATTCCTATTCTTCTCTGTCCTTGTATATTCTCTGACATGGCACTTACCTTCCCTACACATTCACTGACTCATTTGAAAAACTAGAGGGTTTGACTAGATGATATCTCTAACTGTGACTTTTTTGACTCATGAGCAAACAGAAACTACTGCTAAGGCAAATGGTGAATGCCTCATTCAAAACAATGTAAAAGTATCTGGTCAGTTTCTCAGAGTTCTCCTCCTCCTTCTATTTATGTAATATTTAAGCATTTACAGACATTTTTCTGAAAATATGTAATACTATTTGGATCAAAATAATGTTATGAGTTCTAATCCAATCAACAAGATTAAAGATTCTCTCTTTAAATGAATAAGACAACTTTTATCAGAGAATGACAAATAAATTGGTCAATCAATATTTTTAAGTAGATATGTAGAACACATAGTAAATAAGTCATATCTCTTATATTCTGACATACCAGATTTCTTATTAAAAGAAAAATAAAAGCTTGCACAGACTACCTTACAGATAAATCTAAAATATCTATAAATATGTGCCAAACAATACAACAAAAGATTAATATACTGAGGCGTCAGATAAGCTGCCAAATGTTGGTGGCAATATCTTGATTAATGGAGCAAGCTACCTTTATAAAAACTGAATTTTTTTTTTTATTATTCTTTGTTTAAAAAAGGGGGTGGGTAATGGTTCATACGATAATCTCATTTTTTCTCCAGTGGGAGTATCTTCTGGATTTAGAAAAAATATCCCTTTAAAAAAAGATGCTAACAAAAAAAATTGCTATTGCCAATGTATCAAATATGTGATGTGGATACTGTGTACCAGTTAAAACTGCCCTGATCAATAAAGAATTGATGAGCTTGAAGTAAAGTAAAACATCTGCTCTTCCTCCGAACAGAAAAGCAATTTATTTCTAATGTTAATTTTATCACATTCCTTCTATTTTAGCATCTAAGTTCCTTGGTATTCCCTACCAAGACTATTTTCTAGATATTTATCTAAAAAATGCATATTTAACAGAAACAGATCATCTTGTATAGGGTACAAAATCAGAGCTCTAAGATGATACCATCACTGAACCCCTGCTGGGCTGGTGGTTCCTCATCCCAGGGACAGGTTTTGACTATACTGACAGTGCAATGGACTGAAATCTAAAGGACCAGAAAAACTTTGAAACACAACTTATTTCAGGATCATAACTCCCTTCATGATCAGGTAGAAGCCATCACCAAAGGGACTTTGCCAGGTGTCATACCTTCATGGGGCTTCTTCTCTGTTCTGCCCTGCTTTCCCAATTTCTTTAGTCTCTCCTGTGAGCACTTTCTTAGCCAATGACACACCAGTTTTCCTCTCAGGAACTGCTTTGGGGTACCTTGACCTAAGATACTCTAGTAAGAGGATAAAAAGCAATTAAGAAAGATTTACATCTTTCAAGGGATCCAGACTTAACATATTGCATCTTTATCACTATAGGGGTCTGAAGGAAATTCCCTCATTCCTCTGAGGCTCATCTCAAGCTGGTTGAACAAACAAATTAACATCAGACAGGTTAGTAAGAGAAAAGACCAAATTTAATGACATACTTATGGAGAATTTACATGGCTATAAATTCTAAAGTAAATAGGACACAGCAGACTTATGTTCTATGCTGAGGAATGGGGAAGAGGGCCTGGGACATCAAGAAGAGAACAAGGGTTCTCACAAGATGAAGAGATGACACCATATAACGAAACCTTGTCAGTAGATGTTTACCCTTTCTGAGGACAGGTTTCACTGATAAAGTTTGTTTCTTTAAAGGAACAACAGCTTCTCTGGAGAACTCTGTACTCGTACACTTTATCTCTACATACTATGATGACACATAATGGAAAAAAATAAAACCTGTTCTGGACAACTTGAAAAAGTCTATCTGATTATTTTTGATGAGACTGAGCCTATATCACATTGCTCTTACTAGCAATGAACTAGTAGAGGATCCATAAATACGTCTTGAGTAAATGTTAAATTATAAACATAGAACACATATAACCACTGTGTAATCACTATGCCTTTGGTTGACAATATTGACCAGAGAGGAATTTCAGAGACGAAATCTATTTAACTGCAGATGAGAAGCATAATAAGGTTAATATTAATTACCGGAAATTGAATATATCAATTAGGAAAAAGCTCATAGTTCACTTGAACTTAATCTACCAGAACTACAAAATGTTTCTCCAATACAAATGATAGGAGCAAGAAACACTGTGGAAATTGGACCAAGATGAATTAAAAGCACAGGAAAACTAAATTTGTTCATCTGCCATCCTTGATATCTTGGCATCAGGACTTAGTCTTGAACATGCTGACAGGTCTGTCCCCCGGATTCCTGGAAATACTTAAAACTATGAACTCACCCTAAGTAATTCCTTTGTATTCCTGTTACTGTGTGACAAAATGAGCAGAAGTTGCCCAGGACTAGACAGATACGAAATGAAGAGGAAGAAAGGAGAGGCAAGGCAGTAGGATTACAGGTAGTAGTCAGGAGAGGGAAAAAGAGAAAGAACTAGGGATTGAAAGTTCATGTTGCTATAGAGGGTAAAGGAAACAGAAAGGAAAGATGTCACTGAGGTTTAAAATCTATGTGGCTAGAAGAATGGACATGGGGAAAAATCAGAAAAGTATCTACGATACAGGGAGTGAATTTAATATGGAAAAGTACTACAGTAATAGTCAATCAGTGGCCTTTAAGGATAGGTCAGAATTGATCCTTAGATCGGCAATCACATTAGAAAACACTGCCCTCTAGAGGTCTTGATTGTAGTCACGCTTCCACCTGAAGTGGCAGGAGCCTAGCAACACACTCAGTTTGCCAGGCATCCAGAATCACCAAGGAAAAGTCAACAGTAGGTCCCAAACTGACTTAAAGCTTTAGCATTAAGTTTGCTCAAGGAGGTAACATTAGAATTTTTTTCTTCCTTTTCTAATCCTCAGTCAACCCTTAAAATATGAGGTTTTTAATTTTAGTTAGGGAATAGTTAATATTCCATGCGCGTGTGGTAAACAATTCAAAATAATTTGTATGAAAAATTTATATATATAATTTGTATGTAAAAAGTATCTTTTCCTCCTTCTCTTATCTCTTAGCTCTCTTGTAAAAGGTAGTGCACATCATAATTAGTTTTTTCTATGTTCTTTCAGGGCTATTCCATGAATCTTTCAGTCTTTCAAACAGCGCTCTCTTTTTCTTTTTGTCTTTATCATCCTCTCCCTACCCACACCATTTAATATTTTGGGGGCAGTTCGAAATTAGAATACAATTGCAGGGTTTTCAGGTAACTTTTTAAAAATGTATATAGCTAGTTCCTTACTATTTCAAACAATTTTTTTTTCCATTTTTTTGCTAGTTTCAATGAAAATTCTTGATACACATATATGGATGTAATATGTAATATCAAACATAACTGAGAATATTTGTAGGATTAATTCACTGATATAAAATTTAATGAAACAAGATTACTATGAAAAAACCTTGATGAACTATTTTTAACTATTCTACCAAACTGACATCAAGTTTAACAGTTTATACTCCCGCCAGCTATATATGAGATTGTTCATTCACATACTTGTCAAGAGTTCACCACCAATTGTTTTTTTATCTTTGTCAATGCAACACATTTTTTTAAGGATTCATTTTTAATTTTCATCAGATTCTGTGTCATAATAAGCTAATTTTGCTCTGTTTAAAAAACATTTGTTTTGTTTTTTGTCTATTCATATTCTATGACCATGTTTGTAGTACTTTTTCTTATATACACTGTGATTTTCTTTTGTTCAAAGAGTACCTTCATTTTGGATGTAAGTTATAAATATTTTAGTGTAATTTTCCAGTTTGACATTTGCCTTAATTTAATTTAGAATTCTTCCTTCAGACTTATTTTTATTAGTATTTAATGTACTCAAATATTCTAGTCTTTTATTTGTGGCTTTTATGTTTTCATTTCATCCTACACTGGGATTAAAAAAATAACATTTTCCTTCAACATTTTTTCTTCTTTTTATGTTTTATTCTTAGACACACACACACACACAAGCATATGCACACATTTTTTTCTACTTCTTTCATTTTTAAATCAGATGACATGCTTTATGCTGCACTCTAGACATGGCTATGTCAGATAATCGCCCTGGTAATAGAGTGTTAGTACTAAAAAGAACTAGAAAATAATTATTATAAATTCAAAGTGCTAGTTGTTTTATTAAAAACATATTTTTAGATATCCACTAATATAGTTTCCAAAGCCAAAATAAAGCAAGTTGATTCTGTTTATAATTCATTAAACATCATATAATGTATTGATCATGGCAATAATAGGAAGTTGTTATGTTTAAGGTTGAAAGTTTTCTGAGTTTCTTACTGAGATTAAAAAAAGCATTTCCTATAAAGAGAAATGCCCTTTCATGTTTGTTGAGGCATTATTCACAAGAGCCAAGACAGGGAAATAACCTAAGTGTCTGTCAGATGAGTGAATAAAGAAGATGTGGCTTAAGTGCACAATAAAATATTATTCAGCCATAAGAAAGAAGGACATCCTGCCATTTGTAACATCATGGATTCCTTGAAGGCATTATACTTGATGAGATAAGCCAGACAAAGTAAATATATCTCACTTAGAAGTGAACCAAAAACTGTACAGAATAGTTAAGCTTGCAGAATAGTTACCAGGAAGAACAGTTACCAAGGGTTGGAGGAAGGAGAATTAGGGAGACATTGCTAAAGGGACAAAGTAACAACTAGAAGATGAATATATTCTGGAAATCTAATGCACAGCCTAGTAATTACAGTACAAAGTACTATATTGTATACTTTAGAAATGCTGAGACTAAATCATAAAAATTCTCACCACAAAAAAAGAAATAATCATGTGATGTTATATAGAGGTATTAGACATTCTGTAATTATAAATGTGTCAGATCAACACACTGTACACCTTAAACATGAACAATGCATATATGCCCATTATATGTGAATTAAAAGACTTTTTCTAGAAATTTAGCTTTACCTGCTTAATATTGTTTTCCAGGCTAAAATTGCCAAGCTCTGAGTTACAAGATCAATAACTATCATCTGTGTGCTAGAAACAATTTAATAATAATTTTGCCGTAACATAGTTTCAACAAGCAATAGTTGGTCATTCATAGCTCCCCTACCCACTTTCCACCTTTCTTTTAAATATCTTAAACAAATTCCAGACATTATATTGTGTTTTATAACTATTTCACATTATGTTTATCAAATAGCAGGTTAAAGAAAACATAGCCACATATCATTTATTATATACATAATCCTATTAACAAAAAATCCTTAATATAAAATAACTAGGCTATTTTATCTATCCTTTATTATCTCAAAATAGTCTTTTAAATATATTTTTTTCAGTAATAATCTGGAAAACATCTGTCCATTGGAAAAGGATAATATGACCATTAGGTATCTTAATCTGTAACAGTCCATCCCCACCTCCATCCATTCATATCTACTCTAACCCGTTTGTTTCCCTGCATTCTGTATTTATTTAGGTGATTGAATCCTGGTCTCATTTAACATTATTCTCTAACCTTATATTTTCTGGAAATTGCTACACAATTCTTGTTTTAAGTCCAGCTTTTAATTTATTTGAAATAGAGCAAGACTAACTCATGAATGGTACAATAGACTTCTGAGTTCTTATTGAGAGGCATAAAATAATATATTTTCCCTGGTTTTAGCTAGGACTGATCACAGGATGAAGGCATTTTCATAGTGATCTGCTCACTTTAAATTTCTTCACTACATATCACCTAAGGATTTTCGCAGTCACTGGCTATATCTCTGCCTAATTTCATGATTTGGGGGTTGGGGGGTTACAAATGGTGATTTAAAAAATTGTATATATTTTAAGCATATATTAGATGAAATTAATCTTGAAATAAGACTATTTCTTCATAATTATTGGCTTACCTTGAGACAAAGAAAATATTCAACTACTATCAATATTGAGAAAAGTGAGTCTGTGTTTTAGTACATTCTAAATGTTTCATTTTGTTGTTTTGCTTGTTGTGCTGGCATCATTATATATTCATAAATGTTTATTTATATCTTTGATATTAATTCAGTAACTTTGAGAGTCAAATTGTTTCTTCTTTGACTTAAGTCTATAGTTCTGGCTTGTTTGATTTGGTATTCTTTGTGTTTTGTTGTGTTTTTATTTAACATTCTTTTTAATTTTTAAAAAATTTATTGAAGGAACATCACAACATTATAATGTTTTAATACGTATACTGTCATGTATCAACATTTTTACATACTATATTAAGTTTACAACCAACAGTCCAATTGGGTTTTTGTGTCATTAGGAAATGATCCAAAGTCATCTTTGGTTATTTTCTTGTCTTACGATCAGTATAAACATTTTGGCACACCGTTTATATTTCCTGCCCCCAAAAAGGAATCAATCCTTCTTCTGAGGAGACCTAGTCCCATATACTGAAAAACTGTATTGAGAGATCAGTCTCCTGGTGCTATGAGTGTCTGTGCTACATTGATTCTGGAATTTTTCATTGGACTGAGTTAAGAAATGAATATATATTTACTATATTTCATTGAGGAAATATGTTTAATTACATTCAGGTATATAGCATTATAATTTGACATCTAAATACATTACATCACGATCACAATCTAAAATCTAGTATCTATTCATCACCCTATAATTGACCCCCTTTTATTCATTTCACCCACCTACCCCCAATCCCATTCTGTTCTGGCAATTACCAGTTTGTTCTCAGCATCTAAGAGTTTGCTTTTGTTTTTCTTGCTTTGTTTCTTTAAATTCCATATATGAATGAGATCATACGTTGTTTGTCTTTATCCATCTAAATTAATTCACTAAAAGCCTAGCCATGTCACAAATAGCAAGATTTAATTGAGAAGTATTCCATTGCACCTTTGTGTGTATGTACATTTTCTTCATTTCTCTATCAAGGGACACAGGTTGTTTCCCAGCTTTGCTGCTGTAAATAATGCTGCATTGAATTTGGTGTGTATATATTCATTTCAAGTTAATCTTTGTTTTCTTTGGATAAATAGGCAGAAGTAGAATTGCTGGATTATGTGGTAGTTCTGTTTTTAATTTTTTAAGTATACTCAATACTCTTTTCTATGGTGGCTATACACATACCCAACAAAAGTTTTTAGATAACAGCCATTCTCAGGGTTGTGAATTTGATTTGCATTTATCTGATAGTAATGTTGAACACCTTACATATACCTGTTGACCAACTCTTTCTCTTTAAAAAAAAATCTTTTCAGACCTTTGTTTCATTTTTAATCAGATTGCGAGGAATGCATATATTTTAGAGAGAAAAATAAATATGAGGTCTTAATAATATTTCTAATTAAAATTAAAATGTTTAAAAAAATTTCTGAGTGTATATATTTACCACCTTTTTATTTATACTTTGACCTATTGTATTAGTTTATTAGTTACAAGAGCAAACTGGCATAATTTTAAAGGCTAAATACAACTTCATTATCTTCAGTCAATAATATCATCTTTTCTCTTTTCTAACATCCTTCTTCCCTCTTATAAGACCCTTTTGTGATTACATGTGCCCAATCCAGATAATGCAGAGTAATCTCCATCTCAAGCTTCTTAACTCAATAACACCTGTGAAGTTTCTTTTGTCATATAAGGTAACATTAGCAGGTTCCAGGGATTAGGAGAGTGGATATCTCTGGGGACCACAATTCAGTCTACTACAGCCATTAATATGCATATAGCTTCAAAACAACAACAAGAATATTATAAAAAAAAAAAAGAAACACAACTATTAAATTCAATTTTATATTTCATTTTAACTCTCCCTTCCTGCCTTCATTTAGGAAAGATTCCACAAGGTTATAACCAGAATGATGAGTTTGTAGAGATGAAAACAGTTCAGGTGGTGATGGCTTCCTGATTCTTATAAGGTGAGGAAGTGTTTAGGACACACATACCTATTAGGATATTCTGGAAATTCATGAGCATCTCTTAAAGTTTCCCGGAATTCATCACTATATAAATTCAGTAATGGATGATCCTCAGTCTTTAATTACATCGGAATCATGTGGAGACTTACTAGGATATATATTTCTGCATCTTGTTCCTAAAACTTATGATTTAAAAAATCTAGGCTGGGGGTCAAGAATTTGTGCTTTTAACATGTTTCTAGGTGATATAGATGCTGTTGTTACAGGGACAACAATTTACATTAGATGGAGTGTGCCAATAACAGTTGGAAACTGTAAAATCTGAACCAGTCAAACAAGATCATTTTTATGCTACCATCTGAAAGAGCAATTCCTAAGAAGAGAAGAGAATGAGTACATATGTTTGTGAACACAGTGGCAGAGACAGAAAGTGAGGTAAAAAGTTTGGCAGCTAATCTAGTCAGTGTCCCCACTAAGTGTACTATGAATGCAGAAGAAAGGATAAAATACATTTAAAGTTTCACCAGAAGGCACCCATCCTAATATATATATATATATATATATATATATGCATTAATTAAGCACAATTCAGAATAGAGATATGCAAAATCAGCATAATGAAGGCAAATTGTTAACACATCTCTGGGATTCTAACACAAAATGATTTAATGTATACATATTAATATATCTAAAGAATGAATGTGCCAATCAAAACAGAAATTGGTCAGTCTTAAAAACAGAAAAAAAACTAAAAAACAAAACCAAGCTTTAGGGAGGATGAATTGACAAGTAGTACCCATTCTGGAACAGTCT
This sequence comes from Solenodon paradoxus, assembly GCA_004363575.1. Classification (NCBI taxonomy): domain Eukaryota; kingdom Metazoa; phylum Chordata; class Mammalia; order Eulipotyphla; family Solenodontidae; genus Solenodon; species Solenodon paradoxus. The sequence goes on from RJWH01000027.1 coordinate 545,257, forward strand.
GAGAGAGGAAATCTTTATGATTGTACCCAAGTCTTAGGAGTCCCTAGCCCATAATAGCAGAGATAGCCTTCAGCTATCTCAATTGAAAGTGCCTGCTCACCAACATGATTTCTATTTGGCTTCTCAATGGATTTGCCTAGTGGGAAAATGATGCTGTTAGAAGAGAGTTATGTCCAGTCAAACTGTCATTGCAAGTTTAAAAAACTGGCATTTTGATCATAATTTATCTTTATGTGTAGCTACCCACACTGATTTACAAGAGGAGCAATCTTCTGTAATCTGCAATTGCATTTCTCATTATAAATGCTTAACCTGATTTCTGCATTGTTTGTATGTGTATCAGTCTTTATGAGTTTGGAAAATGCAAACTAATCCCTAATCTGCTTTCATTATACTAACAAAATCAGCCTTTTGAACCTGAAAAAATTATTATTAGAACCTGATGTAGTCTTACTTACTAAGGCAAATATCCCTTTATGGATAACTGCCTACAAAGCAAGCTAGCATTCTCCACGCAGTAATCTCTCCATTGTTTTGAGAGCTGGTTGTGGCCAGTTTGCCAACAACACAATTCTTAAAACCATTCTCTGCTCTGCTCTGAATCATAAGGAAGGGCAAAGCATTTGTAGATTGTGTTTCTCACACTCTCACTGGTTTTGAACAATGGGTTGGCTCTGACTTGAGACTAACAGAAGAAAAGGGAAAAGCTGGGTGTTAACTTCCTCTTAGCCTCTTCTATTACCAGTGTAATTCACTTTTTACATTAAATTTCCATTCTTTTAGATTCAGAGTTTTAAATAATAATCAGAATAGTTTCTATTTTCCTTGTCCAACTATGATTACCATGTGACATAAAAGCCCACTGGAAACAGCAGCCACCTGTACAGGATATACTAAATATGTGTAGATTGAAACACTTACAGATTTATTTAAAAAAATCATACAAGACAATAAATCAAAGTTTATTCTTTTTTTTGCAAATTTTACTAGGCATATACATTAAGTTGTCAAAATCCAAGTGTACAACTTTATTGTCAAAGAACCATAAGAGGAAATAAAAATCTCAAGCAGGATAATGGTTGTGAGGGTGGTTACAGCTTAAATTATGTGTCTGTCTAATGATAAATCAAATGTAGTTTTCAGCTTAATCTATGAACACATCAAATCACTAGAGAACTGGTATAGAATGCTTAGCAATATTCAGACTCATAAACATGTGGTAGGATGTCATCACAATATTGGAGCATTTATCAATGTTGTTAATGTATTAACCAAGGCAGTATGTTGGTCTATATCTATAGGCATAGGATCTAAAGATACATAAACTTTTATCCAAAAAAAGTACCTATAGATCACACTTTTATTTCATGCAGTCAAACTCCCAGTGCTTATGAAAGAAATAGTTCTACCACTGGACTTCGTTTAGACCCATATGAACAGGAGAGACTATGTGCCTCCAAAGGTTGCTAGCAAAATTAACTAGGTAACTAAGATTCATTGGAAATATAAAGTCTTAGCATACATCTTCTCAAATTCTACTTTCTACTGATGTTGATTTTTCCTTTTTTCTGATAAAATCTAGGCTTTCATCATCTCTATATTTAGTCATAGGGTTACAACTTTGTGGTTTGATGTAATTAACAGATCCCAAGGCATGAATGGCCAGGTTATTGTTTGATACTTGTGAATATGTTCCAGTGACTGGGTGCCCCAATGTTTCACTATTGCATCTGTAATTACAAATGAATACAATTGTAAAAAGAGGGACTAAGGATTTATGGTTAGAATCTTCTCTGATTGAACAGCTTCGATGGCTTCATATTATGAATCCTAGTTTCCATGTATTCTTAAATCCTTGGTGGATAGTAAAATAAGAAGACACGTTTAGTTTTCTAGACAACTAATGGAGTATTTCATGCATTCATGCAGGCACTGAGGTAGAATGGCTCCAGCACTGCTAACCAAGTGGTCTGAACAGTTTCTAAAATGTTTAATTCTAAGAATCAAAAGATATATGCATAAGAAAACATGACTTCAGCATGTTTTTAAAAAGAAAAGAATTAAAATAATTAATTGAATAATTATCTTAAAGTGGTACTATCTGCCACATTTAATCATCATAAATTGAGACCCTCTATATGTGAAACTTTGATACTGAGGGTTCCATATATTTTACCTTCTAAATCAAGACACTGTTGGAGATTGAGAGTAAGATATTAATAAGTATACCAGAACACTAACCATAAACCAATATGACTGCCTTAATATGATAGAAAGGGGGATTTAAAAATCTAGATCATTATCTAGATTTACATTCCATTGTGAGAAGCAGTAAATAAAAAATAATATATATGAGTAGCAAACTATTTTATTATTGTATTATCATTACTATCATTATTGAAGTTTTAGTTTTAAGTCTCCTCTCTATGATTATATTTGATATACACTTAGTATCACCATTTTATCTTTCTCAATTGTATGGAGCCAAAAATGAAGAAAAAAAAGAAAAGAAAATGAATAGCAAAATAACAAACAGCTCCACTATAACATGATCCTATTCTCTTATGTCCCTCCCTCTTGGATAACTGCAGTTATGCTATGAAGGTCAAAGGTTTACTCTAATTTTATCCTATCAGTTCCTATGCATTGTTTCTTTGTGTTTCAGCTGTAGTAAACTCATTTGATGCTTGTCTTTCTCCTTCTGACTTATTTTACACCATAAAATAGCCTCAAGTTCTCTGTTGTCCAAAATGACAGGATTTCATCTTTTTAATGGCTGAGTAGTACTCCATTTTACATATGGACACACTAGATATTACTTATCTATTCATTCCATGATGATCAAGTTGTTGATTTCATATATTACAATGTTGCAATAAAAACAATAAGCATTTATATTTAAGCTAATATTTTAATATTCATCTAGATCGATATCTAGAAATGGGAATGCTATATCATATGTGAGTTCTAGTTTTAATTTTCAGCAGTCTCTCTATTATTTTCCAAAGTGGCTGCACTAATTTACACTTTCATCAACGGCATAAAAGGGTTTCTTTGTCTCCACATGCTGAACACCTATTTCTTGTCATTTTGATATAGATCATCTTACTGACGTGAAGTGATATCTCATGTTTGTTTGATATTTATTTCTCTAAGAGTAAGTGACTAAGAGCATGTTTTTCACATGTCTGTTAATTATCTGTATATCTTCTTTAGAATGGTATCTAATCAAATATTATTCCTATTTTTAATTGGGTTGTTTATTTGTTATTGAGTTCTATGAGTTCTTTATATAGCTTGAATATTAACCGCTTGTCAGTTGTATGATGTGCAAATAACTTCATCCTTTTGGTAGGGTGTCTTTTCATTCTGGTGAAGGTCTCCTTTGACTTACGAACCTTTTTATTTCTGATACAACCACATTTTTTGATATTTTCTTTGATTTCCTGCCCTTCCCTTGTGGTAGGGAAATGACCAGATATTTGGGACCTCATGAATGTACGCACCTAATCAAGTCTCTTTGACCAGCAAGGCTTTTAGAAAGAAGTGAGAAATAACTCATTACTTAACTAGCTAAGGGGAAGGTATGCAGAAAAGTAGAAAGGACAACAAATACAAAATCAGTTTCAAAGCATTATAACATCCTTCAAGATGAATGATACAGACATAGGTTGTCTGTGTGTGTGTGTTTCCTTAAAAGGCAGTCCCTTTTTATAGTATATAATAACAATAATAATAAGTAAAATGAGTATTATGGGGGTCATTATATATTCTTTTTTTCCCTTAAAAGGCAGGTCCAGAACACTCCCAGACCTAATGCCTAATACCTCAGGATGTGACCTTATTTGTAAAAAGGTCATCACAGAGGTATTCAGTTAACTAAGATCATACTGAATAGATCCTCCTTTACCGAAATATGATTAGTGTCCTCATAAGAAGAGGAAAAGCCATGTAAAGATGTGCATGTGTGATGAAAAAGGCACAGATTAGAGTGATAGAGTGGAACACCAAGAATTGATGGCTACCACAGATGTCAGAAAGAGGCAAGAGAGAATTCTTTCTAGAAGTTCAGTATTGCCCTGATGATACCTTGATTTCAGAATTCTAGCCTCTAAAACTATGAGAGATAAATTTCCGTTATGTTAAGTTACCCAATTTGTAATGCTATATTACAGCAGTCTTAGAAAACTAATAAAACTTAAAGACATGCCATTGAAGCACTTGTACAAGGTTGGAATTAAAGAAACCTTTAGGCTGATATTAGACATTAGCTGATGTAGAATTTATGTCTCATGAAATGTGCTTATGTCCACGTTATGCACAGATAATGATTTGATACTATTTCAGAGAACTCTTTCAAAAATGATCTAAGTTTGATTGACAATAATGCATTTTCTTGACAACACTGTAAAGAGTTATTCAAAACAAGGAGTAGTTCTGATTACATATGGTGTCAATGCAAAATATAATTTAGATTTGGTAGCATACTACAGCTCTGGATGCCTATAGTTAATCTTAAAAAAAATACAGAATTTCTATGACAGTCAATGGAGAAGGCACTAATTAACTAAGGATTTTGTTCTGCCCCAGCTAATCCAACATAATTTAATGATTTCTGCCAAAGGCACGTGAGTGAACAAGAAGGGCCAGGTTGTATGGGATAATGTTTCCTTATGTTCCACAAGAAATAGAAAAAGGAAGAAATCAATGTCTTCTGATAGAAAAAGATAAAATTGTCAGGAAAATAAATGTTATTTTTAGTGTTTTGATAAGACCTTGACAGTAAGAGAAAATCGAAATAAAAGATTAACAATTTCTTAAAAAAGAATTGATTGAATCATTCTTAATAACTGTGTTCTCATTTTTTAGTCCAGGAAAGACTCATATTTTATAAGTATTTTTCTTGTATAGCATAAGTTAACTTTTTCAGATCATAGAAAGGTTTTTTTATTTCATACTGATTTTGTCTGAAGCATCTCTAAACATTTCAGACGAAAGCTCTGATGAGCCTAACTTGGAATAAATGTGCCATGTTTATAACCAACACTGCATAGATTATTAATTACCACTGACAGGATAGTCTCTGGCATGAAAGTGGGTATGTAGTATTTTCTAGAATGTAACTAAAATTATTAAACTTAAATTTCAAACCTCCATATTATAAAATCAATTTAAGGAATATTCCAATAAATTGGAGAATTTAAAACTTAAATATATTTAGTTTCCTTACTTGGTATAATTAATATGTCAATCACAGGTGAATTTGGATTTGATAGGATCACAAGTAGATTTGTTTTCATGATACCTTTTTAAAGATAGTATGGGTGGATATAACTATAAATTATCTTTTGCAACATTAAATTTCTGATTGTATCCAAATAACTTATACTTTATGGACTTATCTTTATCTGTGTGTGTTTATATATGTTTATGTGTATGTATGTATATATGATGTGTGTACACACACACACACACACACATATATACTATAGATATACAAAGACGTAGTATTTCCTTCTGAAAAACCCTGATAACTTTAAAAATGCTCATTTCTTGTCAACTGCTGTAATAAAATAATGGTTGCTTCTTCCATAATAGAGTCCATTAAAATTTGTAAAGTTCAAATTAAAATGACAATGTGATATCTTCTCATACCTGTGAGAATGGCTATTATCCAAATGTCTGGAAGCAAATGTTGGTGAGGATGAGGAAAGAAGGGAATCCTCATATACTGTTGGTGGGACTATAAACTGGTAAAACAATTATAAAAATTTGGAGATTTCTCAAAACAGAACAGAAATTCCATATGATTCAGTTATTCTACTTCTGAATACATATTCAAAATATAATAATACCACTTAAAGATAAATATATATATATACACACACACACACATATACACACACATATATATCCCCATATTCACTGCAATACAATGAAATAAAAATAAACTAAATGCCAATGGACAGATGACTGAATAAAAATGTGGTGGTATATATATTCAGTGAAACACTACTCGGCTAGCTATCAAAATGAGGAAATATGGCCATTTGCAACAGCATAAATGAAGCTAGAGTGGAATTATGATTAGAAAAATAAGCAAGAAAAGACAGACATATTTCATATATAGAGAAACCCCAAAACAAATGAACTAAACATAACAAATATAGACTTTTAATCTATAAAATCAAATTAATGGCAACAAGAAGGGGAGGTGAAGGGGAACTGAGTAAAAAAGATGTATCATGAAGTAATAACTGCATTTAAATGGTGATGGAAGAATGGAGTGTTGGTGGTTAACTTAATGTAATATACATAGATTTTGATTTATAATGATGCATACCTTAAACCTATATAATTTTATGATGTGGTGTTTCATAAAATTAATTTCTAAAGATTAAAAAATACAATTTGTAGCTGTCAAAAGGACACACCTAATTTCAAAATTCACATGATTTGTATACCTAATTATTTTAACTGTTTAATTTCTAAGAAGATCTAATTTTAATGAGACAAATCCTTAGTCACACAAAATTCCTTGTGTAGGAATTTGCAAACTTTCAATGCTTAGATTTCAATTAAGTAAAACACATGATTTAAGACATAAGAAGAATAAATCAGGAAAGCACATCTATATCTATGCAAATTATGTTACATAAAAGTCTTAAGAAATAGAAGTCAAATTTGATCAAATAGCATCCTTTGGCTAAACACTTATGTTTTTTGTTTTGTTTTGTTTTGTTTTGTTTTTCTTTAGGAGTCTCCAAGAAAAGCAGAAATACAATAAGCCTAAGTCATAATTAAACAACATAAGGTCAGCAGAAAGAAAGAAAAAAAGCAGGAAATATATATTCTCCATTAGGTTTAAGTTCAAGATGTGGGCACTGTCTTTTTCTGGGAGAACCTCAGGAAAGATAGCCTCAGACAAGAGATTGTGTGCAAGTATTTTAATTGTGGAACTAAACCATAGAAAAAAAGAGTAAGGGATTGAAGACAGTGATACAGAGATAGAGGGAAAGTCTATGCAAGAAAGCATTCTTGAATTAATCATTGAAAAGAATGACTAGGGCTCTATTCTACTGGGTTATAGAACATGTACCTTGGAATTGCTTGACTAAAAGAGACATAAATCATCTGGATTTTATCTCAAAAAAACGTATTATCAAAGAGTAATTTGCACTTTGCTGTAGAAAGTTTAGTCTCATTCCAGAATCTCAAATTTTGTGTTGTGACACTTTCTAGGACTTCAAGAATCTATACAACAACCGTATCCAACATCAAATCTGGTAGATTGTATTGTTAAAGTAGTCAGTTAGTTTGCACTACAACCTAAACTTGCTACAGAGTCCTCTTCGCTCTGACCTCTGATTGAAACAGACAGCCTTTAAAATTATCTGATAAAATAACTTGGAATAATTCCAAATGTAGTACAGCAGCCCGGAGATCCAATAAAGAGGATATATAAATTGGGTGTAAGCTGGTTCTCTTAATTACTGGTAGACCTTGTAAGAAGCAACACCTTTTTTTTTTTAAATAACTGTAGATGGAATATTCTTGCATGCCTCCAGACCATTAGACTCCTAAAATCTTCACCCACTGGAAAGACCATGGGTCAAGTGCAGGAATTTCTGAGGTTTTAGGACAGGAGAATTTTAAGTTCTCTCCAGGAATCACATATTGAGAACCACTAGACTTATGTTATATTTGATAATGTGGACACATGGCCAAGTGAAAAATTCTAGTCTTAGAAGAATACTTTTTATTATCTAATTAAAAAATGAAAATAAAACATGAACAAACATAATTATATTTAAGAAATACAATAAATATGGCAAAGTGATCATTCAAATTATTTGATACTTGCCTCTGAGCAGAGGTTGGGAGGGTAAAGGATATATTCATGTTAAATACCCTATTGTTTAAATAATGTACAGAAAGCTATAGTCATAATTTATGAGTTATAGTGGGATCATTTTGAGAGAGAAAAACAGGAAGGTAAATGAAGAAAAAAAAGAAAGGGAGAAAAAAGAAAAGGAATAAGAGAAAGAGTGGGTCTCTGAATCCTGACACTGTGGATGTCTAGAGGCAGTATTAGATTGTAGGTTTATTGACAAACCAGTGCCTCCTTTCTTTCTTATCTCCCCATGTGGCTTTAAAATGAGCTATAAATAAAATAGTCTGAACATAGTTCTAGTCCTTGAAAGCTAAAAATTACAAAGTTAATTAACAGAATCAAAAATATTAAAATCTACTTAAATGCATCCAATTTAAAAATCTCGTTTTCATACCTATACATTCAACTTTAAACCCTGAGTTTAAGCATAAAAATATTATGTCTCAGTATAATGTTTATTATGTGATAATTATGTAGATTGTATATATAGATGTAGAACATATTCATGTATATTTGTTATATACATTTAACTCTCAAAGGATTCTATGATACAGATATGATGTCTACCATCATCTCTATTATATACATACAAAAACTAAGGCACAAAGAGCAGAGAGATTAAGAAATTTTTCCAAGCTCATACTAGTAGTAATGGTAGATCCAGGGTATATACCCAAGTGATTCGGTTTCCGGTGCATGATCTTAACCACTGTGCTGTACTAATTTATCCTTCACTAATTTTATTCTTCTTAATACATGAATAATCTTAGGCCAAACAATACATATATATGTGTGTGCATATATATATATATATGACAAAATGTTAAGGAATACAGAAAAAATTGCCGCCCTCTGGAAGGGGAAATTTTCATGATTTTCATTATTACAAGAATAGGGGATAGATTAAGAAATCATCTGAAGAGTGAATGAAGAACTTTTCTACTGCATTTCGAACTATTACCATATTCACATTAGACAAAGCAGCAAGAAAGTCACTTAAGCTTCATGGTATCAGCCAAGAAAAATCATCCTGAGGACCAGATGCCAACAGCATGCCCTTCAGGGCTTGGCTAGGTTGCCAAGCCCAGCTGTTCTGTCAGGCTTCCTTATACAGTTTATTGAGAAAGCAAAGGCCCAGTTAATTTTTCAAACAGGCAATATAAGCTGCAAATACTTCAATTATTTCTAGGAAGGAGAACAAATGATAGTGAAACAGTAATTTTTTCTTAGGATTCCAATTCATAGACATGATTCCAAACAAGGAACTGCTTAGGAAAAATATAATAAAGTAATGAGCTAGACCTTTGTTTCAGAACTTATTTTGGATTGGACAGAGATCAAATATTGCATTCCAGATGGTGAAAATGAAGATATATGGAGTGAATAAGAAATTCCTAACATTAAAGCTACATAAGGATAAAGATAAACAGGAGCAGAAGAGCCTAGATGATGTATACACAGGATGAGAAGTTGAATTTTCAAGTAATCTGAAGTTCAGAAGGTACAGAATTGGGAATATCCAGTATGGGAAGACTGGGAGTTTCAATGAGTCTTTTGAGTATTTTCTTCTCATAAAGCAATTTGTTATCATTTTTAACAATTATTTTGAAACTTCTGTTTTGATCTCCATTCTTTGATTCGGGGATTTTTATTCCATGTATATGTAAATAAATACAAAAATAATCAAGTTATAAAAACACTAAATTTTTTTTGAGATAATGCTATCAATTTTTTAATTTTAATTCAACCCTGAACTCTATTTTCTGTACAAATTTTAAAATGAAAGAGTTTACATATCAGTTCCTTTGTCTGTGTCAAGTTATTCTGTCCCTGAATATTCTATTTTGCAATCATAATTATATTAAGCCAATATTTGTAAAACTTTATTAAGATAATTTTATTAATCATTTTTCACTGAACAGCAAATGTTATAACTTAAAATTTTAGTCATTGTGAATTTTAATATTTCTCAAAAAATTTAAATCATTCCTTATTCTAGATTACTGTTCCCCATTTTACCAATAATTTAAATGTCTTATGGAACACATTTTACCATTCTTATGTTAGCTATTATCTATCAAACAGTTGCTTCATTCTCTGAAGGTCATATGCACATTTATTTTTATTTTTCAGGGTCAAAACTGAAAGGTCAAGACATCCTTGATTATTAAAATCGAGATAACAGGAAGACAATACAAGGTTAAAAGGGTGGGCTCATCAAATTTCCACATTGCTCTTCAACTTTCTCTTCTGTAGCTGTGTTAGCTGAATTTTATTTTTCTGTACTACAAATACTTAAAATATGTAACTTTAGCAAATGATACTTCTTTTTCTGTCAAAATGTTAGTTTTTATTACTAATGTGTACTTTGAACTAGTTAGGTTAAACATATGACAATACAAATGGACAATTAATGAGTATAGACTAGGCCTCCATACAATACTCAGATTTTTCCCAACATGTCCAGGGAAGCTTTTTTCCAATATGCATCAGCTCAGTATGTGGTGATTAGGTCAGTCAAGGACCTGTAGGTCTGGAGATAAACTGTTACTATTACCATGAAGCATAAAGAGTACTTAGATATAAGGTCATCTCCAAAAATTATCTTTTTTTTTTTTTCATCAGAGAAACTTAAGACCTAGCAAACACTCAGAGATGGGGCTTTGTCTTCTAAAGTCATTCCCTCCTTGTAATGTGATACCCCTTCTAGTCTCTTGATGCCCCAGGTCCTTATTCCATTCCTTAGTTCAAGATATAAGCCCTCAATTTCCCCTACTTACTTTAGAATTTAGACATGTAAATTTTCCATGCATATATAATTGAATTTTGCTTTTTTCCCTCTCTAATCTGTCCGGTGTTCATTTATTTTCAGCAAACCATGAAGAATCTCAGAAGGAAGGGGGAATTTCACCTCTATGTGAGTAAAATATCCTGAATAGTCTGTATCCAAATTAAAATTTTATGTCATAGATACATAATCTGACTATATTACTTTATAGATAATCCTTTATTTCTTGCTTGTAAGTTTTTACTTTGCTCATTGTTTAAATTTCAAGGTTCTTTAAAAGTTTAAATTTCTGTTCCTGGTATTAAATTAGCTTGTGAAAGCTACAGCTGATGACTCCGAAAGCCTGAATGCATCTAATATCCGCAAACACATGTATTTAAAAGTTTTCTATGAATAAATTACTAGGAGTAAGAAAAGTACATGCGACTTCCTGCTTCACATTCTTCAGAACAAATACTTCTGTAGCTACAATTATGTCATCATGAAATAATGTTCCACATTCTAAAATAGACTCATTGCCATATGAATTGTTATCTTACTAAGATATTTTTATAGTTGTCTTTTTAACAGTTTCCTTAGAGGTGTCTTCCAAATTTCTCACAACACCAAAACAAAAGTTTCTTTTTGGATCTGATCCAACAGGAGCACTTCAAGTCTGAATGTCCAGCAATCAACATCTCTGTTCTGTATTGTACATACACACGCAGCTGAATTTTGTACATATACGTTATTAGTTAAATCTCCAAAAATGCACACTTTTTGACTTCCTAGAGAGGCCACAAAGAATTTCCAACAATGCCACAGTTCGGGACTCACCTGGGGATGTGGATGTCCTGTGACGAGACAGGTCAATTCTAGGGTTTCTCCTTCTCGTATTGTGTAGACCCTTTCAGAATAGCGCTCCTCCTCAATGTTACAGGCCAAGCCTGAGTGCACAATCCGAACTGTAGGGGGTGCTGTCAAGTCAGGAAAAAGAGAGAAGATACACAAAAAGAAGTAAGTTGTGGTCTTGTGAATCATCCTGACAGATCAATTTTTGCTAGGCTTTACTATAGATCCATCAGTCTTAACACTTTAAGCATCCCCAAAGGTCTAAATTGTCATCAGTACTTTTTGAAAATGTCAAAGGGTCTATAGGGCGGGAGAAAACTGATGACTCAGGAAATTATCATCAATATAAGGCCACATTATAAAACTTGACTGTTAGAATGTGAAAGGTTTCCTTCTGTTCATCTATAAAAAATGTAATAAATTTAAGGGTTCTTGTCCAAAAATTAGGTAGTACAAAATGAGGAAGACCATTGGTAAGGGAAAATATATGTGAATCAAAGATACTAATTTCATAAAATTTGTGGTATAAGTAGGGAGGTAAGGAATGAGAACTGGTTATCAGGAAATAAACAACAGTATAGATTATAATATTTATAGGCTTCTGTATTGATATGAGCAAAATATGATCATCAAATTAAGGCACTGAAGAAAATAATAAAGCATTGACATGTAATTATAAAATATGATTTCAAGATACACAATTTTCACGAGGCTGATAATATTCCAATATATAATTTTCTCCTACTTCAGTGCTATGCAAACCAATAAAGCTGGACAGCTTTAATGACAAATGAAAAGACCATATCAACATGTAAAGAGCAGTAATATCAATGATCTCCTCATTGCAATCTCAACCTAAACAATAGCATTGCTAATAGAGACTATGGTTTCTTGAAAATTAATAGAATCATATTTGGAATATTTAATTTAACAAAAAAGAGGTCATCTATCCTATAGAACATGAAGAGAAATCTGGTGATACTATGGAGAAAATAAGATAATTCCAAGTCCAAATTACAGAAAAATTCCTTTATTTCTGCTTTTTTATAAGTATTTGTTGACTACAGGAAAATACTCAAAAAGATAAAATAGTCTCTTTTATTTTTTCAAGTAACTAAATTTTATTCTGTTCATCATTTCCCTAGTTAAAAACAAAAAACCAACTATGTGATACTTAAAACGAATCAACTGTTTTTTTTTTTCTGGTTTATAAAATCAATACTGAACACTTTAAACCATGTCTTGGACTCTCCCTATACACTGTAATAATTCATCTATTTTTATGGCATTGAAGATATTTATCTGAAGTGTTTCACTGGGTGCTCTGACATATTTCACATAATCTTTTCTACAAGTCACTTCCAACAGTAATCAAATATAAACTTTAATTTTGATAAGTAATACTAGAGAGCTACTTATTTTTAAACATCTGTCTTATACAACTGCACATATTACAGGGGTTAATGAATTGATAACAATCAGTAAATGTTTACAAAATACAGGAATTGTCAAATAGAAAATATGGATTCATTACCTTGAAATATTTTTTGCCAGATTTAACTTAATAAGGGCTAGCAAACATCTAATTATATAGTAACCCTTCATCTTGTCCAGATTAATTTACTCACTATATTCTTTAAATTTCAAATCAATGAATAGTACTTTTTTAAAGATGTATCTTTCCCAAGTATCATTATGTAAATCAGCAGCTTAATTTAAAACGTTTAAATTATACAGTAAGCACATTGTACTCCTTTACAAGGATTAATTTTATTATTTTTTTCTATATTTTAACACATATTTGGAAAGGTAATTGTCTATATAATACTATCATCGTGAACTAACCAACTATCTTATTGAAGGGTGCAATATGCTACAAAATTGTAAGTGTTGAAGATGTATTTTTCTTACTATGTATTAAAATGTATGCTCACTACTTTAGCTCTTCTGTGGTAAGGTGAATGTATTAGAAGCATCCATTAAATATTTTGATTTGCATAGAATTCAATTGAAAAGCTCATAGCTCAATCAGTCAATACTCTTATTTTCAAACAAATTAAAGATAATCTAAAGATATCAAGTGACCTGGTCACAGGGCTATAGCTAGCTGTGTCTAATAAGATCAGAATCAACCGTTTTTGTTCTTTTCAGTATTCATGTTATTACAACTTGATATAATTAAATCTGGATTCTAAATAACACCCAGATTAGACCTAGACTAAGGAAATAAAAAAAGAATAATCAACTGTTCATGAAGTAAACACATTCCAAGATCAACAATATCAGTAGTAAAATTGCTCCCAGTTTAACTAATGTAACATTACCCTAATTCACCATCCTGGCTCCAGGTCCCTTCCTGCCAAATCCACGAAACCTAACAATACCTAAAAATATATTTTGAAATTGTCTTCTTCACTCTATTACTTTACTGCCTAATGATATATAATGTTTCTACATAACATTTCTAATCCATCTATAAGTCATTTAGATGTTCTCTAAAAGGTCTGCCTATAACTATCTTGTACAAAATTCTACTTCTTTGTAATAGCAATCCAACATCATTGGGAACATAAAGAGTGCTAAGATTTTAAGTGTTTCTGCTCATAGTACTCCCCATCTAGAATACCCAGACTGCTATTTCAACCTATGTCTCTGATACTCTGTTGGATTCTTAGTAATAATTCACTTTATTTCCAGATGGTATGCATTATCCAGTGATTCTCTTTTTCCTTAAAACTGTTACTTTATTTTAAGCATTTCACTCCAGAATGAGCATCATATATGGCATGTGACATACCACAAAATAGCATTTAATAGTTAATTTAAATTTGTTTTTAGCAAATATCATAAAATGATACTGACCTCTCATTTTAGCAAAATATCAATTATCATGGCACTGCATTTACTTACTTTAAATATAAATGCAATCTGGAGTACTGTATCCAAAGCAGGACATCTTTTATTCACTGCTTTATTGGAAAAAGCTTCAATTTATCATCCTAAAATTGGACTAAGAGTTATGATCCCCTTTGTCCTACAGAATCAGCAATGAATTAAAATGTTAAAATACTGCATGAGACGCATATTCATCCAAATTTGTTTGAGAAAACCAAATTCCATTACATAAAATCTTTCCTAACACTAAGCATATCAACTCCCGTAATTTGAGTAAACTGGCTTTTGGTTCAAGAGGTCAATCTAAAAGGGCAAAATAGAGGCACTCTTTTATTTTGTTAAAGTATACTTTTGAAAGTTAAACCAAATTTTCTCTGTCTTCTAGTGGAGAAAGAACACAAATAAATTATTCTCCAATGAAATCAACCAGAAGCACTTTTAGCCTTTGATCTCATAAACAGACTTTCAGGCATATATTTATTGAGCAACTGCTATAGATCAAGCACAAGGTTATTTACTAGGAAGATGAAGATTAATGCTATGAGCTGCATTCTAGGAGCTATAGCCATTGGTTCTAACATATATATATATATATATATATATATATATATATATATATTCCTGAGAGAAGAAATCTTATATTCAAAGGCATGTCTTTAAGAAACTGCCTGCAATGTTTAGGAAATAACTACATTAAAATGTAGTACATGTAGGCATATAGGTTATAATTTACTCCACACCTTGACCCTGGTACTACTCACTCTCACCACTGTATCTCTAGACATAGGAGAGACACTCTACTGTCTCAGGAATGGACATCAGGGGAGATGCCTATTAAAAAGATCTTGTTAGACAGGACTTGGGGATTAATTGAATGTGGCAATAAAGAAGTAGGAGTTAACAATGAAATGTATATTTTGGTTGACTACATGAAAGATGATAATTTTAAAATTAAATTACACATAGTTGGGAAAGGTAAGAGATGAGAAGCAGCAAGACCAAATCATGAGGGAGCTCTCTTAGAGCAAGGTCTTAGACGTGAAATGTTTCTGAGGGGGAAGATTTTTCCAGTAACAGACACAGTTCCTGCAGGATAAGTTGTTTTATACAATAATGGCTTTGCTAATTGGAGTTTCTTCTATTCTAAAGGCCCCAAGAGCTACTTTAACAAATCCCTCAAATCCCTGATCCATCTATTCTCTGGGAACTCAAGTCTGTATAAGGTTTGCCACTCTTCTAGTTCTATATTATGTACTTAGTGCAGGTCACATATCTCTTGGGGTAGATAGTGTGGAAAGAAGAATGTTTCACGGAACCCAGTCTTAGAAGTCCTGGTGAAAAGATGAGAAACTATCATGCACTAGCTCCCTCATGTACTTTGGATACTTGGGTGGGGGGAGTGAAGGGACAGAGAGAAAGAGACAGAATATATCACATGTTAATGTTCTCACATGGCCAGTTAGGAATTAGCGTTGTCACCAACATCATTCTCTTAGCAGTTACACAGTTTCACTTTTAAAGCAAACATAACAATAATCAAGTTTTCCTTCTATTTTCTATAGATTTAAGAGTTGACATGCTTTCATAAAGTAAATCTCAATTTTTTACACATCTTATAGTGCCAATATTGGACTCTTCCACTTAATCTCACAACTTCCAATGCAATACATGTACATAGTAATTCTAAAGGAAAGTGCATTTGTTGCATTCTTATTTTGTCTTTTCTATCTGAGTTATTAGTTTAAGATACTAAGTGATCTTTTCCTCCCTTCCTTTTTTCACAATGACCTCCCATTTTGACTTTTAAATTAAGTATTGTGTTTAAAGGGCCTAGTGGACAATTAGACTTCTTGTTGTTGACAACTCCCTTGCTTAATTTAATCTTTCTCCTTTGTCTCATTATATTGCATATCCTAGTATCACAAACTCAGATAGGGAAGGCTCTGAGAGAAGAGAGGAAGAATTCAGTTTTAGATGTTAATGGTCAGCTGATCAACAACTGACGAGTGGTTACTGGGCATAAAGATTAGGGATTTTTAAATGGTAGCTGATGGAGTACATGAAATCTCTGAAACAGAACATGTAGAATAAGAAAGTAAAAGGAGAATGATGGAATCATGAGGAATATGAATTCTTAAGAGAAACCAGGTGAAAGAGACCTTGTATGACTGTAAGGTCAGAGAGGTAGAAGATAGGAAAAAAAAGAAAAAGGAAAAATGGTGTTTTTAAGAAGTAACACAAAGATATTCAAGCATGGTGGACTGTCCAACAATATCACTTGTAAAAGTTTTGATGATTAGGAAGAGTATAAACAAAAAGATCAATGTCTATGACACTTAGGACTCCACTGGTGAACTGACTGAGATATGGACTATAACCAGAGAGGTGGAAAGATGAATGAGGTAAGATTCAACTGAAAGGAAGAAATGTGTGAATAGGTCAAATCAAGCTCAGGAAAATAAGAAAACTGCTATTGAAAGTTATACATATGTAAAACAGAAATGGTATGCTTGACTGTTTTAACAGCATTATATTGTCATCTCAGAATTGCAAAAAATAATTACTTACATTATACCACAGTATGCATTCTAATATAACTGAAACTTTTGTCAATATATTTTTATAGTATCCATAATTTTAAAAACAATTTCTCTAAAATCCTGCCTTCTTTAATTTTCCTTTGTTAATTTACTCTTTTAGAAGTTTAACTTTACCAACTTTTGAGTTTTTTATGCAGAAATTATTACGAACTGCTTAAACTCTCTTTAAAAAATTAATCAAGTTTAATCCCACAGAATATAAATACACTAATTCTCTCCCAAATTAAAAGTGAAGACAAAATCTTTAACCTCACATCAGTAGACTGACTCTTATCTTTCCTTTATTAGTCCAGTGATTAAAAATTATGATATATATTCTAAATTATACTTCCACATCACCTTTGCAATTTTCAGTCCACAGTAGTCTTGATTCTGCCTATTATTTGCTTTTATAAAAAAATAACAGTAGTAAAAAAAAAAGCAGTAAAATAGAAGATGCTTATTTTTTGTCATTATTTTGCTCTATTATCTCTCCTTAGTCTTAACTTTATTTGCTTCAATTTCCATGCAACTATGAGAGGGTCTTTTAAAATTAGTCACTTGCTCTGTTATTCAAAATAATATAGATGTTGTATTTCACTATTATAATCAACACATTCATGAAATTAAAAAAAAATAGATGCAAGCAAAATGTTGATGTGTATTGTCTTGTTAAGCAAGTAATTAAAATCCTTCTGACATAATTTAATCCCATTTAGGCCACTATCTGATAAACAAACAATATATAGATTATTTCAAATCGATTTTTAGTTCATTTGAATTGTTTGATACTACTGATTATGTTGAATTAACTACTATTAATTACTATCCCAGCATCAATGTGAACTTATTTCCCTATGTTCTTCCCCTAAACCTCCATATTTGGTTAATAATGTATTCCTATTCACTATAGGGAAATAATTTTTATCTTTAATTTGATAAACTATGAAATAAAAGTACTAAGATACTATTGATCATTCTGGATTTAATTAGAAGATCATATCTATATAATATGATTTTGGTGAAAGACTGTGATATAAATGGTTTTGAATATTTTGTATTATTTCCTCATTAAAAGTTGAGCAGTATTGTTAAACTTATTTGAGCTTCCCTGAGAGACTTTCCAAAACCCAAAGCAAGGTAAGAAAATTAAACCCTGAAGTCTCTGGCTTTATAAAGTAGCTATTAATGTTCTCTCTCTCTCTCTCTCTCTCTCTCTCTCTCTCTCTCTCTCTCTGTCTCTCTCTGGTTCATGCGCTCTCTCTCTCATGGAAAGCTGCAGTCAAAAATGAAGGTGAGTAGGCAAGAATACATGAATTGAGAGAAGAAACATTGCATTTACTTTTATTTACTTGTTTATCATGGCTGTTTGCCTGCCCCCATAACTGGGCTTTGGGATATTTATGGTCTGCATTGGCCAGATGCAAAGGATATAACCACTAATCCACTAGGGCCCTCATAACATTTTCTAAATCATAGAAGTTGATATGATTTTTTAGGCTAATGTTAGACAAGAATTTAAAGCAAAGAGGTTACATTGTTAATTATTAATTTTAAAAGAGTTTAAATTTTAATGTAGACTCAAGTTATCTATTTATATACAACAAACACTATTTTAAAAGATTGAAAAAGTTTGTCATCAGAAGAAAATGACATTCAATGACAATGTAATTTTGCACATAGAAATTTTAAATTAAGCAAACAAAGCAATAATGCAATTTAAATTTTAATGTGAGAAAACAATTATAAAAGTAATAGTGTTTTCATGTAGAAAATCTACCTTGTAATGTCATCTTCTAACATTCTCAAATCAAGTTGTTAACTTCACAGAAAGTGAATATATAATGACAAAATATTCATCTGAAATGACATATGTGCCTTATTTTTCTTATGTGAAACACTATTCGACTTTAAAATTTTACTACATGAAGATTTCCCTATTTGCAATTTCAGGTTAATCAAACCTTGTTTCTTTGGTTTCATCTAGATATAAATTTATTAATATCCAAGGCTAAAGCTTCAAAAACTTATGTGTTTTTATGGATGAAAAAAATACAAGTTTCACGGAATTCAAGTTTTATAACAATTCTTTTCAAATGCCACAATGGAAAATCTCTGACATGTGTGCCAGAGACAAACCAGAGTCAAGAAGTCTTACACAGGCAACTATGGCCACTTGTCATTCATGGTCCCTCCACATGGATGTTCTTAATCTTAGACCTTCATTACATTTTTACCAGTATTTCCCAGGAGAAATACTTGACTCAGTCCAAGGGAATATTCGAAAGTCCAGTAAAAATTTTGTTGATCTCATATTTTGCTCACAAACGGCTTGTATGAGTTAAAATGGATAAACTATCTTGAGTGTAAATAAATATTGTGGGGAAACACATTTTCTCAGGTATGAAGATAACTGTCTATCCCAAAGTTTCTGGTTTTGTATTAGATCCTCTGCTACATCCTGAAATGTCTCCAATGAAAGTTAAAATCATGACTATCTAATTAGTAACTTCTGGAAAAAATAAAAATAAAACCGCTCTGGAAATTTTGGAGAGTAGACCACAGACTAAGAAGAACATTTTAAAAAGAACTGAGATAGACATACTTTTGCTTTTATGGTTTTGTTTTTTATGAGCTTTGAGTCAGTATGGGGGCGTGGTACAGTGGAAGACACAGTGAAATGATTGCAATGTTTCAAGAAAGCAGCATTTAATTCATAAAATATGTGCCTTGTCTTCCTGCTCTAAATCAAACTTGTAGAATGAGCTCTACTTAATAATGTGAGAAGCCATATATCATGTGATTAGTGAACCTTAAAGGTTCTTTGAAGCAAAATTTCCTTGCCTTTCATGAATTATCACAGCATCTTACAAGACCAGGATTTCTAAATCCATAGATATTAATTACATCATTTGTTTAACCCCTCTTGGCTGATGCATGATGCAAATTCCATTGGGGCAATGCTCCCATGGATTAAGATTTTAGCAAATTCAAGGTACCAGTGCAACAAATGCAACAAATATATACTGTACTCACATTTTTAACCTATCTTCACTACTACTAATGTCTTATTAATAATATTTCTTTAATTTTTGAGCAAACAAGGAAATACCTAAAAGATAAATGATTACGTATAGTGACAATCTCTTATTATTAAATATAAAACTGTTCTGTCTAAATACTCATAGCATCATTCACCTAACCTCAATTTTAACTGTCATGCTAGAAATTCTAATAATACTTTGAAGAATTTATGGTATCATGTCCACTAGCTATTTGACCAAATAAGCTATTCAGACTTTAACTGGTTCAGGTATTTCACAGTTGGGTCATTGTATTTCAAAAACAATTTCCAAAACTAAGTGATATAAACATGTTCATTATTGTTCCAATTAAATAAATTTTAAAGAAGTTTGAATAATTAAAGTATTTATTTTTGCCTATCTGCAATGATAAAAAATAAACGAAACCTAATATTGCAGTGTGATACAATATATAACTCTAGATTTGTTTTCTTGGAAGCAGCTTACATATGTATATCCAATTTTAAAACAGATAGAACTTTGGATTATTGCTAAAAATTAATACTATAAAGAGACAAATATACATATTCTCACTGCAATATTTATGATGGAAAAACCACAATCAACAGCATATATAGAAAAGTAATAAACCATTAAACATGATTATGTGGCTCAAAACTTATTGACATTCTAAATGCCAGTGCTATTTTTATTTTTAAAAATGAAAGTTGAGAAGCATGTGCTTATAGAGATTGGGTAAGAGTTGTGGTTATGAAAAATGTCCCTGAATCATGTGCACTGGTTCAAATTCTCATTCTCACATTAATAGTGTAACCTGGACAAATGATTTGGTTTCTCTGTATCGCTTTTTCAATATCTGGAAAATTGAATAATAGTTAAAGTTCTCTCAAAGGAATAAATCATGTGATGATTAATGCTCCCTGGAACAATATCCAGTCCATCATGAGGTAATTAATATTTTCAAACTTATGTGCAAATTTTGTTCATGAAAAAATAATCTGCTTTCATATACAAATAAATATGAGATCTCTATAAAGATATTCCATGAAAAGTGTCTAAAAGATATTTTAGTGTTAACCATGTAAGAGGAAAAAGGTATAATTGAAAATAATCATTAAAGACGTTTTCATTTCTTAAATTGATAAAATTATAAAACATATACGTGTGTATATGTATATATCTTTAATTAAAATGTCTCTAATGATAAAGGAATTGAGTCTAATGTTGCTAATTTGGCAGAAAACACTAGCATATAACTGAATAATCTCACTTTTCTCATATATAACATGGGAATGATATAACTTTCTTTTTCATAGTGCTACAGCAGTTACATTAGAAGCTGTGTATGTAGGGCTTAATACAGTGCCTGGCTCCTAGAACTAAGCATTGAAAATCTTTGTTTTCATTGGCAATCTGAAATCTCTATGTACAAAACAAACACTGAAGGAATAATAATATTTCTGATTAGTAAAATCATATTTATTTCCAATAATTTTATATGAAAAAACTAAAAATGAAGAACATTTATAAAAGTGACACCAACTTTATATAAATTGTCCATGTTTTAAAAAGATACATTTGCCAATAAATCTAACTTTTCTTTTTGAGATTCATTGATTATGTAAATGAATGAAGATCATACTGAAAATTTTGACAAAAACTGCTAGTTTTTCAAAAATAATCATGAAAAATAACAAATTTTTAACATGGTAAATACTATTCTACTTAATAAATTAATATCATAAATTACTTTTAAATAAATAAATCTAGGAAAAGTTAATGAATAACAAATGGGTTTATTAACAGAGAAGCAATGTAGATAGGGTTTGTCTAATCATTATAATGAGCATTCTTAGAAATAGCACTTAATACTCAGATTGCAAAGCATGTATTTGTTTTTCTACAATAATCTCAATAGAAGACAAACATCTGTAGAAAATTAAAAGACATATCCAAACAATTGATTATAAAATGACATTTTCACTACTGACATTTCAATACCTAAAATGTATAGTCAATGAATGACATAGGCTAAAAGTATTATTATGAGAAGAGCCTCCATTTTAATTAAGGGCTAAGAATAAGAGACCTGGGGGTCTAATTCAGAACAATTTTGACATATATCAAATGTTCCTTAATTTCAGTGAAAGGCCTTTTTGACAAGTTCTCATGTCAATATGTTCCTATTAGCTACCAGTATCTTTGAGTGGTGTTTTGTCAATGACCTCATTACCACATTAAACTATAACAGCAGTTTAATGACTATGCACAGTAATAATTCAGATTACAATTTTTAGATAAATATTTAGAAGAGTACATTAATAGCAAATATGAATGCTTGTGTCTACTTTACTTCATAGGAGACACTGAAGAAAAATTGAATGAAAGGTAAATAGCTTTAAAAGTTTTGAAAATATCTCTCATTTAACCACTTACAGAGGTTACATAATTTATTTCTGGAAATAAACTCCCTCTTTAAAAAAACTAAAACAAGAAATAATTAATTTTGAGAAATATAAGGACAAAGTCTTATGATACACATATTCATATGTTCAAAGAAATCTGAAATAATTGTTTCACTCATGTTGACATGCTATTTGTCCATAAATTTTTTCTTCATTGTAGGTGTAGGTAATAGGTTAATATTTATGTTTTTCTGTCATTTCTAAGGTCAATACTACTAGCAATGTGCTATGGTGCTATCAGCTTTATATATTTTGGAATAGTTTCTCTATGTTATGTTTTCTCAAGAAAAGTTTCCTGTGGTGCTTATCAACACTGAAGAAGTATTTTCCTAGAATAATCACATTTTCCTGGTAGTAATTTATATAGGGAAGGGGCCCATAGCTTATCCCAATTTATTTAGTAGAAGAAAGAGTCAAACACAGCAATGCCAGCACCTCTGCTACTCAAGCTTCTTCTCACCCATTCTTATTCTAGAAGACATATACATTATGCTGTAGAACGGCCCAGGTACCACTTATCTATATGATTCAACAAATTTTTATTACCAACACACACCTTGGCCCTGCCCTCTAAATCCCTAAACCTAACTGGTTTTTTGAATGTCTTAAAATATCTCAATATATCTAATATCAAACGTCAATCATTCCTCAAAAGAAGAAAATGTCTTCTTTCAGCCTTTCCTACATCATTAAAATAGCAATACCATCAGGAAAGTTGCTTATATTCATTACCTACAACTCATCTTTGACGTCATTATCAAGTATTGTTAATTTTGCCTTTTGGTTCATTCCCCCTTTCACTGAAGCCACTACATCTCTCTCAAATGATTGCAAAATTATTCTAATTGAGGACACCTTTCCAAAAGTGTCTTCAGACCATACACTAGTAACACATCAAAGTTATTATACCAACTCCTTAACTAACATTCAGTGATTGTCTAATATTTCTAAAAAAAATTACTATTAACAGGGCTTTGAAATACCCTGCAAGTTCTTTTTCTACTTCTAGATGACATTCGAACTTTCATCATTTTTATTCGTCTCTCTAACTTACTGGGTTTAATTGTTACTAAACATCTCTTTGCTCATGTTGTTCTTTCTGGTTCCAAAGTCGTTTCATCTCATCTTAACCTAGAAACAAGTTACTGCTTATGCGGAATTCAGTTTCACTGTCCCCTTCTCAGGAAAACCTTCCCTCCTGCAGCCTGAATAAATCAAATTGCTCATTTATGGGCATACTGGGCAACATGGGCTTTTTTTTTAATACCATTTATCACAGATACAATTTTACATACACTATTATTATCATATTCAATTTCCTCCAATTAGAAGCAAACTCTGTAAGGGAAAGGACTGTGAATTTATTCAGCATTATATTCCAAGCACCTAATGCCATATTGAGAACACAATGTATTTCATTTAAGATTTGCTTAATGGATGAATGAACACAGAAGAAAGAATAAAGACTAAATATATGTATCATTGAAAGGAAGGAAGGTGGAAGAGAAGATGGAGGGTATGAGGGACAGAAGGAGGGGGGAAGAAGGCAACGTAGTTTGCATTATAATTTCCTTTAGAATGACAAGATAGTCTTTAACCTCTATGTTCTGTAGTCTACTATGTGACTGTTTCTACATCGAAAAATGCCTCAGAGTGTGCTGCTTAAATGCATACTGTGACTTATGTTATAATATTTCCCTTAGGTGTTATATCACAATATTCTTACTGGTTGGTGGAACTTCAACCATCATTCTGAACTAAAACAATAGACTATCTGCTTTATGTAAGCAAGCAAGTCACATAAAATGACATTTGAAAACAATATCCTTGGAGTCACCAAAATTCAAATAAGCCATCTCTTCTCAACCAAATTTTATGACTGTAAATTTTTGAAATTTAAATTGCAAAATATGTATTATCTGAAAAATTGTATTTGCCATTCCAATCATGAAATTGTTCATATGTCTAAAGCTTTATTCACCTTCGCTTTATCAGAATTATTTCTTCTTTCTAATACATTGATGCTCTATAATAAAAAAGATTAAAATCATACTCCCTTTTCAGTCAACATGTGTTATTAAAATACAAAGAAAGATGGTGTCAAGGATATTTAATCTCTTCCAGTTAATCTCCATATTTTACGTAGACCTCATAAAAATTAGTTGAAGTTTATTTTCAATGATAGAGACACTCGTCAATAAATTTCTCACCTCAGACTTTTCTGTAAAAAAGGCAGTATTATATACTCTGAGAGGACTGTAAGAGAGCATCACAATTTTCTCAGAACTGGTCTGTTGAGGATGCCCCATTCTCACATAAAGAAACAAGGACAAGGAGTGCAACTCTAGCGGTATAGAAGAAGGTCCATTTCTTCTAAATCTTCAGTCTTTCCCTTAATCAAAGAAGTCATCTATCATTTTCTGGGCTTCTACATTTCTCTTAATAAAAAAAAAAAAAAAAAAAGGTCTTTTGTCCCTATTCTCTGGTAGAATATATAAATGGAAATCTTTTTTTTTCTTTACTTTCAGAGTAGGGATTAGTCATTCCTTCAGGCTATGTGGTGACCCCTCCTCTTTCCCCTGATATCCTAAATTCCCTTTCCCTGACAGCACAGGATACAATGTGGGTCTGCCCAGTTACCTCAGAATTTACCATCACGTAAATTCCTCATATGTATATTATTAAAATGTGGGCTTTTCTCTTACTACTCATGTCTAATGTTAATTTATTTGTCCAGCCTGGGAAGAAACTCAGAATAATGGTGGAACTTTTCCTTTGACCTCTACCGTCCATTACCTAGAACTATTTTAGTTTATGACAGCAGTAAAGAAACATAACTCAAAAGCTTTGACATTTTTGCATTTAAAAAAAATCCAAGTTACTTGTTTAGACTGAATGTGTGCCCCACAAAAAAAAAGGGATACTGTAGTCATAAGCCAAAATATCTCAGAATGTGATGTTATTTAGAGGTAGAGTCGTCTTTACAAAGAAAATCAATTTGAAAACAAGTCATTTGAAATCCTAATTCATATTACTAATAGTCTTATAGAAAGGGGATTTAGACACACACTTGCACACAAGAAGAGTGTCTGCAGGTGAATATTAAGCAAATTTGGAGTGATGTATCTGGCCAAGATAAGTAACAACAAAGATTGCCAGCAAACCACCAGAAGCAAGAGAATCAGGGAATACATTTTTCCTCACAGTCCTCAGAAGGAGTCAATTCTGACAATACCTCTATCTCAACTGTATGCCTATATACATGAGATAACACATTTCTGTTATTTAAGCTACCCAGTGTGTGGTACTTTTTTATGGGGGGTTGGGAATACAGTTCCACTTTTAAACCAAGAAAAAGCAGCCAGTTAATCACACTCAGGACTCACTAGTCTTTTTGCCTTCTTTCATTTTCAAATTTCCAAATACTGAACTTCAAATATAAGAGTAAACTGAGTGTAGAAAGTGAGGGAGGAGGGAGACATAGGACTGCAAGATATTCTAAATAAAGAAAGGCATGTTCTATTTAGATTGATTCCCTCTCATTAGAAACACAGGCTGATCAACTTTGGATTGTAAGTCACAGAGCATGTTTCTAAAATATATGCAACTGAACTTGACATATACAGTAAAGGTACCACTTGTACGAGGGGAGAACTAAGGATGCCTACCTAGGCAAGCAAACTGACAAGGAGATACAGATCCTAGAGAAACAGAATCCAATCTGATTTTATCTTTCGGTAGCAATGCCAAAACAGAGGAGGCAGGACTTTTAATGCAACATCAGGAAAACATGACCCGAATATAAAAAATACATACTTTCTTTGGCACATCCACATTCAGATTGCATTTATCATCCATTGATAATTATATTATCCATTTGGATTGAGATAGTGTATTAATTATAGATTTGATGAACAATAGATTTCATATTTTTACCTCATGTCTGAAAGTTTTTTCAGAACCATCAGCAAATACTGGGGATATTTTATCAGCAGTTGATTGCATCAGCTAACATAAGTCCGTTTTGCCGTGATGATCACCAACACTAACACTTCCTCTCACAAGTACATACATTTCCATGTTTCTGGAAGTAACTTCTTATTAACAGAAAGCTTGCATTGCCACAAATAATAAAGGAGAAAGGTCCTGAAGTTTTGTCATAAAAGTAAAAGGACAAATTTTAGAGTAATTATGTTCATCTCCCATTTTTAAAAAACTAAGTTTATCCACTGTTCTGGGATGAACTTTGGTGTTATTAGATAATTCTAGTCCCAGAGGGGGAAAAATAAGGCATGTGCATGACATATGGCTTCAGAGGTCACTTTTACATGACTAGATGCAAATAATCGAAACAAAGGGCTCAGAGCGGGCAGTTCCAGGATAGCAAACAGTTAAGTTCTTGGACTCCCTCTTCCCCAAAGAAGAACCAGAAAACATCTATTTAACTATTGCAATCTGCCACGAGAAATAGGAACTGCATCTCCATGGAGAGAGGCAACATACCCCTCCACAAAGGGAAGATAGAAGAAACGAATCATTCTCAGTGCCACTCACTGTTCTCAGACTACAGGCTGTAAAAGTGGAGAGATGTCACACCCCCAAGTTAAATGACTGTCTCTGGCAGCAGTAAGCATTACTGAGTTGGCTTGCAGTCACTAAGCCTGAGGACCGGAGCCTCACTGCAGGCTGGAAAAAAGTCTAACAACCCAATAATCAGGGACACAACTCCTGTAGAGTCAACACAGAAAGTCACCATTAGGGAAAAGTCCCTGGAAGGAGGGGATTGCCTGCCCTCTTCAAGATTAGCCTATAGGTGATGCAGAAACAAACATGCTATTACCCTACCCACAGGAAAAGAGGCTGGTTACCACCCCCTGCTGGGACTGTAGCTTCTGAGGAGGACTGAGTGTCTCCCAGAGGGAGGGACTAACAATAGTTACCAGGTAGCTCTTCTCTGTGGGCTGAGTTGGAATAGCAACACGCACTCTGATGGTGGGTCCATTATTCTTAGGTCACTCTCTGTGGACTTTACTGTCCAGCCTGTAATGCCAGGGGAAATTTCTGCATCGCCCATGTCAAGTTCAACTAATAGTTTAAATTCTTAGGCTACAATGCAAGACCTACCATAGTGCTCCAAAAAATATGAACAGTGTTATTACACAGCTAAAAAATATCCAGTATTCAATCCAAGATACAAGATCTATTCTGTGAAATTTGACACCCTAATACAAGGTCTTTACTTGTGAGAAGACTAACCCATAGCAATAAACACAGAATTCCAGCCAAATCAAAGACACAAAAAATATGCAAAATGATGGTTCTAAATAAAACACCAGGGGAAAATCTGAGTACAACAGACTTAAGCAAACTATCTGAGGAAGACTTTAAAGCAAATGATGACCACATTCCCTGAAATCAGGAAGACTGGAGGAACAAAAAGAGAGAGAGGCAGCTCAAAACTGAAGAACTCAATAGAGGGTCTCAATGGTAAACTGGAAAAAGCCTCATAGAATCAGTGAGCTAGAAGATAGAATAGCAGAATGCACTCAAGTAGGCCAGCAAAAATAAAAATAAAAAGTAATGAAAAGAAAAGATGACAGTTTACGAGATCTGTGGAATAACATCAAGAGGAGCAATATTCACATCATGGGGGTTCCAGAAGGAGGATAGAGAGGAAAGGGGAAGTAAACTGTACTTGAAGAAATAATATCTGAAAATTTCCCTAACCTGAGGAATGAAGCAAGCCTCCAGACTCAGGAAGCTCAAAAAGTTCCAAAGAAAACAAATCCAAACAGACCTATAAAAAGACTAATTATTAAAATTTCAGAAATACAGGATAGATAATCTTAAAAGCAGCTAGAGAAAAATGAGTTATATACAAATGAGCTTCCATAAGATAGCAGATTTCTCAGTGGAAACATTATAGGACAGAAGGGAATAGCACGATATATTCAAAGTGCTAGAAAAAAAAATTCCAATCAAGGATACTCTACCCTGCTATATTATCACTTAGAATTAAAAGAAAGACAAAAAGCTTTTCAAATAAACAAAAGTTAAAAAAGCTTCACCACAAAAACAGTTTTACCAAAAATACTAAACTAAGTCCTAATAAAATGAAAGAAATCCCACTTAAAAGCAATAAGACAGCAAAATATTTAGAAGTGGAGAGGAGGAGAGGAAAGGAATAATGCAGAATGTTAGTATGAGCTCACGAGGAATTTTCTTTCAAATAAAAACAAGAAATGAACATAGATATATTGCTATAACCTTCAGGGTAATCTCAAAATATATCTCCATGGAAAAAGCAAAGAAGAAAACAAAAAGGAAAAGCATCACAACATAACTACTTTCAATTCACCTAAGAAGAGAAAAATAACAAATGTATTATCTGCAGCAACACCTAGAAAACAATGAACACAATGGCAACAAACAGTTACATACCAATAATAATTCTAAAAGTTAATGAATGAAAATAACCAAACAAAAGACATAGTGGCCAAGTGGAATAAAAAAACAAAACTCAGCAATCTGCTGCATACATGAGACTTACCTTCTTCAAACGATAAACACAAGCTCAAAGTCAATGGTTGGAAGACAATCTTAAAGTTGAATGGCAACCCAAAAAACGCAGGGACAGCTATACTATTTTCAGATAAAAAAAACCTCCAATTAAAAAGGATAACAGAAGACAGCGATGAGCATTATATAATGATTAAGTGGTCAATTCAGCAAGAAGACATA
This sequence comes from Solenodon paradoxus, assembly GCA_004363575.1. Taxonomy (NCBI): domain Eukaryota; kingdom Metazoa; phylum Chordata; class Mammalia; order Eulipotyphla; family Solenodontidae; genus Solenodon; species Solenodon paradoxus. The sequence goes on from RJWH01000027.1 coordinate 574,494, forward strand.
ATGCTTATTAACAAATATATAAAAATGAAAGAGCTTCAAAACATACAAAGCAAGTACTTACAGAATAAAAAAGAGACATCAACAGCAATACAATAATAGAAGCAAACTTTAACAATCCACTTACAACAATGGACTGATGAACCAGGCAGAAAATGAATAGGGAAACAACAGCTTTAAAAGACAAATTTGAACAGATGAGTGTAATAGACATACACCAAACACTTCATCCAATAATTGCAGAATTCACATTTTTCTCAAGTGTGCATAGAACATGTCAGGACATAAAACATGTCTCAACAAATTTACAAAGATTAGAATCATACCTAACATCTTCTCCAATCACAATGATTTAAAACTAGAAATCAACCACAAAAAGAAACATAGAAGTTTTCAAAATATTTGGAAAGTAAACAACATGCTTCTGAATGACTCTTCGGTAAAAGAGAAAATCAAAGAAGAATTTAACAAGTAATTGGAGACAAAATAGAATGAAGGCACACAAGCTACCAGAATTTATGGGATATAGCAAAAACAGTACTAAGAGGGAAGTTTATTGTAATCCAGGTCTACCTCGAGAAACAAGGAAAATCATAAGCAATCTAACCTGACATCTAAAACAACTAGAAAAAAAAGAATTAAAGTCAATAGTGAGTAGAAGAAAGAAACAATAAAAGTTAGAGCAGAAATAAATGAAATAGAAATAAAATAAAAATTCAGAAGATTAATGAAATCAAAATCTGATTCTATGAAAAAAATAAGCAAAATTGACAAACCATTGGCGAGGCTAGATAATAAAAAAGAGAGAGAGAGAAAATAAATTATCATACTGAGACTCCAAAATGAATGGGGAAAAGCTGTAAATGATACCACAAAAATGTAAGACTTCATAATAACAACTATGAACAGATATGCAAATAAATTGGACAAACCTGAGGACATAGACAGATTTTTAGAAACATACAGCTTCCTTTTTATCCATGATTAAGGAAGAAATAGAAAACCTCAACAGAACTACTGCAAGCAAGGAAATCTATGTGGTAATCAAAAGTCTCCCGCGAAAACAAAAGCCCAGGACTACAGGTTTTTACCAATGAGTTTTACCAAACATTTAAAGAAGAATTAATATATATTATTCTCAAACTATTCCATAAACTGAAGAACAGAAAACATTTCCAAACACTTCCCATGAGGCTAACTTTACACTGGGATCAAAAAATAATAGACATCACCAAGAAAGAAAATTACAGACCAATACCTCTAATGAATATAGATGCAAAAATTCTCAGCAAAATATTAGAAAACTGAACCCAAATGACACCAAAAGTGTCACCCACCATGACCAAATAGGATTTATCCCAGAGATGAAAGGGTGGCTCAAAGTATACAAATATATTAATGTGATATATCACATCAACAATAGTCAAGAGAAAAATCATATGATCATATCAACAGATGTAGAAAGCTTTTGACAAAATTTAACACCCATTTATGATAAAAAGAATGACATAAAATGAGGGTACAAGGTTCATACCTCAACATAATAAAGATCATATATGAAAACCCTAAAGCCAACTTCATGATCAATGGTGAAAAATGGAGTTTCTTCAGTGATCAGGAACAAGACAAGTCTGGCTTCTCACCACTGTGATTTAACAATGCAGTGGAAGTCTTATCGAGAGCAATTAGGTAAGAAGGAAAAATAAAAGGAATCCAAATTGGAAAGGAGGGAGCAAAGTTATCACTATTTCCAGATGACATGATTATCCACACAGAAAGCATCAAAATGCCCTAAAAAACAGAATTAATCAACGAATTCAATAAAGTAGCAGGTTACACAATCAATGCACCAAAATTTGTTACATTTTATATGCAAAATATACAACAGAAGAGAATGAAATTAGGAAAACTATCTGATTTACAACAGAAACCAAAAGAATCTAACACTTTAGAATACAAAGGTGAAAAACTAGTACAATGAAAATGTAGGTATTTCTTAAAAGAAACAGAGAAAGTACAAAGAGATGAACAGATATGCAGATATTCCCTGCTCATGATTGGGAAAATTTAAAATTGTTAAAATGATCATCTTACCTAAAACAATATGCAGGTTTCATGCAATCCCCATGAAAATCCCACAGGTATATTAAATGAAATAGAACAAAAATATTTTTTAAATTTGTATGGAATAATAAACGACACAAAATAGCCAAAGCAATCATGAGATAAAAAACAAAATTGAAGGTATCACATGCTGAGATATTAAAAAAAGCAATAGTGATCAAACTGCACAAAAAATTAATTCAATATGGATTAGAGACTTAGATGTAAGACTGGAAACCATAAAATTCTTGAAAGACAACAAAGGAAAGTCATTCCATGACATTAGCCTTAGAGAGGAATTTGGGGACTAAATTCCAGAATCAAAGGGAACAAACCAAAATTAAGTGGTACTACACCAAGTTCAAAAGCTTCTGCATAGCAAAAGAAACTGTTACCAAAACAAAAAGACAACTTACTGACTGGGAAAAGATATTCTTATTTCATATATCTGACAAAAGATTAATATACAAAATATGCAAAGAACTCACAGAATTCAACAACAGAAAAAACAGAAAATCAGTTAAAAAAAAAAACAATGAGCAGAAGAATCAGACAGACATTTCCCCCCAAAAGATGTATAGACAGCCATCAGGCACATAAAGAGATGTTCTTCCTACTTGTTATTAGGCAAATGTAAATCAAAATAACAATGAGATATCACCTTACATTTGAAAATTGGCTATTATTCAAATATCAGGGGAAAAAGTATCAGTGAAGATGTGGAGAAAAGGGAATAATTTTGCATTGTTGGTAGGAGTGCAAATTAGTGCAGCTCTCATGGAACTCAGTATATTCCTTAAAATAATGAACATGGAAATCTCATACAATCCCATCATCCCACTTCTGGGTATTTATCCAAAAGATACAAAAACACTATTTTGCATATGTATATGTACCCCCATGTTTACTGCAGTATCATTTACAATAGCCATGAATTAGAAATTGCCGAATTACCCATCTTCAGATGAATGGATAAAGCAGACGTGGCATACATACATAGTGGAATACTACACACACCTTAGAAAAGACAAAATTCTGTCATCTGAGTCAACACGAATAGAATTAGAGGGAATTATGCTCAGTGAAATAAGTCAAAAGCAAAAAGACAAATACCAGCTGACCTCATTCAGAGGTGGAATGTGAAGAGACAAACCAAAGAGACAGACTAAACAAGAACCAAACACTGAACACTGACAAACAGATCTAAGCGTAGTAGGAAACAGGGTGGGATGGGGCAAGCGGTAGTGTGTCAAACGAACAATGGTGCAGGACTCATAATAATGTGTTGGTAGACAAGCTGTACTGACATATATTTGAGGAATGGAGAATATGTGCATAAGGGCTTATTTTATTTTGTAAAGCAAAACTACCTCAATAATTTTTTAATATTAAAAAAAAAATTCTTCTTCAAATGACTTGTGGTTAGATTTGAGTAATAAATGTGATAAAATAAATGGTTTATTTCCTACACAGAGTAAAAAGAGGAAAAAAAGAATGTTGTCTATAACTTTTCAAGAGTTACTAAATATTCATAACTGGAATGACACCCTTAAATTAGTTTACAGTTCAAATTTGAAAGCAGAAACTAGCAAAAGTATGAGAGAAAAGAAGAACTCAAACCATAAAGGAATACAATAAGAATAAAAGCATGGAAGAAATAGATGCTGAAAAACTAAATCAAATAATTTCATTCAATTCAATTTAGCATACATTTAATTGAGTAGATATTGTTTACAAAATATGGCATTAAGATCTGTAACTGATGTAAAATGGTATAAAACATTCTTTCTCTCAGAAGCTTAAAGTGTGATTACGAGTTCAGATACATTAGGATATTCCCACCCATTAGCAGTACCAGAATCACTGGAAGTACCTGCTAAAAATTTGTATTCTAGTAACCACTCAGGAAATGCCATAATTATCTTTCATTAGAGAAAGGATATTTTTTTCTTCAGTGAAAATTAGTTTAAATCTTGTAAAATTTTTGTGGACTTTTACAGACCAGAACCATTAGGCCAATGCATAGTTGTATTAAAATTATTATGAGAATTTTTGAATGTTTTTGTTCCCTTAGTTTGCTTGAAAATGATTATGAAAATGCAAAGTAAATGCATACATTCATATTTTTTGGCCATTAACTACTATCTTTATATTTCAAATCATAATATAAGTTGCTTAAATTGTCACCTTTTAGAGATTAAAAAATTAAAGATGTAAGATTTTTTTCTCCTTGGTTTCTCTCAGTGGTTATCTTATTTTGATAAAAAAAGGAAAGGATAACAGTATTATATGTTTTTCAGTATAGTAGAAAGAGCTGGACATGAGACAGTCTTAATAATTAAACAAAAAGATGTAGTCTCCATATATGGCATTACAAACTTGGGGATGACTGGTTCAGGATAAATAGTCATCTGTAACCGAACAAAAAGCAGAAGAATAGTACTAAAACAAAAAGTAAACCACTGGGCTTGATTAACGTGTTTCAGTACAATTTTGTAAGTAACGTCTGGCAACAGCAAAAGGGAATGAGAAAAAAACTGAAGAACTAGAATTCAATTAAGAATGAAATCAGGAAGAAGCATGGACTTTGGGGGTAAGAGGTATACCGTCTGATTTTTTGGTTGGATATTCAAGGTCTGATTTGATTTCTCAACTTATCCTTAATTAGGAAATTAGAATTGAGAAGTTGGCAGTGCTCAAGTCATGAATCAAGTATAATTAGGATGACTATACCCATCAGCTCATCCCAGGGGTGGATATCTCAATCATGAAAGAATCATCACTACACACCAAGAGGAGGAGTTGTGGGGCGGGATGACAGGCACTGTCAATTCTCTTCTCTTTGAGCATTTATCATCATAAAATATGCATCTGCATGAAAACCTGCAGACCTAATGAACCAGTACCTTTTGGATCCAGCAAACCAAGAATCTGTATTGACAACATTCATAATAATAATAATTCATAATAATTCATAATCTGAGAATGAATTTTCTAATGCAAGAATACTGTGAAAGTCTAACAGATCTTTGTTTAGCATGTCATGAGAAAATGAGGGATGGATAAAACAAAACTAAAGTTAAAGAAGCGGATCTAAAGATTGTCTCTGAGAAACTGGAAATATACTGTTTGTAATATGATTTGAACATTAATAGGCATGTAGTATGCTTAGGAAAGAAGTCCACATATCAAGTACATGAAAACAGCTATAAAAATGCTCAGAGGTAAGATCAATCAAAACTTTTAAGGATTTTTAAATATCTATTAAGGGAGACAGTGAGAAAACAAAGCAGTGTGATAGGTGGTTCAAATTATAGATACAATATAACAGTAAGGGCTTTGAATGGTAGAGTTGAGAACACACACTGTGAAAAGCAGATAGCCACCAGAGATTTCTGAAGATACATAAGACTACATGAGAGGAAGTTATAGAGACATCAATTTAGGTGAGATGAACTGAAGAAAAATTGTACTAGGCCACAATGGAGGTCTTTACTTGAGAGAAAGGAATAAATTTAAGATACAGTCCTGTGAACAGATCTAGAACACATCTGGAATTCCAAGTAAAGGAGATGGGTTTTACCTAGCTATATGTTGAGCATGATGATGACAAAATTTGATGTTAATCTAAGGCAGCAGCAATGTAAATTTGAAATATAAATCTATATGGAATTAATACAAAAATTCAAAGATCTGAACATCCAAATAAATTACCTACTTCAGTGAACAGCAGCAAAAAAATCACATTTTACCAAACTGCACATAACTTCATGACATCCTAGACATGTTCGCTCTACTCATATCCTTCCAGATCTATATACTACTAACAATACTTAAGATGTGTGTTCTATGCACTCATACATGTCAATTTAATCCTTACACTAATGCTATGAAATAGATACTGCTCACTTCATATATGAAAAATAAACTGAGAACCCAGAAAGTTTAAATAACAAGTCCTGGGACAAAAATCTAGTAAAAAGTTAACCACTGCACAATAATAGCCCTTAAGTAACTTTCAAATTCCTTCTCACTGGTACATTTTCCTCCCACTGATCTAGCTAAAAGTACCCTCATCTCTTAGGTAAACCACAAAACAGTCTCTGAATGGATGTTTCTGTCTCAAGTTTTATCCCTTCTCATACCATTATTCATTAGGTTGCCACATCAGTCCTGCTAATGGAAGTCAAGCATTACTCTACCTTTAGGCAAATAAAATGATATGCATAACACATAGTTGGAGTATTACTATAACTCGTAATCAAAGAGAGAAAGAAACGCAGGCAATCTGTAATGGCTTATCTTGGCTTTAGAAACAGAGATATTAAGTGATATTGATCCCCGGAGTAGAATAATCTATTATTCTTTCCACTCTACAGAGAAATCATTAATTTTGTTTCATCGAAGGCATTTTCATCAGTCAAGTTTCTGTCAGAATCAGATGCCACTCTCTAAAATGCATGACTGAAGAGATATTAATGAACTGTTTACCAAGCGGAGGGCAGAGTTAAGAAAAATTGCAAGGACTGTGAAAGACCCTGGGACTTTTGAGAGTTGGAAGCCACTTTCCCACCTGGGCCTGAGGGGGTCAGTGAGTCTAGATCTGGCCAGAGTTATGGACAGAGAGGGCCACCAAACAGGCACCTCTACTTAGGTAGAGGTACACAGACACTGAGAAGCTGTGACCCCCTAAGAGAAGAAGCTAGGGGTATAAGTGCCCCGGCCCCAGCCCCCAACCCCTCCTATAAATCAGTCTCTGCCCTTTAGATCCATTGACCTAATAAAATAAGAAGCTGGAAAACAAAGGAACAGCTGAGTCAGCCGACACAGATTAGCCTGTCAAGGAACAGAATGAGGTACATAAAAGTAGAATGTGAATAGGAAAGCATACATGGGGAATATTTAGCACAACTGTCTGCCTTTACATATACAACAGTCTTATTTTTAATATAAAGTTATTTAAATTAAGGCCTATCTGAATGTAAGAAACAAATTATCTGACACTCAGCAACATTGTCTTACTGGTAGGAAAAAAAGTCTTGCTTCTCACCAACTACAAAATCAAGGATTTTGGCAGGTAGAGACATGTATTAACTCCTGTAGTCAGCAAATAAATCTAAATGCAGAGTAAGACCAGTTGTAGGAACTCATCTTCCAGAAATATCAGCTTCTTTACTTGCCATGGCTCTTAGAATTGCTTACTGTCATAATTAATGTATGAATCATAAAGTAAATTACTATATAAACTATAATACACACATATATATATACTGTACATACATATATGAATATTTAATATCTTTCAATATAGCTATCTCTGTTACATATATATATAAATAAATAAACAAAATATATATTTATCACATAAAGTTACTAATAAAGTTCACATACAAGGGATAGTGTGTACCATCCTCAATTAGCATGGAAGAATCCTAATGCTTCAAAAAGGAAAGTGGATAATAAAAACTTATTAAGGAAAAGGTGGAAGTTAGAGCTAAAAGCACAATAATCAAAGCAAAGATGTACTATAAGGGAGCAGAAAATCTGTCACCTGCAAAATAAGTCTTTTTTAGAATAAACAATATTATTTCACAGAAGGGACTCTGAGGACTGAGTGGAGGCTGCCGTTTTGAAAGAAATTTATGTTTGTAAATGAAAAATGTCTTTGTAAGAGTATCTCCATCACCAAAACTAGGAAGAGACTCTCTTATCATTGGGGAATGTAGAATCTTAATCTCTATAAAGTCTCTATTTTGGTTTACTCTGTCCTATCTACCCCAGGTGTTTGGCCTTACGAATCCTGTTTCCCCTTTCATAGAATTCTTTGACTTTCTATGGAGCTAATGACACAGGATCAGTGACTTAGTCTAACTGGGTTTCTCCCATGTATTTAGGAGGTATACATGTCATTAGTAAACTTCTTTCTGATCTTATTTTTCTAGCAATCTGTGTAAAGTATATTTGATTATTTGCTAGTTACAAGAACCCAGAGGGGCATGAGACGTCTTTCCATTGTACCCTGACACACTCTTAATCACAAACTTTTACCGCCTACAATCACTGAATCGCAAAGAGTAATGTACTACTGCACATTTGTTTCTGAAAAACAAACAAAACAAAAATACTGCTTATTCAATGATAACATTAACTTCTTTCTAAAGTTTTTTCAGGCTCAAAGGAGTGAAGCGATTATTTAAGCATTACTTTACATGTATATAATTTTGGCATATGATTCAGAATAGCAAAGAGGGATAAACTAATGTGGAAAACAATGTGAATTTAGACACAAACTCTTGTAAAAATGTAAAGGGACTGGTTTTCTCTAAATAGTGCTTGCCACCTGCTGTGAAATCCTGTATTTCTACCAAGCAAGGGACTCTAATCATCAGCTGGGAGCAGTACAAAAAAAAAAAAAAGTGTGCAGAGAAGAAAACCACAAATTAGAGGATCTATTTTTCTTCTTTCAGTGCCTACCAACAAAGTTTACACTAATAGAATACATGTCAAATATTTTAAGTAATACAAACCTCGTTTTACAAGGTGCCACATTTTATGCACTACTGGAAGAACTCTCATTTATACTCTAATTCCCACTGCCTAGACTCCTGGCACAAATTGTTAGATGTGAATTTGGAGGTTTTCTAAAAATATTTGTCCCTGATGTGTATAGATGCAGCTGATTTTGATTTTTATTCATTTTTGTTTTCATTCATCAAGTTACCAGATGTGATGGATAACAGTTACCAGAGAAAATTTTTGTACAAAATATTTCACTGACGCATGCTCACATTAGAAATAAGAATTAAAGAATACAAAGAACCCTAGTAGTTTTGAAATATAGGTTGTGGATTCTTTTTAGGATATGTTACCCATTCAGACAACTAGGTTTGTGGAGAATATATGTGTTTGAAATGATCTGCATGACCAACAAGGCAATGAGAATTATCAAGGCAACATTAGGTAACTAATATTTAGGATAAACTGAACACTGCTGGTATCACAAAAATCTTAAATGATTTTTTATTTTTCTCTTAAATGCTTACTTGATAAATACCATGTAGGTGATAGTCCATATTTTAAAATTGACGTGTATATTATATGTGTGTGGGGAGATTTATATGTCTAAGAGATACATCGAATATCACCTGGCACAGAGTAGGAGTTAAAAACAATAGGTAGAGAAGGGTAGAAAGATAGGCCCAGTGCAGTAAAAGATGTAGAAAAGACAGATGAGCTCTCACTCCATCCAGCTGATCTTTGCCAGGCAGAAATGACTCTCATTATCAACACAGCTCTTTTTTTTTGAAGAAAAAGGAGACAATGAATACAAATATTGTAAGGCATTCTATTTACTGATGGCAACAGATGGTAAAATGTCTGAGATATTCTACAAGTTGATATAAGCTACTCTAAATCACATACATCTATAGGTGAGCAATAGCCCACAGGCCAGCAATTGTGCCTTAATTATATATAAAAGACATCACTCTTACGTATGCAACTGCTTTCTCTATCATTAGTACTATCTAACATGATTTTGTCTGATTTGTTGATTATTAAGACAACTTTCTGGGTTTCAGATTATCAACTAGCGAAAATACTCCCACTATTTGTTCTTATTTTTTTCAATCTAAATGTTCAAATTATTTAACTGAACCAACTTATTTTTCACATATATTCATAGCCTTGGCAAGGTAAGATTTTGTTGCTATTGCCATTAAATTTGAATACTCATTTTATCATTATTTCTTGCATTATTTATCTAAAGAACTTCCTGAAGCCAACCTGTAGATAAGCAATCATATACCATAGGGGCTTATTGTTTTAAATATGTCTTATCTCCTATTAAAATGAAGGAAAGGAGGAAGGGAGTGAGGCAGGAAGGAGAGAAAAGAAAAGTTGAGAAATGAAAAGAAAAGACAAGGAAAAAAAAAACTTAGGAGTTGGTATCCTTTGGCTAGCAGAGGGCTCAAACGACACTCTAGAGCCTAACATGAAAAAAATATGTGTTTCTGCCTGAGATTTTCAGGGTCGATAATCTTCAGAAGTTTCTCACTTCCCTTATATTAACATAGTATTTTCTATTAAAATCAAATTGAGTTTCTTTTCTTAAAGACACAAAATTAGAATTGTTTACAACCACTTAATTGGTTCCTTTCCCTTTATCTTCTGACCTCTAAGAAATGTTGAAAATATAAGTTATAAATAAAAACTGGATTGTAAAATCTCAAATTTTCATAGTAAAAATGTCAAATGTTGACTGCTATGAATTAATTGCTTCTAGTGAATATGCCATATGTTACGTCAACAATTGTCAGAAATCAAGAATCACATACTCTGTGCAATCTAGTATCATTTCATGATAAAACTGAAGCAAAAAAAACTGATACACAAAGCTACTCTGGATTTCAGACTGAGACTTTAAAATTAGTCTAACATATTAACTAGGAAGTAGAAACAAATCCTCTATTTTTACAAGGAGAGCAACAAAGCGAATGATTTTAATGAACAAATCAAATGTTTCAAGTGTATTCAAAGAAATATTTCTCTATTTAATTTTCTTGAAATAGCTGCTGGGAAACCACTTGGGTTGGAGACATTAAGGCATAACTATTCAAAGGAAGAATAGTGAAATCAATGCATTCACGTGTACTTATATATTTCATAAGCAGCAATTTTAAATAGATTCCTTGTCTCTTGGTTTATGAGGTTTACAGGTTACCTACTAAAATTTTTACTTTATATAATAAGGTATATTATATGTCAATCTGATTTATTTGTATCTATCTAGATATAAAACTGATATAAATTTTGGGAATTATTATCCCTCTATACACTTGTGAAACATTATAATACAGTTAGGGGTATGGGTCTGTGTTTTGAATAAGTGTAATATACAAAGAAATGGAGAAATACTGAAGTACAGAAGCTGCTATAGAACTTTACCACATAGAAAAAATGATACTTTATACATACTAAGCAACAACTTTCGATTTCCCCCTCATTACCATATGATTCAGCAGTCCTACTCTGGATTTATAGCCCAAATAAGCAAAATCAAAAGTTCAAAGAGACATCTGTACTCTAATATTCATTGTAACATTATTCAAATTAGCTAAAATATGAAAATAGCCCATGTATCCAGCAGCAGATGAATGGATAAAGAAAATGTGATATATATTCATAATGGAATATCATTAAGTCTTAAAAAGATAGCCCTGACACACCTGGTAGAGGACAATGGCCTCTGAAAGAGTGAAAGCCTGGGTTTGAGTCCTGGGTTCAGGGGAAAGCAACCAGTGTGAATAACTAAATAAAAATAAAATAAAATGCTTCTTCCTCCTCACTCTTCCTACTTGCCCTGCTTGTTCAGTTACCTTTAGCTCTCTCATATGTTACAAAATGGATAAACCTGGAAGGCATTGTGCTATAAGAAATAAGTCAGTCATAGAACGATTATATTATCCCACTTCTATAAATTATCTAGTCAAATTCACAGAAGCAAAAGCATATAAGAGTGACTGTCACTGACTAAGGGGTGAGGAATGTAGGTCAATTTTATTTTTATCATTCTTTATAAATTCAGTTTTTTGTAATAACAAGTTAGGACAACTAATCAGAAAGATGTTTGATTATAAAAGTCTTATAAATCATAGTATCACTCCACAAAGAATTTCATTGCAAAGTAATAAAGCTATATTAATTTAATATATTATATACCGCTGTATAAACATGTATGATTTTTTTTTAATTTGAAAAACAACACTGCTGTCACCATTAGAAGAAAATAGTTTTATAAAGACATAGTGTCATAAGATTATATAATTATTTAATCAAATACTCAGATTAGACAGAAAAATACAATTTTCTGTATTTAGCCCTGAGTAGATTTGTGTGAAGCAGGAAAGAAATATCAAAAGAAAAATTACTATACACATTATTATACTAAGTAATAAAATGGTGCTAAAATAAAATTTTGTACTGCAGAAACTATTTTTATCTGTCTGTATTCTATTTAGTTTATAAATACAGATAGCTGAAAAGAAGTTCTATTTCACAAAACTGTTCCTCTCGACACAAATGTCTTATAGACTCCTCTACTGTCTCATGCTATACCTCATACAAACATATTTCTTCTATTTTACTCAAATTACTTGGTATTATTCTGGGTAATTTTAATACTTGTCTGGAAAACTACTTAACACTACTTGATTTTTCACAAATTAGCCTATTGAAACTATAGGAGAGAGAGGTTTATTATATTACAGGATAATAGTAAAGACCAGTTGCATTATTTTGCATATGCTTAGTAATTTAACTAGATCATTGACACCTTTGCCATAGGTGATTAAATTGTCTTAGATGGGTGAACTGTTTTTTCTAAATTTCAAACATTTCAAAAGAAGTTATTTATTCACTTCCATAAAAACCACCAGCATTTGTTTTTAAATGAAAATAAAACAAACCAAATCTCATTAGTATACAGATATTTCAGCATAAAGTCAAATAACTAAGAAGACACAAATAATTCAATAAGATCACTTCTCATGTACAGGTATTCTCATGCACAGTCATAATTAAAAAAAAAAAAACACTTCAAAATGATTTGCACCATGTTTACACACATAAAATAGCAATATCAAGTTTGACTACAGCAATATTTTGTTCACATCCCAAATCTTGGAATCAAGTCAAAATTCCTGTATTAACTGTGTATAATTTTATACAAATTGGTCATATTCATCAAGCCACCATTTTTTCATCTGGAAAACTGATGCACAGACAATTCTGAAGTCTCCCTTAAGCTCTCAAATTTAATCATCAATAGGTTTACATTCAGAAACTGGCTAGTGACCACATGGCACAACTCTAACCAAATTGGTAACAACAGGTCAGCACTATATGAGCAAAAGTTAGACATGTTGCTAAATCCTAACAGCATTAAAACAATTATGACAAAAAAGAATTTAAATGACCAATTTGGGTTTATACACAAAATGTTAAGCCTGTAATGAAAAAGAATATCACATGTCTTCCTAAACAGATGAAAATCTGGTCATCAGTGAGTCCTATTCAAAGAAAAAGGTGCCAAGCTCTTTTTAAAAAAGAATTTGTGTCTGAGGTGTGACCTGATGTCTTAGAAGTATCCCAGATGCAGTTCACATAAATCCCAAGGTACTGGGTTCATGGTCCGGGGCTGAAGTGAACAACCAAGATGTTCAACTAAATTTAAAAAATGAAAAAATAATAATATGTCTTCCTTCTCTCTTTACCTGCTTGCCTGCTTACTAACCTTCATTCCTAACTATATCTTAACTTAAAAAAAAGAAGAAATTCAAGACTAAGAATTCAGCCCTGAAGTAACGTAAAATGTTTTTCAAAAAACACTGCTATCTTAAAAAACAAAATTAAATTAATAACTAATTTAATATTTCACAAAATATCACAATAAAGAATGTTTTTTCCAGCTATTTTGACAAGAAATAAGATACTCCAATCCCACATTTAAAAATACTTATTATATTATTAGTTGTAGTAGTTTGCATTTGTAATCACTTATTAGTTCCAGGTGACAAGTAAAATTTGTGGATCTTAACATATTTTAAGTTTATAGCTAAGAAAATACAGCTAGCAAAATATTGGTATTCAAAATTTGGGGAATTACATTTCTCAACTGAAATGATAATGACTAAGAATAAGTCTGCAGTGGAATTATGACTCAGCAGACTTCTAAGTGATATCTAGACCTCTTCAGAATCTTCAATTAACATATAATAGCAAAGCAAAAAGCTTGTTGTTTGAAGTGCAAACTCGTCAGAGAAAAAGTTTAAAAAATTGTATGGATTTTGAGATAAAGTAGACAGGTTTTCAAGTCTTAGGTCACATGAATTTGATTCATCTTTATGATGAAATACAAGCTACTCACACATGCATTTAAAAATCCTTTTAGTAAAAGATTTGCATCTTAAGTAGAATAAATCTATTTTGTATTGTCATTCTTTTTTAAATGTGAGGTTCTTGAATAAGTTAACATGGTTTTAAGTTCAGACTATCTTTACAACTTCTATAATCAAGAAAGTCACTGAACTTCCCTCAGTATATTTTTCACCTATAATGAGATAATAATGTCTCATAGGATCACTAAAAAAATTAATGAGATAAACCCTTTAAATTACAGAAAACAAAATAGTGGTTGTATTTAAATGTTTATTTAAATACAGCACTCTTACTATTTCATTTTTCAAGGTAAAGGACAAATGAAAATTAGGCTATTTGAATTATTTATATTTTGATGACAATTGTGTACACAAAGCAAACATCTTATTGGTAGTTTCCCTGGCCACATTTTGAGTGTCAATAGGACTTAAACGATGGCATGACTGATAATTCAAATAGAATCAAATGCATGGGACTGTTCCCTGAAAGCTAGTTTTGATGTGGTGAAAGGATCCCGGGGGTGGAGGTCAAGAACAGATCCATATTTACATTAAATGAGCAACAGCCATTGAATAAGCACTTAAAATCCTTGAAAACTCATTTTCTGACCTGAAACAATAAGGAACTGAATTTAATGGCCAAGAGAGAACACATCTAGTTTTAAAATCAAATGTTTTATTTAGAAAGAGGTAACATTATTATTATTCATTGGAACTATTATAAACCAAACAGCATGCCTTTTATGTACACTGTCTTATTTCATTTATTCGAAGCTATTATTGGACTTCTATTATGTGCTAGTCCCTTACTCATTACGATGCTGTGCTTTTAAGGCGAAAAAATAGACACCATTCCCATTCACAAAACTTTCATAATATAGTATTAAAGACAGAATAAATAAATAAAATGCACAATGTGTTTTAAATGATAATTAAGACAATAGAGGCAAAAAAAAAAAAAAGAGTATAAATTAAAATAAGGGCTCAGGGAATTAAGATTGCAATTTTCAGTGAGGGTGATCATGGAAAAATCTCCTGAAAAGAAGATTTTTGAGCAAAGACTTGATGTAGGTGAGAGAGTGATACATATGTATATAGAGGAAGCATATTCATTACAGAAACAGCAGTTTGCAGAAACAGCATTACAAAGATACAGAGGTGGAGTGTTCAGAGACTAGGGCTGACTGAGGAAGAGTAATGGTAAAAGAGACAAACAGTTACAGGGCAATGCAGAATTTTTTTTTTTTATAATTGTTATTTACTCCAAAGTAGGAACCACCAGTCATGGGATGATTTTTTACAATGGAGCCATATAATTTGACATAAAATACATATATAGACACATATGCATACACCATCACTCTGGCTGCTGTGCTAAAAATAGACTAAAGGCAGGCAAAATTTGAGGCAGGAAGACCAGTTAAGAGGCTATCAGTTGAACCCAGCTAAAGATAGCGAATTATGGATTGAAGTTGAAGTGTAAGGGAAGAGCAGTACAGCTACATCACGGTAAGTGAAGCTCAGTGCAAAATGTAAATGTGGGGGTATTTAATTTCTTTTAAATAATTTGAACACAGTGATAGCAAAAAAAACAAACAAACAAGCACACAACCTTTCTGTGAGTGGAGTCCTCTGGATTGCAAAGGTCACATGTTCATGTAGCTGACAAAGGAGATAACTGAAGGATGACTCCAAGCTTTTCACCTAAGCAACAAAGGGATAGAATTCCCATTGATACCAATTTTAACTAACTGACTAAATTAATTAACTAATTAATGTAGGAAAAGGAAGGTATGGGACTAGGGAAAAGGTCAGAAATGTACATGTCAACATTACGGAATGAGAAGTCTTCTCAACTTCACATAGAGATGCCAAGTAAGTAACTAAATCAATGGTTTGGAGATTCAGGTAGAAGTCTATGCTGAAATTATACATTTAGGAATTATTTATCTATCAACTTTCATTAAGTCTAGAGTGAATGGTGACAGAAGAAGGAAGAGGTCAAAGGACCTAGTCTGGGAGAATGAGAAGGAAGTACTCAAAGGATTATGACAGGAACTCAAGTGAAGAACTTACATTTATAGCTATGAGGTCCATTTGGTGACCACCAGTACCTGTGGCAACTAAGCACCTGAAATCAGTTAGTCTAATTCAAGATGTACAGTGCATGCATATATAAGATTTGAAAAACTTAGTAAGAAATAGGCATAAAAATGTATCTCCTTCCCCACTTGTCTATGGCCCAGGTATCTAAGGAGTGGGATACAAGTGCCACAGACCTGGGTTCTCAACTTGGGGGTGGGGAGGAAATAAAAAGTATAATCCATAAAAATGTCTCATTGAATTTTTTAGGTTGATAATATTTTGGAAATGTCAGATTAGATAAAAGATATTCTTAATTTAAATAAAAAAGAAAGAACTACTAAAGGCTAAGAAAAAGCAGTAAGTCAGAAATACAAATTCTTGGGATCTGGAGTTCAGGTCGACCAGCGCCACAGATAGAAGAGAATGATTGACTTGACAATGGTAAGTGATTCCCAGAGATAATAAAATCATGAGTAAGAATTTATCTCTATATTCAACAACAAAAAGTCACCATCAACTTTAACAGGATCATTTTGATGAAGACAATGCTGGAGGGTAGTGATCAGATAGAGTGATGGAGTCTGACTAGTGGTTTTGAGAAAATAAAACAGAAATTAGTAACCACAAATATACAGCCACCTTAAGAATTTAGTTGAGAAGGCAATAGAAAATGGAGAATGACAGTAAGGAGAATATGACAAAACTGAAGAAATGATTGCAAAATCATAATAATCCTTTGAAGTTGGCATTATTTTTCATGTTTTACAAAGCTTAAATAACTTATCCTAGATCACAAAACTAGCAAGTTATAATCACATGTAATCACAATTTATCGTATGTGAATTAAAGAGCCATTTTGAAACACTGCCTTAGATCAATTATTTAGGATATTAATATCTTAGAATTTGAGGAGAGAGATTTTATATTAATGTAGTAACTTGCAAATGAAAGATGCTTAACTTCAATCATTCATTTGCAAGCATAAATCAGTTCAGGATTCTTTACAGACTAGTCCAGTCCATTACCCAGTGCCCAGCACACTTCTCACACAAATATATGTTCATGAAACATCTGTCGAATAGATGACTATCCTTCATTAAGGCTGTTCAGTTATAACATACATAAAATAAATATGTATCTTCTTGTATTTGCTTTCCTTTTAACAAAAGCAAAACTATACTTACTCATTAGTTCCCTTCTAAAGTCACATCGATTTACATTTCAAACCTAATACTAGACATGAATGTGGTTTATATTCAATAGGTGATCATGTTTTTGTATAACTCATATCATTCACTCAGCTCTTCATAAAAATAGCCAGTTTATTAATGGTAAAATGTATGAAATGTCAGTAACAGTATGTTAAATTAGGAAATCTAGACATTCAAGGTGTCAATTTTTCAGTAATAATAGTACTCTCAAGTGTATTACAAAGTCACAGAAAATATTCACAGATACAACTCTTCAGATACCTTCCTCAGATCATATTAGTTCCAAACAGTTAGTCATTCAGTATTTTCTTGTCCACACAATGTACTCACAGTATTTGCTACCTAGAGCACCTTCAGTTACAACATAGCAGCTAAGAAGTTACACTTTAGGTGCCACTGACAGATCAAATACCTTACCCTCATTTCTGGAGCAAAAGGAGAAAAACAGACCCCAGCTTGTCTATTGATTATTTTTCTTCATGATCAATGTTGTTTATATATTAGAACTCTTATGTGTCTGACTGATTTGGTAAGAGTAACATGTTCTCATGTCAAATAAATTAAGAGAGAAAAGAGATGATAAAAACATACATACATAAAAACATATTTCCACAATAAAGAACAGAAATGAGATAAGGCACTTTAATTTCTCAAAATAAAAATATTAGCAATTGATAATACACTACGGAGAAAGAATTTTCAAAAATAACAGAAAAATCAGAAAGATTTTATGAAGCAGAAGAGATTACAACAAGAGAAGAGGAGAAAACAAGTTGTTCAGATGGTGGTCACTGTCTAGATGCCACCAAATAATTCTACCTTTGTTTTATAATCTGATATTAAATACTATAGATTTAAGATTAACAGTATTTAATATAACATGATCATGCTGTTGTGTAATAAATATAGTAAATATAAAGAAAAAACTTCATGCCACTACATTCTCTACCTTGTGTGAAATAAGCTAGTCTATATTCACTATTTTTACGAAGTCTCATGCCCCATGACATGGCTTTTTAAAATAACACACAAACCAGAACACTGCACTGTAGTTTCTATTACACAGTCTGCATTTTCCTTTGAGAGTTGGTTAAATAATTGTATGGTGCAACAGAACAATTCTGTTCTGAAAGTATCTTAAAATAATCTGCATTTTTACTTTACTCCTTCAACTAATCTTGGAGAGACAAGCCTGGTTTTCAATAACTGTTATACCCTAATTATGCATTTGTTCTTTTTAAGTAGCATGCCATCAAACTAGATCATGAGGATTAGAGTAAATGAGATTTCAATGTATTTGATATGGTCTGCTTTAGTTTGTGTGAGTTTATGGAAATCATTTTCCTATCTAAATAGGACATACTAAACATGTAACTTCTGAAGAAATCTATTAAGTACAAGATGCCATCAGAGGAAAGAACACAGCACTCAGAAGACAAAGTATATCTGAAGACACTACATATCTTACAAGTAACATATACATCTATTGGCTATAATTCTTTGTGTGCCTGTGTGTGTGTGTGTTCCTGATATTCATTCCAATACAAAAAAAAAAATCACATCCTCACTGATTTATGCAAATGTACAATGCAATTAAATAAAAATAAAATGTGTTAAGTGTTTCATGGTTTATAAAGCTTTCAAGCACTGAAGAGAGATGGGTTTGACATAGTTATTAGATTTTGGTTTTAAAAGACAATAATAAAATTCTTGATTGCATCCTAAATGGCTTATGCAAATCTACAGACTCTAACATTAGTATTAGTCATTCAGAAGTCCACTGATTCATTGCTCAAAGCAGAAAATCGAACTGTTTGCTCTTAGCATACTGGATTGGGTTTGCTCCAGAGTAAATATGGTATACTAAATTCCCATTTCTTGTTTTCTGAGAGCCATAAATATTAGTCTCCATCTTTTAAAAGGCACATCATTAGCCCAGTTGTGTGTTTGGAATTATAACCTTAGGCAGTATCCACATAATATTTAAACAAATAATCACTTCTAGGAAAATAAGTTGTTCAAACCAGTTGGTGAACAGAGATGGCCATTTTAGTCGAGCTATCAGCCCAAGAGTCCTGTGGAGGGGTAGTTGTAGGTTCCCCCATACCTCAACATTCTACTCATAATATGACTGTTTCTTTTGTTTAGATATACTTTACTCAGATAAGGATATTTCACTGAAGTATTATAATTCAAAAGATACATTTTTAAAACATCTAGCAAAATTACGATTTATTTCCTCCACTGTGAAATAAAACTATGATATACATAAACATGCAAATGTATGAAGTTCAACGCTGAGTATTTTCATTCTTGAAACTGGTGTTCAGCAACATTAAGGGCATATATTGTTGTTCATATGATTATACAGTCCTTTCTAAATGGCTCACAAAATTCTGATTAATAGTGTAACCATTATCATCACTAGAAGTTGAACATTTTGAGAATTTCCATAAAAAAAGAATGTATCTATTTTAATCTGGTTGAAAAGAATCACTGATAATAAAGTTGTATAATTTACAAGAACAGTCCATTTAAATTGGGCTATAAAGTTTTCATCTGTCATCAACGAGTCTTCAAAGTCCATGGGTATGCATATCATCTCTAGGGAGTGCAACAGAATTAAGAAAGTGGCATGAATAATTAGAAATTGAAACACTATTTTGGGGTAGTTGTATT
This sequence comes from Solenodon paradoxus, assembly GCA_004363575.1. Lineage (NCBI taxonomy): Eukaryota > Metazoa > Chordata > Mammalia > Eulipotyphla > Solenodontidae > Solenodon > Solenodon paradoxus. The sequence continues at coordinate 594,505 of RJWH01000027.1, forward strand.
TAATTTTGGCATTTAAGAATAGATACTAAATAATTATATATTATTAAAGATTTCATGTTTCTCATCAATAAAGTATTAAGCAATGAAAGCCTGAAAATAATTTATAGTTATGTTAAAAATTTTATAACCGATAAAGTATTATTTCTGAGGCAAAATTTATATAAACATATGTACCTATACATACATAATAAGTGTACATACACGTGTTTCCCTTATTAATGCCAGCATTCTGAATTTTCAGCAAATAATATGGTTTATGTAGTCTCAAAAATAATAATAAAATTTATCAAATATGTGCCCTCTAAAATTGCAATATACAGGTGATGAATTACTTTCATTCTAGAATTTTATTAGTAGAAAAGTAAGATATAACTGCCGCGATATTAGCTGGCCACATGGGGAAAGCTTCCAGATTATTTTGACGACATATTCTTAGTTAGTAGTCTTTAGTTTCTAAGCAATTATTTAAATTTTATCAGCACGGCCAGAAATCACAAAAGAATATGCTCAATTAGAAGGACTCTGGCTAACCAAACTCTCAATACACCAGTGTATAAACCAATTTATGAATGGATTTCCTATTTGTTAATTTATAATGAAAATTATGCTTGCCAAACAAACTAAATACATTGATATCCTTGATTAGGGTGGTCTTTCCCACTGAATAAACAAATTTTGGAAATAAGATATCTACAATACTGATTTTATCCATGGATTTTATCCATGATGTCAGGATTCAAGGTAGACAGATGACATCAATAGCTCGTACCATCTCAATACAGCGATAAAATTTCCATAAGAGTTTCTGAGAGTGATAGAAGCCTTACTTTTACCTCCAGAACCAAACCAAGAATTAATTTCAAAATGCCTCAGACAATTCTCACCGACCTCCTTTGTTTTGTGAACATAGGCTTTTACAAGACAGAGCACCAACAGGACCTGCAAGTGGTCTGCTGCCATTCCTAGTAGTGCTGCACGGCAGATTCAATTACAGACCTCTCCTCTGATAAATGTGGACTGAGTGTCAGATTATTTCTCAGAGTATCAGGCAGCCCAGGAAGCCACCATCATATCATCATCAGTTGATAATAACTGTCATTTAAAATAAAATTTATTTGCCATCTTAGAGTTGGAATTAAGTTTCAGACATATTATGAACTTAAACATTAAAAATTAAGTCATGGACTTCTACCTGCTTGTGATAATATTGTTTCTATGACTTCAGACCCATCATTTAGAGAATACCAATTTATGTAGGTTGCTTATATAGAAAGTTGAAGTCACCAACTATGTTTAACACTCTATAACTTCATTTTCAATGAATATCTTAAAATCTGGGAGGCAGCCTACTCTTGCTTTCTGTGTACCAAATGCACTTAGTTCCACTTGTTATTGCATCAGGCTTCACTTCCCCCACATGGATTTTACTTAAAATTCTAATGATGTGTAAAAGGACAGCTAAACTCCCACAATAGGCTGAACTGATTAACTAGTTTTTAGGAAGCATAAGTGATGTTATTGGTATGTACCATTAAAAAAAAAAAAAGATTCTGAACTTTTTGATACAATGGTTTATGGTCAAATAAATCTCTTTGATAGATGTCAGAGTTAAATGATATAGCCAGATTATTTTTGTCAAAGCTGATGAACATAAAATTGAAAGTGAGTCATATGAACATATAAGAAATGGCTGCTCCTAGAATATGATTACCTACCTTGGAAAAAATTGTAAGTCAGCTTTTGTTGTTTTGAATTGCAAAGATAAAATTCAAGAAAGTCTGAAAGTGGAAATGCTACCTCAATTCAAATAAGGTTAGCTTTGATAATGCACATTTCATTATATAAGAATATACCTGATAAGAGTTTAAATTTTCATCTCAGGAAGTTTGGTGTTTCTTGTGTTCCCTTTTCCAGAGTAAATGAATTTGTTTTGTTTTGTTTGTTTGTTTTTTAAAGGAAAAGTGAGGCAAGAATGCAAATAGAGACAGACAGGCAGAGAGGAGGAAGTGCTTTTGTTTCAATTAATTTTACTTAGTTTTTCATCCCCATTGCCCCACCCCGCCCACACACACACACACACTGCCCCAGCATCCGATCTTGAAGCTGGGTCCCTGGGATGCATGTAGACTGTGCATTAAGACTGTAAGACTTAACTGTTAAGCCACCAGGATGCACCAAGTAATTAGCCATTCTTGTGTTATTCTTTGGGCAATTATTTGTAACAGGAAGAAGGCTGAAATGCAGAGAGAAGCAGTGAGACCAGCTAGAGAGCCTACAATTAGGACCTGGACCTGATTTACAGATTAATAATTCCCACACAGAGACTGATTATAAGTTTCTAAACAGAGATTTTATTTATTTAAAAGTGCTAAAAGTTAATGAAAATGTATACAATTCAGATTAAATATATTATATCTGTTATCTCATTCAATTTCTGGATGGACTTTATAATTAGTCCTGTTCTAAGATGAAGAAACAGGCTCATAGCTAGAGAATAGCGATTATGATTATGCCACAGTCCAAGTCCTTATAGTATCTACTTCCTTCCATTGGATAATCCAGATTTAGAGAAACATATTTCTTTCAGATGAATTACTTTTATATCTGTAGAGGAAGTTAGTGATGGCTTTCCTCTGAAGGGAGCACAAAATGCAGTTATATATTTTACTAGAAAGAACTCAAAAAAGGGATACAAAATATGGGATCTAATGAAAGTATTAATGTGGAAAAAGGGAGAAATGTTTTTCAGGTGGAACTGCCACAATTTGGAGAATGGACACTTAATTGGGTATTCTTAGAAGAGGTCAGGTGTCTTAGATCAAGACATGAAGTGACTTAAGAAAAGAGTAAAACTTATAACTTATAAAAGACTTTTTGTAAAAAACAGTCTGGATTTGATTGTTTCTGAGGACAGCAATGCACAATAATAAATTCTTCTCTATATTGTACTTCTTTTCTATTATCCATAAAAAGATTTCTTAAAGACTTAAAACCTAGGTTCTGCTGTTAAGAAAAAAAGGAGAGGTACTTATTTTATATCTGGAATAGATTAGTGAAAACCATACCTTTCCTCTGAAGTCAGAGTAGTGGGAGCAAGGAAAGGCAGCTTTGTAGAACACTAGTTCAATGGAGCAGCCATAGGGAATGAAAAGCAGGCAGCATAACCATGAGGTCAGAGACAGATCCTGAATAGTTTCATACCTGAACATGGAGGTCACACACCTTGGGGAAGAGAAGACATTGTTGATGAACTGATGAAATAGTTGAGGTTTCATAAGAAAGACTAAACCCTGATAATCCTAGTGGTAAAATTTCAAGCCATTAAAAGGAAGTACAGTCTAATTTTAAGGAAAATATTGACTACTGAGCACTGTACTACATCAAGAAGACAATATCATCTTAAGTTATAAGTAGTAATAAGATGTGTTCAGTTTGTGATGAACTGAATGCTCCCACAGCACACATGAGAAGGTAACTTAGCATGAAAATAAAACTAAATTTCAATCCAAATAAATACCTCCATTTTTTCTATCAACATCACTAAATTTTACTTCTTAGATTCATCTAAATATTGTCATTTCTTTTTTTTTTCTTTGTGCATTGTGTCTTTGCTTCCCCCACCCCCATATTCAAGATTTGCGCAATTATATAGTCTCTAGGCATTTTTAAATGAATTACAAAAGAAAGCAATTAAGGTAATATGTGATAATTCAAATAAAATAGACACATATTAAAAATCTCAAATCATTCAATATTTAATGCAACAATGAAATTCGCCACTTTAAAGCTTGTTCATTTACCTTGACTCTTGGAGAAATCAGAAATGTGTACCTCAGCACATCTAAAATTAACTGAACTGCCACACTGCCCTCCTGAGTGCAAACAACTGATCATTGTTTATCACACAATTATGTTCAACTACAATTGTTTCCCTCATTTTCTTCCCAATTTCTTTCTGCCTTCTTTATCCTTGGCATTTATCAAAAACATTTCTTCTGAGGGATAAAAGATTTCTTTATTTCATGAAGAGAAAGCATTTTTAGCTTTGGCATATGCACAAGCCAAGTCTTTTACACAAAGCCATATTGTCATGACAAATGTTTTGCTTCTCATCCTATTGTTAAAGATTGGCCAGGGTGGGGCCTACTGACATTCTTTTGTGTGAAGAACCTCCCCTCAGTAACACATGAACAAATGGTTTTGATGCAATATTTTGCCAGCAAAACCAGAGCCAATTATAAAACTAGTTTATTCTTCTATTACACACGTTTGCTGTCCCAGAGAGATGACTGAAGACAGCGAGCAACTCTTTCAGTTTTGTCTCTTCAAAACCTTATTCACTATCAGGGAATTTTTACAAATTGTGTGATGGTAAATACCATGCACTATGTATGGAGTCTGATATTTGGGAAGATTAGAAAATAAAGGAAAATACATATCTTTCATGGCTCTTTTTTTTTTTTTAACAAACTGACTTCTTATAGCGAACATATTCACATTTTCTCTTTCAGAAGAAATTAATTATTTTAACCTATATAAAAATGTCAACTCAGTTTCTCTCTCTCTTTTTATGTAACTTGGAATCTGATATGATATTCTTGTTTGACAACACTATTTAATGTCTTGGGGGCATCTAAGTTAGGGTTTTCACTAGCAATGACATGACTTAAATATAAAAACTAGTTTCCCAAGAATCAGTGAAATTTATAATTTGTTATATTACATATAAAACCACGTAAAATAAAAGATGTATATGTGGGTAGGTGGTGGTGTTGATATACATAATATCAATGAATTGGTAATCATTAATTTATAATGATATTAAAAACTCACAGGAGAGACTGAAAAATAAAAGTACAAAGGTATTGACACATTAGATCTCAAAATTCAACTTAATATTTACAAAAGGAAATGAAAATTAAATGGCTGTATTTCTTTATTCCTTCTTTCTTTGCCTTAGGAATTTACAGCCTCTTCCAGAAGAGTTCAAAACCAATGAAAAAAGGAGGCAAGTTCCACTTAACACTTATTTTTAGCTTGGACTTGGCAAAACTAGATGCCAGGAGTAGTTCTACTGATCTGAATACTAAATATTCAACAGATGTCTTTCCTTAGATTTTATCCAGTCTGGAGATGCCCCAGTAGGAAACAAAGATGGTCTTCAGACTGTCCCATTTCTATTAAAATATATTTCCCACTCATGTTATGAATAGGAAGGTAAGAATTACAACCTCAGTTCTATAAAACAATGAGTTTAATGGCTGTACCAATATTCATTATGCAAACAAATATCTCCCTAAACAACAGCTTACTTATCTATTAGCATATGAAGTATCAAGAAAATAAAAGATGAAAAAAATCCCGAGATATATCTGAATTCCTATTTCAATTTCTGGATGACAACTCTAAATAATATAGTGCTTTTACAATTTGAAAATTTAAATTCATCCTTGCCCCAACTCTCAGATGGAAGCTAGTTGGTTAAAAAAATGAAACCTAAAAATCTGACAATTTCCACAGCATGAGGATTCTTCTACTGTAAGACTACAGATGAATTACAATGAAATCCAAAGGATAGTATAAATTAGTTAACCCAAATACTCAATATTTTATATTCTGAATAAGTGAAACATATGTTGTCTGTTTTCTTCTCATTATAAATATGAATATATTTGTATATGGTATCAGAGTCAGTTGAATCAAAAGTAATTCAGTTCAATATCTAAGGTAACATCAAAGAACAACTTGTAAGTAACATAGCGAACATTCAATAAATAGTAAATATTGGTTGTGCTTCATTGTTAGTTGGAATCGGTTGTACTAGTTTTGTGTAGCATATAAATTTGTCTAATGGGACAGTATATGCAAATTTTGGACTTGTAGCACTTTGGGATTCAGCCAATGTGGTATATCAAGAGCAATGCTCAACCAAGAGCCAGAGGTTCTGATTCTATTTTTAAAAATCTTTTTTTGCCTTAGGCAAATAACTGAAATTGTTTTAAGTTTCAATCCTCTCATGGAAAACAATAGTCCCTCCTATTCAGTGAATTGTGCTATGGTTACATGTTATTATAGATAGATAGGTGGACTGATAGATAGATATATCACTGCATATTAAATATAAATATCCTTCCAACTAGATTGCTACTTTTAATTATAATTTTCTTATAGTACAGAATATATATTTATTAACTCATTCAAGTGATATTTATTAATTATTTGTTATGTCTGGCACTATTCTAAGTGCTGAGGATTTGATGAACAAAACTGATAAATTTTCTATCCTCAAAGTTTATAATATATAAATAATGTAATTTTTAGGAGATAAAGACAGAAAATCAGGTAATTACAAAATAGTAAGGTCAGATGGCATAGTATAGATAGCAGGAGCAGTTCATTGTATCCTGGAATCAAGGAAGAGTGAGAAAAATTGGTGACTAATGTATAAATAGAAAGATGAGCCTAGTGAAGGGAAACTGGCTTGGGGGAGCACATAGGATGCGGAGAAAGCAGTCCATGTAAAGGCACAAAGTCAGAACAAGAAAGTCTATTTGAAGAACTCCAACTTCTGTATGGTTGTTCTCAAGTAAGCAGAGAACTCAATGGTGAATGGTCAGATTAAGTAGAAAACCATTTAAATGGAGCTCTCTAGCCACATTAAGGAAGTTTGACTTTGAAGAGCAATTGATTTTAAACCTCTAAGTGATAGGGCCATATTTTTTTATTTTTCAAAAGTCTTTCTGAGATTAATGGTAGGAACAGTTTAAGCAGGTAGGAGTGGAAATATGAGAACACTGTTTAGGAGACTTTGCATTCCAGTAGGAATTGAGGATGGTGTGTGCCAGAGAATAAAGTAGAAAAAGAGGCAATGAGAATGGATAAACCTGATAAAAACAAATGTTTAGATGGTGAAATTAAAGAACTTAGAAATGTATCGGTTTATGAATAGGAACAGGCAAGAAAGAATGGAAAGAAGGTGTACTCTGGTCTCTGCGTAGGTAAGACCTCTGGGTACAGTACACGTATCTCCTAATGAATCAGGTTCAAGACCTGGGGTCAGGAAAGACAACCAAAGATGAACAAATAAGTAAAATAAACGTTTCTTCCTCCTCTTTTCCTGCCTGCCTGCCTGTTTGCCACCATTCCTGTCTATACCTTTCCTTAAAAAAAAAAAAATGGGGAGAAATAGTTAAGTCAAATGGGAAAGATGACTCCAAGGTAGGTGGCTTAGACTTTCAAGTGATTAATGCTGTCTCTCATTGAATTAGTGAGTTTTTGGAGGATTGTATGTTCAGATTTCAACATCTTGAGATTAAGAAGCGTGTAACACTTAACATGAAGCATAAGTTAGAGATCTTGAGTAGAGAAAAAGATTTGGGAATCATCAGCATACAGAAGATTTGTCCGGGAGTCTGATAGTTCAAAGACCATATATAAAGTAAAGAAGAAATGAAGGATATCATTTTGAGTATCATCGTGTAAAAAATGGATTGAATAGAATCCAAAAAATAACTGAGAAGTAATGATCTGACACATGCATATATAATGGATAAATTGTAAAACATTTGAATACAAGATATAAGTAAATGCTAGAAAGAGTTCAAGTAAAATCAAAAGTAAGAAAGACCACTAGGAATAAGGCAACAATGGAGATTTAGATGAAAAAGGCAGACTAATGAAGGTTGAGTACTGACCCAGAGGTGAGGAAATAAAATTCATCTCAAGAAGTCTGACTATGAAGGGAGAGAAAGTAATACTTGCAGTAGTTGCTAGGAATACCTGGGATGGAAGAAAGTAATATTTATTGCTCTCTCTGTGTGTGTTTAAGATGGAAATAACCTCTAAAGATTTAAAGGATGATTTGGGAAGTCGAGAAAATGAGAAGTCAAAGATAATTACTTGAGAGAGTTCCCTGGAGAAGGCAAGAAAGGATGAAATGCCACAGTAGACAGAAGATTTAGAAAATACTGTAAGGGAGAGAGACACAGAGAGAGACAGAGAGCACAAGAAAGCAAAAATTACTGCAGCAGCAAAAATCCTTGATATTCCTGATATGTTATCAAGAAATTAAGGAAATTCTAATTTGAAGGCTTCTAGTTACCGCAAAGCAGAAACTGAAGTTATCTGATGAATTTACCGGTAGAAGAGGGAACAATTTGTTAGTAGAACATGTGGAGGAAGTTTAAAACAGTTCCAAAAAGAATGAATTACTGAGAAATATGAAATGGTTCCTGTGTATTGAGAATCTAGTTGAGATTCAAAGGATGAAAGACATAAACTCATAATGAAGTCTTTTTTTTTTTTTTTCTTTTATTCTTTGGTCTTCCTTGGTAGTATGCGGAATGTATGGTGTAGGAATAAAGAAGAAAGCATTTGAATCGATACAGGGCTCTGGTACTAACATACAGATAATGACAGACGAATCCTTAGCATGTTCCAAAAGAAATGTTTCTAAAGGAAAATGCAATTGAAGGTATTCCCAACGTATTTGCAGTGAAGGATCAACACATGTAAACATAAGAGGGAGAGAAGTGGTAACAGGAGGGAACTGGAAGAGCTCAGCAGAATAAGCTGGCACTGAATTGAACTAGACATGAAATTAAATACCTCATTTTCACTTACTAATTATTTGACCTGGTGTGAGTGCCTTAACTTCTTTACATTTTCTAATTTGAAAACTGGGTCTAATCATTCCTATCAAATTTGAGATACCATGAACAACTGATGGAAACAGTGCAGGGAGAGATGTGTAACAAAGGACCAGGTTTAAGAGTTATGTGCTTGTCATACAATAAACACAATAAATGACAATCTTCATTATTGCTATTGAAAAATCAATACTATCATAAATTTTGTAATTAGGCAAGCTCAAGTGCTTAATAGAAACTACAAAACGAACATCTGCACGTGCTAACTAGGTAGAGGGAAACAAGCTTCCCTCCTTACAAAAATAGATGTAAATATTCAAAGTAACTCTGCTATCTCCTCGAAATTAATACACTTATTTTTTGCTTTGGCAGAAATGTTATTTTAGAAGAAAGACTATTATTAAGTGGAAGTAGCCAAACCTGGTCAACACTGACCATGTCAACAATAGCTAGTACAGGTTTTGTGGTGCATAAGATTTATAAAATGTAAGTGTCCTCTTAAAGAAAAAATATAAAAACTAAATGTCATATCTGGTAATTAAAGAGATTCAAGGGAGAAAATCTGTAGCTTAAATCTCATTAACATCAAAGTAATACCACCCTATATGTTAATTGTAAAGAATAGATGATCAACATAAAATCATTTTGCAAGAAAAATTGTTTATACAAATACATGAGCTAAAAGTCAGGAGAAAGCATAATTTTGACCTCTGACATGTTATCAACTTGGAAAGAAGAAAATATTTTTTTAAAGGAAAAATGCAAGCACGAATGAAGTCCAGTAGGCAAGCTCGCAGGGAGAGAGGAGGAATAAGCATTTTCTTTTATTTTTATTTACTTGTTCATCTTGGTTGCTCCCCCAGCCCCAGGACATGAACCCAGGTCCTTGGGATGTGTGTGGACTGTGCTCAGTCAGAGGCAGCAGACCTAACCACTATACCACCAAGGTACACTAAAGAAGAAATTTTTGACAAACATTATTTTCATAGTTTAGCTCTCAGGCAGGACCCTCAAAACTGCAAGTAATTCATGTAGCACAATTTGAGTAAACTTAAGAACGTCACCATCTGTAGATATTTCCCAATTCCAGGAGTAACAATGTATGAAATCTAATTATAAAGACTCAGTCCTAATCTGATATCATTTTTCAGCTGGTGTTATGGAATCACTAGCTCACAATACTTCTTGTGAAGTATTCTCAGCACATCATGAACCCAAATCTCTTTGTGGCTATATATTTACAGAAAATACAAGAGATAGAGTAACATGCCAAATTTCACATAAATGCAATCAATAAAATCTAGAATGGGGAAAATCTGAAGAATAAATTATCCAAGTTCTCCAACAAATGAGAGAGGGGCAAAGGGGAGGGTAGAGCAGGAAAGATCAGTGAAAGGGGAAACAGAGGTAGAAGGAATTGTTTCAGATCATTAAGTTATGAGTGATATATTAACTGCATACAACATGTGGGCTTTGTGTGCATAATGATTCTAACAGATCAAGTGCAAAAAAAAAATCAAGGACATTTGGTCACTAATTATGATGATATGAAGGACTTATTCAATTTTAAGAAAAATTAATTTTACATGACTAATTGCTTTGTTGGAAAAAAATTTTATATACTAAAGGGTTTAGAGATGATAGAACAGCCAATAATAGAGTCAACTCTTTGTGGTTTTCCCTGAGCAACTATTCTTTCTCCTTATGTTGTTGTATCCCCAGAAAACTGACCTTCAGGGTCATACAGACATCAACCTGGTTCTCCCTTGTCTTCTACTCTCCATTTGGGCTCAGCCACCGACAAGTGGCAGAAAATGACGAGAAGACACACACTCAGGTATTCTCTTTATTAACAGTTTTCTAATTACCTCATTTGAAAGCTCCATCTGTTTCTTCCTGAGGTTTTTGTCAATAAAGACTCCTTCTATTCTTTAGAGATACCAAATAATCAATAGAACAGGTAATCCAGTTAATTTACTGTAGGATAACTGAGCTATTAGCTATGATCTGAGACATCTATAATGTTAGAATAGTTCAGAGCATTAAAAGATGAGAGGGACACTAGAGGATAACTTTGCCATGATGCTATATTACATAAGGGTGGATTTATCCATTTAGATTTAGGGAATTCATTAGGTCACATCTGAAAGTATGTAAAATATGTTGACCTTTTAACTTAATCTTATTAAAGGTTAATCATTTTCTGGCAGAGAGCCTAGCCTTAGAATTTCAGTGAACAAAAAATAGAATTTAAAAAGAAATTCTATTCAATTATGTGGCTAGAGTATAAAATTCATTAATACTCATCAAAGATGACATTTCTTAGGTTTCTTATGGGTCACTTTTCTAAGAGCTTTTCTTATTTCTGGTCATCTCACACTCAGAGAAAGATATTGGAAGTATAATTTTTGCCTCCATAAAACTCTACTCTCAAATTATAGAGATTTTACTTTTGATTAGATGCAGCATATTTCAAGATTTGAGACTAGTTTACCTACTTGGGAAGGTTTTAGGAACCTAGATCAGTTAGCCAAGTGACAGTCTTAGGCTTGCCTTGTCTCAGGTCTAGAAGGGTGATTTCAATTCCATTCATGTAACCAACTGTCAATTAATCTCAATATTTGCTATGCCTTATTTCTTTTTTCTTTTTTTAACTTGCCACAGAGATGTTAGAATAAAGACTATGAAAGACTGCACATACCTATCTCCCTTGCTGTTAATCACAGTCATATAACTAAGTTTTGTCCAATGGTATCTAGGTAATAAATATATACATACATGTATATGCATACATATATATGCACACGTATATATGTGTGTATATATATATATATATATATATATAATATCCAAGAGAATCTTGTGAAGGAGGTAGCAGGCCCTTCTTTATGATTTCCTTCTACATGCTGAAAAAAGTAGGCAATTATGATTTAAAGTTAAGATCTCCCACAGCCACCTTAGACCATAAGAGATTTTGAGAATAAGGTTTTGTCTCTAATATGGGGACAACTGTGAATACTCAGTGGACTTCTAGCTTCTTCAATAGAAGAGAAACTTCTACCTTGTTGAGTGCACCATTTTTTTGTTTTGCCATTATTGTTAAAATGCAACTTAAACTATTAAAAATACCACCTTGGCCTCCTCTTAAAATAACTGGAACACTGTTGAAATATCCTATGGTTGGTTTGTTGCTTTAATATTGTCCTAGATATATCTGGTTCTAAAAGACAGAACCTACACCGGTTTAAGTTTTCTTTTAAGAAATGGTACTTAGACCTTAAATCCTAACATCAGCTTAGAGCTAAGTGTCCAATTTGTATCTCTTTATATTGACTTGAATTCAGATTATTTTTGCTCTGATAACATTCAGTAAATATATTTTATAATTTATTTCTTGGAATAATTTTAAAGCTTATGAGTTCTCTAATAATCTGCTTTAAAGAGCCACTTATAACTTACTATTCCTCTGCATGTAAGTATACCCAAGGGCATTAGTACATTATCTTGAAGAATGAAAATTAAAATTTTTTTATTTAATGGTTTTCCTTTTCTGAAAGGAGTAATATTAAAGTCAACATATATAGGATATTCAAGAAATTAGCAGTTACACTAAAGCACAGAATGGAATTTAGAAATAATAGGTTAAAATATTAAGATTCTAACTGAAAGTCAGAACATTGATGGAATATTTGAATTATGCTGTTACATATTTAAATATATATGTCACATATTAATTTTCAAAAAATAAAAAATGCAGCATATTTCCAAAATACATTGTTTATTTTCATAGGAACCATTCCTGAATGTATGGAGTATTTTTGTATATATGGATGTGTTTATGTATGTATATATATCAGAAAACTTTTGAAACAACTTTTGAAGTCTGTAATCCCACAGTGAAAATGTATCTCTGAGGCAGAGAAATACAACCCTATAATTTTAATGAATTTCCATTTCAGTAGCTCTTAAGTATCTGAGTAGTTTTGGTTGTTCGGTCCAGGGAACAGAAAGAGATTTCAATAGAAGAAGAGGAAATTCTCAGACTGCAGTAGGAAGGTAAGGTTAGAAAAAGAACAGAGGTTTCCCAAGCCTATGGATTTCTATTCTATGATAAGGTACTGAAAATCATAGTCTGCACCAAGCTGACAGGTGCCAAAGCACAGTCTATCATTATAACTCCGTTTTCATTTTTTCTCTTTTTCTTTCTCTTCTCAAGGGCACAATTCAATATCTTTAAGATTATATCCTTGCTTGGTCAAGGGTCAAACACACTTGTTAAATAAGACAAAAGGTCTAAAGTCATTGCCTAGATGCTGACAATTTTTAAATTGGTAAGTTTATTGTAAATACTTCTTTCCTCATCTTATTTACAGAAAATATCTGCACTGAAAGTACCATTTCATCATAGTTCCCCTGTTACCTAAGAAAATACATCAAACAGCCTTTCAATTATTATGAATTACAAACAGACTTAGAAATAGCTTCATAGTTGACTTTAGGCAAACTGGAAGTACTCAAATTATCAAAACTACAAATGATGAGAATAATTAATAGTGTCCCATCATTTCTGCACTAAGCATCTTATTCTACATGTTATGGATGTTAAATGCCTTTCGATGAATATATAATTTCATGAGATCATAAATCAAAGGAGAACATTTTAGAAAATAAATTTGTTTCCTATTCTCTGCAAGTTCTGGTTTCTTCTTAGGTAAAATGGAAATAAGGAATTCTAAGAAATAATGAAGACAACATTTGTAAAAAGTCTAGCACATGGTAGTTTCAAAAAATAAATGTTATATGTCCTTATATTTAATATTACTTAGCATACCTAATGCACAGGATTATTGTGAGATACTTGATATAATATCTGTATGCATATACATATAGATGTATATACATAATATTTCTTTATAAATTATAAATTAGTATAAATTACTAAACAAATATTAATAACCATTTTTTATAAACAATTACATTATTCCCCACAGCTTAACATTACCCATTTCATCATTAAACTTTAATACTTGGACATATTCTGCTGATCTAATGGATAAGTATGTCACCCTCAGCCTGTACAACCCACATACATCCCAAGGACCAAGGTTTATGTCGCAGGGTTGGGGGAATAACCAAGATAAACAACTAAATAAAACAAATAAAAATTCTTCTTCCTCCTGTTCTTTCTGCTTGTGTACATCTCTTTACCTTCATTCCTGCCTGAACCTTTCCTTGAAATAATAAAAAAAAAAAAATAGTATTATGTGATAAATATTTCAAAGTCCTTTATGAGGAACACTTTATAATGCTTAATATTTTAGTAAATAATCTTATAAACCAGTGTTAAGGGTTGATGCACAATTGTTAAGGGTTAACTTCACACCCCAAGTACCTTAGAATACAAGCATATTTGGAGATAAGGCCTTAAAGAGATGACTAAAATTAGGCCTCTACAGTGGGCCATAGTACAATCTGAAAACTGGGACACACAGAGTCACCAGGCTTGTGGGCACAGACAGACAACCACATAAAGAGGCGGCAAGAAGAGAGACCTCAGAAGAAACCAACCCTCACAGCATCTCGATCCTAGATTTCCAGTCTCCAGAATTGTAAGAAAATAAAATTTTTGCTGTCTAAGTCACCCAATTCATGGTATTTTATTATGGCAGCAGAGTCAAACTAATACTTCATGCATGAATTGTAGAGTCACTTAAACTCTTACTGTTGCTTCTGATTTCAGGTAAGAAAATGAGTGTTGACTTTATTAAAAAACAACAAATTCTTTTGCTTGTCCTATTTAACTATTTACCTCTAATTCATCACATTCAGATTTACAGCATGCCTACAATCCAGTGCCTCTATAGATTTTGGAATATAGGCTTCTTAACTCTTAAATAATAGAGACTGTATCTGAAAAAGGAAATGTGTACATCAGAACCCACAAAATGGAAGCCACCCCAGTGTCTTGGCTACGTAACAAATTTAAACCTAAGACAGCCTGCACGTACAGAAACACTTCGCTGTCAAGAAAAGCTCTCATATACCAATCACAGTACTCCAGTTTGCTTTCGCTAGTTACGTTACCCTAGAAAACAGAAACTGCTAGTCTTATGAGGAAATCCCTGACCTCCTGGCCACTCAATAAAACCATTTTCAGGTTGCTGCTTCGAAGGCTCTGAACTCTCAAGTCAATGCTGCCCACAATACCTCCGAAAGAGTGCTCACTTCTAGAGAGGCACTGCATTATCACAATCAAGAAATGGTTTTCCCTTGAAAAAAGGAGATCAAATTCATTACAAGTTGGACTATTTTTGTCATTTGGCAGACAAAATAAATTCTGTTAGACTGCTTACACAGGTCTCTAATCATGAATCCTTTGATTTGAACCAAGGAGTCAAGAGTTTGGCTGAACCACTGATCTGCATCCCTGGTAAAATTATAAAAAGGTTTTCACCAAAATAAAGGCAACTTAGAAAATATTAAAGAAATGGGAAGTGTTTTTCTTTTTTAAAATTTTTCTTTAAAAGATTCAGGCAGGAGAGAAGGTCCACAGGCAAGGAGACAGGAACAGAGAAGAAGAAGAATCATTTTAATTTAAGTTGTTCATCTTGGTTTCCCACTCCCCAATCCCCACACATACCCATGTGAACCCAGAATCTTATGATGTATGTGGACTCTGCCCAACCACCACTCCATTGGGGCATGTCAAGAAATGTGTTTTTCAAAAGACTAGTTCCACAACTTGAAGCAATTTTCTTTTATCTGTGGTAACATACTTCCATTTATTTAAAAAATCTTTTTGCTGATAAAAATGAGTTTTTTAAATTTGTTTTTAAAGGAAAGGTAGAGGCAGGAATGAAGGCAGCAGTAGGCAAGAAAATGGGAAATGAGAGAGGGAAGAAGCACTCCATTTATCTTTTATGTAGTTGTTCATACTGGTTGTTCCCCTTCAGGCCCAGGACCTGAACCCAGGAGAATGCAGGCATCCTTCAGAGGCAAATAACACAATTGCTACTCAACTAGGGCAAGTCAAAAAGTGTCCTCTGTTGTTTTTTAAATGAAAGATGCAGGTAGGAATGAAGATAAGCAGGCAGAAAAACAGGAAGAGAGAGGAGGAAAAGCACTTTTATTTTAATTCAGATGTTTAACTTGCCCCCACCCCACCCAGCAATGCAAACCCAAGTTCTTGGCAAGTAAGTGGACAGTGCTTTTGACCAGAGACAGTGGACCCTACTCCATCTATACTCCACCAGGATGTGACAAAATTGTGGCCTCTTTTGAAAGGAGTTGAAAGTGTGACTTTGTTTTACTACGATGTTTAACAAAATAGAAAGCCTGCAACTTCAGATCAGATAGAACGTGTGTATATTACTCTACCATTATAGTCAACAGTCCTTACACTTAAACCAGAAGTCTGGCTTGGTCTTCTATCCCAAGTGGCCTTAAATTTAATATATTCTTATTTATACATTAGTATCACTAATCGATCTCATAATGGGAGTATTGACCTCTCTGGAGATTTTGAAAATTAGTTTGTTTTTCCCTCAACCTTACACACATTTCCATATATGCATTATAATAAAGTTATTAAAAAAAAAAAGACTTCAAAATAGTAAGAACCAAATAATTTTGAAGGTGTTAAATGTGTGTGTGTATATATATGTATATATATGTATGTATGTATGTATATATGCATATTTATTATAATATTATATAGAGTAACACATTATTATTGGTTCTGATTTCAATTATGCAATTAATAATGAATGTTTGTTGTCTTTGAAATGCATGGATCTATCATACTAAGAATACTATAAGAAGTGAAATTTGAGGACTGGTATTTTAATATGCATAATATAATATTTACATGCTATGTTTAACTTTTACTTATTTTTCCACTTTTCACAGAATTAGCATCCATTGCCTTTTTAATAAGATTTATCTGAATATATAAGATCATAAAGTTATTAGGTAAAACCAAAAGTCATCAGCTGCTAGGTCTTCCTGATAAATGTGAAGGACTTTTTTCATAATATTTAATAGTATTTTGCTATGTCCTATCAGTTTGACATTTGTTTATTATTTTGATACTATAGATAGAAGTTTTCTCAACAGTTTTACAGTAGGCATAGCATTTCTTTACTTATCCTGAATCACTTTGAAATAATAGGCATCAGAAACTTCAATACTAACGGATTGAGCATCATCAATAAAATCTCATTCTAGCACCAGAACTAAAATTGCTTGATTCTTTTTTTTAATTGAGCATATGTATTCCTGAAGGAAAAAATTAGAAGAGACTTTAAAAATAGTTAAGAATTTGGCCATAGCAGCACAAATTTATATTAACATACGAACAGCCTCCATCTCTCCCTTTGGAAAAACTTTCTGAAACTAAAGGTATTATTTATCTTCTTGCTATTAAGAAAATCTACGGAGGAATATCTTCAGCCACTTGAATATTCCTTATTTTCCTATTTCTTATATGCACATTCATGTTTTCAAGTTTATTGAAAATGTTGAAATATCTGGGTTGCATTGGATTTGTTGCTCACTAAAAACTGAGAACAGATGCAAGTTTTAGACATCCCCTGCTCATTAAATTATAACAGAAAGTCACATAGAAAAGCAAATTAACAGATAAACATTTAAGTTATTTTATAAATAAAAGTTAGAAAAAGAGACAAAGGAGTAAATGAGAAGGAAGAAGAGAAAGGGGACCATTAAGGAAAAGGAGGGGGTGAAGACGAGGAAGGAGGAAGAGGGAGAGAGAAATGAAGAAGGGAGGGAGGGGGTGGAGAGAGCAACAGAAAGAGTAAAAGAGAGAGAGATATCTGAAGCCAAACAAATGAACTCCAGGAGATTCTTAGATAGCAAAATCAAATTTTTATGTATATATTCAATGTATGTCTAATATGCATGTTTTATTTACTCTGCATGTTTTTAAAATTTAGACTATATGTCTACAAGTGTTCATACATCTCAAAACAGTAACCTGAATAAAAATTAACTTCTTAGAAATCCTGAGTTCTAGTTAAAAATGAAAGATGACCTATAGCAAATCATATGATTATAGATACAACTCAAACAGGACCTGGGCACTCTCAGTTGTTTCACTGTCATCTTTATTTCAGCCTCCCATTGTGAGGACTTTCTCTGAGTTTCATAAATTCTATTTCAACAATATATGTGTGTCATTTCTAAAGAAAACATGCAATTTTTCATTACTGAATTCACTTATCTACTAATCCTGAATTAAATTAGATGATGCAGTAGAGTTCTCCTGATTGACAACCGAATGATACCTTTAATGCAAATGCTGTGGATGCCCATCTGTATTGCAGAATATTTTATTGAGGGAATAGGTCTTTCTGAAAAATCTTCTCCTGGCATTGAGTCTAAGTTGGATCTTAGTTCATTTTCTCAGATAAACAGAATGAGAAGAGTTGCCTAGTAGAGTCAAAATGGAATTATTCATAGTTTATAGGTAAAGCAGGATTTCATGGCTTCATCTAAAATTGAATCACCAAATGTAACACTACTTTCATGACAAGAATTCTATAGAACAACTTTAGAAAATCTGAAAAAAAAATCCATCTGTACACAATAAAGTTCCTTTGGGGAAATTTGTAGTTTATTTTCTACAGTATTCAATAGGATCTTAACTAAACAGGTGCTCCAGCGTATTACCATCAAAATCAAATAAAATTCAATTCCATCATCTCCATCCATTTCTAAATAGTGTATTATTTCTGAAAGAGTTGAGGTAGTTGTTTGCTTTTTTTCCTTCTGGATTCGAAGGCATGTATGCCTCTCTGAGCACAGCTGGAAAATGTGCATCATGGGGTGTCCCGCTCCTCCTTTCCCATCTGTTCAGGTTCATCCATGGATGCGATAGCTAGCAGCATGTAAAACTGCTGACATGGAGGTAACTTCGCCCATAAAAAAATGAGTGAAGCTCTTCATCCCATGGAAGATAAACAGTTGGTTTTCCCAGCATGAGCAGAATAATAGAGGCTCTGCTGCTGACAGTTCAACCTCTTGCCATTCCTAAATGGCTCAATGCTCTGACCAGAACTAGCAGATTGTGCTTGAGAATGGCCAAGAAGCTCGACAGTGCATAGCATTTCTACCTAATGAAGAGTTTTCTCATTTGTTCTCTCTTTTAATCTCATAGTAAAAGCATCAAGTATGCAGTTGTTCTAGATAGTAAACGGTCACTCCCTCCAGTTCCAAGTAGAAATATGGCAGAAAACCTCTGGGAGGCCCAGAAAGAATGTTTATTAACACTCAACCTTTTCCCTTCTTGCATCATATATTGCTTAATTTAACTGTTGTAAATATTTTTCCTCCTCCTTCTATTTACGAATATTTATAACTATAGCCTGCTACCACATCCTAATTTGATGCCAAGGCAACACATATTTATTCTTTTCATCTTTACTCATAAATCAATAGCTCTAACTCTTTCATCATTTCTGTGGCTTTTCTCGGAAGCTTTTAATTTGTCTAAATCTTTTTTAGAGCTGAGGTGCCAAGAAGTCAATTGTAAAAGCAATCTCAATAACTATGTATGAAAGGAAAAAGAAAATGGAAGGGAAAAAGGAAAACAATTCCAAATCATTCTTCTAAGTTGTGCTTCCAGAATCTGCAATTCTCTCAACTTAACCTATTTTTACTAATACAAGGAACATCTAAGTGTTCTTTCATGTAGTCCAAGCTTCCTCCATGGAGGGGTTTGGGGATTTGTGTGTCGGAGACTCAGAAAATCTGCTAGGTGTGCTATACACACACTTACGAAAGTGTGTCTTCTCTGCAGAAAGGGTACAAAGGATTTTACAATGTGAATATCTCAGGGACATCTGGATCTCATTGACTTATCTGCAAAAAATCCAAAAAGGGTCTGTTCTAGACATTCCCTAGAGAGAGTGATTCTTCTAATCTTTCTGGGGTTAGCTGGGATCACCAGTTCAAAATGATCTCAGTGAAATCTAAACTAACCAAATAGGGACTCCGTCCTGTTTCTTTTCTTTATGCTTCACCTGGTTACCTTTACCAGCAAGTTATGTAATTGTTCTATTGTCAACTAGTATAATTATCAATATAAAGTGTCAATCTGATACAAAGAATAAGGATGTTTTAAAGTGTGTATCATTTAAATTTTCCCTCTAGCTCACTTATCATTAATCAGTACAGACTGAGCTCTTCAGTTATATTATTATTGCTCTTGTTATTTTTTGCTTTTGCTCAAGTGAATATATTATTTCCTTTTAAGCTTAAAAAGGTTACATGTATTTGGATGTATATGACAGTATTTATATGAAAAAATATTTGGATTCCTGAAAGATTGTGTTTGATCCTGTTTTACCAAAAGGTAAATATAATGCAGTCATTTTCAGTTTGACCTTAGGCCATTAATTTTGCTAATAACAACAAAAAAAAGCAATTAAAATAATGTGTGAAGTAATAACAACAACAAAAAAGCAATTAAATTAATGTGTGAAGGTAAGAATTGATGAACAGAAACCCTGATCTATATGGTTAGAACTGTTACAAATAAATGTGTTCCATAGTCTAATCATCTGTCATCAAATTTAAGACAGATAGTTGTGAATAAGAACTGAGTTGAAGTTTATTAGTTAACTACTATTAACACACACAAAGGTATACAAATATGATTGAGATATTTAATTGTTCTTTAGAATATGCAGTTAACACATAGTGGGATTAATTCAGCCATTAACTCTTATGAGTCATTTCACTGAAACTTTTATTTTGTGTCTTCGCAATAACATCCATATATGATAAAATTCTAGAGTTTTAAAACCATTTAAATTTTTCCTAGAGATGTCTATCTCTAAAAATGTCTGTCTTCAAGTCAGTAATATTATATTCAGTATTACCCAATTTGCAACCCACCTAATCTGAATCATAAGTCACCTGCTTTTGACTTCTATTTAACTTAAATACACTGATGTTAATTACTGAAGCAATTATTTTACCTTACATCCTTTACTAGGAGCAGTTACTATATGATAGAAAGTTTTAAAATATCTTCAATCTTACCAACATTCGGAAAGGTTTATACTGTTTTAAGTTTCTCATTTTGGAAAACAGATTTAGAGTTTCATGTAAGTTTAAGGAGCAAAACTAAACCAAATAAAAACCTTCATGAAATCCCTAATTTCAGGTAAAAAATAGAAGACAGATATTAGATGTATGTTAATGTAATATGACTTCTGAGCTGGTCATTTTAATGGAGTTCTAATAAGATTGATTGCATTCAATGCTTCTCTTTGGCTGTAACATAAATCAATTAAGAATTCATGGAACAGAAATCCTCATAAATCACTAATGTGTAATAAACTCTTTACTAACCAGAAAATACCTTTAAATTGAGATTCTGATGTTGCTACTTTCATATAAATAAATTTTAGTACTCCCAAGAATAGTCTTTCATAGGTAACCACAAATCATTGTTTTAGTTGTGAGAAATACCATTCCCAAATTAAAACTACAGAATTGTAGGTCATTAACTACCAGAGTACCGTGGCAGAACTATTCTAAACACTATGTTACACTTTTTCTTCCATAGGTTGTTGAAAACAACAAATCTAATCTAAATAAGAGCAACAATTGCAAGTAAGGGCATCTTGATCTCCTCATATTAAGTTTCCTCTTATTTAAATCTCCTATTTCATCAATGTTCCTTTTGGCATTTCTCCAAATTTGATTTCAGGTGACTTTAAAATAATATTATCAATTACAAAGGCAAAGTTCTTATGTAGGAAAGTAAAAATATATCTTAGCAAAGACAAAGTATTCCTGAAATAGAAAATGTACTATTTTCCTTTAAAAATATCAAAGTAAGCCATATTTAGCTAGCTACATTACTTTAAAAAGGGGATATATAGTAGCTCAATCTAGGACTG
This sequence comes from Solenodon paradoxus, assembly GCA_004363575.1. Classification (NCBI taxonomy): domain Eukaryota; kingdom Metazoa; phylum Chordata; class Mammalia; order Eulipotyphla; family Solenodontidae; genus Solenodon; species Solenodon paradoxus. The sequence continues at coordinate 616,085 of RJWH01000027.1, forward strand.
AAATAAATAAATGATTCTATAGCTATATTAAATATAAACTTTAACATGATATTTTCATAAATTAATTATCTTTCCCTCATGGCGAGACACAATACAAAAGAAAATAAAATTGAATAATCATACAATTCAATACAATTGGATTTTTCTTGTAAGTCCATAGGTGAAAAATGCAGACAGAGCTTCAAAATTCTAAATTAGATTTATGCCCTCAATAGTAGATTTGTGGAAAAAAATGAGAAATACTGGTCAATGGCAATTTTATGACATTTCTATTTAGAATCTAAGATCTATAACTCCAGGCATTTTATCTAATTCTCATATATAGTATCAATAATGATACACTTATTCTAAAACAAGTCATTGTATTTTATATTTATTCAGGTTTTATATTGATTTTACTGTAAAACATTGACTTCAGACTTAAATGAATTCAAGTTATACTGCAGAGTGTACATAATTAGAAAAATTATATAACATATATTTGAAAAAATAAAGTCCTTGCCTTAAAAAATTATATAACTTATATTTGAAAAAATCGTTCTTGCCTTCTAATATTAAATAAATTAAAATATATATCCAAAAAATTTGGAAGTTACTCCCACCATTTAATATCATATATACTCAAATAATATGACTCTTAAAAATATTTATTACTTCTATTCTAGATTATAAACATAGTATGTTCCTAAAGCAGAACACTTTTGATACGACAAAAGTTATGAAAGAGAAAATCAATTCATAATGTCATTACTCAGAGATAATCAAAACTATACAATTCAGTATCTATGACCTATAACAGATACATTCCTATAACAGATGACAGATAAATGACAGATAAACAGATAGATAGATAGATAGAGATGTTGGCTGTACAGTTCTGCATTAGTGTTTTCTCATATAACATTATATCATAAAATATATCCAATCACAGTAAAAGTTCCCTGGAAATTACATTTAAAATGACCACATATCAATTATTGTATTCCTCTTCTAATATTGCACATATTTTAATGACTATACAAATTCACTTCTTTGAATATTTCTTTAATTAGATTCTGGAGGTCAAAGGGTAAGAACGTATTTAAGATTGACACATCTGAATGGCTTTCAAAAACTGTTGCCAACCCTTCCTATTACCATCTTACAGTAAAGCACCAGAGTGCAGGGTCTTCACTCTGTTTCTTCTCTCTTCCATAGAATGGTGTCACAGGATAGGTGAAAAACAGTGCCCATTAGTGATTGATTTTGCATATCACTTGATTACAAATAAGTTATATTCTTGTTTTTTCATAAATATAACGGTAATTTATATTTCCTTGAGGAATTTTAATGACTTGCCTAGCTTTACGTTGAATCATTCAGGATAAATAATTTTCATCATGGTTTGTAAGATACCATTTTATATCAAGAATATTTTCTCTTTTGCATATTTGTAGGAAATATTTCAATTAGCTAGCCATTTATTTAATTTTTTACATTTTATTTATATAGACTTTTAAACATTTAATTTATCATATAAACAAATTCTTTTGTGATATTTCTTATTTTAATGTTTAAAAGAAAAATCCCTCATTTTGTATACATATATTACTATTTAAATAACTTTAATAATTCTGACATTTATTTTGAAATCTTAAGTTAAGTAGACATCTACTCTTCTGTTGTTATTTTCCAAATAGTAATCTTATTCTCACCGTAACTCAAGAGAAGAATTAATTCAATTGATCAGTAATGCATTAGACAGTCATTTATCAAGATATCCTGAGCTTAAAATTATAGGTAATAGGATCGAGTGGTGAGCAGTCTTTGCATTCTTATAAAAATAAAATCGATCAGTATATTTCCAAAAAAAATGTATGATCTATTTAGTATTTGTGCTTCTATGTATTTTAGACTTTTACATTTGGTCATCTGAAAGAAATTTACGTACAAGTCACAATTTTTTTAAAATCTCCCTAAATTAATTTAAAGAATGTTATTCATCTAAAAAGTTTTTGTTGTGAATTATTCAGTCACTAAAATATTTAATGTAATTAAGGTACTTAAGTCACTGAAGTCATTGAAATATTTACTACATTGCTAAATTCATAAAAGTTAGTCAAGAATTTTGGAAACTATCAATCTCAAATATCCTACCCGAGCTTCTTTCAAGTTTAGCAGTTACTCATTTCTGCATTTTTCTCTTTTTCTCTAGGAAAATCTGCTGTTTAAACCAACTCTTATATAATACTAGCAAATCATACATTTATTTTACTTCCAGTGAATTCCATTGGTATATTATTTTCTGAATTTCCACTTTATGTATTTGAGTGCATGCTACCTAAATATTTATAAATTATGTCCCCTTTTTTCTAGTTAATAACTTCCTGAATATATATTTTGTTTCTCCAACTTAAATTCACCAGGAATTGGGGATACAGCCTGCATCTAGCTGACAACAAAAAAGGAATTTTAAAATACCTCTTGAACTGAAAATATTTTCTTAAAGAAACATAAGAATAAAATAACAAATGAAAAAGAAGTGACAAAATAGCAGTAACTTTACAATTTGAAATAAATTTGGAAAATAGAAGATAATTTTATTCTCTCAAAATTGTAAGCCATGATTTAGTGATATAACACAGATTTATTTTTTTACAGTAAGTAAGTTTAAGATATTTCATTAGTAGAGTAATAACTTTGACCTTTTCAAAATTATGCATGAGTAATTTTCAAATTATAATTTTTCTGGTTCAATAAAAGAATTTTAATTCAAAATTTTAGATTTTAAAATCTAAACATTCCTATATAAAGTCTTAAGTACATACATGTTACTTATTTGGAAGCATCAATCTCCCTTAGTCATATAAATTAATGTACAGATTTTCACCAGCCATGAATAGTTTTCAAGACAAGATTTAATATATTTTCTCATAAAATATTATTATTATGGTAATTAATCACTTTAACCTCAGGCACATTTTTGTATTCTATATAGAAGTTAGAGAATAACAGGACCAGGAAAATGGCTGGATGATAATAATGCAGAAAGATTTTTAGATGATAATATTTCTGCAATTTTCTCATGCCCAAAATGTTCTATTCAAGAGGGCTTATGTGAATTTTACATTTTCCATAGTCTCTATGGTTTTTCAACTGCAAAAATAATGGATTTTACTTTTCATTGAAAAAGAATTATAAAATAATATATGTCAAGGTAATTTTTAGACCTGTAAATTGGTGTTTTATATTGTAGTATCATTGAATCAGTAATTCTCCTTTTCAATAAAAAATATATAGGAACTGTTTTTCATTTTATATCTCAAAACAATTTAAATAGCCTGTTTTTACATAAAACATCTAAAATATATGCTATACATCTGAGACATAATATAGAAATATAAAATATATATGATTTAAATTTATATAATCTGAGATTTTAAAAAGCATTCAGTATTTACAAAGAGTACTGTTAAGACTGTTTAATATTACATTAACTAGTTAATCACTGTAGGTCTTTTAACATTATGTTGTTTTATTTAAATATACTATTAGTTAAAATGCTTTTGAGAAAAAAAAAATGTATGAAAATATTTCTATTACTAGCAAAGAGAAGAAATCTTCCTGAGTAAATTACAATGACAGGGGAAAAAAAGAACAGATATGCTTGAGTATATGAAAAAAGAATTACATGGCAAAAGAATAAAAACGGAGTCAAAATAACAACACATTTTCAACACAAATGATAAGCAAATGTTAACAGTCCTAAAATATAAAAAGTTCAAATAAGTTGTGAGGTGAAAGCAAGAAACTTGATAGAAAAGAGGTAGAAGAAAGAGCAATTCACAGAAGAAGTTTAAATTGATTAAACACCTAAAAAGATGTTCCCTATTATTTGTATTCAGAGAAACGTAAATTAAATCTAGATTAAATACACAAAAATTTCTCAAAGTTAAGATTTACTGTAACTAGTGCTAGTGGTATGGTTGTGAACTTCCTCTCATGACCTGTTGGTTGAGAATATGAATTGCTACACAGCTCTTTTGAAATAAATTTAATGATATGTATTAAAATTTAGGATTACTGTTGATTCAGTCACCCTGCTCTAGGGAATAAACCTAGCCTACAGAAACTGGTATGTTACTAGTAACCAATGTATGTAATAGGCAGTTAGTATAGCTTTGCATAAAGTTGTAAAAAATTAAAAGGTAAAACAGTTAAATTTGAAATTCCAAGAAGAGGTAAATGTTTATAAAAATTTCGTTATATGAATTTTAGGAAAAAAACATATCATTATTGAAAAGAATGAATTAAAGTTACATTTTTTGGCCTTGTGGAAAGTTTTTAAATAAGAAAAACAATTTGCATTCCAGTATCATCCCGTTTAAAAAAGTCATTCAACAAATTATCATATATATAGGCATACAATTTTGTATTTATATAGATTTTGTATACGTTTTTATGCATTTATAAACATGCTAGAACAGAATGGGATAAGAAGTGCAAACTGAGGCTGTTGCCTGTGGTTATTTAGAAGGACTAATAAAAAGAGTGAGAAATGAGGAAGATTATTGTTTATATACATACATATACATATATTACATATAATATATGTATTATAGATATCAACACTAATCCATTCAATTACTTTAGGGAAAAACTGTGACACTTTAAATTTAAGGCTGGTAAGAGATAAAAATGAAATTCCCACCATAGCAGTTCAAAAATATTCTGATACTAGATGTATAAGAGAAATGAAAATATATATTCACATAAAATTTGCAAAAGAAACATTTATAGCAATGTTATTGGTAATGGCCAAAAGGCAGAAACAACTAAATATTCATCAAGGTGATAAGTGAATAAATAAAATGTGGAATACCATACAATGGAATATTATTTGGTTATAAATAGGAATTAAATATTGCTATATTACAACATGAGTTAATCTTGAAAGCAGTATGCTAGGTGAAAGAAAAATCTTTAAAAATCAGTGTATCATTCTATTTCTATGAATTGTTCAGAAAAGGCAAGTCTAGAAGTTTAGAAAGACAAGAAGTAGATTAGTGGTGGAATGACTGAGGGAGCTGGAGGAGGAAGGTAGTGAGTATCTTCTAATTGTCTCTCTGAGTCAGATAAAAATCATGTAAAATTAAGGTTTTTGTGATGGTTGAGTAACCTTGTGAATTACTAAAAATCATTCAGAAATGTATTTCAAATAGGTGACATATTATATATGATAGCTTTTAAAAATTTTATTTTTAACTACAATCATCATTTTTGAAACAAGTAAAATTTCTTCTAACAAATTAATTTTCTAATATTACTTTTTATTAATCAGGCATTTAAAAAGAATGAGTATTCTATACAAGAAAAATGTCCTGTTATTTAAAAATTTTCACCAAAAACGGTGGGGGAATGTTTTAACATTTAACGATTTAGGTACTTTGGTTTGGAAAATTTCTAAAATTTGTTATAAATCTACTAAGCTTTTAAAGCAATGTCTAATACAAATGCACCACACTTTTCTTGAAAGTTGTAATAATAATATGAACATCACCTTTAATATGATGTAAAATAATTTAAATGTAATATTAACATAGGGTTACAATAGTTCTCCTAAAATTCCTCATTAAAATTTTCTTTAATACTAAACCTCAATAAAAATGTATCAAATAAAAGACAAAGTCTCATTTAAGTTCCCATGAGCAATGCAAATAATGCTTTTCACATAAAAACCACAACACACACACACACACACACACACACACACACACACACACAACACCATATGCAAAGCAGGTATTCTATGACCATATGGAAAACTTGATTTGTTCATTTTTCTTTCTGTTCAATGAGCCACTTGAGCCCTTTCTATATTTAAAAGACTGTTCAAAGTAATGTATGGTTCTGAATCATCAAGAAAATAAAATTCCACTCTGTTAACAAGAGAAAATTTTCTGAAAAATATCTTCAAAACAATTGAAAACATTTTACAGTGTTTCACTTACACAGAAAATGCAATTTATTCTAGTGTCTCAGTTTCAAAACATTCATCAGTTTATTTGCTTTTCATGTGAATTGCATTTGAGTGGTCTGGGGTTCTTGATCATTTATTTTTGAAAACCTATAAGCATGGTGCTAAGAAATATTGCAAACACAAAAATATTTGATGTTTAAGTTCAACTCCAATAAATGGGCCAGACATTTTACATCTTCTAATTCCACATGTGTTTCCCTGGAAAACGTAATGATAAGTTATAATTACATCTCCATTAATAAAAAGATGAATATATCTAACAAAAGGAAAAAAGTAAAAAAACAAAAAAAAAAAACAATTGTATAACCCAACCATTATTTGTCGAATGCAGGCATAGGTTTCTTTTTTTTTTTTAACATTTCCAAATTATAAAATATAAAAATTAAAAAACACAAATTTATTTTCTAGGACAATTTTCAGTCAATCATTTGTTAGCTTTCAAAATTCTATATTTCCTGCTTTATTCCTCAATAGAGAAAATGAAAAATTGGGAAAAACCTGATGATTTCCTTCAGTCTATTTCGTTTTTGTGAAATTGCTCTTACACAAAGACAGCCTAACCAGAATTTCCTACCCTTGATATCTGATTAACCTCAAATCTAAGCAAATTTCTCATCCCTCCTTATCGCCCTGGCCTACTTTTAGCCAAAATCCTATTAGGTCATTTAGCCCGAATTTCCCCATACAACTGATGTTTCCGCTAAAGTCATTTTTCTCCATTCATCCCCATCTTGATTCCTTGTCCTTAAATTTCCTCTTTTCCTTTTGGCATTCAAAATTGGGCCCAATCTCTTTCCTTGAGCACAACACTTGAACCTATGTAGTAATCTCTTGAATAAAGACTATTGTATTTTCTTTAAAAAAATCTCATAAATATATTTTATTTAAGAGAGTTGTAGACTATCCAGGGAAGCTGTCATTTTATCTTTGGAAGGAAGAGAGAAATGGCTATTCAGAGGGAGAAGGTCTATAAATGTACAGAAAGGAAGAATATGGAAACTGATTTTCTTAATTGAAATTCATGAAACTACATTGACGTAATTGAAGCAGAGAGTTCAGAGGCCAAAGATGATAGCTAAAGAAAAAGATACTAGAGTGAATGGTGGTTTATACTGAATTCTTGTCTAAAAAAGATCTATGCATTAACCCACTCATATATACAACTTGTGATTACTCTAAGGAAATGATAAATACTATGTGGAAAGTAACAAATTTCATACTAATTTCTTGTGAAGAAGGCATTCTAATTGGGCATATGTGATCAACTGATTGCACTCCTGCCTGAGACAAAAGGATGCTATCTAGGGGCTGTCTGGTGCTTAAGCATAGCCTGGTATTCCAGACACAGCTAGATATAACATAATGGTGTTCCATATTGGCCAATGAATATCTGACATAGTGTTGGATATCTGAATTTTAGCAACACATCAACACATTAAAAAGCTTAAAAACTTTTGCAAATAGAAGCTGAAAATTATCGACATAAAAGTCCAAGTGAGAGGAAGAAAGTACAGTTTCCAAACATGATAGTATGGATAGACGCTGAGGGACTGAGATCAGGAGAATTGCTGCTAAATCATGAGTACTGCTCTAATATCCAGAGAACTCCAAATTCTGCCTAAAGCTAGACTGTACCAAGGCAGAGAAGCTCTCTGTACTGTCTTAATTAGTTTGGGAAAGCTCATAGTTATCTTAAACTTCATAATGATCTTAAAACATAGAAGGGGAAATCTAAGTACAAACTAGTTAACTTTTGTTCAAAATTAACTTTCTAGTATCATTTCTCAGAGAATTGTTTCACTGTATTTGTCTTCCTCTCCTTATTTGTTCCTTCTGTTTTCTCCCTGGTGTCTACTGAGCTGTTACTACTCAGGTTTGCCATTATTTGCATGCCCTCCTTTCCAACCTAGAATAATTCATATTTTTATGCTCTGCAATATGGCTCAAGAGGGTAACTTTACCACATACCGCCATCAAAATCACCGCTCCCGATTGCTAGGGTGGGTGTCACAGTACTTCCATACAGTCCCCAGTGATTCATCCGCCAGATATACCCACTTAAGACTCTCTCCAGTGGAGAACAAAATATTGCAAAACAAATTGAAAGTCACCGAACAAATGGAGGTGTCAAGCCCAGTGGGGTGGACCAGATGAACAGAATACTGCAGAGCTAATCAGGGAACCATGCAACCTGGGAACACAAAGATAGCTGAGCCTGTCACATTTGAAGAACTATACAATGAATACTTCTAATGCCTTTAGCTATTTTAAATTTGTCTTGCCAGAGTCTCCTAAAGGGGAGTAAACATTGTTCTTGATGTAAGTAGACATTATTTAAGGACCGAGTTGTGTTACTAGCTGCTTGTGCAATCTTGGGCAAAGCAACTGAACAGTCTGTAGAATCCTAGTGGCTTTGTCTCTCTGTCTCTCTCTGTGTGCGTGTATATGTATGTGTGTGTATGTGTGAAACAATTACAGAAAAAAATAAAAATAAAAGTATTTTTATTTCTCAGAGTTTTTTTATACTTAAAATGTTAAAAGTCTAAGGATTTTAATTGTATAGATGCAAATATCTAGTGTCACTGGTAGTTTCTGGATCCAAAGAAAATTAATTGAGAGTGGTCACGTTTGCTAAGATAAGGAATTAACATTAATTCCATTAGAGATAGTAAATGCTTTTATTAAAATTAAAAAGGAATTTCTCTATAAATGGTAAGTGTAATTTAGTACAAGTGATGTTAGCCAGGATACATTTTGTGCATTAAAGTACTTACCAAATTAAAAATTTAAACACAAAAATATCTTCAAAAATGGCCTATAGACCATTGTTTCTAAGATGGAGCCATAATATTTATTTATTTAACATATGGATTGACCATCTTTCCTTCCAGTGATTTAGATAACACTGAAGGAAGTAATAATCAAGAGGCCATGATGACAATTTAACTATCAAGACTGCCCTGGGCAACTGGAGGCTCCTCACTCTCCCCTGCCCTAGGAAAGTATTCTGCCTGCTGTTCCCAGTGAGAGCTGTTCCAAGGTTACCAACTTGAGAGAACAGATGTTGTTGAGGTAATATTCGTGACTGACCTCAGTTAAGGCCTCCTATAAATTCTTAAATTCTATTCACTTTGTGGCCACCCAAGATAAGCCTCGCAGACAGTTTCATTGTGCATTATAACACCATCTGTTCTGCGTGCCCTGGTGGAGGAGAGGTTGGGTCCACCATCTCCAGAAGGCATACTCATTCCACATACATTCCAAAGACACAGATTTGCACAGAGAACTAAAATGAATAACTAAATTAGAAATAAAATACTTCTTTTCTTTCTTTTTCTTTTTTCAAATTAAGGTACAGGCAGGAATGAAGGCTAGCAGGTAGGCAGGAAGGCAGAGGAGGAAGAAACATTTTCTTTTCTTTGGATTTAGTTGTTCATGTTGTTTGTTTCCCCCAAGCCAGGACTAGAACCCAGGAGTACATGGCTTTCATAATTTAAGGATCGATTGACCTAACAGCTACTTCATCACAGCATGCCTAAAATGTTTCTTAAAAAATAAAATTGAATTTAAAAGAATTTGACAATCTGGAATGGTCTGCCTCTTTCTCTGGTCTCTCCCTGTCCAACCTGAGAATGGAGGCTAATTTCAGATTTCATCCAGCAAATTCCTGAGATTACAAACCAACAGATAGTTCCAAAGAAAGGAAAGTGAGCATCAATGACTTCTTTTCACCCTCCCTAATCCCTCACCCATTAGCAATGTCCTCACAGTCTCTCTAAATGCCAGAAGAAGAGAAGTCATACATTTGCTGTCTGAGGAAGAGGGAATCGATGGACAGTTTCTGTGTGACCACAATGAACAAATTATCCCTAAGATGTTCTAAAGAAAGTAGATGATGATAGCAACCAATGCAGCTGCTTACTCATCTTTATAATGTCAATAAATCTCAGGACTGCAATCATTAATATACATGATAGAGGAAAAAAATAATCAATGCAGATTACCATACAAACAGCATAAGGAAATAAGGGCATCCATATCATATCCATCAGAGTATTTTTTTTAATTTTGAAAAAGTATAGATTTTGTTTATAATCTTTTCAATGATTCTGATTTCACAGGAACTGATTATAGTGGATTCTATCAAAGGGAAAATGCTACCATTGATGAAAATATGTGGTTAAAGAAGAGATAATCACCACCATTAGTTTCACAATAAAATGGTCACCATTACTCAAAGAGGTGAACGTGGTAATCATCTCAGAAAAAAAACAGCAATAAAAGTGACAATTACAAGGTGAAAGACTCTTTAGACAATGACAATATAAAATGTGAGTTTTCCTGAAAGGTACTGATTAGCTGCAGAAGCAGAGTGAAAACACAAAAAGAGAAAAGGGAAAAATGGAGAAACAAGTATGAACATTATCAGCACCCACTGAAGTTAGTCACCAACAATTTGTCAACCAAAAAAAAAAAAAAAAAAAAAGAATAGATACGGTAGCATCTTAGTATCTTTATCATTCAAGGATTACATATGAGCCATGACATACTTCAATGTAAAAGAAGGATTATGAGTAAGAACTCACAAGTCAGATTGGCTGACTTTAAATTCTATTCCAACATTTATTTTGTTCTGTTACCTTGGAAAGTGGCTTACATTCTTCATCTGCAAAATGGTAGTATTACTATTTACTTGATCTTTATGAGGGCTAAATGAAAGATATTACATGTGACACATGACAAGCACTCAAATGTCTTAGTATATTTTACTCTTAATAAACTCTTAATAATCAATGATTCAAAATAGCAAAGTTAGTATGACCAGACTACACATTTCCATGAGTGCTATTCTTCAGTCATCTTCAGGGGCATGATTCTATAATTTTATATATATACATGCTATATATACCGGTAGTTTATACACACATGTATATAAACACATATTAGTATTTTTTAGAAACTGTTTACTAATGTAACAGCAGGACATAGTAAGAGCTCTCTAAAAGTTATCGCAAAATGTGGTAGATCAAATAGATTCTGCAGCTGACTTCTTCAATTTATGAACGATGATTTGAACCATGACAGAGTAAAGTGAGTTGCTTTGGTCCCACTGTTGCTTTTCCCACCCAATGCTACATTTAGAAGGAAAGGTCAGAGGTAAGAGGTGAAGTGAAGTTTGTTATAACTACTGTATATTTGTGTCTTTATGGTTACTAACACCAGAAGAGCTTGCCATTTAGCTCTATCTTTCATCACTGTCTCTCAGGTAAATTTTAGGCTCACCAACTCTTTGCTCTATTACTCTGATTACATTCTTCGTTATAAATTATCCCAGCTAAATAAAATAAAGAGGAAAACTCATGGAAGTTGCTCTAAATTGTACTGTTTAGAAAGTCAATCAATGCATTCAAGTTTTTAAAAACTTTATGCAGCAGAAAATAGATTTTTGTTAAATGTCATGTGAGCAAAATATCTCACAAAGTATTTGTACTTTAAATGCCTTTATGTCAAGATAAACTCATGCTGCATGCTTATATTAGCATTTCTGTACATGGATATGAAACCTTTGAAAGTCATAGATCTCATTATCTTTCTGGATGGAGGGTATGTTTATATGCAAGCAGAGTCTTTGTCTATATGCAAACCAATCTGTATTAGGGGATGATTCAGACACAATAAAAACTCCAACATCAACATGTGGATAAGCAACCCTTTTGGTCAGTAAGTCTGCACTTTTGAACCTCACATCCACTCTGCTTGTTTTTCCTGTTCACTGTGATTAGTCAGAGACCACAGACTAGGGAGTAATTGATAGCAAATTTTCTTTCTATATTTTCCTTTTTATTTCATTCTGAGAACTCATCCCTAGATGTTTTGAAGTCTGTTTTGTTACTGCTATTTGCTTTTGGTTACCTTTCTTCAATTGGGTTTTCCAAGAATATTAGTTGAAAGTATAGTGGATACGGAGACACAAGTAATAATAAGTAGTAGTACAATTATTCCTTAATTAGAATGGCTTCCCTAAATATAGCCTGAAATTAAAACCATCCACTATTTTCCATGCTAAGGATAGCAAATGAAAATAAATTGAGGTGTGCTCTGTGCCTTAGGTGACTTATACAATGGTGTGCAGACCATATACCTGGGCCAAAGAACTCAGGTTCAAGACCCGGGACCAGGGTGAAAAACCAAAGTGGACAACTAAACAATTAAAAATGTTTCTTCTTCCTCTTCCTTCCTTAAAGGTTTTTACCTCCTCTACCTTCCTCTCCTAAAAAAAAAAAAAAAAGAAGTAGTAAATTAAATCCTCAAATAATTCATTTGTGGTACTAAATCAATGGTTTCAAATCCCCCTAAAAATTGAATAGATCTGTGATTTGACTGCTTTCTTTAAAGTCCATCTATAATGAAAAGGTGACGTTATAGAAACCAGCAAACTTTTAAGTATTACTAATAAGCTCAACTAGAGAATTCTAGGGTACAGAAAAATGGAAAGTAGAGGCAGGTAGACAGTTTTCAAATACCTGTCGCCTCTAACTTAAAAAAAAATCAATTACTATTTCTTTCCTTTCAATGACAAGAATTGGAAATCATTGATCTATGGTTATTTCCTTCATAGTTTAATCCATTCAATATTTTAACTCCCTAAATGAAACCTGGTTTGTTTTGTTTTGTTTTTTACCAAATCAATCTCCTGATCCTACTCTCTCAAAGGTCACTAATAACCTGAATGCAATGGTCTTTTCACCAATCTCATTTTTCTTAATCTTTCTATTCCTTTTGACACTCTCCAGTTTCTTACATTGCTTTTTTGCTTTTTTTTTGTTATATAACAAATCCTGATTCTCTGCTGAGTTTATCTTTTTCTGTTGTAAGATTGTTGTCCTCTTTTCCCTACAAGTATGTACTCCTCTAGGCCAATCCTAGACCTTTATTCTTCTCACTAGGCATCACTCATACTATACATTTTATTTCTTTTCAGAATTCCAACCCTATTCTCTATGCTGCTAACTTAAAAATCTATTGTATGGCAAATCATTATCAGCTGAAAGGAAGTAGCTGCTATTCATCCTCTTACTTTTCAGACTCCAAGACAATAATTTGCCTTTGATCCATTCATGCCATAAAGATAGTTTTCTCCTCTTACCAGAGACCACTTAAAAAATTGCTTAATTCTGACCTGGATTCTCTTCCTTACAGGCAAAGATGCTAATATGAATTACTGGTCCGAGTAGTATGAAATCTATTTTTTTCCCACACACACACATTGGTCAACTTGATTAGTTGGTTCCAATTCTATTCTTGTCTTGTTTGTCTACTTGGACCCCTGACAGGTCCTTTTTGGGGTTTATTTTGATACTTAGGAGAGCCCTATTCCAAGACACTTGGCTTCTAGACTCAGGCTCAACACATTCCAGTGTCTTCTCATATTGGACAGGATATAAGGACACTATGAAGAGGCTCTCAAGAGATTAGAAACAAAAAGGAGGATTTGTACTTATCTTGTTCCTTAATGAGCTTTGTCACTTGTCTCTCCAACACAGAACAGTCAGAGCCTACAATGGTTCAATAAGATATTCAGTAAATAGAACTTACCCTTTGTAAAAAGGCACATCCAATTTTACAATGTTATTTTCTCTCTGAGGTGCCAAAGCTTCCGCCTATTTAAGTGCATTCCCACAACAAGTTATATTTCCACCTGAATGCTCTGACTCTTGCCTGTCTTATTTCTTTTCTGGGAGATGCTTTCGGGTTTGTCAATTCACTCTCTCTGCCCTTTTGACCTTTTTTAACCAAGTCAGACTCTTTCCCTTACAATATTGAAACCAGGAATCTCAGATGGCAGCCAGCTTGGGAGTTTGAGGTATGTTTTATTGCCCATCAGGTCCAGAAAAGTAAGCAAAACTGGTTTTAAGAAAAAGGAGAAAATCATGGAGGTGCACAAAGAACAGTCCGAGTGGGAGAACAGGTGGCCCAAGAGAAAATGAGAACTTAAGAAGGTAATTTGAATTTTTAACTGCTTTTGATTGCTTTGTATTTAAACTGGTTGAGTGGATGGTTAGTTATGACCATGGGTCTCAACCAGGACACTGACTACCAACCAAATTAAAGGCTCCATTTTACCTTCTGTGTGAAGTTTCCCTGAGTCATTCCTTGATTCTTAAATCTCAGAAATCTCATCACAAGAACCTCGGAGTCAAAAAAGTCAGCACAAATGATATAGTTACATGTTGCCCATATCTATTGGCACATTTCACTTCCAATATTCTAGGTTCTCATCAGCATCATGTTGTACTTTTTTCTTATAATCTGACTAGCAAATAGCTGGTGTATTATAATAGCTTTTAATTAGCACGGTGCATGTTTTGAACAATGAAATGGAAACATAAATTTCATATATATTTTGCACAAAAAAAAAAAAAACTTGCGAACACATAAACAAGGTGACTCCTTAAATAGAGGAGATATTATGTAAATAAAAGATTTTAAGTCTTCAAACTAACATATAATTACTTTAAGTGTATAAGGTATAATACGCATTGTTCATATTTCTTATATACCTTACAAATAGATTCTTATTTGGTCATTCTGTAATATGGGTTTTAACAACTGCTATCTAGGAATTTGTTCAGACAATGAAATAAATGAAAAATAAAATACTGTGTGAACAATTACAAAGGACATGACAATTTCCCTTTTGGATTAAAAAAGAACCTTTTCAAGAGTAAAGCTGTCTTACTCACCCTCTACAGCTGTAGAAATGAAAAAGCAAAGCTCTGCTTTACTTTGCAGTCCTTGGACCTCAGGGTAAAGGAAAAAAAAAAAAAAAGGAGTGGGGGTTGGGGCTGCTCTTAGAAAGATGTGAATAAAAATCATTGCCACAGTCAAGTACTTCAAAATGCCTAAGAGTAGAGGATTCCAACATAATTCCCTCAATACAAATACATTTTAAGTATTAAGTCAAATGACTTTAAAAAGATAATAAAAAGAGTTCATTTAAGTGTTTAGTAATAAAGTTTCCTCTCAGAGAGAAAACAATGTAGGCTAGCTTTTTCAATATGCTCACACAACAGAGCCAATACTCATAGAAGCGGAGAACTAGACTTATTTTGAGTTGAAAATAAGACTTTCCCCAGACCCTGGCAATTGTGACTCTTCTTTGTTTATTTTTTAATATATGATTTCGTGGATTTTTTAAAACATGAATTCAACTTTTGATCAATTACTCTCAAGCTAAAATTATCCCTAAGCACAAACACAAGTTAAAATAAGAGGCTTACTGCTCCCTATAGAAAATAAGAGAAGAGACTTCTTCTCACTGTCTTTTCTTAGAGTGTTTTCTTTAGAACACTTGCACTTTATGTCTTTGTCTTCTTTCTGTCTCTTTGACTAACTCTATTTCAAAGTAGATAAACCACTTGCCACTTTTACAACCCAGCTATGACTTTCTCAAGGGCCTGGGAATCAACTTTTTGAAATGTTATCATCAAGGAAATAGCATCCCTTTCTAGACATTTCCAAATCTAGCCTTTGCCATTTGTAGCCCGAGCAACCCCCCAACTAGATAGCCCTTGCTCACTTTACTTGTAATAATGTTGCTCTATGCCATGAAGTGTTGATCTTTCTGACTTGAGCCATCTTCTTTTCTGGTATGATCTCTTCTGTTAAGTTTTTCTTGACCAGATTCTGAAAACAGTTAGTCATTCCCTTAACGGCAAACTCTGCTCTGATTTCATCTTACTAAAGCAATATTCTGATTGTAACTGTTTATAAAATAGATGAAAGGAAAAAAAACACACTGGAATGCTCCAGAATTCCTGTTTATGAGACAATGATTTCTTGTTATATAATTGATTGGCATTGTTTCTGCTGTAGTTTTCATAACTTAGTTTCTATGAGTAGGTGAGTATGAAACTGCCTCTAAGAGAACTGATCTATTCATGCCATTTCTGAATTTTGAGGCAGTGGAGTTGGCACCAGAATTAATAGTAGACTTTGGGACTCTGATGATGCTATCTAGCCAGGTTTCCCTGATTTTATGCCAACTTCACTTTACTTTGAACATCATTTTAAATTGCATTTGTTCTAGTCACACACTAAACAAGATAGTCATTTCTCCGATCTCGGTTTTCTCAATTATAAAATGTCAGATTTGACCTTGATTATCTCTAAAAGTCATTTCCACACTAAAGTACATGTATCTGAAAATGTCTTCCTATTTTGCAATGTCAACATTAGTGAATACTAGGGGCCCTCAGGTATATGTGATTTAGTGCTAGACATTCAATTTTCCTATTGTTGGACTGCTGTGACTCTAAACTCCCTTCAACATAGATCTCTCAAAGATCTGATATAAGTAGCTGGGGAGCATGGAAATAAAAGAGATTTTCCATGTATTTTTTTCCAAACAAAGTTTATGGATTTAAATTTGTCATTACAAAAATTAAAGTTTATTTATTTCCTTATTTTCTATTAATATTAATAAACTTTTTGTTACGTATTTTCACATGCATCACCAAAGAAGCTATAATATTTAACTAGACTGTGGCATTTTTATGAGCCAAAGTTGAGTGCACTGCTTATCAGAGGATGATCTTCAAAGATTGTACTTGATCTTATCAGATCTTCAGAATATCAGTCTTTTAACCCTGAGATTCCCCTCCAAAGAGAACATCAAATGGAGGGTGTGTGTAAGTGAGTAAGGGAATAGTTTAGGACAAGGTTGAGAAAAAGAAAAAGATGTAGGGTTTTAAAGTCAAAGGGACATAGAAAAAGTGAAGATTAAAAATCACCTTTTATTTTTAAAGGGAAGGTGCAGACTGGAATAAAGCAGGCAGGCAGAGGAAATAGCAGGATTCAGAAGCATTTTACTTTATTTCCATTTAGTTGTTCACACAGGTTGTTCCCCACTGGACCCAGAACTTGAATCCAGGAACATGTAGCCTGAGTCTTTCAGAGGCAAATTGTAACTGCTACTCCATCAATAACATCTATCATTTTGTGAAGCAAGTGATAGGACATCAAAGTGATAGGAAACCATAGTCATAGCATATATGTGAGACCTAATTTTTGTTGATACCTCATGCTGACCCACATCAGAGTATCAATTATAATATAGACTCATTCAAGTAGGCTTCTGAGGATTGGTCAACTTTCAGCAATAGATTTATTCCTTCAACAAACATCTTTGAGTAGAAGATATAATGATGAACAAAATAAATGTAGACCCTGTCTTCAATAAGCAGGAGAATTTACAGGGCAGAAATTCCAGAGAGGCCTTCCTGAGCTGCACATCTATGTGTCCCAGGTGATATCTCTGAAGCCTTTGCACACAGGAAGAAGGGCCAGGACAAAGGTCTGTAAGTGTCTCTGGGAAGAGAGAGAAAGCAGCTATTCATGGTAACTTGGCTGAGGGATATATTTCCAATTAAATTTGCTGTCCAGGGGTGAGAGATTTTTTTGACAAACAACAGCAAAATATTTAAGAAAAAATGAGATTTCTGAATGCAAAAATAAAGTACACAAGTTTATTACTACCTGAACGAAATGGAGACAGAGAGACAAAAAGGTTTAGGAGTGTGGGAATAATGTGAGTTTGAGGATCTCACTACTCTTTTTCCCTCGTAAGCTAAGGAAATTCTGGGGGAGATTATCAGATGAGCTCAGTGGTTTTTTTTTTTTTTTGTAAAATCAACTTAAGAAATCATATAATCTTAAAAGCTGAAGTGTTTGTCAGATGAACCCTAAATTGCTTCTAGCTAAACAGACTAGATAATAAAAAAGAATTGCAAAAAAGAGATACAAATAGTTCCTTGTGTCAAAATTCTTTGTTTTAGAGTAGTTTTAATTGCAAAATCTAAACCATTCATTCCTTTTACATCCTAGAGAATCTGCGTATGTTTTGCAGTAATGTAACTCATTTGTAAATACCAGTTATAATCTCCAGACCAGATAGCTATTTCTTTTATTTTTTTCAAAATGTTCTTTGCTCTTTTTAAGTTTTAAAGAAAACTCTGCCTATTTGATTTTTAAAAACTAAAACACTACAGATTTAATGCATTAATATGCTGGTCTTTTCAATTTAAAATGCCATAGATAATACCTATGCCTTTTAAATTGTGGGGAAGAAATATGAAGGGAAGAAAAAGAAGGATTTATAATCAGCAGAAGCAAATTTTCCATGAAGCTTAAGTTAATATCTCTCATTTATACAGGCCCGTCCCAAGGTCATACCTCTAGATTTTGATTTGTTATTTTACTTTCTATTTCTGTGGGAGGCTTTTCCATCTGCCCTTCTGAACCAGACAAGTGTCAGAGAGCAAGAGAATCTGAATGTCAAACTAACAATCAATTAATATTCTACCTTACATGATTCACAGTTACTTGTCCATCTTCATCAGAGATATGAAAATGACTGGATAGGAAGTGAGGAAAAGTGTTTGCAACCTGACCAATAATACTGGTTTACCAGGAACTGAGAGTTTTCTCATAAAATGAGACATTTGGTACTAAAACCAGGTCATCGATCACTGAGAACTTTGGATTGGATATGATATAGGTAAAAGAAGGTGTAAAATTAAGTCTTTTAAATCATGTTCTTCAAAGATAAAATTGCTGTTAATCTGCCATTCTCTGGCCCTCTCTTTACCTTCCATTGAAATGCAAACATCATTTTCACCATCATGAAGATAACTGACACCTCAAGAAAAAAAAATCCTTCAGAAGCAATAAAAATACTATTTGCTAGCATTGGGCAACATTTTCTAATTATTTTGCACCTGTTTATTCATTTGCTTTTAAGCAGTGCATCAAGGTAGGAGCAATGTATTTTACTTGTTTCTATAATGAAGGCAACTAATCTACTGAAGCTTTGGATGACCAACTGAAGAATAGTTTCTGTTATTGCCTGAACCAGAATCTAAGTTTCTTTAACACAGCAGATCAAGGAGTGATGAGGCTTAGAGCAGCCCTAAAAGCTGCCATCACATTGATTATATTGAACAAAAGTTACCTGAGAAACAGTGTAAAAAAAAAAAAAAAAAAGTATCCTCTGTATAAAGGAAGCATTGAAGGAATATTTTTCACCAGATAGGGAATTTAGGATGTAAAAGTCTATATAAACAGACTTTGTTATATCTTTACTAATCTATAAGACCAAATCTTTTTTTTTGTGTGTGGCTGTTGTTTTTTTCTTCTTAATTCTTTGTCTAACAAGAATATAAAAAGCAAAATTTTCTGGTCATTTCTTTATGTCCCAACATTCAGGAACTCCATATATATGAAATACAATGTTTTTATTTTCTCCTGTTAATCTGTCTTATGTTAATATTGTCAGACCAGTCAAGAAAACTAGAAGAGAAAAAAAGTTTTCTCCCTTACAGAAGTATCTGAAATATCTTAGAATATGTACAAGTCTCAAAAACACCTTGAAGTTAATCTCAACTGTGCTGTCAATTTAATCAAATCAGAAAGCATATTACACAGAAATGGTTGATTTTCACTGAAAACAAAATCTTAATCAAACCAGAGAAACTACTATACTGCCACTTGAGCAGCTATATTTCACATTAGAATGCAAAACATATATAATATTTCCCTTTATGTAATGTAATAGGCATGTTTTTCTATCTGTAGTTAATGGTTTTCTTTAAAATTTTAGCAGTTTGATAACCATTTAACTATTAAAATACATTACTTTATTCACATGGTTAACATATCAAGTCCACTTTGAACAAAATATGTTATGATCATCAATAGTGTTCGAAAACACATTAAGTAAAAAGTTTTAAAATTGGTGCAACCTCCTTGTTTAGTGGTTAAGTCAGTTGCCTCCAGCAGGCAGTCCAGATACATCCCAAGGCCCTAAGTTAACAAGCCACGGTCAGGGGAGCAATCAGAATGAACAACTAAAAAAAATAAATGCTTTTTCCATTTCTCTTTGCCTGCCTACCTGCCTAATTCTCTTCATTTCTGCCAGCACTTTTCCTTTAACATAAACAAACATTTTCATGTATAAAAATAGTATATTCACTATTTTAGCTGTAAGACCATTAGAATAATCAGAATGTTTAAATGCATGCAACTAGAAAACAGAGGATTTTCTCTTATAACTAAAAGGTAACTCAAATTTTTGTCAGTGGTCACCATATTTACTGCAGTTGCAAGCAAGAAGGAAAAACAAACTCAAAGTCTGAGTATATTCTAAAGAATAGGTCATTTACATACTTCATAAATAGATAAAATTGTGATGAGTTAGTAAACTATGTGTTAATATTCATTAGGTGAGTGCTCAAATCAATTACCAATAGCAAACACTATCTATCACTTTAGACTTATAAACAAAATTTTCTTAATGAGCATATTTTCAAAATCATGTAAATCTTGGAATATTTTTTAACTAGTATGAATTTGTACTCAAGTACTGTTCTAAGCATGTGTGCATACACTTATATATATATGTGTGTGTGTGTATGTGTGTGTAGCTGTATATACATATATTTGTATATATATTCTCATTTCATTCATAAAGGGCCCTTTGTGAATGGTACTATCATTATCTTCATTTTACCAAAGAGGGCCTGATACACAATACACTTAAATGACAAATTAAGGTCATTACGGTGTCAAACACAGGAGCAAACTCTCAGGTGATTTAGCTGCCGAGTCCAAGTTCTCCACAAGTATGTAACTGTTCCCCTCAATTAACTGTCTAGGCCCAAATTTTACATGGTGCTGATATAAAGCTTAAGTATTGTCCATCCAAGTTACTTACAACTCAAAAACTACTGAAGCATAGAAATAAAGGTTATTTTGAGTGGTGCAATTTTACTTTATTTCAATTTAAAAATATTTTAAGAAGCAGTACTGAGCCAGGCATGCCTGGGTTCTTGTCCTGTGAGAATTCACTCTTGCCTGTGAAAACTCATGTTAGTGTTTTCACCTTCTTCAGTCTCATTTTACTACTTTGTACTATGTGGGGGGATGTATTCAGATTATATAAACTATATATCTTCTAGTACCTAGCAAGCACTTTATAAATTATAGCTACTATTAAATTATTATTCCCAATTACAGATGAGAAAATTGAAGATCAAGGATTGTAAGGGATTCCTCTAAGAGCCCATTACCCTTTAAAGTAATAAGGTGTGTCTCGAACTCTGGTGCTCTGCGCTATATTTCATGCAATTCATAGAGCACCACATTACTTCAAAAATTCCCTCAGTGTGCAGCACAAACCTAATTTTTCCATGGCACCCTCAATTATTTATTTACATGTCATTTGTTCTTGATTTTGAATCTTTATTTAATACACTGTTTTAAAGATACAATTTAGTATTTATTTTTAGTTTTGTATGATGTTACTTTTGCAATAAACCTGAAGATTTCTTGAGGGAATAAAATCTATATCTATATACAACTGCATTTGCCTATTCGTGTGTTCTCAACAGTTAACTTGACTATATTTCATTACCGAACAACACTTAACTCTTTCAACAAATAGTCAGCATCCTTGTATTCATTCAATGTGCAATCTGTTTCTCCAGGAATTTTTTTTCCTCCCCAACTAAGAGAGAATACAAAAATAGCGAATTTTGTTCAGAAATTTTTTTATTGAGAATTCCTGCAATCATAGACAACATAAGGAAACTTTGCAGATGAAACTCACAGTTAAATATGCAAAAGAGAAAAAGTTGAAAAATGAGACAAAAGGGAATAAGAAGCATCTGTTTTAAAGAGCTGCATAAGGAAAGAACCATAACAAAAGAAGGAAGTAGAGGAGAAACAGGAGGAGGAATGGCTCTGACGTAGGGGTCTATTGTACACAACCATGGGGAGGTAGGAAGATAAAGGACCAACAGAGATTGCAAAGCTGGAAAAACAGCTAAAGAAACTTGCAACTGGGAATGTACATTTGCATTGTAGGAAGAGGAAGAATGAGGAATAATAAATAGTCCAATAACTTTTGTTTTCAAGGAGGCACTTCTCCATGATCTTTGAAGTAGATTTACTTCCATTTCTTTTAAGATCTTAGAAAATTCTTGATGTGATTCAATCAGATTCTAAAGCATTCTGAACACCATAACTGACTATGGTGTTCCACTGTAGGGACTATGCCTTTCACTCCCACAAAGCACACCTAACACATTAATAAGGGCAAGAGCAGACTGATGCAGCATATAACATAGAGAAGCCCAGCAATGCCTGAATTTTCTTACCTTCCACAAAGAGTTTAGAAAAAGTTCAGAAAACAAATTATGTGTCTTATTTAAAAGAAAAACATAACTATATAATGATATATGGTAACCATCAAATTTGGAATGTAAAAATAGCAAGCTTGCAGGTTTCAGAGGAAAGAAAAATCACCATGGGTCAGCTGATACTGTCAAAGAAGGAATCCATAAGGAGGTGGGTCTGGTCATCATCCAAATCTCTTAGTGAGGAAGGAGAATGTATAATTAAGTAGTGACACCTAGAAGGTTGACCCATGGCCCAATAATAGCATGTGTCTCCACTTCCTTTCTCTTTTATTTTTTTTAAGTATTCTGCCAGTTTGAATGCACAGTGTTCTGGCAAAAATAATCTTTTTCACAGAACAATCATATATAGACAAAAAATAAAATTGTAGAGTATTTTTAAATGCAAATTCATCATGAAAAATACATTCAAATACTCATTCCTATACATTTTTCTATTTCCCTCATAATTTAATACTAGATCCTTACTTTCCAACATATATACTACTGGTCTCAAGCAACCTGAGGCACCTTTAATCTGAATTCTCCATCAAACCCACTCAACTATACACTCATGTCTAATTCTCTTGCTGTCATGACTATCATTTTAAAAATGTTTTCCTTCAACTTATTTTTCTCTTCTTTTCAGAGAAAATAATATACTTAATGTAATAGACTTGTAGATTGCCTCCTTATGTTTGTATATCCATATCTAATTCTGACTGAAAATCTCAATGATAATTGTCACTTTGTAGAGTTTATATTTGTGACACAAATAATGAACAGAACATTGGAAAGAAAATATGTCAGTTTTAAAATCAAGACACATAATTTTATGTGTTTTATTTATCTAACTATTAATAGAATCTCAATAAAAACATGCCCCAATAAATTAAAAACAACCAAATATAATAAAACAATTGCCTGTTCTTTGTTTCATTTCTTCAGGCAATCACTAATTCTAATATCCATTAATTCTAACAGATACTATTGGGGTTAAAAATAGAATGGAACAATAAGCTCTAAAGCAATAAAGTTTATTAAGGGAAGGAAACAGGAACATGTATAATTAAAGTGGACACTGAAAACCTCAGTTCCTGTAAAATAAGATTCAGAGCCATCAGATGCATGGGAATAGAGACGAGGGAGAGAACAAAGTCAAGTTTGTTTCTGTTTGCCAGAGAAAGTAAATAATGCAGCTTACTTATGTACAACCAGCATGATTAACCCTAGATACTCACCAATATACTTGATTCTTAATAATAATAATAATAAAAAATAATAAATTCTTACATAATTTCATTTTATTTACATGTCAACATTAAATAATTTAGATGGAATCACACTGTGAACTTTGGTCATGTTCATATGTCTGGTACCAAGCTACTTGGCAGCAAATGATTAGCCAGGCCTTAAACTATCTTTTCTGTGTGGTCCTATCTGTGTACTCAGTCAAGTCAGTCTATATCAAAGCCTGAGGTCGGTCTTCTTAAAACTAAGAGCTTTTTTTTTTTTCTGGAAAAGATAACAGCCATTCCAGTTTTGGCTCGGCCACATACTGCATATCTTTCTATGATAATACAGAGATAAATTTTGATATCTGCTGAGAAACGAGTTTCATTTATTGTGAAGCAGATTTAATGCAATGAATAAGCAATGAAGTTAATAAGTAATTTTGGAATTTTTCATAGCAAGGGAAGCCCTGACTTTACAAATGAGGTACAAAGGTATGAATGTGAGAGATCATCACATTCCACTTTGTATTACTTAGGTTTCACAAACGGGGTTTATCAATGTCTCTTATAATTACTAGGAATATTGAAGATTTTTTCATGAATTGTTTCTCATTAAGAAAATTAAATTTTGTTTCCAGGTTTGTGTTTGTAGATTTGCCATAGTTAGTATCATCCATCTCAAAAAGACATTAAAGACAGAGTTCCAGATCTCAAGGAGCTCCTGTTGTATTTGGAAAGACAGAAGAATGTGAATCAAAAATTAACATGTTATTGTTTTCACTGTTTCCACAAACCTGATTTAGGTACTTACAAACCCAAATATAAACTTGGCTTATGCTAGAATAGAAATCTACAAAGTAAAAGGCGGATTCTTTTTATTTTACTACGAGGTGAGGTGTAAACTTGTCCTCAGGTGCCACATTTATATCTCACCAAGGAATATGTTATCACTCCAATGCAATTTTATAAATGGTAAGGAAGTTCTTTTTCTAAATTACAAAGCCTGTTTAATCTGCAACATTTCTAAAACAATGTGAAAAGTGACAGGAGAACATTATACAGGTTTCCAAGTACAATGTGTACATGTCATTTTGCCTTAAAAATTGAATGTAATAAGGAAATTACTAATAAGGAAATTGGTACATAGAGAGTATTAAAAAGGTGTCTATTAAGAATGACTGCTGGTGAGACTTCCGGTCAAGATGGCAAACTGGTAGGAGAGCGACTCACATCCTCCCCACAGAGCAACGAGGAATTCATCTATTTTCCAGAAAGAAACACTGAGGAAAAGCTAGCATAGAGACGGTAGAGATACAGCAGCAATCACGACAACAAAGGTTGGGTGAAACATCGGAGTTCAGACACATGGCAGACCTAGACTCAGGATTTCAGTTGCAGAAGAGAGGGTGAAATTGCTGGAAGAAACAGCTCTCCCTGAAATCTCAAAAGCAGCGGAAAGCCCGTCTAAGTGCCATGGTGATTTGAATGGAAGAACTGGCAAGAAAATTTCACTGGGTGCCATCATAACCAGAAGGCATCTAGAGAAATGATCTGCCCACAGACCCTCCCACAATATTGCACCAAAGCCACGGAACACCCCCCCCCCCACCCCCCACTGCCCCCTGCAGAAATCCCACGCTCAGGCTTAAAGGAAGAAGACAGTCTCCCAGAGGGGAAAAGAGTCAATTCTACCCACTATCTTCACCTTGTGGTTGGAGGTGAAACAGCAACCCGCTTGCTGATAGTGGGCCAACAGTAAGGTGGTCATTGCAGTTGGGAATTGGGAGGCTGGGGGAAGGTTCTGCAGCCCCCACACAAACTCCAACCCCATAGACTGAACTCTTAGGTCCCCTATACAGAATCCACCTAAGAATGTCAACAAATCCAACCAATGTTGATGCCACGAAACTCAAGAAATTTCAGTGCCCAAACCAAGATCCAGACTTACTCAGTACAAGCAATACCCTACACAAGGTTATCACTGCAGAGAAACCTACTCCACAGAAACAAACAGAATGCCAAACAGTGCAAAGACACAGAGAAATACGCATGAAATGATGTATCCAATCAAAAACCCAGGAGAAAATCTGAACACAATAGATATACGCAAACTATCTGAGGATAAATTTAGAACAGTAATAAATATAATCATAAAAATCAAGAAAACAATAGAGGAAGAAAAAGAGAACAACAAAAAAGAAGAAATGAAGCAGCTCAAAACAGATGTCAAACAAATAAATAACACAATAGCTAAATGATTCAAAAGAGGGCTCAAGAATTGAATGGATGAAGCCTCCAATAGAATCAGTGAACTAGAAGACAAGGCAAAGGAATGCACTCAAGCAAACCAGCGAAGAGATAAAAACGAAAAAATGAAGATAGTATTGGAGACCTTTGGGATAACATCAAAAGAAACATACATTAGCATTATAGGGATCCCAGAAGGAGAGGGAAAGAAAAGGAGGCAGAGAGTGTATTTGAATAAATAATACTTGAAAATTTCCCTAATCTGAAGAATGAAATAAGTCTCCACACCCAGAAAGCTCAGAGTCCCTAATAAAAGAAAACCAAGAGGATATACACCAAGACACATCGCCATCCAGATGTCAAAATCACAAGATAAAGAAAAAAAATCTTAAAAGCATCCAGAGAAAAATGAGTGACATATAAAGGAGTCCCCATAAGATTGTCAGCAGATTTCTCAACTGAAATCACAAGGAGGGAATGGCATGACATATTCAAAAGACTGAAAGAAAATGATTATCAACCTAGGATACTATACCCTGTAAGATTATCATTCAAAGGTGAAGGAATGATAAGAAACATTCCCAATAAGCAAAAGTTAAAGGAATTTTTCACCACAAAACCAGTTCTAAAAAAAATACTAAAAGTTCTTATATAAAGTGTAAAGAAATTCCACTTAAAAACAGGTTAATTAGACCTATTCATCTATATTCTTAGACATTTTGGTCTGTAATTTTCTTTCTTGGCAACCTCTCTATCAGCTTTTGGTAACAGTGTGATCAGTGATCAGGTGTTGGCCTCATGGAGAGTGTTCGTGTTTGGGAATGTTTCCTGTTCCTCAGCATTTTGGAAGTTTGAGAACAGGTACTGATTCTTCTCTGAAGTTTTGATGAGGCTCCCTGGAGAAGCCACCTGGTCCTGGACTTTTATTTTAAGGGAGACTTTTGATTACCTCTTCACTTTACTTTCCTGTGACTGTTCTGTGGGGCCTATTCAATAATTTGGCATATATTATCTTATTTAAGATAAGCTTACAATGTAGATTTTAGTATCTTCATTTTATATATGAGAAAATTGAAGCTAAGAAATCTGCCTAAGTTTGCATAGTATACAAGTATCAGAGCTACTTGTCAGACTACAAAGGTTTGAATTTATATTTTATGCCAAAATCCTGTATGCTAAATATTTTATCCTGTTTGTTTTATTGTTATTGATAGTGTTTTGTTTGGAAAGATAATATTATCCCAAATTTCTTGAATTTAACTTTCATAACGCTGAGTTTTTCTTTTTAGCTATATTATTATTCTTGATAATTCCAATCTTACATATTATATTCATTTTAAAGTGTAATTGTTTTGGAAATACTCAAAGAAAAAGAATATGGTGATTTCATAGAGGCAAGAGTATACCGACATACATCTGAGGAATGAGAAACTGCACGTATGTGAAACTTATACATATAAGTTAGTTTATGTATAAAATTAAAAAAATAAAATATTAAATTAAAAATAATAAAGGAAAGTTGCAGGTAGGAAAGAAGGTGAGCAGGCAAACAAGCAGGCAGAAAGAAGAGGAAGAAGCATTTTATTTTATTCTTATTTAGTTGTTCGCACTGGTTGTTCTACTCCCGCCTCGACCTAAAAGTTTTTCCAAGACTTCCTAAATTGAGTTTGAATTTGGATTCTCCAGCCTTTTATAGATATACTTTTTAAGCTAGTATGTGATAAAGAGTTCATTTAACTTTCCTATAAGTTTTGACGAAAGCAATTATTATCTTAAGATATTTTTAAGGATTTTAAGAAAACTTTTTATCTTACCCCCAAATGAATCTTGGAATATCTGTTTGTGTAATAAAGTTTTATCCAGAACAACAACAATGAAAAAGTGACAGCTCAATTTCTGTGCACATTAAAAACAAAAAACTAAGTTTTGGAATCTGAAATAATGAAGGACATTTCAGTAAAAAATAGTGGTTCCTAAGCAGTATTCAAAAAGTATTTTATCTTGTATATGTCTTCTCTGATGTATACATGTTTAATGCTTATGTAAAAATGATTAAAAACAACTGTGGCTTGATGCAGTTTTATCAAAACAAAGTAATTAATTAAACTGCCTTTTAAATCAAGGAACTAAAATATGATCCTACATTTAACTGAATTCTTCAATAAAATTTAAATCATATTCTCATCTTGTGTTTTCCACTTGGTTCTCTCCTGATGAATATGAACTCTGATTCATTACAGCTAGAGTGTAACATTCTGTCATATCTATAAATTCCATGAAGTCTTAAACCATGAAAAAGATGGTTACATGCTGTTCTTTAAAAGGTCTTAGAAGTAGTCGTTTATTTCCCTTCCCTGACATGTCTTTAATGTTTTGCATGTTTTTCAAAGATAAGGGGAGTTAGTTATGTTAAGCAGTATTACTAACCTCACCAGTGGAAGAAAATGAAGCTATCAATCCAGTAACAAAGCTACATACTTGACTTTGAAGGTGCAACAGTCTGTCCAAATCAGAGTCATTGTGAAACACCTTTCTTGAATTATGAACACCAAAATCACTGTAACAGTTAACAGGTTCTATTTTTAGAACCTGTGCTTTTGTCAAATAATTTTGCATAATCTTCCAAACACTGGCAGCATGAAGACAATAAGAGAGAGAAAGTATTTGAATTGCTAGAGTATAAATGATACATGGAGCAATCACATAAATTCAATCAACAGATTTACCTGCACAAAGACTCTCCCTAAAAAAAAAAAATCTATGTTCATGCATGATTCAACATTATAAACAGTACCTTACAATTAATTATTTGAATAAAGGAGAAAGAATTAAGAACTTGAAAATTGAGTATAAGTTTTTCAATAGTTTTCAGTATAACTAAAATTTTCCTGTAAAGTATAACTGTCTAAGTTCAGATATTGGTCCCCAGAAACTGAAATTCGTTGATATCTTCAGGTAAAAATTTCATGCAATGGTATAAGTCAAAGCGAAGAGCAATAAAGGAGTTGATCCTAGTAAAAATTAAAATATATTAAAATCTTGGAGGAGAGTAACCTAGGATTTCATTTTGGAGAAATTTGGAAATATTTTCAATAAACATTCATTTTACAGTTAAGTCACAAATCTCTCCTAGGGAAATGATCAGAAGCTCATATAAAAGTTAGGGCGTTCATTGTTTATCTTCTAATATAGCAGAATTATGAAAACAACACAAATTTATAAAATTATAAAAGTGCTTAACATATGTGATACAAATGACTGACAACTCTGATTAAATATGATACAAATTTAGTGTGGACTGTGATATATCCACTAACATAGCTCTAAGTATGGAAAAAGAGAGAATCAAAAATCTGAGAAACAGAATTTACCAGGTGAAAGATGAAACCAAGAGAGAAAACATTACATATTGTAGTCTTCACATCTTACATTTCTATTCTCCCTTCTTTCATTCACCAGTCAAAGAGAATAGATAAAAATATCTACGAAATATTTCAGCAATGCTGGGGTTGTTTCCTCCTGATTTCTGTCTATTCTTTGCACTTAGTGAATGCTGATGAAACAGATGTGGCTGAATGAATAAACTTTTCGTTCTCTGTTGAACATAATGTGTTGTTGTGTGATATTTTCAATACCCCTCCCTGGTTACCAAGGTAATAACATCCTGACTTCAGAGAATCATAAAGTTTCATAAAGGTATAAAGATCTTAAAACTCATTCACAACCATTCTCCCAAGAGATGATTTACTGTTTGACATTTTTTTAAGAAAGAGAGGAAGTGAGGGAAGTAATAAGCATTTGTAGGGAAGGAAGGAAGAGGAAGCCGCTTTATTTGTTTATTTACTTGTAGTTGTTCTATCAGGTCCTGGGTCACAGATCCTGATCCTAGAGCTTTACAAGGTTCATGCCTCAGCTGCTGGCTTAAAGTGTGAGTCACCAGGTTGCACCAAAATGTTATTTTTCCTTCCCTATATATGAGTAACTAATATAAGAATATTTACTCTACTATATACACGCTTTCAATTCTGTTTTTTCATTCAATAATGTCTTGCGAAGACTAATTCAAAACACATAAAATTACCATATTCATCATAATATGCCATGCATTTATTTCTCAGTAGATTATATAGTCATTTTCAATTTCTTGTAATATTGCTATGAATTGGTTTGTATATTAGTTTTGGTCCAAGTTGCTATTGTATTAGTCATGGTTTCACCATTTTATGTTACAGGCTAAAACTTAGTAGATATTCAAAGGTCCATTGTATATTAGTTTTTTATTTTTAAATTGGTATGTTTTTACAAAATGCAGAAATGCATTTTATATAATCCTACTAATTGTATTGTATTCTCATTATATTTAATTGTATTCGCATTCTAATCAACACTAAATATAATCATTTACAAATTGTAAACTATCTTTTTGTGTTTAAAATGGATATGTATTTTGTTTCAAATTATTTGATTAATAACGCAATCAATCATTTATTTTTCATTAGATATCTTACTTTTGTTCTGAATGCTTACTCCTATATGTTGCCCTTTTGACTCAACTGGAATTTTTGTGAATTTGTATAAATTACTACAATATCTTCAAATATCCAGAAATAGTGACTTTTATCCCAAAAGTATGGATTCTTAATAGATTTTTGGCTTTAACAGATTTATCTATATATTGTATACAATACATTTATAATAGTACATTTATGCAAATAAATACTTACAGGATATATGTTCAAATTAAAGTTAGATTTTGGGGGACTTCAATAGTTTATTTTTATTTTCCATCCTTTTTAAAATTAATTTTATTGAAGGAATATCTCATCATAACATTATATAGGTTTAAGATGCATGTCATAATAAGTCCACATCTGCATATAATGTATTAACTTCAGCACTATTTTAGATTTTTGTTCACTACACAGTCAATCCCCTTTAGACTTCTGATATTCTAATTAGCATTCCTAATTCATCAATCAATTGCATAATAATTTATTCTTATAATGAAATGAGAGATCATTCATTCATGTATGCATTCAATATCGTTGGTTGAACAGCTATTTAGATGAACAGCCTCTTTCCAAGCACTTTGAACAAAGAACACAGGTAAATAAAAGAGATAGGAATTCTTGTCTGCATGAAGTTTTGCGAAATTCTGCTAGGAAAAGATAGACTACAAACATGTATGGCAGAAGAACAGTGGTTCCTCAGAAATGCCATATCTATCCTAAACCCAGGATTCTGTGAAGATGTTGTTTTAATATTACAAAAAGATATTTCGTAGAAAAAATAACGTCAAGAACCTTAAAATAGGGCAATTATCTTGATTTTTCTGGCAAACTAATCTAATCCTCTGAGTCCTTTAAAAAATGTTTTTGGCTGGAAATGCAAGATAGATGAGGCAGAAAAAAAGTCACCTTAGAAGTATTTGATGAGCAGTTGCTGAGATGTAGAGAACCATATGCAAATTATGGAAAAAGCTCTATTTGCAGAAGGTGGCACTTTGCTGATATCCAGGACAATGAGATCTCAGTTCTAGCAGCCAAAGGACCTGGATTCTGCCCCAACACCCTGAATGAGCTTGGAAGTCTATTCTTCTCAGAACCTGAGAAAAGGCCCAGGCATGGAATATTTTGATTTCAGCCTTGTGAAATCCAGAGCAGAGAAACCAGCACACTAATCTCGTTTCTAACCTACAAAACCATGACATAATTAATGTACATTGTTTGAAGTCTCTACTACATCTGTGGCAATTTGTCCTGACAGTAATAGAAAACTAATACAAAATACATAAGCAAGTAAATCATGTACTATATTAGAAGGTAATAAATATTCTAGGAAAAATTAAAGTTGATGCTAAGTCAGAGGGATGAGTGTCTGTGTGGGCAAATAATTAAGTTAGTGGCCAGTTTGGTTCTTATCAAGAAACTAAGAGTTGAGAAAGGAGATAAGGATGTTGAATAAGTGTGCAAATGTGAAGATGAAAGACGTCTTTCCAGACGGAGGAACCTGCTAGAGGATAGACTCTAATACAGACCTGTCATTTTTGATAAACAATGGTGACTTATGTCCAGAGTGGCAGAGATTAGGGCGGAGCAGGATAGGTATAGACAAGGTCTGAGAGTTATGGGGACTCAGATCTCATGCCATCTCATCCTTACAAAACTAGTTTTTACTCTTACTGAAATGGGAAGTCATAGAAAGTTTTGTGTGGAGGAATGATATGATCCTATTTTAAAGTTTCTAGATCAATCTGGTTGCTATATTGAGAAAAGGCTATCAGAGGGTTAGAAAGAGAAGACAGATTTGTTCAGTGGCTGCTTTAAAGATGATGATGACAAAGTAGTGTTTAAAATGGCTATGATGATAAGGGACACGCATTCTGGAAACACATAATGTTTTAATTTACATATAAATCATAGGGGATCCTTCTTCCAGGAAACCTCCAAGACACTGTTAGATAGCTTAATTTATCATGAACCTCACTCTATTTTCATAGCATTTATCACAAGTCTAGAATTACCTGTTTATTCTTTCTAGATTGCAAGTTAGATCCTTACAAATGCAAATGTAATTTTCATGTAAGTCTAATAAAAAGCTTCATGCCACCATTCCTATTGCTAATCTTTGTTGTAAGTATAGTCGACTTCTAAGAAGAGTTAACTTTTATGACATAACAGAGACCCTCCAGGTCACTTCTCTCAGAAGTTATATCATTTCAAACAATGTAGATGACTCCTAGAAGTAAAACTCAGGTTCATACTATGTTGATTTGTTTTTCAGAAGAAAGGAAACCTCAGGAATAGTTTAATCATCATTAGAAAAAAAGAGTCAAATTGAATAATTCTTCTTGAATTTTAATCAATTGTTTTCTCCCTACTCAGACTGGAGAATTCTAAAAAGAAAATCTACAAAAAATGCAATTTAAAATGTGGGTAGTGGCAAAAAGTTTTGAACAGTGTTCAAAGGATGAATAGTGTGAATAGTGTGAAGATGAAAAAAGCTTGAAACAAGATGCTCTACAGATTATCACTTGTGAGCTAGAAAAAGAAAAGTAAGATCATATAAAATTATCTCCATATAACTATAATAAGAAAACTATAAAAGTTTATTTTTTTCCTCTCAGGAGGGAAGAGTTAGTGTTATGACGAAGACAGTCAAAAAAATATTTCCAAGCCTTGGTAGTACACTCCAGAATATAATACTATTAGGAAAAGGCATGCAAAGCATGTATAATATTGTTTGTGAGGTTGAATTAAAGCACTGTAAAATGTCCTAAAACTCGACAATATCATTATAGACAAATTTAAAACCATTCGTTGACTTTTAACTTCAGGTAGGGAGACCGTGAACAAAGCTTGCACACCCTATAATGATTAAGTACAAGTTTATCTAAATTTAAATCTCATTACATCTGGCACCCTAGAGTTGGTCTTGAAAAATCAGAAACAACTATAAAAGGAAAAACTCATATAAGACAGAAATTCATACCAGAAGACATGAAAATAAAGCACATGGAAATGAAAAATGTTAACTGGCATAAGATTCATAAAAGAGCAGATAAGAAAATTGTCAGCAGTAATCTAGGTGGAGAGCAGGAATATCACAGTCAACTGCTCTATTGGTCTTTTCCATTTCTTCATTCTGCTTATCAAAGGATAGTCTAGAATGGGTCATCAGACAGAGGTACAAATATTCCATATTTCAGCCAGAACCAAGGACATTTTAAGGCATTTGATAAAAACTCCAAAGGTCATCAGGTTGCTAGTAGATGTACCGGCAAGCATTAACTTTTCCTGTAAACAACACTAAGAAGTAGGAATATTCTATTACTATTTTACAGATTGGGAAATGGAAACTTAATTAGATTAAAAAACTTACCCAAAGTCCCACAGCTAGTAATCCAATGCATTCTAGTTCCTATTTTGTTTAGTAATATTTTCTGGAAGAAAGAAGTAAAAATGAACCACCAAAATGTTCACAATTGTCTGCGATTTGTCTGCTATAAAGTGTCTGTCAATCTTTATGGGAAAGGAGGAAGACGAATAATGTGAAGCAGGGAAAATCATGAGACAGAAAAGCTCTACAATTATTTAGAAGAAAAGCAAAATAGAAATAGAAACACTAAGTTGCACAAATACTTTTGAAATGTTGTTGATTGTAGATAATGCATAAATTATGCAATAAAATAAATTATTTTGACAGTAGATATGCTGAGGGAGAGACAGACTGGGATGAAAGCAGCACTCTAGGCTGTCACCAATATTAGATTCATGAATTCTCCAGGGAAAGAGGGCCTGATGCTTTCAGATGCTACTGATATACACACGAACCAAACCACATGCTGCTCATACAATTTCAAGGTTATATTTGGGAAAAAAATGACTTTTGAGCTAAATAGGTTTTCATGTACCCTTCATCAGAAGTCATAGACTTTAATTCATGTGTTCTTTGAAAACTGAATCTATTACAAATAAAGAAAACTGATGAATCTTAGAAATTCATTAACATGCTTTTTTAAAATTATCAACATCTCATCAAAATTTCATTAGATTTTCTTCAGAACCATTTTTGTGTTAGTCCAGAAAATTATACAGTGTCAAACCTTTTTATTACACATGAATAATATCATTCCACCAGGCTGATTAAGCATTTGAACCATATTCCAGGGTTTCAAAGCAATATTAAACCTGGCCTATCAATATTAAACATCTATCAAATGACGAAATTTTTCACTAGACTTGAAAATATTTGACTGGCGGTAAACATTAGATATGAAGGAAAGCACATTCTTAAATTCTTCACACATAATCTGGACCCTGTTTCTGCCTAATTTCTGAGGTTGTGAGCATAGCTTTTAACAAAATTAATTTCAGAAAATGATTTTTTTATTGTGTTTATGCATTGCATTGGGTGTCTAAACTTCTAAAGATGGAAAATACTTCAAATCTGCCTTTAAACCAAAAGGCAGTAGATATAGTAGAAGTAACATTTAAGGAAGGAAGGTACAGAAAAATTAAAGGCATTTTCTATGTCCTCAGTGATTCTATGAGAGAAAGATTTTGAAATGTCTTCAGAATAATTGGAGGGAATCAAACACAAAGAAAACACAAAACAATCACAAAGATCTGCTTGAACATAGGCAATAATCAGCAAATATCTAACATAGAAATACATACATATACACACACACACATATATATATATATATGACAGCAAAATTAACTATAAATTTATTGGGATTGAGCTAAAAACAAAATGACCTGTTCCACATGTGAAAAAACAACAGAAATAAAAAACTCCACACATTTTCAAAGGACATTAAGCAAATCAATTGTACCAATAGCAAGTTTAGATATGTATTAGAAGCTGAGGAACAAAGAGAAGTCAACCTTTAGTTCTATCAACAAAATCATTAACAATACATAGTGTGTATGTGCCAAATTAAGTTCCAAAGACAGAAGAGGAATAGAGGAAGTCTCCTTAGAACTTCAGAGACTATTCAGAAGATGGCATTTATAAAATCATAAGTAGCATTTCTTAAGAACCAAAAGAGTGAACATGATAAAATGTTCTATAGGAATTAAGAGTGAAATTCAGTGTAAAAGTTAGTGTGGAAAAATGGAGTTATAGTCCCTCAATTACTATTCAGCTGCTTATCCTTAGTTAAATTGTATCTACATATACCCAGGAAGAAGTTATTCACGACTAGAAACAAACAATATCTTGTTACAACCCAAGATACAGTCCTTCAAGTTGTGTATTCTTGGCCACATATCTTAAACTTTCTCAGATTTAAAGTAGCTTTAACATATCATCTATGAGAGTAATAAAATGCAAAATTTATAGTTTAGCTATTAGAATTATTATTATAAAATCCATAAAAAATTCCTAATGCAAACCAATGTGTTAGTTATCAGTGACAATAATTCACTTTGCCAACTACAAATAAGTACTGATAAATTTTTTGATATACAGACACAGAAAATAGAAATAGATAGATTCATACTAAACACTTGCTGATTCATTAATTCAAGTGGAAAATAAAAAATAACACTGAGTTGCTTGAGCTCTACAAAAATGCTAATGAACATTGTACTTGTGGGATATAAACCTGCCCAGCTTGGGGTTTTCAAATTACGTTCTTTGAGTCATTTTTCACTGTATATATCACTACTATGTTGAACACTTGTCCATTATTAAGATTTATGAACTTCTGTCTTGATTTAAATTCACACCATGTAACCAAGAACCCAACAGAAACTTAAAGGCAAAAACACAGATACTGAAAAAAACAAAAATAAAAGCAAGACAAAAGTACAAAAGCACAATCACTATGATTAATGTAATCTTTTTAATTAACATTGTAAGGATTTGAATCTGATTCTGTTAAAAAATAAGGAATTAAATTTTGATAAAAATCTTTGGTTTAAATGTAAATATCTATATATTTATATGTAGATTTGGGTAGTTTCATTAAGATGGACTTGTTTAGTTCTCTCATTCCCTTTAAAGATAATGGACTATTCTAACATGAAAAATATATTTTGGAAAACCTAATTGGATAAGTCCAAGTAGATTCAAGGATAAATCCAAGAGCAATCGCCACACCAATAACTCTTTGTAAGTATGTATAAGTGTGATTATCAATTTATAATGAGGAAACCTGGATTAATCCAAAGAGTTGTTTTCTGAGTGACAAACTCAATCTATATTTGCCTCATAGCCTCAGAATACACTCACATATTCTAAAATTCAACCAACATTAGCTATGTTACCTTGTTTAAAATGTGTTTTACATACCATACATATTATATGTAATTTAGATATCCACATCTATACACACATACATACTAAGAATAGTGGAGTATATTAAAATATTTTACTTTTTGGTACTTATTTTCAACTACTAGTCTAATCCAGGAATAGTCTTCTTTCACTGCACTGTGTCAATCCTGCTAACCACATACATATTTTTATAGACATCTTATTGGAATACCCTAAAGGCACTGTGAAAAATGAACCTCCTTTATAAATTGTTAAGTCCCAAAGGTATTGTGCACAAATGAAGTATATAGTCACTACCATGGCTGAATTTGAGAAAAATGAGAGAATTTGCAGGTTGAAAGATTCATTTAATCAAAATATTTTCATGGCTAGTTTATCAAATTATTTGAAATTTCACCAGAAGATATTTACTCCCTTATAGTTCAAGACACAGCTTCAATCTGACTCAGTAAAAGCAAAAATTACAAGTGTGGTCTATATACTAATATCATATTTGGATATCACTTATTAAATATCATTACGACGTAATGATTTACTTCTTTAGAAGCATGTATCTAGTGGACATGAGAGGAACAAAACAATTGTCTTACAGAACGGGAAGAACATTAAATCTGAAATGTTGTCAAGATAATCAGCTCATTGAGAAGGTTTACTTGTCCAGTAAACACGATACTACTATCCTCTGAGCATTATATGAATGTTTATGACAAATTGCAGAATTATATTCAGTTCCTGTCCTATAAAGAGACTATAAATCTAGAAAGGATTAAAGAAATATTAAATGGGAACTGAATTAAATCAGAATTTTGGCATAAAACTAAGTAATTCCAAATTACTTTTAGGAATTGCAACTTTAAGTAAGTCATTCACTTTATAGAGATATATCAATTATTCATCTGCCAGTGTCGAAACTGCTTCTTATGTTGACTCACATGTTATGAAAGATCATTAGAACTGGCAAGGGGATATCAACAAGGAAAAGAGGATTTCAGGATGAAGTGGTATTAAATGCAAAGGCACAGAAAAATAAATACACTACCTCTATGTTATCAATATTACATGCTTGAGGGAAGAATTTAGCAAAAGAGGACTTTCTCTTAGTCCTACCAAGGATTTATATATTGAAATACTAAATAGTATCTATGACAGGCTGATTAACCCAAAAGAAGCCAAAGGCCATGATCCAAAGAAAGATGGTCAAATCCTTAAACATGTTTTTTGTAATGGTAAGAAAAGATACATAATATTTCTTAAAGAAATTAATCGTCTTCTAAAACACAGTTGACACACAATAAATAATTTGAGTGTCAAGTGCATTTGTTTAATGAGATAATTTGTTTTGAAATCATAAAAATATTTTGTAATACATACAAGAAAGACCAATTTATTTTTCAATAAAATATTCAAAGTATTTCAATTTAAATTTTAAATTGACAGCTATAAATTTGGTTTTAATTTCAATAAACAATAAGGAAATTTTTTTTTGAAAGGAACATTTCTTTGGAGCTTAGAGGTCTTTTCTGTGTGGTTAGGCATATTTCCTACAGGCGGCTATCTCTTTAGTGGAACACAAGGAACATTCAAATATGAAGAAGGATAATCCAACAATTATACAGAAGCAGTAAGACATAAGCCTTTTAGTGTAAATAAAAGTGAGAAGAAAGGAATGATCCAAGTAGTAAATAGATTATGACTCTAATTTTAAAAAAGATGACTGGGCTAATTATATAACAATGGGTTTGGATGAAGGAAGAACAAAACAGTACCAGATAAGTGATGAAATAATGTGAAAATTGCCTGTACCCATGCATTTACACTTACATATTACATAAATGGCAATTTATTATCTATGACTAATTAATTTTACAATTAATTTCAGAATAATTATTTTATATTAAAAGTCACATAAATAATTTAAGTTTGATAATTAACAAGACATCAATTCACCTGACATTTTCAGAAATAATTGTTATAGTAATATGTCCATATAACAAGATAAAGATGGTAAACATCTCAATTATAAAAATAAAGAAACAGACTAAGTCTAAGACAGCTCTTAGCATACTATGTTAAATGAAGTACTACATTATTCATTGTGATTCCAAGGAATTCTATACTTAGGAAAAACAAAATAGACTAGTATGAAAGCTTTAGGTTTTTAACTATAAGGATAGAAACAAGAAAAAAAGGCATAAAGAAGGGAGGTGAGTCACCCAAATACATACTGTTATTTATTTTTGATGCTGTAAAACATAAACACTAAAGTAAATGAAAAGGTAAATGTCCAAGTGAGCTATATTGCATGCAAGACTCTGAACATAAGAATTCTCTTTTTTATTATAATTCTTTTTTTCCCCTGAATTCACAGGTTTTACAGTCTTTAAAAAATGAAAAGGCCTCTTATTTTTAATATCAGGCACTAATTTGATAGAAACTTCTACTTGCCTTAGATGTGCTAACAATGTCTATAAATAAATAACTATAGTGTTTTTGTTTTGTTTTGCTGCTTAGGTCAAGTAACATAAACTCTATTTCTTCTATCAAGAAGAACTACAATCTGGAGAACATTTTGATTACTGCTGTCTTATATTCATTTATGTGTAACAAAAACATGTCAATTACCAGAACCAAACCTGAGAAATGGAATGAAGTAAATAGACTGCAGAACTGAGAACAAGATATGAACAGTTCCTCTGCTCTTCCCAAAGAGCAGAACTCACATTAGATCAGGATGTTACATTTTACCTAAGCATTCAATAAACCACTAATGCAATCTGAGCACCAATCTTCTGCATCGATTTGATATATCAAATGTGAAGAACTTCATTCTGGCGTCTTCATTTTTATCCATCAGTAATTTCAACATTTTCAAATTCTGTTTTCAAAGCGTGCAAAGGTATTAAACACTGTGTTTTGAGGCATTTTATATGAACAAGCCAACAAACAAACAAACAAACAAATCCTACAAACTGTGTAGAAGTATTCTGTTTCACTGGCAGAAGAGTCAAACAAAACAAACAACTTTGAACACTATGGATCATGTTTTCAGAAAGAGATGGATAATAGCACATATTTCATTAACTTAGATTCTTTAATATGTGGTCAATTTGAAAAAGTGAGAAAACAAAAAGCAAATTCTTTGAGTCTCTTTTTTTTTCAGTACAGAAGAATACAACCATATTGTATTATTATTTATAAAAAATATTTATTTTATATAATGATACATGAGTAGAGTTTCAAGAGTCCCTGCTAAGCCTGGATTATTAGTAGATATCAAATAGGCATTAATTGATGTTTATGAAGAAAATACATTCTAAGTGAAATTTCTTGCTCATGATGGCTGAAACTATTTACTTATTATTAACAGGTAAATATTAATAGAATTAAACAATTCTTTCATTGCAAAAATCAGATACTATTTCCTAAATGTCCTTGATTTTTTTCATATATTTAAGTGTAGATTTTGTTTTGTTTTGTGTTTGCTTTGGTGTTGTCTCCTAATGCAGTTGACTTTTATATCCATTTTTCCCAAGTTAAAAGATATCATGTACTTTACAATATAAGAGGTATGATGACAGTAATAAAGTCTTTTATAACTTTTACATTATCCTTTGAAGTTGTAGTATCACTAAACAGAACATCCATCTATTTGTAAAACATAGAAGTTGCTGTCCACGTGTTGTGGCATGGACATTCGCCCTGCCTCTTGTTTACTAAATTGCCAGAACAGCATTTTCTGATTTTTATCTCTAAGCTCATAAATGCTCTGCTCTCTTCCTCAATCTGGCATTCTCAGCACTTTTCAATAGCAATAAATTAAATATTTGAGTTTATTCGTGAACAAAATCGCTACAGAATAAAAAGGAAATATGAGTGCTGATGTCAACTTTCCAATTACTTCTTCCCTGGTGAAGCCTGAGTTTTCTTGAGGTTCAGATTAGCAGAGCAAATGTGAAAGACCTTTCTTATCTCCCAGCCACTCCCCTCCTCCAGATTCCTGGTTAACGAAAGTAAAATAAATGAACCAAACATGTTTCCCAAAGAAAAAGAATTGCTGGAATATTTCTGAAGTTCATCTGAAGGACTCTGTAAAGCAAGTGAAGGACATCCTCTAGAAGTTCAGAACAAGCAACAACAAGATGGGTCACTTTGGCATGTGAATTATTTTGAGCTGAGTCAAGTGAAGACCTGCAGGCTGTAAAGAAACGTTTTACTTTTTTAAGCATTTTATGTTATTTTTATGTAGCTGTTCATCTTGGCTGTTCGCCTCAGCCCAGGTCTTCAACCAGGGACCTTGGGATGTATGTGGACTGCACCCACAGGGTGGACTAACCATTAGGCAACCAGGGCACACCTAGACTTTTACTGCTCTCTTATCTTCCTAGAAGAATGAAAATTAGGGATCTTGTCCAGAATTAAGATTTTCTTTTTCTTTTTTTACCAGAAATAACCTTTCTAGTGATGAACCTATCTATATGGCAGGGCAAACACGTAATTACAGAGCATCTGCTCTTCCTCATACGTGTCATCCTCTATGTGAGGTCACTTCCCTTCTCTCCAAAGCCCTAGGCCCCTATCTCATTCCTTAGTTCAGGGTGTGTGTGTGTGTGTGTGTGTGTGTGTGTGTGTGTGTGTGTGTATGTGTGTGTCTTCATTTTGCCCCATTGCTTTTAGAATTTACACTTATGTAGATTCTCCATATATATGTAATTAAACTTGTTTTTTTATCCTACTAATCTGTCTGATGTTAATTTGATTGTCAGAGTAGCCTGAGAAGAACCCAGATGAATTGGGGAGTTTTCTCTTTACTCCTACAAAAAGCGCAAGTATAAAGCAACTTAAATTTAAAGGCATATTTAGCTTGAGTGTAGTTTTGTTTTCTTCATTCAAGCATTAAGTCCAAAGTTTGCTAACTTTCACAGTATAATTTACATAATATATGATTTTTGCCACCCCTCTCTCTCTTAATTCCTGTCAAATTCATTGGTATCCATATAGCTGGCTATAACACAAAGTTAAAAATAAATTACACATTTGGCTAAATCTTTGCATGAAAAATAAGTTTGCTCCTCTTGTTTAAATGTCAGCGACATGAAAGCCACAATGCATGCCTCTTCTGTACTTTAGGACATTTTTTAAGAACAGAAGTAGAATCAACATGAGGAAAGGAACTACAAGGTAGAAAACAGCATCAGTTTACTCAGCTCAACTTAGCATATTTCCATTCCACATTATATCTTTGTGTGTGTTGAACATTTCTGCCATTTTTAGGAAACACTACAATTGCCTGTGAAATCTGTTGCTTTAGACAATAAATACAAATATTCATATTGGTTCTATATAAACTCTGAGAATATATGCCAGCTTGTTTGACCTCACAAAAGTAATCTGAAATTAGTAAAAAAAAATTTATCAAAACATAAACCATAAGTTAAATTTCCAACTGAAAAGTCAACTGATAAACTATGATCTCAAAGGCAGGATTTCACACAGCCAAAAATCATCCTAATTCTATGAAATGTAGTGTTTCTATTATGCTTTTGAAACAAATTAAAGAGCAACAAATTAAAGGGTAACTGTTCAAGTAGCCTAAAATATCTATAGCTCGCGAAATTGTTGGACAGTGTTTAAGTAAGTTTTTCAAGACAGTATGTAACTAAGTACTGCTGTTACAGGTGAACTTTGGTCAGAAGGAAAACAACAAAGAAAACTGAAGTCATTTGGCAGGAATAACTGAGATCATCTATTCAATAACTGATAGTTTATTCTTAAATGATTACTTTTCTAAAATAGAGTATCTTAATAAATTCTGTAGTTAAAGATCTCACTTATTGCCAGTAAAAATGACTTTTAAAGTCATATAGAGTCATGACTTCTTTTTATGCCAAAAGTATTTTATTTATCTTGTATTGGTTGTCTTTGTTTAGCAATGGTACAAATTTAATTTACTTGTAATGGACAAGTATGCCAATTTTAGAAATGTCTGTCATGATTCTCAAACACATGCAAAACTTTAGCAATGTGTGATCATTGTTTCACTGACCACATTTCAGGCTAGGCTCTGTGAAACCTCAACACATTCTTGAATTAGCACATGCATTTGTTTTCTGCATGACTAGATGAGATAGTTAAATAGCACAGAATGTTCTATCTGCTTTGAATAACAAAAAGATCATTTCATTTTTCTCAGTGTGCTTCCTATCCAAGTATACAGCTTTATCCCATTTTCATGAAATAACAATGTTAATGGCAGCATTGGCCTACAACACTTCCAGTTCCCTGAATATAGAATTTCTAGTTTCCCTGAGTGAACAGATTTCCAAATTTTTCTTCAGTCTAAGTTAGGTTTTATAAAACCTTAGGGGATATCCCCATTAAAATATCAGGTTACTTTAAAACTAGTGGTTATGTTGATTATTTTATGAGGTAAAATATTTTTCAGAGTGATTGTTTTAGTTCTCATCTTCTTTATTTTCCTATGTGTTTAGTTTGGGTATTAAGAGCAGTCTCTCTAAAAAATTCAGTCAAGTGAATGTCACCTGCTTTCTTAATCAATCATATTTTCAGAAGGCAGTCTTAGTAAATAAACCAAGTGACAAGAACAGGTGTCTCTGTTTCTCAGGACAACTTGGCTGGTGCTAAGGTTTTATGTCTAACATTATAATAATGTTTTTAATTAAAAACTATTTATGTGGTCATGACCACTTTGTAACTGCCTTAATTAATATTTATCCTCAAATATGTTTGTTCAACAAGTTCTTACGCTGTTTACACTCTGCCCCTGCTCTTTTGAAAAAGCAGTTATATCTATAATTACTGACTGCATATGCCTTTCTCACATTACAATGAAAATAGCTCCCTGAGAGCACAGAGAATAGATCATTCCACTTCAGTCTGTATCTTGGTATCTGGCACAGTGATTCACACATGGTAGGTATTCAATAAATAGGGAGGAACCATATGAATAAAATTATATTAATATCTGGGTCCAGATTTGAAAACAACCTCTGTAATAATAATCCTTAATCTTAAAAAATTGTACCTGCATTTACTAGATCGTCCAACAAAATTAATAAGGGTAATAGTTATAAACAAGAGCTTCTAACATGTCTTTCTTCAGAAACCCATCATTTAAATTATACCACATATATTAGTGATAGCAAAACTGAGAGGAAAATTTTCAAAATGTACACATTTAGAATTTTCTTTCTCTTCAAGTTCTTTGAGTCAGCATTCCTTTTTTTCAAAGAACACAGAGAAGTAATTCATACGGCCTTTATGAAAACAGAAATAATTTGGTAGACTGAGATTCTAGCATTCTTTCAGCATGTACTTTCAGTTAAATACACCATTGAAATCCCTGCTACCTGTGATAAAGATATAAAAGAAACCATAAAGTACATAAAGTTGTAAAATGACTTGAATATATAGATTCCTATTCCAAGGACGTAAAAATCTAATTTGACAGGTATAGCATGGGGCATTTCAATTGTGGACACAATTTGTAAGAACCTGTGATCACACATGTGTGAGATTTTCTCATGTACCAAATATGGAAGTAAATTCAAGAACATTTGTATCATAGATTTTTTTTTTTTTAGTAATTTTTCAAGTCACAAAATCACAAGGTAAAAAACACCCATATGAAACCCAATATTCAAAAAAAAAAACAAAACCTTTGCTAAAAAGTTAAGAGCGTGCACTCCCTCATGGCCTAGGGAGTAGTTACACATACATCCCAGAGTCCTGGATTCAGGTACTGGTTAGAGGGGAAACAGCTAATATAAGCAATTAAATAAAAATAAAGTGTTCCTTCATCTTCTTCCTGCCTGCCTACTTGTCTTCATTCCTTCCTGCACTATTCTTTAAAAAAAAGTCAGAGAGAGTTGTCCTCAAAAGGAGCTAGGTTGGTTATATAGCATGTGTAATATCAGGCATAATGGACATTTTCCTTCAAAAATTCATCATTATGTTAATCTTCACTGGCAAAAAAAAAATAGAAATATAAATAATCCACTCCAACAACACATGACCTATCTTCCTATATCCCAAATTTTGTTTCTTGAAATAGTTTTGTAAAAAAAACAAAAGTTTTTCCGATCTGTATTAGCCAGATTTTAAAAGGTTTTGTTACTATAGGATTCTACAAACCTTTATTTTACTGATTTGTATCATAAATTGTCATTATTAAAAAAATGAAATATGAACAAATATTTTAAAAAGTCAGTTACTAATTATCTGATCATTTTTAACTTTCTTATTTTTCACCATGAAATTTCAAAAATTGACATAGTAAAGTATAACTCATTCTAGTAACACTATGATGCTATCTATCATCAAGAAATCTTTAGTTGTGCAGAGGAAAATTAAAACAAAACAGC
The DNA here is from genome assembly GCA_004363575.1 of Solenodon paradoxus. Classification (NCBI taxonomy): domain Eukaryota; kingdom Metazoa; phylum Chordata; class Mammalia; order Eulipotyphla; family Solenodontidae; genus Solenodon; species Solenodon paradoxus. The sequence goes on from RJWH01000027.1 coordinate 660,990, forward strand.
CCTCTAGGTAACATCTGAAATATGATTAAATTTCTCAAGAGACAATTTAGTGGCAAAGCCAGGACTTCAATATACCTCTCTGTTATGAATTTTTCATTATAACAATAAAACATTAGATTTCATGTTTTCTTCTGATGTACTAGGCACAAGGATTAATATTATATATATGTATTATATCACTCACTACATAAAATTCTCACATATCACATATATGCCAAGGGTACCATAATATTGTTTTCTCAGGAACTTTAATGAAGATAAATATAAATGACTTCAAAGAAATTTTTATCAATATATTTGGAAAAATTAATGTGATATATTTTATCCTTCCTTAAACCACAAGATTATATCGTGCACCATCTTATCAATATTACTTGAACCTAAAACAATTCCAAAAAAAACAAAAACAAAAACAAAGTCCACTGCAAAAGAAACTTACACTGTGAATCAGTACATAAATCTGAGTTGCTACTGACTTTGGTAGTATCTTCAACTTCTATTATTTAATGATGATTCTCTCTCTCTCTCTCTCTCTCTCTCTCTCTCTCTATATATATATATATATATATATACACACACACATAAAACATGCATATATACAGAGACACTTAAAATCAAAACATTTAATATAAAAACAGTAATAGTAGCATATCCTTGATGAATTTTATTCTATGAACAAAAACAAGCCTTTTGCATGTATTACTCATTCAATCTTCAAAACAACCCTATAAGAGAAATAGATAAATTAATTATAGATGGATTACAGTTGATGAAAATGAAGCAGAATTAATTAACTTGTTCAAGGTTAAACAGTAAGAATGGTGATACTCAGATTTGAATTTAGATAATCTCATATTTGATGATGTTGTGTCTAGCTATCATTTAAATAAATGGGGTTCTATCATTAAATAAATAAGACTTTAATCACCACTGCTTATTTGACATAGGATCTTAAAAGTCTAAACAGAAACAAATTTTGAGTTGCTCAATTTTGGGTAAGCTGGAACAAGATTTTTAATTACAGTAATATCTCTTTTTTTTTCCTTCTTGTGGATAAGAAATTTTCTTTATTTTAAATTTCTAATCCAAACAAAAATTTTCTTCTCACCCAAATTATTAAATATTCACTTTCTTCAATCTAGAATAAGAAGCACAGCTCATGGAACACCAACTGTATTCATGATAAAGACAAATTCATTTATAGAAAGTTACCTGACTAAGAAGAAGGACAAAAACTTAATAATCTGATTTCATCCTCTCAGTAAATGGAACTACCATCCCTCAGTTGCTCAGGCAAAACAGAACAAAACAAAAACGTACAAGAAATCATCTTCAGTTATGCTCTTAATTTATTTTTGTTAATTAATTCCTCAGTATATTTACTTCCAAATATATTTCGAAGCATTCCAGATCTCTGAATTATCTCGCAAACTATTCCAACAGTCTTATAACAGCTTCTTGTTATAAGATGACCTTTCACAAATAAAATCAAATCATATCATTGCTTTGCTGAAAACTATTCTAAATATTCTCAGAATAAAATCCAAACTCTTTAGTAAATAGGCTAGTACCTACTTCCCTGACTTCATTCCACATGTTTACCATATTTTAGATGCACTAGCCATCACACTTTCCTACCTCAGGGACTTTGCAATTGCTTTCCACTCTAGAATGTTCTTTCTTGTCATTATCATTCAGATTCTCTTTGCAGTCTGTCTTCAGGCCTCAGATTATTTTATGCTATGGTACTTCTACCCTTTGATTCAACCTTAACTAGTCATTTTATCACATTATTTTATCTTTTGCCTTGGACACATCGCTGAATGAAATCACTTATTATTACTCCATCTTTCCTAATAGAATAAAACTATAGTTTCTCTTCCTCACTGAGTATCCTCTGCTGAGAATAGTACCTGGGATGCCAAAGAATCCCATATAAATTCTTAAAATAAATGAATGAATAATTACTTCATACTGAAGGTAGTAAATGAAACTGGCATTAAGCATTTTGCCTGGTGGGGGAAAAGTCTATTTAACTAATTAATAAAGATTGTACTGAAGTGAATTTTGAGCATTTGCTAACTCACAGTGCAGATAATGGTGAACATTTTATAACAGAAGAGTGCTATGAGTTAAGAATGACATAAAACAATTCTATAGAACATGAATAAAATAAAGAGAAACTCAGAAGATATAAGACCATTATCTGACTTGTATTTCAAAGAATGATAATAATATTCTTAGGGAAAATATTAGAAACGAAATATAAAAATTCTATATTAACTATCTACAATATAAACATATAATGCATGCAGGCATATATGCAATTATGTAGGCATATATGTCCTTACATTTTATATTCATATGATATCCTCAATTTTACTGTATAATAACAAATGATTTGCAATTTAAATTATGCTCAACAAAGCCTTTATTATCTTGTGCAAATCATTATTTCATGCAGTTTTATCAGAATGTTATTAATCAATAACCTATTATATATTGATATATATACAACATATATGATTTTGTGTGTATATTATACATATATGCATACACATTATACACAAAGAACAAAATAAATAGGGAAAAGTTCAAATATGTAACTCCATAAATATAGAATAGCTCCAATCTATTAACCCCTCATTACATAGAATAATAAGGCAAAGATTCATTTGAGAAGAATGTCCTACCAGGGTTTACTATTTGAGTTTGACTGATAATTTGACTTTACAACATTATTCCACTGTTAAGTATTTATCCTAAAAACACAACAACATTAATTTACAGAGATATATGCACTCACCATTATCATGACAGCATTATTTATAATAGCCAAGAAATGGAAATAACCTAAATGCCCATCAAAAATGATATACAAAGATGTGGTAAATATTCACAATGGAATAGTACATATCTATCAAAATGTGAAAGCTTGTCATTTGTAGCAACATTGATGGATTTAGAGGAAATTATGCTTAGCGAGATAATTCAGAAGAAGAAAGACATCCTATGCTATCATTCATATATGGCATATAGAGAAACCAAGAAAATAAATAATAAATTTAAAAAAAATAGACTTCAATCAAACAAAAGTTAATTAGGGGTTGTAGAAAGAGAAGGGGAAGAGGGGGTGTCAATTTGGGTAAAGGGGTTCAATATAGTGAAGGAAGAACTGAAATTGTGAACTTCATTTACTAAACACTGATTGTTTTTACAATGACACACATCTCAAGCCCACATACTGTTATAACACAATAGTCCTTCAAAAATTAATTTAAAAAACAATGAAAAATGTATGAGTTTGAACTCAGGTTCTTTGAAATTATAGTATTATTAAGGTGACATTTTTCATTTTGAAACACCAAATATCCTTTCATAATCAAATACAAACTTAGTTGGGAAAATTAGTTTTTGTGTAGTCAAACCAGTATTTCCTTATTTTGTAGTAAGACTAAATGATCACTCATCATGAAAACATCTACACTTCTCTAATATTAGGAGAAAATACCTCATTGAAACCTTGAAACAACCCATAATGAAAAATTAATACAAACTTTAGACTGGCATATTAATCTTTTCAACTATGAAAATGACTGAATGATACTGATATGGTATTATCCAGATTAACTATTCTGACTTTTAAGTAATATAGACAAAAAAGTAAGAAGAGAATATTACTTAAATTTTTCTTGTTTTCAATTCTATATTTGGTTTGAAGTGGCACACAAAATAGAATGATATATTTTAAATGCAATGCATGCATCCCTTAGAGAAGTTTCTCTGTGAGCCAATCTTCAAATTAAAATATCTATCTGCAAAAAAGAAAGAAAAATCTGGAAGATCAATAAATGTGCTTTAGAGAAATCAAGGAATAATTTATCTTTCTTAAGAATTTAGCACCAGTTTATTTCTTACTTGGTTGCAGCTAATCTATAGATCTAGACTAACTGCATGATAAATTGTAATCTTGACATGTCCCAAAGATAGATCTCTTCATAATAAGAAGCACATCTTTCACACAATCTACACTGAATCAAATGTTTAGCAGAACTGTGTGAATCTTCCCTAACTCACTGCTCATTGGCACTTTCTAAGAAAAAGAATTGCCAGACAATAGAAACAAATTGACCACTTGAGAAAGTATCTGGCATCACATTAAGTTTCAGGAAAGAGAAAAATGGTTCTGCTTTTCTGATCTTGTCTCTTGGCTCTCACCACCTAACCTAGTAATAGTTACTCAGTGGCAATTAATTCTTGTTTCCACTGAGAATGCTGAATGAAAAGCATGGGAGATTGTGTGTGTGTGTTTGTGTGTGTGTGTATATGTATGTGTATGTGTGTGTATATATATATATGTATGTGTGTATTTGGATGAATGATAACATAATGACACAAAGAAACTTATTCCAAGACTTCTTTTGCCTTATTACCGTGATCAAATTGGTGAGTACTAGAAGTATTAAGAATAAGTATTAAGAATGGTTTCTGCAAGCCATTACACCTGAAAATCATAGTAATCCTTTCTTTACCTACCACTCTCAGGACCTTATTGCTATTGAATAGCCAAAAACTATACAAATTTTCTTAAATCTTTTCATATATTCCCATCAAATTCAGGCTAAGGAGAAAGTAGTAGGTATTATTTTCTTTTTGCCTTTAGTGAACATAATCAAACCACTTTTAAAACTACAGGAAAGTAATGAATCTAGCCCATTTTATAATATTACAATGGTGGCATAATTTCAGCATTGAGAAATTTCTGTCTGTTAAGAGTGAGCAGTTATTTAAATACTGCCAATCTACAAACAATCAATTTCAGTAACATTTCATTTAATTTCTAATAGAGTTTTAAGATCACCTGAAATGTACCAGCCTTAGCCTACTGTTCTTACTATGGTGGATTTCCTTCCATACATGTTTCCCTTATTGTGACAAAAATCACAATACAGAGACAATTCTAAATCTCACTACTCATACAGAAGTTTTTTAGTAATGGACTTTTATCTCTGTAAATACAATCATATTTTAAAATCTATATGTATCAGAGAGCATAATTAGTCAATATACTATTGGACATGTAGATTAATCACAGCTTTTATAAATTTCGATAATTTTTCAAAGACTAATGTTTTTGTTTTTTTTCCAAAATAATAGAAAATAATTTTAGGGTCTATTTTTATCTGCAATAACTTATTTTAGCATATAGTTCAAAGGGTTACTATAATTCCATTAAAAAATAAAATTTATATCCAGATGATCTTATGGTACCAGGAAGTAAGAAAGTTGTCAAAGGGAAAAAAAGTGTTCAAATGAACACGTGGGGGCATATCAAAAGGGTAAAAGAGTAAACCTGAAATGTATCTCATTGATAAAGTTTGCAAAAGCATGATGAACAAAATAAATAATGACAGTACCTAATTATAGCCCAGAGAATATGTACACCCTAGAGGCTCAGGAGACTGAGATGATGGTTGGGGAGCAGAACATGTAAAGCCCAAGGAGCCAGGTTCGCAACCTGGGCTGGGATGAAAAATAAAACAAAATAAATAAATATAACTCAAAGAGTAAAAATAAAGAGCCACGATTCTATGCATATTAAAAATGTATTAGAGAAATTATCTATTGTATAATCAAGAAAGCATTATTGGTGCTTCCTGGTGGCTTAGCAGGTAAGTGCACCGAGTGTGGCCCACATATATCCCAAGGATCCAGGTCCAAGACCTCAGGGAGAGGAGAAAGCAACCAAGATGCACAACTAAATTGAATAAATAAATATTTATTTTTCCCTCTTCCTGCCTGCCTGCCTGTTTGCCTTCCTTCCTGCCTGCACCTTTTCTAAATAAATAAATAAAAATTCAGACATAAGGGTCATGATCTGGGTCTACAATTAAGGAGCAGTCCCAAGGTGTGTTTTTCACAAGGGTCAGGATACAGGAAGTTTTAAAGGATCAAGCAGGGCAGTGATCCAAGTTTTAGGTTATTTGTTTGAAAGGTTTGGATTGATTGACAGTAGTCTTCAGATAGAAAGCTGGGTCTCTGTAACAATCAGCAGATGGTCTTCCAGTTTCTTTCCCAATCATGGCTAAGAGGAAAACTGTGAGTGAATAGTATTTTGTAGTGTAATTAGGGTGGAGTTCCCTACATTTCACCTAGAAGTCTCAACATGGCACTTAGAGACAAGATGGAGCCTGGTTCATTCAAAGTAGGATCCACATAAATAGCTGAATAAATAAATAAATGGAGAGAAATGACAATTATTTCTTAAATAAAAATTTTAGTTAGCAAAATGTAGATGAAATGAGAGAAGTAAAAAATAATACTTGTGTCACCACTACAATAATCTTTGGGAGGAAGATAAATTAGCAAAAATTTAGTGGTAGAATTAACGGGCTAAAACAGGGTATCTCCTACAGATACCTTGTTCAGTAGAATCAATAATATCCCCTAAAGATGTCCACACCCTCATCTAAAACCTGTGAATGTTATTTCACATGGCAAAGAAGAATTAAGCTTGTAGATAAAGGTAAAGGTACAAATCAGATGACCTTAAAATACTGGGTTTATAATTCATTATTTGGATGATGCAATCACACAGGGCTTCACAAATGGAACAGGTGGCCAGAGTGACACAATGCCTAAAGGACTTTACCCATTTGGAATTGAAAGAGATCACACCCAGGATATATGGTGCTATTCATAGAAGCTAGAAAAAGCAAGAAAACTGATTTTCTCCTCAACCTTATAAAAAGGAGCATAGCCCTACAGTAAACTTTAATTTTTTCAAGTGAGTTTTGGAGTTAATTACAAAATTGCAAGATAATAAATACATGTTTTAAAAACTATGGTACTCCATTATGGTAACAATAACAATAATACACACACACGCTTAGTGTTTAAACTACTTAAAAGAGAAAATTATAGTAGGGAATCCTGGCAAATATCACTTTAGCTAATTGATAAGATTAACATTGCCATTAATCACATCATCAACACGCAGTGATAAAGGACACAACATATTCTTACTAATAGTACATAGTACATAACTTTGAATCTAATCATAAGAAAACACAAGATAGATGCCAAATAAGAGATATTCTATAAAATAAGTGACCAGAGACTAGAGACATGAAGTGAAGTCCTGTATTACATGCTGGAACAAATATATGATATTTTTAATAGTGAAATATTTAAAAATTCTATTTTATTTTTGTTAATTTGTTATTGTACAATAGTTAATTTCCTCATTCTGATAAATATTATATGACTAAGGAATATATTATCACAGTGGGAAAGTTGGGTAGAGGGCATATGGGAATGTTATACCATTTTGGAACTTTTCTATAAATTTAACATATCAAAATTAATATAGAGATATACTGACACACATTTACACACACATACACACACAATGGCTCAGAATGGAACAGGTGAGCCTTGAAAATCATAACAGTTATGGGCACCAACCCTCTAGAACAGTTGAAAATCCAAATATGTAACTTCTGACTTCCTAAAAACATAACAGAAGTTATCCATTGATATCAGTATGGTATTGGTTTCAGGATAGCAATAGTCAAAGATGCTCAAGCCCTTTATTAGTTAGGCCTCCATTACCATATATAAAAGTTACCTTCAAACTGACATTGAAGATTGGTTGAATCAATGAAAGCAAAACCCAAAGAAAGAAAATAAAATGTGCATGTAAGTGGACCTAATAGTTCAAACCTGCATTGATAAGGGTCAACTGTATATTAAAACTGCATTAAAATGAACTTTTTTTTTTTAAGTATAGGTGCAGCCAGGAATGAAATGATTAGGCAAACAGGCAGGAAGAGAGAAGTCGTACATTTAGTTTACTTTAGTTGTACATTTTGGTTATTTCTCCTGGCTCCAGGAACTTTATCCCTTGGGATATATGTGGACTGAATTTGACCGGAGGTGACAGATATAACCATTAATCCACTCAAGTGTGCCAAAAATAATTTTTTTCTGAAAATTAAGGATTTTTAAATATTTTAGTGAAAACTATCATAGAATTTCTGAATATTCCTCTACAAACATAATTCTATATGCTGCTTCTGGAAGTTTCTGGTCTCTACGGCTTTTCTATATGTGTGTTAATATTTTTCTTACTCCTAGAAATTATATTGACATTATATTGAACAATTTTTTATAGTCTTTCATCAGAAAGTGTTTTTCAGGATTTGAGGGTGATGGATGTTACTGTTTTATAATTTTTACATGACTTTTTCTACATTTACTCCCAACTGATATGAAGGGTTCATGTATCTAACTTCATTATATTGTCTACATGGATATGTGCACTATTCGTTGAAACCAGTTTTTTCAGGGAACACTAAAATTTGGTATTTCCAAATCAGAAGTTTGTATTATGAATGTCAATGTTAGTGCAACTTTCCCCAATAAAGCATTAACATTGAACCATATTTTTCAAGGACAAGGATTTTTGCAAATTTATGGAGATACACAAGGGATCAAGTGATTTATCAGATAAGCTAAATTTAAATTGCCTGATAACTTTAAATGAGAATTTCTGTTTGAAGCTACCTTGGGACCTGCTGCAATTCCCATCTCACTTGGGCTACTTCTTTGCTGGATCCTCTTAACTATTTTCTTCATATAGCCCATCTCTCTTTCCATACTCTAGGTTATCCACTCATGCAATTTACTGACACAAGAGATCTTTTCTTCTCCTGTCTCCTTTAAAGTTATAAAAAAGTTACAGAAACTGAAACCATGAGATTACTGGTGTTTATTTGCTTTAGATTACTGACAGCTGATGGATGGAAGGACAGATTGAAGATTTAAACTTTCATGTAGTCTATGGAATCATGAAGTAAATGAATTTATGAAAACTAAGACACGAGAAAAAGTCACATAACTAGACAAGTACTGCTCCTGTGTACACAATTCTAGCTCCATGGTTCATTGACTATACAGTATTTTAGAGTCCATGTAATATCTAGATTTTCATCATTTAAGTAATAATCAGAATTAGAATCATACATTCCTGTGAATGATGTATTTCTAATATACATCATTAGATTAGGCAAGAATAAAGTCCTGACACAGACATGGGGTATTAGAAAGGAAACTTAAATCAAGATACTTCATCAAAAGCTCACCTATATCCTTTATTTACTCGGTGAACTTTTGAGAAGTAGATAATCTCTCCGAACCTCAATATGTACTCTTTTAAAATTTAAATATGGATTCGATGTATTGAGATAAACTGTATATTATTTATCAGAACAATGGGTGTTCATGATCTGTTTTTGAATACACATGTATATGCACACACTTTTTTTTCACCTTAGCAATCTTGGCGATTAGAAAAATTCATTAGGAAATAATTATTGAGTTCTACCACATGAGTTTTTAAAAACTACACAGGAATATATACATATATATATATATATATATATATATATATCATCCTAATACCTAGAGAACATATTCCTAATTTTCAATCTTTCATACCTAATCATACCTAATCATAAAAATATCCTTCCCATATATAAGACATAAAAACTATTTGATTATAGGTGGTAAGGAAACTAGGTAATTGCCAGTATATATTCAGGTTAAATCTATTGCTCTGCCTGTCTGTGTGTCTGCCATCTAGCTATCACATAAGCACAGATACGTTTTGAAGAATAACATATGAGCATGTGGTACATAAATTTTGGTTTGGTTACTCTGGGTCTCCAAATTTAAGATCTAAAGAGAGAGAGAGAATACAATGCAATGCTTTAATTAAAACCAGTCCTGTCAGCATTCTCTGGTGACTCAACTGGCTGAGATGCTGGTGTGAGGACCACATACAGTCCAAGACTAAGTTCACAACCCAGGGCCGAGGTGAAATACTAAAAATGAACAATTAAACAAATAAAGATATCCCTCCCCGCTCCCTCCCCTCTCTCTCTCTTTCTACTTCTTTGTCCTCTCTGTCTCATTAAAAAAAGCAAACAAAACAAAAACACAGTCCTGTAATACTCAATTGCATTTTTCATGGGTAATGCAGTCATTTAATATACTCAGCTCTAGTGGGAGTGTTACTCACGAGGAAGAGTAGCTGCATTTTCCTAAAAATATCAAGTTCCCTTAAATTTTAGCTAAGCCAAGATTTTCTTTGTGTTTTGCCAGACATTTCTTGAATACACTTCTGCAAAGCAAGTATTTTTGGCTACTGTGAATTTTTTCCCAGTGATTCCATCATTTCCTCAATGGGGAATTGTGCATATTTTTATTTCACTAGAGCCATGCATGAATGAGTGTTTGGGCTCTGAAGTGCAGAACAGAGTGGCATGACTTAGCACAATCTAGAAATCAGCTTTCATGAGCATCAGTTGTTTTCTCTTACAAAATCCATACTCAGAATTTAATCACTTGTCTTAGTATTTTCTATGAGAAGTGTGACTACTCTTTACTGATAATAAACAGCAATAAATGTTTAACCTGTTTTGTAAAACTTTCTAGGGTTAGCAAAAATTTCCAATTACACTCATGTAATTATTGGCAAATATTACAGGATTGTTGGAAAATACTTGTCCTGCCAAACCTCTAGTACTGAAGAGCATACTGTTTTATATTTTTGCCACTGATGTGCTAATGAAGGACCACATTACCCCTTGTGATCAGGATACTAAAAACACCTCCCATAACATAAAGCTTTAGGATTCACCTGTCACAAATTCATTCCTTAAATTTGGCAGAATGTGCCCACCAAACAGTAGTCATATCTTTTCTACTAGAAAAACTTCAGTGTTCCCACCCAACCTATCTAAAATCTTCAGCCTTTTTTCTAGCGTACATTGCTGTCTATCTGTCCCACTAAAGTCAATCAGTTCTAGTCAGAGAGTTCATCCTTCTCATAACCAACATCCCAAGTTGTTCTCTGCATTCTGTGGTGCCCAGTACTTCAACAGTTAAGTGCTTAGCTTATAGTTTCCTTCCATCAGGACCATCTCACAGAAAACTGATCCACGAATGCCTCTCTAATATCTCAAGCCTTCTCTCTTTCCTACTTGAGAGGTTACTCTTCTCAAAAAGATAAATGGAAACTGATAAGAGGTTTTCAAAAATTGCTAAAGTTTTTAGTCCTGGATGGATAATTGAGGCATTCTAGTATAATGGGGATTAAAAATAGAAACTGAATTTCATATATTTCACCTGTAGTCTATTAGAAGTACTCCAAACAAGAACATATGTCAGTTTTTAATATGTGGTACTATATGATTATTTATAAAATACTGTAATTCAATATGTAATTGAGTATACTATGTAGTGTATATATAGCATAATATATAATGTATATTACATAGTTACAATATATACTACTTTAAAAAGTATATATAATTCTAAATATATATCTATATCTACATAGCTATAGATAGATAGATATAAAGTGTATCCCAAATGGAGTTGACAGGTAGAACAGAAAGACAGGCAAGCAAACTGACATTCCCCTTGCTATAGCATATCATACTATCTGCATCAATCCATTTTTCCCTATAATAGCCCATGGTTTCGGGAAGACCATAGGGAAAAAAAAAAATCCTCTCATTCACTTCCTGAGGAAAGCACTGACTGGGCCTCTTGACCCAAGCTCACTGCATCTACACCTGCTGGAAGGAGACCAAGATCCACTCTGGATTTCGCTGACTCCTCTGTGAGCATCATATTCCCTCACATGTACCCAGCCAGGCACTGCTCATTCTGTAACACTGTTTAGAGAGTATAATGTGGGCTCATCTGTCTGTCTTCACCACCATAGAGAAACTTTCATGATAATCAGGCATATTCTCTAATCATTTTTCTATCGCTAGTGCCTAGAACTGGGCCTTCTCATAATTATTCTAATGTCATCTCTATGAGAAATAACCTCAGATATTAAAAGGGGGCATGACCATAATGAATAATGGATAATTATGTTACCTACTAGCACTGAATTTTTTGTAACATTTCATTTATATTTTTTATTTATTATTAAGGAAAATGCAGGCAAAAATGAAGGTAAGTAGGCAGGCAAGCAGGAAGAGAAGAGGAAAAGGCACTTTATTTTTATTTAGTTGTATATCTTGGTTGTTCTCCTCAACCCCAGAACAGGAACTCAGATTCTTGGGATATATGTGGACTGTGCTCCTCCAAAGGTGGTGACCAACTACTACTCCACCAGGACATACCTAGTACTGCCATCTTAAAGCAAGATACTTCACCTATTTTTACCTCCCATGTCTCAACTGACTTTAGAGGATGAAATATAATAATGTAATTAATTTTAGCCTAGTCCAGGTCATAAGGTAATCTCAATGAATATTACATGTTATTTGTATTCTATACTATTCTTTGATGTGCTTTCAATTGCTAAAATCATTATTGATCTGGAAAGAGAGAGACAGAGAAAAAGTGATAGAGACAGAGGGAGAGATAGAAATAGACAGGTGTTGTAAAGATAGAAATATTATACATTGCTAGAAGTTAATGATTATGCCTCCATTTCTTTAAAGGCTATCATATTTCCTCATGCCTTGAATTCAAACCCACTGACATTTGGAGTGGGTTCACCAAATTTCAAATGGAATACAGGACAGCATAGAGGCAACAAATGACAGGAACTTACTGTGTAAAATAAATCAGCCTTCAAATATGGTCGGGGAACTGGGGCCATTCTCATAATTTAAGATTATGATCAGAACTTCTTTTGCAGCTGATCTTTTAAATTAAACAAACAAGCACAGCTGGAAAAACACATGCAAATTTTGGTATTTCAGTCCAGCAATATGCAAGCATATCCACAGTAGGAGTAATTTGCTGAAGAAGTCTCATTAATGAGCTCTAGCAATGGTTTATTCTGAGCAGTCATGCTATACTCTAATAAAGGCAACATTTTTCTGAGCACTACATAAGGTCGTGTCTTATGAACATTGTCTTTCTCTGTAAAATACCAGGCTTTGTAGTCACAAACCTTCTTCCATTATAGGTAGCTTGTCAAATACACATGGGACCATGTATTTCCCAGCACTTCATTCTAAAATAACTCGACTAAACCAGTATATCCCATTCTACATTAGGATGTGAGTCAGAATCACTAATGAATACACTGAATACAACCTATCTATTTACTAACCGTATGCTGTTATTAGCTGTTTGTGCATTGATTCAACTTCCTACTCCGTTTGGGAACTTAAAGTCTAAAAATACAATAATCGAAAGGGAAAACATTTTAGCTCACCTCCAACAGGAGAGGAAGGAAAGATTTTGCAGTGAGGCAATGGGAGGTCAAGGGCACACCCAGAGCAAATGTCTTTCTGCAGAAAGAATGCTTAGCACATTTGTCCGCCAGGCTTCAGACACACCCCACAACCCTGAAAGAAATATATATCACCATATATAACTCTACAGGGGGACATTGTGTTCTGATCAGCACATTTCAATTTTATAAAGGAATTAAAATAGTTCTAATCCACCTTTAAACAAAGTCCATTCCTTACATATTGTAAGCCAGTGTGACTACACTCCTGTAGCTCCATGATGCCATTTTCGAGATACAGGAGCCAAAAATATATGCTGCAGATCTATCCCTGCAGCTGTGACTCCAAGCTGGAAGGAGGAAATGTCAGCAATGTAAAAAGCAAAAGAAGCAGCAGACCAATTGGTACTGCTAGTGCCTGATTCATTAGTATGGACCAAGGTTTATTTTCCAGGGTAGAAAAAAACTGGCACAAATGCTTGGCAATGTGCTCTAAGCTCTATCAGGGAAAGGAATTGATCATTTGGATAAGAAAAAAAAACGTCTCTCGCGGCCTCACTGTGTCTCTTATGTGTGGTGCTACTGTACTGCTTTAGGAACAAGCATAGTGTGTCTATTTTTAGGGCAAATGTGCCTACTCTGTCTTGGCCAGCTAAATCTTTCTACATGACTAATTTGCAAGTTGAATTATCTTGGTAAATAGGCTGACTCACTGGCAAATAATCTGCCGAATTTAACTATGCATTAGGTTTCTGTAGTGAATTAGTTCTTTTTGTCTTGCTCAGGATGCTGAAATGAACAGCAGTAGTGCTCTGGTTAATAAAATAAAGAGAAGAAGAAAAGCAAGAAGAGTCTTTAGATGAGTCTGGTATGATGGATATATAGATATAGATATAGATATATAGCAGGCTTTACTGAGACATGACAGTGACATAAGTCAAATAAGAAATGAACCAAAGTTCGGATAGATGTGTGCATAGTTGGTATGTATATATCCTATACATATGAATAAAAACTTATACTTACACAATCATTTATTCATGTGCAAAGTAACAAAGTATCCAGCACCAGCAATTGTTCAAGAAATATTTGTGAAATGGATGAATTGAAATAGTGGTTGACATTCCCACATTGTGGAATGGTCCTCCTCCTGGGCTAGTTACTGACCACCCACCTGCCAATGGGAAGAGACCAGATTGGGCAAAGCAGAGTAAGATCTTTTGGCTCTGCACAGTAGTGGAGAAGGTGGAATTCCTGTTCCAAAGCAAACTTCTCCCTGAGGTTCCAGCAAATCTTTTTTTTTTTTTTTTTTTTTTTGAATAATGGTGCAGGCGGCAATGAAGACAAGAAGGAAGAGAGAATAGGAAGAAGCATCTTCATTTATTTTTATTTTAGTTGTTCCTTTCCTTCTTGGACCAGGATCCTCAGCAGAAATCTATGTTGGGTTGTATAGGTGCAAGTAATACCACTGCTCTACATATTCTCCCTGCTGGTTCCTTCACTATCAGGTGCAGTGTCTTCAATGTCCTCTCACTTTCAACTGTGAGTACAACAGCTCTCTTGAGTAAGCAGGGCTCTAGTCACCACCGGAGTTGGCTCCTCCTGAGCACAAGAAGAGATATGTCGTTGGAAGCAGATGCTAGTGAGAATACATAGATACCTGTCTTGACAAGAGAACTCTTAAGTGTGAATTTATTGAATCTAGAGGCCCTGAGTGATTTAAGGGAATGTCCCCTGGACTGTGATGTGACATCCATATTTCCCAGTGGCATTTCCTCACTCCTGGAAATATTTTCCAAGAAGTCACTGTCTCATGAAAACTTTCCCTTAGATGGCTCCACATGTTCATACAAGAAAAGTTAATATAAACTCCATGGTCTGACTCAGTATGAATCTACCCTTTCTGTAGCTAACGACAATTCCTGGGAAGAAAAATATCCAAAAAACCAAAAATAAAAAAGACTTTTTTCTCACTCTAAAGGTGCCCTTTGCCACCATAGTTATTCATGGATGAGGGATAGATGCAATTGTTTTGCCTGAATCCAAGTTATTGTTTTATAGAAATTTTTCACTTTTCCTATCTTAGTCCTGTTAAAGGTAGAATAAAATTCAAAGGCACAGCTAAGAACTGAATATAGCAGGTCCTGATTCCATTTGAGGACTGCACATTTACATTAAAAACACTTCCTACTTTCAGCCGCATTACAGTGTAATAGGAGCGATATGTCTGCGCACAGTGACTATGCACCATTGAAGAAGAGAGTTATAAAAGATGAGATGATTGAGCTCTGAACAGGGGAGTCAGGCAAAGCATCAAGGACAGGGTGGCTGGGGTGACTACCAATCTGAGAACAATACTGACAGGTTGGATGTGAGAGACTGGCAGCAAGGTAGGCAAAGGTAAATATGGAGAGCAGAAAAAGAATAAATATGCTAAATAGGTAACATTAACTTAAAATGTTTAAACAAGAATGGAGCAGGAGTGAGGGAACTGGTTAGCTTTCAAGAATGCAATGAAGAACCAAGGGCTGCAAGTGACTGCAATTTCACTCACCTGTGGTCTTTAAAAATGCAAATTTGTAAAGAGTGCTCTTTTAGCATAGCTGTCATTTTTATTTTAGAAGGAATGATTTCTGAAATATTTTGATCACAGAAGGCTTTCAGAGAGGAAAGGTATGACAGTGAGGTTACTACCTCCTTTGGCCAGAGTGAGGCAGTAAACAAAGAGGAAGAACCTAAGTCACACGTGGCCCACTTAAATTAAAACCAAGCTTCTCAAAAACCAACCCTTGGAAACTGACAATAGAACTGAGGTAACCAGCTGGAAAGAAGGTGCTCTTAAGAAGTGAGTAAGTGGTGATGGTGGTCCGTGGATACAGGTAGAGGATTATTGATAACTATGGTGGTGGGTATGACGTATTACCGCACATTTGATGAACAGTGAACCTACGCATGTAAATTATATTGTTTTGGAAATCAAAACTACCTCAAAAAAGTTTTATCCAAGTATTTGCAATAGCTGAATATTATAACTGAAAAATAATAAAACAAAAAATGTGAATAAAACACTCTTCCTCACAATGAAGATAAACATCAGCAATTCTTAATAGCAGTTATTTTCAAACTAAAAGACTCTTGGATAAAATAGAATAATGTATTAGTTTTAAAGTACTGGAAACTTAAGCAATTAAAATTTGATGAGAAAATCATAACTAGAAATAATACCACAGCAGTTTAAGTAGTTTAGACAGCTAATCCAGACATGAGGAAAATAAAGTTAAATAAACATCATAAAAGCAGTTGATAGAGCAAATTTCTGGAAAAGCTAAATAGATGATATTTTGAAGGACTTGTTATTTGCAAAAGTAAGGAATAGTCTAATTTTAATTACCAAAATAAGTATATAAAGAAATATCTTGTCAGCAAAGATATTAAATGTGTGTAATATAAGCACTAGGGTCACGCTATTGAACCATAAGGCTTCCTTTTCTCATGGAATTTACACTTCTGTGAAAATCAGGCTAATTATGGGTATAACATATGACAAGTATAAAAGCAGCAAAATAAATAATTGGTAGAAAAACTATATAAGTAGGTTATTATGCTAATAGGTAGAATAACATTAACAGAAATACAGAAATATAAACCAGTAACTGCAGTTCAAAAGAAACTTAGCTACTAAACTTAGCACAATCAGTCCAAAACTGAGAATGATAGAAAATAGTTCCCATAATTTATCTTAGGTAGAATCACATAGTCAGGTGCACACATGCAACAAAACAAATACTTTCTTATCTGATTTCAGAATATAGATAAACCAGTCAAATATATCAATTTATGTTTCTATTTAGGGGAAAAAAAAAGCAAATTTAGTATCATGTAGAAAAGAAAAACAGAACTGTGGTGTAGAAATTTTTGAGAATCAAATACATACAATTCACCATGCAATTTAATGTAAGTTGGCATCAATTTGCAATTATTATACTGATAATAAAGTAGACAAATGATATAATGAGATCTTATGACAAGTAGTTTGTTAAGATATTCTATAACATTTATCCCTTCATTCCTATATTCATTTAACTTACACTTGCTGAATGTCTTTTTAGTGCCAGGCATTGTCCCAGATGCTGTAGACATAACAGTAAATAAACAGCAAACATCCCTATCCTTCTGGAGAGAGACAGAAATAAATTTATAAAACAGGAAGAATGCAATCCAATTCTAGCGCAAAGTTCATGAAAGGAAAACCATGAAGGATAAGTGGATCATGAGTCAATTGTTAGACATTCTTACCAAGGAAAGACTCTGACGACTTGGGGAGAAACCTCAATGAGATTGCATGGAGGCTCAGTGCTCCTAGAAGAAAGAACAGGAAGTGGGCAGCCAAGAAGGGACACACCTAAACTCATCAGAGACACCATTGGAGGCCTGTGCACAAGATGATGTGAGTAGTAAGAGTGACCCTGACATTGGTAATGAAGACAGAAGCTGAGCACTAAAAAAATGTATCCTCACAATGATTCTACATAGTAGATGTTATTATATGCCTCATTTTCCACTTGAGCAAATGAAAATTTAAAGACATAAATAAATGGGGCACAATCAATGGTATGCAGAACATGTCCTAACTTCCACACTCACTATCTCCCTGTAGATATGTTTGTCTGTGTATAATGTACTAGACTCAAAACAACTGGAAATGATAATAGCGTTAACAGGTCCATAATTTTAAAAGAATTACATTTGACACATCTTCGTCTCTCGCTCATATATATGTGTTTGTGTGTATGTGTGTAATTACATATATAGATAAATAAATACTACATATTCATTGTTCTGAAGTTCACTATTGTGTAGTTTTGCAATGCTACAGAAACTAAACATTGTATAACATTGTCTCAATGAAAAAAAAATTCAGGGTCAAAATTGAGATACCAGTAACATGATGGCAGCTAAGGCAGTCACCTTTTACCCACAATTGATAAGGGTTGTCTGTAAAAATGGGTCTTGGGTGCAAGACTGAGATCTCGTGTTACAAACCAGGTATATGTTTCTTAAGAGAAGGTCAGCGACTGCTGGGGAAACTCCTGGGGATACTTCAACCTCAAGCTTGTTCCTGGTAGTCTTGTTTTTTTTCTTTCTAACATAGCGTCTGAGGTCCCCATTGTACTTCACTTCTACTCCATATTCACTAGATAACAGCCTCTTCAGGACAAACATGTTTCCCTCCAGAGGACAGGCTCCTGTAAGACATACAAATGCAGTCCATACTTAAATGAGAGATCACCTTACTCTCCTCATGGTTTCCCTTCCCTAGGTTCCCTGATGAAGACTTAAACTTATTCTCCTTGGCTTACTGTCCACAAAATATGCAAGTACCCTCCTTAAATCTACATATCATTATGCCATAATTCTCGATATATACATATATATTACATATATGTAATATATATAACATTTATGTTATATATATGGTATATATGTATATGTGTGTGTATATATTTATTTTTTGAAAGAAGTCTGGGATTTTCTAGAGTCATCTTGTATAAGAGTCTTGGTTAATTACCCAACCTATTGGAGAAAAGATAGGGTGAATTTTACAATGGTAAATTTTGGACTAGTCTCAAAGGCTTAGCTAGAACAATAGTGTAATTTTGTACTGGATGAGGGGTCTTTATGACTGGGTTTATTAGCTAAACTTACATTTTCTCATATTTAAATAGGAGTCTTACATTGATATTGTTACATATTAAAATTTCATTGAATATTATTATAATACCTAGTTTGCCTACTTAAAAGGGTCATATAATTCAAAGTATTATAAGTTGAACAGTGGTACACTAGAGAAGGTGAATACTTCTCAGAAACAAAAACAGTTTACATCACAGCACTTGCTCTTGCTGACAGCCCTATAGGGAAGGTATGGAGAAAGATGGCAGAAAAGACAGTGTGAGTCTAGGGAACACATGAACAAAATTACTGAGAGGTAGATATATAGATCAAGTTGCCTCTTCTTTCCACAGCTATGCTTTCTCCTTTTCTGAAGATAAGTAAGTCCAGTCTTGGGGCATTTGGAGCCTGCAGCCAAGAAAAGTATTGATGAAGAGGAGGACCAAAAAGAAAGAGGGAAAGACACACTTGAAATAGCAGTAGGGTCACGGAAGAATATCTGCCTTTAGCCTGATTCATCACTTGACTGAAGCTTCCTTTCCTGTTTATACAAGTTCTGGGAATAAGTCTCTACATGCCCTAAATGTAAATGTTTTACCTAATATATCCCTACAAAATTAAAAAAACAAAAACAAAAGAAACTATTAAAGTTGCAAATCATACCTCATATATTCTCATTATATTTAGTGCAACAATAATTTTTTATCTTTGAAATTAGTTAAGTCAATTTTCACCAACTTCAGTTTTATTGTTATTATTATTAAATGTAAGGAGTGTCTTAATGGAAAAATATTATTTAAAAAGGAACTTTAATTTAATTTCTGTATTTGCATTCTTACCCATTCTTTCACAACCTTTGTGATTACAAAGAATAATAAAATGAAATAAAACCTATTCCAGAGAGAAATGGTGATAAGAAATAGAGAAAATAAGAAAATAAAGATGGGGGAGGGGTAAAGGAAAGGGAAAGAAATCATCATCGCACACCACCTTCACTGGATGCCATATGGTTCCTTTGTAAATGGTCTGGGACAATGATAAGCACAAATAGAAAAAGCAAAGCAATGAGTCAGAAATGGAATTCAATTTCTTGATACTATAATAGTAGAGGTATGACGGCTGACAAATAGAAAGGAAAGGAACACAATGGAACAAAATATAATTTATTTCCATAACTCTTATAGGGACACAGAAAGCAGTCTGGGTCAATACTTTGTTCATGTGACAAGTGCATAGCTTTGTATTTTTAGCCTGAAAAGTCATATGCTTTTTTTTCTAAGAAACTTTCACAAGGCTGCCCCTTATCTCTATGAAATAAGAGAGGCAAAACTATTTGCGACTTTATAAAAAACGTTGTTAGTAGTCATATATTAAAGTAGCTAACTGCAATTTTAAATTCATTTCCTTTGAACAAAACAAAACATGTACCACAGAGTCAGCCCAGTGTAGAATTTGTAAAAGAAGCAGTTTACCAACAGAAACTGTACATGAAGATGGGTATGAACCCTTGGTTTGCTATGTAACAAAACAAAACAACTCAATAATTCTGTGTGAGCAGATTATAAAAGAAATTTTAGTGGAAGACTGCACACTTAGTGGCTATTAGCAAAAATGATAATGTGCTTGCGATCCAGAATTCATAATGTTTCCTCCAGACTTAAAACATGAAAACAAACTGCTGCTTAAGCAAACATGTTATGGGTTTTCCTTCCTGCGTGGAGTGGATCGGGAGAATAAAGCAAAAATAGAAGAAAAAAAAAATTAGTGTTTCTTCTAAAAGATAATTCTTTGTAAAATGAAAAGTGGGGAGTGTTGCTAGGGACTGAAGAAAGTAAATAAGGAGGATATTCTTACTTCCTAAAGAACTTAAAGAAGTTTATATAATATTCAAAAAGATATTTTTTCTCCTTTTGTCGATGAAATTGGCCTCTCCCCTTTTCTTCACCTCCTTAACTTTGTCCAGTATTAATTTAAATTAAAAATTAAAAATGTAGTTGCATACCCCTGAGCCAGGGTATGTAGGTATATAAAAGAAAAAAGAAAACTAAAGGGGTGGGGGTGCAAACAGGAGGGCAGTTACTTTCCAATGTCAAACTGAAATATGTGATGCTGCTATCCATTATGTCTATTTTGTTCCCTCTATTGTAGTGTAAGTGTGGCAGACCACAATTCTATTGACATAATGTGAATGAATTTCATGCATCTTTGTAGTGACTTGACTCATTATATTGAATGGACTGAACTCCATGTCATGTAATCAGAAAACAATTTATTTTTTTCCTACACTCTTCTTTTAAACCTGACCCATGGGCTCTTTCTTCTCTACTCCCTGGATAAAATATTTTCACAGCATTTTCAGAAAGTACAATATTTTTTTTTCTAACATATTCAGTATCACAATTTTAGCAATAAAAACATCTAGTCCAAGGAACTTGCAACATCATAGAATTTAATGTTTTCCCCTATATCTACCTTAGTTCAGTGTGGTACTACTTAGCCTGGAGTTTTGTTGTTGTTGATTAGGATAAGGGAAAGGTCAGAATTTAATCTCTCACCTGCCTCTACAGCTTCCCTCTGCTCTCTGGCCAGAATTTCTAAAACCATTTAGGAAATTAGATCAGGGAAGGGGGTCCAAGAAAAAGGATGGAAAAAGGTCTACCTTGACTGTCTTAAATACCATCTAGTAATAAGTCCCCCTCAGTCCTAATACATTTTCTTGTTGGATGCTTCTGTTAATTACATGTAAATTCCTTATAGTGACTGGAGATGTGTTGAAGCACTTATGATGTCAGTTCTCAGCACTCCACAGGGCATGAAATAAGTCTTCTCTATAGAAACTTCCAATTGACTGCAGACAACACTGATAGAAAAATCACCTTCAAAGTCACTGCAGGCTGGCCCCCTAACTGATAATCCATTATGTTTCATGGGAAATGAGGGGTTTTGCTCCTACCACCAATATAGGGAGTGATTTCATTCCTAATGCAGTAACTTCTTTGGTAGACAATCAAGCCAGAAGTTTCAATCAAAATCTACTGTCTATAAATTGCTATGAGCTTTGTGCTCCTCTAAACTCTAGGTGACCTATGACAAGAACTCTGAGTATTTTAAACATTCTCTCATTTGACCAGGAGTTCTGAGGAAGCACTTCCACAATTCTTTTCAGAAGAATCTTAACGCTATTAGATTCTTCAATTTCTCACATATCTTAGAAGAAGATGAATAGTCAAGACTGGTTTTATCATTGTCTTTGCCCTGAAATAGTAGTCCAGTAGCCCTCTTTAAAAGTGTAGAGGAATATAGCATTTCTCTTTATTACTTTAGATTTGGAAACTCAACCCTGGGTCCACAAGTTTATTTCCATTTTATACTGAATTGTACCAACAAGAATATTTCATATTTAAAATTCAGATTGTAAATGGCCTTAATCAGAAATATATGAGGTCTTTGCTCCAGAAACACAGATTTATTCCTATTATAAGTTAATTTATGACAGGTTCTTAACTAATTTTTATGTATAGCAGTCTTTTCACATAGTCGGTACCAATGAGTATTGGTCATGATTGGTATGTTATTTCAAAGGAGTTTAAATTTTTGTTAAAAAACAGAATTAAACATAGAAAAATCTTGTTTTCTCTCTTTAATAATTTAGATGTATTGAGAAATTTAAACACATCTGAAAAGTTGTGAATATTATTTTATAATTAACAGTCACACAGCCAAAATAACTTGAAAACTGATGGGGGGACCTTAAGTTTCAATATTTCTAATTATGTATAGCAATGTAGAGCAGAAGCAAAGCTGCCTATGCTTTCCTAACCAATTCCTTTATACTTTGTGAAAAAAATAATGAGATTTCTATGGCAATGTTTTCCTAAACTGCATTGTCTTATGCAAAAATAAAGCAGTAGTGATTTGAAAACAATTTCCACTTACAAATATGAACAACTATTAGATTGAAGATTTCAGAAATTCCAATTATTTCATATTTTTTCAATCCTCATTAGAAATGTATATTTTAATTTGAATACCCCTATGAAGATCTTCTGAGAATAGACAACTCTGTTTTTTTTAGGTTTACTCCTACCTTACTTGAATACAATCGCCTTAATATTTGGTAGTAAGTATATCTCCAGTGTGCTCAAACAGAGCTTTGTAGACCTGCCAGTTTTCTATTTTACTTTTTCTAAGCAAAGTTCTTTGAAATATGCACACTGTTCCTACAAGCCAAGATAGAGAAAAGGTGAATTTCAATGATCATATTTCAAGGAGTATCACATATTTCTAGTCTAAAGCAAGTTGCCTAAGGGACCTGCTGGACCAGAAATTGGGAAATGACTTCTCAGCAGAGTTGTAGTAACACTGACATTATTTATCATCATTAAAACAATTGAAGAGAATCTCCAGAACAAATAAAATGTCAAATAATACTATTTTTAATCACCTGTTTTGGGATATTCTTATTTCATCTCCCAGTATCTATTAAGACACTATTGGGAAGAGACTACAATGTGATCCATCAGAATATTCAGAGTGATTACATATCATCTTTAAGACAATGGAAGAAATGCTGCATTAGTTAGATATGAATAAGAGCTGCTTATTTTTAAGCTTAGGAAATCACAATTGTTGCTCAAAATTGTGAATAGTATATTTTTTCAAGTGATTGCTATTGGAATTCATAATAAAGGTTAATGGAATAAAGCACTGAAGGACTTACTTTTCAAATAACCTTAAGAATGCAAATTCAAAATTCTTAGTTATCTGGGGCATTATTGAATTAACATTTGTATAGGCCAGGTGCTCTCAACTTTTTGCTCAACTCATCAGAGGAATAAGAAAGAAAAAGACACCCTTCTGTCAGTACAGTACCACTGCTTATCACAAAGAGATGCTAAAATAGCAGTTACTCTAGAAAAAATATCACAGGAGATTCTTCATCATGCTTCTCCATCATTGTGATCCTCCGAAACCCCCTTTCATAATCACTGGAATAAGGCTGAGTATCACAGAATCTACTGAATTACTAAACATCACGTTTTGTAACCTTAAACTCAAAAACTCCTATCCAAGGAGAAAGATTTCTGATGTGAATCTATCTAGCAAGACTTTTTTTAAGAATGCCCAAAGCAAGATACTGTGAAAGAGAAATTTCAGTGGTTTTGCAGAAGAAATAAAGTGACATGTGGATCTGAACTGGGGCAAAATAGTTTTTTGGGTTTTGGTAATTTTTTCTCATCACTCTGCTAACTTACAGGTTATGTACCTGGTGTTAAAATGGAGCTTGAGAATGTGTCTACCTGAATTTCCCTATCTTTGGAAGGCCACAGAGAAAGCAAGGTATGGTTTGGGAAAAGACAACATGGAAATGCCATTTGAAACCAACTTCTAATCTTAACCTAAAAAGAATCTTTGAAGCTAACATAGATGCCAGAATGAGAAAATGGATGCAAATAATTGGGGGTGGAAAACCTAATGAAATGAGTAAATAAGAATTTAAGTGACAATTCTGTGCATTTACACTTTGCTAACTACATAGAGCTATCAGTGGATACATTAGCTGCTAGATATTTAGTGTAATGAAATTTCAGTCCTGATCAATAGCTATGATTATATTTATTCTACCATATGTAAATAAAAACTCAGTAACAAACTGCCATAAAATGTTTTCTATTTTTGCACTGATAGAAAATGAAAGAAATGGAGACATACAGAGACAACAGAAGACTTTAGATCATGACTCATCATGTTCAGAGAAGCATAATAAAAATACCAGAGGATATATCTTGCAAAAATTTGAAGGAATATGGACATATAATTTCTTTGGGGTTGAAGAATATTTGAAAAATGTCAATAGGTAGAAATGGTTTGTTAGAATTACAGCACATTTAAAATAGTTTAATAATCTCTATATAATTGATCAATCCATAACTAATTTATGGAAGAAGCTAAAGACCTAAAAATAGTTGGCAATGCTTGACATATGACCTGCGTAAGAGTTCAATACTCATCACATGTATTGAGTTCCATGAACTGCTATTATTTGCTGAATACAGCAAAGAGTATCTCTACTTCTGCAAATCTTTTAATCTTGTGGAAAATTCAATCCACATAGATGAACATTAAAAAGATGAAGTAACAGATGCTAAATGTCACGCAAAAATTACTTGAAAATCTTTGATTTGTCATATTATAGGCTATGTATTCCCTCTGCTACTAGAATTGTGAAATACATCCCTATAGGGAGATTTAGCTTAATACATGTAGCTGTTTTATTCCTCTGATTACCAATCCATGTGATTGATTGAAGCTTCTTTCATTCAGGGAGGTGGGAGAGTGTCGTAGGAAGCAGATTCTGTAATTTTTGATGTCTGGCAGAGGAAATGAAATTCATGTGGCAGACTTTCTTTTCCCCTCAAAATTGAATGAACATTTATCTATGATGAAGAGGCAGTTGGGTTAAAAAGGTAGTATTGTTTACCATAAATCATGGTTTTACCTTCTGTTTTTTTGGAAAGAAAAATGATTAGCCTGTATTATATTTATAGCCATATTATTCCTTTCACACTTTAAATATATAAAATAGTAAGTCCAAAGCTATCCAAAAGCTAACTCTATTATATTTCATTTCCCTAAGGAATCAATAAAAGTGATTCTAAATTCCACCATTTTTTAACTTTCTTTGTAATTTTACACTCAGTAAGAATAAGCTTTTACATCCATAGTGATCTCTGAGCTTTAAAATAACTTCACAATGACCTCTAGATAAAAAAAAAAAAAATGCATTTGAGAGGCTAGCTAGTAGCTATCTATTATGATACATAGAATTAGAAGACCTGAAAGTGTGTTGTGACTGCCTGAAGTAATGAATGATAAAAAAAATTGTATCTTTCAGGATCCCTTCAGATCTGGAATTCACTTTTCTGGGTAAGATAATTTCACACTCTAAGTAAAGATGTGTTCAAGGAAAACTAAAGTTTGAATAAGGAGTTATTAATGCCTCGAATTCGAGAATATTGGTAAGGCAGTATGACAAATGAACACCAATAATAGCATTGGAGAAATGGATATAATAAGGTAATTGAAAAGCATATCATTTCAACTTTGTTCAGTAGTTTGAAGAAATAAGGAAAACAATACCATACATTTTTAAAAATGTGAACATTAGATCACATAGATTATAGATATTATGTAAAAAAGAATGTTAAAGCAAGTTGTAGTATTTCTATTGAAAAAAATAATAAACCAAAAATTATATGATACGGATGTTTTTGAATTTATGTCCTCTAGATTTTCAGTGCATAGAAGTAGAAATATGTTAAAGAGCACTGCATTATAAAAATTAATCTAAAAAGACTGAATATCAAATAATATGTAAAATGACCTACTGAAGAACTTTCATGCACACGATTCGAATCATGAATATGAGTCACAGAAAAAGAGTAGTTTTGCTTTGTTTTTAACATTAATGGATTAAAATGAACCAAGTTAAATATTAGAATATGAGTTAGAAACAGCTGTTGAAAATAAAATGTTAAATCATTTGAATGAATTTGTATTAAATATTGTAACTGAAGGAATGTGAAGAGGGAAAGGGAAAGCCATCAGGTTCTAAGGTCTTTTGTAAGATATTAGAGGACATGACACTTGAAAATATTAAAAGATCATAGAAAATTTTTCAAGGACAGATTATAACATTTTTACTAAAATAGACAATTGAGTTTGGGTTAGCAGAAAAGTTGTTTACATTTTTAAAGAGTTTAAGAGATATGTGAATCCATAAATTGAAGGCTGAATCAAAAGACAAGTGGCAAATTAGATTGTCCCTCTGAGAGAGAAATAAATGCAAATGATTAAATGGAGTGAAATGTTTTAAGGAAGAAATATGAAACCTGAAAATTTCAAGGCATGCTTTTCCTAATATTTTATAGAAGAGCAACAGAAATATGACAGCTCAGTTTGTGAATATGTTCTGGTTAAAAACAGCACTGGAACTTACTGAATATATTTTTAAAACGCTATACATGAACTCTTAATAAAAACTAATTCAGTGCTACAGATGTTTTAATTAATCTGTATAATGAGGTATTTAGAACCAAAGTTGATATACTACAATAACTAGCTATAACATATTGTTGGGGGAATGAATGAATGAATGAAAGAATATTCTGACAAAGCACAAGTGAATTAAAAAGGGGTGCATAGTCCAAAGGTATGTATTATTTAGAGGAATAGATAAATTGAGTTAATTGTAAATGTTTCATTATATATTTTAACCATTGAGAAAAAAGATTCAGTATTTCTTATTGGTATGTGGTTTCTCAGAGAAAGGAAATACTGATCAGAAATCAGCAAAACAGCGTGCATTTCAGAAGGGGTGCTTTCTGAAAAAATCTGATAAATGTAATGAGGACTAGACTAATGCAAACTCATTGCCTTCGGTAAACTAAAATTCAATTGAAAATATCTGAAGAAAAGCAATTCCAACTCAAAGTGTCACATGATATCAACAATAATTTAGAAAAAAAGATTTGGAGGGTGAGGAGATAAAAGAAGGCATTCTGAGATTGCTTTTAACAGTATGCTCTACATTATTTGTTTGATTTTCAGCACTATTACCTCCACTGTTCATTGCCTCATATTTGGAGTTAGTTATGATATTTAATTTTTATTTTTCTGCTACTAATAATGTTTACTTATTTCCTTTTGCATCTTAGCTTGTATAAGTCTGCAATTTTAAATATAATTTTGATCTTTCATTATGACTTCTATTCTCAGGCCATATGGTCTTTTTTTTTTTCTTCTTGGTTTGTTTTATTTTATTTTATTTTTTCAAGTAATGAGATAGCAGGGATTTCCTGAATCTTCAACCATCATTACAGCAAATTATTTCACAAGTGCATTTTTCTTTCTTCTTCTAAGTGGTTAAGAAGCTATTACTCATTTTCATGCAGTTAAAAAAAGAAAAAAAAACCCCAGGTTTTGTTGTACTTGATGTTGCTCTTGTTATCCTACTCTGATATCTTGGTCTAAATCCATATTCAAGTGAGTCTTCAAACCAAAGGAGAGTAAACTAATCTTTACATTTGGATTGTCCTCTACTATTGAAAGAATATACCACTTTTGGCAGGACTGATATACAGAACTTCCAGTTTAATTTCCAGTAATGGTCAGAAAAGTAGGTAGTATAGTTCTATGGTGTAAAGGTATAGTTTCTCCTGCCTTTCAATGTTTCTTTAACTAGGAGGAAAAGTGTTTCTCTCCCAGTGAATTTGAGGCAGTCTATATTCTTAGATGAAATATATCTCAAAGTCATCATGGCTCAGCCTATTTTTCCTGTTTTGTCAAACATCATGTGCTGGAAAAATGCCTTCAGAAGGTAAAGTGATGCCATCCATCCTTCTATTATCTTCCTTGACGTATTTGAATTGTTGACTACTGATGAGGGGTGAAAGGAAAAGGACTTTGACTTTCCCAAGAATATGGCAGAGGTTGGGAATACAAACAGTCTGGCTTTCTCCATAGCACAGGTCAGGCTTCCCCAAGAATAAGCATGGCTGGCTGAGTTATTTTAAAAAATGAAGACTTTCTCCCTGATTGAGGTATTACTTAATGCTAGTTTTATTTTCTTTCAGAATTACATGTATATTTTCTTTTTTCTTTCTTCTCTCTCTCTCTTCTTATTACCTTCCTTCCTTCTTCCCTTCTTATCCTTTCCCTTCTCTTTATTTTATCCTTTATTTAGTGTGTGTGTGTGTGTGTGTGTGTGTGCATGTTTTCTCAGGAGGAGGTTATAGAAAGATTATATCAAACCCTTGAAGTGAAATAATATATTGAAATAAAAATCCAAGTAATCTAAATGTATTTTATTTCATAACTTGGGCAGTCTTGAGCAATATTGTTCTTATCAGCTTTTGAGACTTAATACCAAAGTGAACTATTCTTAAGTATTATGGTAGCTACATCTGTCAAATTCTGTTAAAGACACTAAGAAGCAGAATTATCTTCAGAGTAGTGGGAGCAGATAGGAAAAGGTGGAGAATGCTCATAATTTGGCAAGCCAAGTGATTTATCATTGCATGACCTACAGTGAGGTTTCAATATAATGGTGGTTATGTATATTAATTGGAATCTCTTGTATTGAATTTCAAAATTACACAATAAATCATTTTCACTTGATCTGATTTTGATCATTTATGAAAAAAAGATAATACTATTTTCTTCATTCTCTTGCATAGTATTAAAACTGATGCCTAAAAGAGTTATATCTTTTTAGATATGCCTAACACAGAACATGATCTTAAGTCATCTGGTTCTTGACTTGAGTATTATAATGCTTGATTCTTAAGTGATCTTAAATCACCTGCAATAAATATTTTCCCTCTCTGACTGAAAATAGGAAGATGGAGACAAAGAAAAAGAAGAAAAAGAGTAACTGAGAGTTAAGAAATAATTCTGAAATACTTTGAAAGTAAATTGGAAATAATAAAATATGCTAGAACTAAAAGGAGAGACAAAAACAAAAGCACTGTATTATGTTAATAATCTGATGTATTTTCATCTTTTCTTTTTAGAAACTAATAAATGTTATTCAGTAAGGTAAGACACAAAGAGAATTACTTTAGAAGAAAGAGCTTTCAATTCATGCAAAATTCATAATGAAAGATGAAAAGAAAGTTGTGTAAATTTATGGAGTATAATAAATAAAATTGTATATAGCAGTCATATGTTGGCAAGCCAAGACTCACCGTGTAGCTCTTTGCAATCGTGCCCTCTTTAGAAGAGGATATATTACACAGAGGCCATGGTACACTGAGAACAGAACTCAGGGTCAATGTGGCGACTATCAAATAGCCTAGAACAAAGGACAGCATGAGTCTTCTTCCTCCATATCTGTTCACCGTCAGGCATCGCCCAAGTTAGCTATAAAGGTCCGTAAGTGTCATCAGTAGAAATGCAACAGCTTAAGAGCATATTTTCATTTCCTTTATTTGGCTGAAAGTTTATACTCATTACACACAGTTGTCTAAACATAAATTATAAAGATTTCAATTAAAATGGTATATGTTATCCATTTAACACATTCCACATGGGAACTGCCTCTAATTATAATTTTTTAAAGCCAAATATTGAATCTTGTTTTCCAACTCTAAGGAAATAAACAACTTGGGTAATGGAACCGTAAAACTGCTTATCAGTTACAATCCTATGTTTTAAAAAAATTCCCTTACATGGTGGTAATGGTGTACTGATTACCAGATAAAGAGGTTAGAGGAGGCGAAACAAGGAGTCTTATAATAACCCCAGAGCTGCTAATTGTTTCATAAAAGAGTCAAAATTAAGTACTTGTACAGTTGTATTCAGCTCAAGTTAAAAAATACATACAGTTGGAGATGGAAACACAAAGCGAGCAGTGGCACCAGGAAGAACAATTAGTCAAACTCAAACAAAGACGAGAAAAAGAATTTTAGCACAAAGGGAATTCAAACCTGGAAATAACAATGGAGAGAATGTCATAGTTTTATAAACAGAATAGCACTGTAAAAAAATAATAATTGAAGTAATTTAAATTTTCTGTGGTACATTTATTTCTCAGGAAAGTGGCTTCCTGCTGTGAGTACTCCTCCTTCACAGAATCTGTGCTCGGAGGCTCAAATATATTCAAGTCCAACGAATACCTGTGATGATTGCCAATAAGGCATCGAAAAGACAAAAAAAAAAAGTTAACAGTAGATACTTAATGAAAAAGATTTGCACAACATCTGCTCTCGATTTTCTTATTTTCATGTGAAGTGAACGATGCTACTGAAGTTCAAGGAAATTCATTTTTCCTGCAAGCCAGTTTCAAACTATTTCAAAGAGGAACACTTTGAAAGCATAAAAAAAAACACCAACAAAAGAAATCACAGATAAGTAGTGTGCTTTCTGTAACAGTGTCTGAAATCAAATCTGTAAGATTCCTATGGATTCAATTGAGGACAATCAATTGTTCTAATAAGGACTATCTTATAAATGATGAAGAAAATTCATCAGCTAATAGCACTCAGGTCAGAGATTTTCTTTGTCAATGAAAAAGTTTTAAAAACGTTTGCTACCTTTAAATACAATTTGCAAGAAACATTTCCAATAAAACTATTGACTAAGTGATGTCCACAAATAGTCGCAACTAGGAATGAAGGAAGAAGAGAGGAGGGATAACTTCTTTGTGCAGATGTTTCCCAAACTTACTGGATGTTAAGAATTGCCTGAGGTAATTTTTTTAAATATAAAATTCTACCAGAATAGAATGTATGGTTAAAAATATAAATTCCTATTAAAATTGCAATTTTCACCTAAGAGTCACTGACTCAGAGTCTCTCAAGAAAGGACAGGAAGCTGGAGGCTCGGTGCACCCAAATGATGATTATTAATGAGGAAGTTTTGAAAATATTTACATGGTACCAATAATGGAGCACTTTAAAAATGGAAATAATTAACTAAAAGAAGCTACAATTTTGCCTAGAAGATTTCAATTCTAAACATAACTTTGAGTTCTCCTCTTCCCATCTCTTGTACTAAAATGATAGAACATAATAGCCAAATATAAACATCAGATACTCAGAGCACACAGACCAAGGGTTTAAAATGGAACTTTGCCAGCAAAACTGAAGAATTTATATGTAGTTGCAGTTTGCTACAAAAACTTTTGAAAGTTAATGACAGTTTTAGAAATGGAGTCATGTATGTGTTGGATAAATAAATTCAACTCATGAAAAAGGACAGCAATTTTGAGCAATCCCACCTTATCATTTATGAAGTTAAATATGTAACTCAGGAAAAATAAACATTACGGCATATACCAGTGACCAGCAAATTGTAACCTAAACTAAATTTCTATTAAAATTGCTTTCATATGTCCTTGTTCTATTTCTCTTAAATGTATCTTTGAGGATTAGATATGTACAAATTGCTGGAAGAAGTCACATGAATGCTCACCCCAAGCATGTGGCAAAATGGTAAATACTATGTGGACTATAAGTCATGGCTCTTGTTTACAAAATGTTCACAATGCAGGTGAAAAAAGAGGGAGCAAAAACATCTCAAGATGAAATAACAGTAATAATCAATAAGATGAGTCCAGAGAACATATGCAATCTAACATAAAACATCATGTATGATACAAATAAGGAACCTAATGATAAGTAAATAATCAAGTTTCATTTATGTAAATCTAACTAATCACATGCAATGACAAAGTCTTTCTATAAAAAGTAGTGATTGAAGTGAGCTTTGAAAAATGGGACAATTCATAAACACAAAGAGATAAACAGAGAGTAATCTAAAAATAAGACTTCTTAATTTCCAAACAAGCTTTAGACACAGGGACATCTAATGATATTGTCAAAATTACAACTATAGCTTTTGATTATAGTTATATGCTATGCATCATACCAAGTGCCTTTTCATTTCATTTTATCCTCATATTATTGATTTGTTGGTTTTGATTCTTTTCTGATAGTGGCTTACAAACTATAGAATTTTTCTGGTTACTTCTCATTTAATGACACTCCTTTAGACTAGAATGGGTATAATAATGTACCTGGTAGTTCAACGGCCAAGACTTGCTGACAGATCTGCTTAGCATAGATCACCAAATGCCTATAATGTAAGAATTTCATAACAAATATTAAAAGTTCTCCATAAAATAATTACTGCAAAATAAACTGGGTATTTTAAAGAATCACTTCTAATTTAGTACACACACACACTGCTTTTGTTGCTTGGCTGGTACAAGCAGATAAAACCACAGTTGACTGGATCACAGGTGAACCCAACTTAGACAAGAACTCAAAAGAAAACCACACATAGGCTAGGACAAATTAATCCTATTCTAGTCCTTGCAAATAATTTAATTAAGTGATACTGTCCTGCTTTTAAGATAAGTCAGATGGGATTTACATAGTCAATTAGGACTGCGTGAAAGGCAGACAGAAACATAGAGAGAGATGAGATGCAGACTCAAAGAAAGAGAAGCAGTACTGACATGACTGAGAGGCAGTGAGTGAAGTATCTGCTTTTCTGATTATACAATCTCGGTTTTAGTCTCTGTGCAACAAGGCTGTGCGTCATTTACAGGATTTGAATGCTCAAGTTTGCTGTCACCTTTCAGCTTATGTTATGTTCCTCTTCTTTGAATAACAGTGATACCTTTTGAGAGGACTATTATTTCAAAATAAAGTCTTAAAAATCCTCCTCTGGAATATATGTGCATGTATTCATACACATAATACATTAGGTATATTTCTAATACCATAAATCAACAATATAATATAAATTATATATGTGCATTTACAACACATTTATGCATTCCTTTATACTACAGGTATCTTCAATTTTACTTTCTGAAGTTTGTGCTTGAAGTTTTTTGCTTTACTGTGCATATTAAAAGTAACAGAAAAAAACTGCAGAGAAGTAGAAGGGGCAATTAAATCTCTTCTAGAATGAACAAGGGCCAGTGTTTGGAAAGCACCATCAACTCAGACTGTGACTGGAGTGACTACAATTAAAGCCGGGTACTGAAGGTGCCACTAAGGAAGCAACTCTATTCTTTAATATGACACCAAGATTATAATTTACTGCCTTCTCAACAAAAAGCCACAAAGATTTATGATAAATGCCTGCCAAAATGGAAAAGAAGAGAAGCCAAAATAAGGCTGGCAGTTAGAGAGGGGGGAAAGGAGAGCTTCTTAGTATGTGAGAAAGGTTTCTGTTATCCTCCTCAAAGACTAAGCATTACTATATATCAATGGCAGACTGAGAGTAGCCGAGTGCTCAGAATCAGAATAATGACACACAAAGTACATGTGCTGCAGGAGTGCAAAAGTAACACAATGAGGTTCCAAGCAATAGGATATCTGGGAGTGGAGAGACATGAATCTTGCAGCATGGCAGGCATTAAAGGTGCTGGATGAGGGCTCTAGGGAAGATTGCCACCTATCATAACAGCATGAATGAGGGCATCATTTAAAGCTTTTAAAAGCTGGGCATAATTTTTAATATTCAGCAATAGCTAATGAGGTAGCAAAATACAATAGACAGTCTCTTATGGCACACTGCTTGAGTGTGAATCCTCACTCTTCCATTTACCAGCTCTTTGACCTTAACAAGATATTTAATCCTGATGTCTCAGTTTCTTACCTGTAAAATGAGGGACAAATGAGTTTGTTATGCAAATTGAATGAATGTTTTTGTCTGAATGGGTAATTAGTCTAGCATATTAAATATCATCTATATCACTTAACACTATTCCACCTTTTAAAACTTGTCTTAGACAGAGAAACTAGTATAAACTTCAACTCCATATTTAAAACATGATTAAAGTAAAAACTCTATTAACGCAGTGTCTTTTACATAATGAAATGTTTATTTATATAAAGAAGGCACAAAAGTGAGAAATATCGGATATCAGGCTAAGGAGAACGGACCTGATCTGTAAAAATGGGTAGTAATGGAGGCAGTAACAGTGGAGGCAAAGTAAAAGCAGTTTTGTTATTATCAGGTAGCTACTGAAGAAAATTGTTGAGGACTGAGGGCAATCAGGAGAGACTTGCAAAAGTCCAAATAATCCAAACAATTCTAAAAGGGTGATAAAAGCAGCCTTAGCATGACCATAAGCCAGTCTTAAAAGACTGGATTCAATCTTTAAAAGATGCCTCAAAGAAAAAAGAAAAAAGAGATGAGTAGATTTGTTCTTTGTGTGCATTACAAATCTAATTATGGCAGCTTCAAAACCAATGGACTTGCATGTTGGGTTTACTATCCTCTATCTTATATCTAAGTTTGAAAAACTTGACACCAATTATTTGTGCCTATACATTAGGAACTCTTAATCAATAAACTGGTTGGAATAAGTAGATTGTATATCTGAAGCCTCTTCAAGGGACGACTTATGTGGATAGCAACTCTGATTGTGATGAGGGTTGACAGCTAAGGCAAAATTAATCCATTGCTCAGTGATAATGTATCAGCTAAAACAAAGGTGGACTGGAGCTCTCAACCACTTTCAGAGAACTTCTCCTGACTTCAGACATTGAATTTTTCAATATTAGTTTTTTTTTTTAATTAAGGAGTAGAAATAGCATTAAAATATAGGTTTGAACAACGGAGAAATTTTTTAAAGTATATTTTAGTTAAACTTGGCACCTTTTCTGGATGTGAATGCCAGGCACATTGCTTTACAAATGACTTGAGCTCATTGCAAAGTGTCTGAGCATATAGGGAATCTTGAGAATTTACTATGCAAATAATGATCACTTAAAATTGTTTTTGAAATGTCAAATCTGCTTCACACTGAGAAACAGAAAATTAGAAAAAAATTTTTTTCCAGGTTTTACATCCATAGAAAGGATCTGGAAATAAATGTGATCCTAACCTATTTGGCTATCTTATAAATATCCCAGAGAAATACAAAAATCATATGCAATGAGACCTACATGATAGCATGAAATAAATATTTAAAAACTGTTACCTCAGGGGGCTTATTTGATAATATTTTGGAATATGCTAAGGAAGAAATTAACCCATTATTATTATATTAGAAGGGCAACCTGAAAATTAATGTCTATAAAGTAGATAAAGAGGATTTTCTCTCCTTGTTTTTCCTCTGTATGATAAAAGCAACTAGTGATCAGGTTGTCTGTGAAGTTTCAGCTAAATCAGCTCTCTGTTTTTATGAGCCTTTCCATCGAATTGGTTTCTCTAGTTTAAGGGACTTCCCCTGAGGGACTACCCACCATGTCTATCAGGATAAAGTATGAAAAATTCTCTAAGTAGCTATTTCTAGAGGCCAAATTAGCATCAACAAATGAAAGCATGAAAACAAAGCTGACTTACTTTCACTTAAAAAAAGTACATTTTTTGCCTCAAGTTTGAGACAGAAAATTTTAGGAAGTGAATTTATAGGTTAATTTATACCAGAAATAGTGAATTTGTTTACAATTAATCTCATCTCAAGGTTTATGAGAGAAGATTAGGCAAGTTTATTGCCTTTTTCTACTTGGGATGGTATCGGGGAGAAGATTCTAAAATCAACCTTAGTTCAATTTTAGTATTCCAAATATTGTGGATTGATAGTGTAAGAACAAATGGGTTTTTCTTTTTTAACCCTGCCAGGTAAAAGTCAAATAGTTCTCAGAAGAGAAACTAGAAAGAAGACATATTCATGAGCTTTCATCTATTTCTTGTGACTAATTATGGCATTAACAGAGGGTTTTTTCTCTCCTTTTTTTTTTAAAGTCACAGACTCTGGATGTTGTTACATTACCATTTTAACACATTCTGTGCTAAATCTCTTAGTAGTGAGAAAGTTGTAAAAAGGTTTTGATATTTTAGAAAGTATCACCTTATTTCTCCTCTAGATTAAACTAGTTAAATGTATTTTAAAATCAACTAAAGCAAAATGAAGAGGGAAAATTATTGTATGAGCAAGTCAAAGAAATAGAATTTAGCAAAATGTTTATTTATTCAAAAACCAATTATATAAAGGCAGCTTTTTCCCCATTTTTAGAACTAATCTTATCTAGCAAAATAAAATGTTCTCTGCTTTTCATTTAGGAACATCTAATCTTGGTTAAATTGATTTACTCAAATTAAAAAAAAACTAATATTAGATAATTTTGCAC
This sequence comes from Solenodon paradoxus, assembly GCA_004363575.1. Classification (NCBI taxonomy): domain Eukaryota; kingdom Metazoa; phylum Chordata; class Mammalia; order Eulipotyphla; family Solenodontidae; genus Solenodon; species Solenodon paradoxus. The sequence continues at coordinate 697,596 of RJWH01000027.1, forward strand.
AGTTAATGTTCACATAATTCCAAGTTTTAAAACTACTTGAACCTTTCAATGGCATATTTACTCTTGAGAATTAACAATAATAAACTCTATGAATACAGAAAACATTAAAGACTTAGCAAGTACTACAACCTTGTATTCCATAAGAGTTTCAATTTTATGTTAAAATAATAATTTAGTAAACAGGATAATAGCTAAGAAATACTTTTATCTCTAAGTAACTTTTAGTCTGTCATAAGACCAAGCAACCACAAATAAAATGGTTATTTTATTTTGAATGAATGTTGAGCAAAATGTTTTTTTACCCAAGGTAATGTAGTAATACTGTACTGGGGAACAATAAATAAATAAAAATCAACATGGTTATTATCATTTCCTTTCAATTATAGAGGTAATATATCAAAACTAATGGTAATAAAGGGGAGATCAAAATGTTTAATTCCATTATCTCAACACAATAACTTTATTATTTCTTTTTCAGTTTTATGCTATCCTTATATGTATTGTTTTGCTGTAAACTGCATAACCATAGTAATGATATATCATTTTAGAGGGTTTTTTTCACTTAATGTACATTTCCATGTTGCAATATCATTAAAATGACTGCATATTACTCTGACAACCAGCTATAACTTTTAACTAAAATATTTAAGATTTTTAAGAAGTACAATGATTATTTAAAGCAGTATTTATGTCATTTTGATTCCTTGGGTATCATTCATATTTTGGTGACAGTCAGTTGCTCAGTTCCTGTATATACGATGCCTCCTTAACTTTTGGATTACTAAAGTCACAGAGCTAAAAAAGTCTCATATGTCTCCCCAGAAGTAAAAAGACAGCGAAAATTTAGAACACAGAATGTTTCATTCTTAACACTGTATATATATATGTGCTATTGCTGTCATACAATTATCAAGAGCGTACTTTGTGGGTAACTGTGGATGACAAAGTAAGCAGTAAGACAAAGCTCTTCTCCCAGATAAGTAATTTATTCCATGAAAGTAAGGATGCTGAGCATTATGGCTGCAGCAATGACAAGGCAAGCTAGGTTCTATTAATGCCAGTGGTGGTCAAGGATGAGATGGTTAAGAGTGGATTCAGTAAATCAAGAGCTAAAGGCGATAAATGGAGACAACCAAGGGTAAAGCAAGACTTGGGAAAGATCATGGGGGAGGACAGAGAGAGAGCAAGAAGCTTGGAAGAGGATGACTTTTGTTATCAACTGGGAAACTCTAAAAGCCTGAGCTCCTATTTCCTCAGCTGTCAAATGGAAATAATATTGTAATACCCACTTAATTAAATGGTTCTGAAATTCAACATGTTTATACATGATTAGTGCTTACTAGAGTCTAACACATTTTAAAAAATCAAAAATATTCATTGTTGTGATTGTCATTAGTATTCTTCAGCCAATTTGAGTCAAGTCTAGAGCACCAGAAGCAAAGAGTTTCATCCAGGAAATGTGGGGAGAAGCATGTGCATGTCCCACAGCAAGAAGTCATTGTCAAAAATGGCACCTGGACAAACTGTGCCATTAGCTTAGCAGAATAACCGGAAGAATATGACAAAACACAGAGAGTGTCACTGGTCAGAGAAAAGAACAAGTCACAGGCTCAGGCCCAAGGAGTTCTGCTAGTTGACAGTCCTGCTCCATGCTTCAGTGCCACACATTCTGAGTTAAAGCACCAGAAGCTTCTCTCCTAGTCACGGAGGAAAGATTTTAACAAGCCATGGAAAAATAAATCTCTTTTTTTGTTAAACAATGGTTGTCCATCTGTTTTTGTTAAGTTGTATTTATTATAATAGATATATCAGGATCTAAAGAAAATATGCACATTCTCCAGAAAAATATTATTTTTTTCTTAAAGGAAGGGGCAGACAGGAACAAAAGCAATCAGGCTTCCTCCCCCTCTCTCTCTTCCTATCTGCCTGTCTTCATTCTTGTCTGTACCTTTGCTTTAAAAAGAAAAAAGAAAAAAAATTCTGGAGTACAATTGGAAAAAATGCAAGAAAACTTGCAAAACAGAGCTATAAAACTTAATTTAGACTTTCTAAACAATGAAATAAGGATATTTGCAAATACTAAGGCAATCTACTTTAAATTTTTGCACTAAAACTTTTAAAGATTTTATAAATGCTTATTAAAAAGGGATGATTTGATAAAATAGTATTTATATACACTGAATTTCATTTTTTTTTTTTTTAAAGGAAAGGTGCAGGTAGGAATTAATTCAAGTAGGCCTGGAGAAGGAAGAGAGAAGAGGAAGAAGCAATGAAAAATTTAGTTGTTCATTTGGTGTTGCTCACATCAGCCTAGTAAACGAAACCCGGTCCTTGGAATACTACATTAATTCAACTAAAATAGTTTCTAGTGGTATATAACTTAAATATGAGGTGGCTTTAAATATACCAAATAAATTATTCTTAACACATATCTTTTAAGTTTAAGCAGCATTAGTTCAAAGAAAGTAATACCTATAATTAATCTGTAATATTAAAAATGACTTTTTGCCATTGAAGTTACATTTAATCTCAATTTATTTTATCATTCAGAAAAATTATAATTAAGTCAAACATCAAATATAAATATATTAATAAGTTTATCAAAAAATATACTGACTTTTATGTTGTGAAACAGAAAAATTATTGTCTTCTCACCTCTATTTCAAAAATGAAGAAGATGCATTTCATTTTATATCTACCACTTACAGAACAGAAAAGAATAGATAAACATAATCCACCAAAACTGGTCCTGAGCACAAATTATGACTTTTGAAACAAGTAGACTATAGACTGTGCTTGACCACAGGCAGCAGACCTAAATGTTACTCCACCAGGGCACACCTGTATTTGATGTTATATATACTGACTGACAAAGAAATGAAGATACTGCTGAGTGAAGAAATTAGAAAATGCAGGACTCATTTTTTAGTTTATGCAATGAAATTATGTATTTTAATTAAGTTTTGTCCAAGTTCATGTTTTATAAATTTACAATAATAACTGTGTATCATAGATAGGTTATAATGGAGAGAATATTAGTGAATATGTTATAACAAGGCTTTTGGATGTCAAATTAGGCACTGAGAGTAATTTTTACCAATAATTTCTTAATAATCAATATTTTTAATTTAATGATAGCATCCACATTATGGAGTCAATATAAGTGAGATATAAGTGAGTCAATATAAGTGAGACTCGCAATTGAGTCAATATAAGTGTGAGATAGTGAGTATAGAGTAATTGAAGTGATGACTGACTTGTGCTGAATAAGTATTCAACAAATATTTGATTTTTTAGTTTTTAGACATTTGATTTTTAAGAAATATATTATTAATTTGATTATCCCTGAAACCTAAATCTGTATCAGGTAAAGAGTAATCCATTGTGAAATAATGCATGCTATGGAAAATACGTTTCCACAGCATGTTTAATGTCAACCACAGTCCATATCTTAATGCTTTTAATTTTGCAGGGCTTTACCCAAGTTTTCAGTATAACACTATGATTTTTTGCTTCACAGAGCTTTTGTGTTTTTGTGTGCCAAACAATGTGATATCTGACTAATGTACCTGTATCAGAGCACATTCATTTTTTGATAAAAGTCTTGTCTGGGATGTGAGAATTATTTTCAGCCAGTCATAAGTAAAGAGAGAGAAGACTCTACATGTTATATGGATTATTGTATAGCTCTTATGAAGGAAAAAAAATCCATTACATAGAGATTCAAACATATATGTAGAACCAAAATGCTGACAGATCATTCAGAGGAAAAAACTTTGCCACTGAAGGTTTAGGCATCTGTCTATGGTTAAATAGCTAATTAGTAGCAGAACTGAGTTCAGGCTGTCTTGTACCCAGGCCACTGTCTTTCCAACATAGCTAGTTTAAGATTCTTAGAAACAGTCTTGATGTTGCTGAAACATACTGCTTTTGTGTTTAAAGTGGACAAGACTTCTGATATTCTAGTTCATGATGCCTAAGGCAAAAATCAACTGTACATATTTTTCCGATAAAAATAAAAATGTTGAGCTTTTTAAAGTCACAGTTGACTTGGTAGAAATGCTGTCTTTTCATATGTTAAACCAGCCAAATCTCAGTGGTAAACTTTCTTCTAAGAAGCATAGGTCTCAAAACACACACATATTGCATGAATAGAGACAGACATGTTGATGTCCAAAACAAAAATAGTTATGCTATGTCAAATGTTACAGTCATTGAAATCCAAAGAGCAGTACCCCTCTCGCAATAACGAACTCAATTTACTTTTCTCTGATAGAGTACACATTGATAAAAATCACAAGTATTAGGAATTCAGCGCAGTTTATTTCACCAGAGGATGACAGATCATGTTAAATAAAGGAGGGAAAGACATGACTTTGAAGTGCTGGGGATCTTTTGACATCTTGGAGCCTTTGAAAGGGCAGCTAATTTCTAGAAAGCATCACCTTTGGCTCTCAATAGGCAAGTCAGATTTGGCAGAAGTATTGTGCTCCATCAAAAGAAAATACCACAATGCTACTTCAAAACAATTATTTCTGAGTTTATTACTGATAACACTTCTATAAACACATTTTTCCCACTGAAATTGAATTTACAAGGTGCTCTGAAAACAGTCATGGTTATCTATCTTATTTATAAGTCAAACAGATGGATACTAGATCCTGATAAAAATTCCAAAATAGCTTGAAATCAATAACATCATCACTTTTGAGAGAGAAAGAGAAATAAGGAACATTGAAATAATAATCTTCAATTCTAAACATTAAATCTTTAAGGTTTGAATCAATTCAAAAAGTAAGTCTTAGAGTAAGGAATACATAGTAAACATTTTAATGCTGTACTTCATAAACCCAAATTATACAACCTAATAAAGAATCTCCTGCCTCCTCCTGGCACCAAATATTAACTACAAGCACCTTTTCTTAAGGCATCTGTTACCTTAAACATAATGAAATGTTTTACTAAGTAATCATGATGAACATTCAATATTTCACAAGGGGGAAAATTCACATAAGACACAAGTCATGCCAGATGACAATTATTTATAACATACCCTATATTGCTTCCCTCAAATATGGAATACCACTTCCGGCTAAAACACACACAGATCTCAGGGTTATCTTTACTAGTTTATCTTTTTCGGCTCCTAAAATACCTCTCAGATCAAATCATGCCTGCTACCTTTCTATAGCCCTTGCCACTGTTCAGGTTCACATCTTACCTTCTAAAGGTAATGCAATAACATCCTTTCTGTTCTCTCTCCAGGTTTATTCCTCTCAAACTGCACATGCTAAAGTAGGCATACAATTTTCTAAATAATATAACTCCTTTACAGAAAAATGTCTTATGTTTTTATTATTTACACATTATTTCATACCTACTGTATTTACTTCATTAATATTTAATTGCTAAATAAATATATAAATTTCTAATGGACAGCTCTTAAAAATTAGTCCAACTTTAGCACGTATAAAATTAATTCACAAGTACAGACAAAATTAAATACTCCCAGAAAAAAAAAACCTAACATACTAGGGTCTACATTTAAACTAAACAACTACATTAATTCAACTAAAATAGTTTATAGCGGTATATAACTTAAATATGGGGTGACTTTCAATATACCAAATAAATTATTCTTAACACATATCTTTTAAGTTTAAGCAGCATTAGTTCAAAGAAAGTAATACTTATAATTAATCTGTAATATTAAAAATGATTTTTGTCATTGCAGTTACATTTAATCTCAATTTATTTCATCATTCAGAAAAAATTATAATTAAGTCAAACAGCACTGACTTTTATATTGTGAAACAGAAAAATTATTGTCTTCTCACCTCTATTTCAAAAATGAAGAAGATGCATTTCATTTTATAATTACCACTTACAGAACAGAAAAGAATAGATAAACATAATCCACCAAAACTGGTCCTGAACACAAATTATGACTTTTGAAACAAGTACTGAAAATAACCTAGCAGAAGTAAGTTTTTTTCTGTTTTTTCACTTTTCTTTTCTTTTTTTTTTTTTTTTTTTTTTTGGCCTAATAAGAATTTTTAGGAAGAATGAGGTATTGTAAATTTTCCTATAGTAATTAGGAGAATGTGTTATTGTAAAAATTCTCAAACTATAGGATGATTACACGATTCATTTTTACACTGATAGGGAAAAGCACCAGAGAGTAATAATTATCTAGCTATTATAATGGTAATCTCATATTGTATGAGAGGAGAAATGGGTAAAGTATGAGAAAAATCTTGAGATATTAGAAGACTTAAAATAAGAACATTCTAACATTTGAGAACTCAATATCCCTGAAAGGTATATAAGTAGTGACATCGTCATTGCAAATAAGAGCTAAGGAGGTCCAATTCCTTGTCTAAGTTAATGTGATGCTAAGAAAAGATACTAGTCTTATTCCTCCTAATCGTTTACTCCCTTTGCTACATAAAGAGTGATAAGCGTGGGAGAAAATCTGACTTAGCAAAGAACCAGGTCTATTTTCAGGATGCAGAAAACAGTTTCCACACAGAAATTTAAAATCAGCATCTAACTGAACAAGCTATCACAGTTTTTTTGACGTTTATATGATAGACTAGTTTACAGGAAATGAAATTGGCAAATGATATGCCTGCCCATAATGCAAAATAAGGTTTATAGATGCAAAGTATTCAGTCCAACAGATTAATAACCAAAAAGAACAAGTTCTAACAGACACTAATATCCTGAACTGCCAGCATGTCTTCTCTGTGCCTTAATACAGAGAGTAAAATAGCTCTGATCACAAATACCTAGTCTTTACCTACATACAAAAGTCATTAAGTTATCTAAAAGTCAAACCATATATAATTATTTATTAGAGACCACATGATTCAACTCCTTTTAATTATCAGTAAAATTCAAACACATGAGAGAAATGATGCTTCAAAGACAGAGGAATATTCATGGTTTAGAAATTATTTCTATTTGACTTAGAAATGTTACAACAAAAATACTGCATCTGGATTATCTGTCTATTGCTGAAACTTGTAAAAGCACAAAAAAATTCAATTTTCACTATAAGTACCATAGATTACTTCCAAAAAATAGAGAAAAATTCATTGTGTACTGTGTAAGAAGAACTATATAAATTGTCAGAAACAAACAGTAAAAACTCATATTATTACCCTACATTTGCATCATGTTAAAGGTATGCAGGGATTATAATATAGAAGTAGGTCTTATTTGATATAATTTTAGTAATATATTGTAATTCATTAACAGACTCTGTAGCTTTAACTTGGATTTTCCAGTTAGAATTAATTGTGGGGTTATGATAGTGAGTGAAGCAAGTTCCATAGAAGCTCTTAAGGGAAGTGAAATTTCTAAGAGGAACAAAAGGGCTTCCTTCTAGAATCTCTGACCCCCAGTTATGAAAGAAAATTAAATGGGCACCCCTTGGTGGAATAGTGGTTTAGTACACAGGGTGTAGTTCACATACATTCTAAGGTCCCTGGTTCAAGACCTGGGACCAGAGACAGGGGCTAGGGGTGGGGGACTTGGGAGGCTGGTGGGTGGGGACAACTGAAATGAACAACTAAATAACAAAGTATTTCTTCCTGTCTGTCTGCCTGCTCAACTATTCTTACATTCACTAATTTACTCAGTATTGTTGATCACTTGCTAATGATCAATATAACAAAGCATTGATAGACTGTAGGCAGTAAGATGGGATTGGGGAGACCTATGAGATACTTGTATCAGGATGTAAGTAGGGAGGTAGCGACAAAATGATCAGATTACAGATATATTCTGATGGAAGAAATAAGTATATTATTGCAATTTTCTTTCTTTCCTACAGTCTCAACCCTTCTCTTTCTAAAGACATGTTCATTTTTCCTTTTCAAGTTTACAAGGTTTGTATGTGTGTATATATATATATGTATGTGTGTATATATATATATGTATATGTGTGTAATATAATATTGAGCTGGCTTCATAATATATTTTCAGGTTCTGAAAAATAAGAAAATCAACATTTAAAAAAGCTTTATAATATGTGTATTTTTTCATATATATATGTATATATATATATATATGTGTGTAATATAATATTGAGCTGGCTTCATAATATATTTTCAGGTTCTGAAAAATAAGAAAACCAACATTTAAAAAAGCTTTATAGTATATGTATTTTTTCAAATCACGGCATTTACAACAATGAGAACATTATTTGAAGTGCTTTTATTAGCCCCATCTTTGCCTAGCCACAATTTTAATGTATCTCAGTGTCTGTCAAAACATTTGCTAATTTGTATTGCTGCTATTCCATATTATATTTACTTTCATTCTACATATTCTATATATTCATGTACTTTCCCTCTTCCCTTAACACTAATTGTCCTGCTTCTGTCAAAATCTCACTCAGAAACACTGATGAACAAGATCCTGCCTCAAGCAAACACAATCACCATAATCATGATCAAGGCAGCTGCTTTTTTTTTTTTTTCCCATTGCTTTTCTTTCTGCCCCATCATTCTCATGCCCAAAGCTGGCCATCACTTTTGAGAGGCTTCAATTGGAAGAATTATTCTAATTATCTAAGACCCCATGTTTCAAACATTATTAACAGAGAACAGCTCTAAATCTTGTCTCGCAGAGCAGTAAGGTCCATCATACATGAACAGAAAAGTACAGATGGTGATAGACAAAGCTGAAACCCCATGAGTACATCATGAAAGTCAGAATAACAGTGGATTTTCATTTGTTAGCATATTCATATTTACCTCATTTCCCACAAGTACTCCTCTTTACTTTCCTCTCACACTGGCAAATCTCAGCAGGCAGTGAGTAGTTGGCATCTATTTTCATCTTGTAGTAGTTCTTGAGTCTCCATTTTCTACACAGCATGATATTATAAAGACAAGTGCCACAGACACACTCTAGGCCTCAAGAAGCATTTGAGCATTCTCATTCTTCAGCAATTCTCAGTTTAACTGCTCAGTATTGGTGACAAGTATACCTGTCTGTTGATGTCAAAACTCCCAAGATATAAATTTTCTCTAACCAGCGGCAGTATAATCCTTGTTTTCAGAGTTTTAAAAATAAATTTTGTCAAATTATTTTAATGAAATAAATGGTAGTGTAAATAAGTGGAAGAAACCTCAAAATGAGTAAGTACATGGATACAGTGACTTACATGTTACAATGTATTTAAGTTATAGTTTGCTAGTCAACCCAATAGATATTGATGTTAGCCGGTTAATAAAAACTAATCATTCATATTAATGACCTATGATCAGAGGAAGAGGCATAAAAAAAACCTGCAGACATTTTTGCTCATTTTAAGGAGAATTTGATAGCAAAATTTTTTTCTAATTGTCAATGCCTGCAATAATATCTGTTAATTTTGTTCTCCTACTTGGTGTTAATCATGGAGACTTCTATAGTACAAAATGTCTCTCAAATTGACAGGGGAATGCTAAATTAGCACTTAAAGTTGTTTTTTCCTCTATCACTCTTATATGTAAATGTGTTTTAGAAGGTTTCTGCTTTCATCATCAATTCACAACATTAGGAACACAGAAATCTCTACATTTACAATATGCTATAAAAAATAAACCTGTCAGTGTGAATAATTGCTAATTTCATCTTAATCATCTCTTTTTAAGCCAAAGCTTTAAAAAGCAAACAATATTACAGACCCTGTTCCAAACAAGAGACCTATATGTATTATGCAACAATATGTCATTCAAATCTTCTTGATATAATTCAGGTGCAGCAATATTACCGTAGGTGATCCCAAGAGATAAAGATCATAGTCTGTCATCTAAAAGGCTAGACCATTTAAGTCCATTTAAGGAAAATAAACATTTTTTCATAGCAACAAATATGAGAATTATATTATCAAAACTTACATGCTAAGTAGGTTACTAAATATTTATAAATCTCAAAGTTTCCTCATCAATGAAAGAAAAATTATGAAACATAATCAACAGAGTTTTATGGATTCAATTAAATAAGTGAAAGAATGTGGCACACAGAAAGTTCACAGAAAATCAAAGCTTTTATCATATTAACACTCTAAATATCCATGATGTTAATATTCACATATTACTGGGGCACTGATTCCATTATTATGTCTTCCAAATGTCTTCTCCACAGAATGGGGGGATAAAAAAAAAAGATAATTATTTGAGCTTAATATTGCACAATGTCACTATTAAAATGTATTGGTTGCTTATTTCTAAGTTGAGAAGCAGTAACATAAATTGGAAATGAATAGCTCTTTACCTGCTTTTTACTAAATCTGATTTATAACTAATCTTTCTTCCTAGCAAGTCCAAGAATTCTTTCACTTAGTTCTGGCAAAACTCTCAAAACAACCATTATAAAGGTCTAATTTGCACTGCTTTTTGGTAAATTAATTAAATTTTAATTTCCATTTATTTCCTATAGAATAAAAAGATTTTCTTATCTATGGCTCATTGCCACAGTAGGTAAATAAAAATATCTGTGAATATTTAGGACAGTTAGGACTGTCTCTATTACTTTGTAGGAATTATTAAATCCTATAGAATCCTAGGGGTTCTCTGGACTGTCTCTATGTTCCAGACCACTCATTCTCTACAATGGTTATACTTGTGCATTCTAAGTACCAGTGCATACTTTAGTTAATCTAATAGGCCACCCTATGAGCTGTCTTGTCAGATGTATGAGCTGACATGTGAGATTTCAAACTAAGAGTATACATAGGCCAGAAAAAGAATAGAACCCTTTAAATTTCTAAATTATAGTAAGAAATATCTCTTTATAAAACCAATTTTTGCAAATAAAAAGACATAAGCTGACCAGTTCCCTCCCCCAATGACACAACTGGCCTAACCATTTTGTTCAAAGATCAAATTCAAATATCATTATGTTCTTAACATCCTCTGTCCTAGTTCTATTAACAACTTAATAACAATTCATCATAAAACCCATGCCATTCTGTTTACAAAGTTTAAAGCAATGAACATAAGCAACTTTTAAAGACTTTATATATAAGTGAATTAAAACTATACAAGAAAAAAAGAAAAACGAACATAGAGAAGAAACAGGATGAGAGGGCACCACATAACTATAAGCAAACTTTGGTCAAATTTCCAGTTTTCATTTTAAGTTTAGTTAGTAAGTGTTTATTAGAGGTTTATAAGTAAATAAGAAAGCAAACATTAAATGTGTAAATACAAGCTATGTATTTATAATCTTCACAGTATATAAGGAAAATTAATCTACTTCTGAAAATACACTGGCTACGAAAAAACTGTAAGATATTCTGTTGAATAAAAAACACATATAATAAATTGAAATTGATAAATGTCTATAATATTATATATAAAGGATAAAGTTATGATCTGATCATTGACTAATAATAAATTCAGAAATGTGGTTCTTCTAGTGTGTAATTCTTTTTTTTATCTTTCCTTTTCGAAGGGTAGGTGCAGGCAGAAATGAAGTTAGGCAGCAAGCAGGTAGACAGGAAGGAAGGAAGAGGAAGAATCAACTTTACTTATTTATATTTTTATTTAGTTGTTCAAAGTAGTTTATTCCCCAACAGAGGAATCAAACCCAGGGCTACGTGACATGCTCCTTTGTAAGGGATTGACCTAACCGCTGCTCTACCAGGGCACACCAAGGCGCGCAATTCTTACTCTCTCAGCTATGCTTATCAGTCCTAGCATTTATTCTGATAGAGGTTTAACTAAAATTAGATCTAGAGATGTGGACAATTCACATTCCTTGTTTTGAGTACTAATGGAATTGTAGCAATATAAATGAAAAAAGAGAAACTGGCCCTCCTGTGTCATTATATATCTATATATATACATATACAATATATAAAAGCTTAATATAACATTATTTAGAAAACTAAAATACATTTTAAATGTATTTACCTCCAAATTTATCTATGGAATGTACTGTTATGTTTTTATATTATATTTTCTTAGTGTATCTGTAAGGATACATACACCTATTTGCCAGACTGAATGAACCTTTTTCTTCATCCTTGTATGTCTTGCCCAAACAGTTGACAGCTAACTCAATTAATTTACAAGAACTATTTATTCTCTACATGCTACCATTTTTTTTTTTTGGCCTGTTGGGGGCAGGGGGTTGGTACCACTTTTGCTGTCGGCTCTCCATCTATCTGGTGGAGGTCACAGTAGCCCCTGAAATGCCTAGACCATAAGAAAAGGCAAACAACAGGAATAACCCAAAGAATCTTTTGCATATATAATATTTGCATAATTTATATAATAATACTATTTTAACTTTTTTAAGATTTTTATCCTACTTTTTCAATAAAAATTCTCTAAGCATTCAAAGCAGTTACCACCCCATCTTACAATGGGAAAACTAGGCAGCTCCATTGCCAAAACCATATAAGCACTCAAAGACCTGAATAGCATTGGTTTTCTCCATGTTTTATCAAGTGTCAATGTCTACAGCTTTTTTTCCTCATAGTTTTTCTTTCTTTCATAAGCTAATCAGCAGCATTTCTTTATGACCTAGTGCGTTACTTTCTGATAACTTCTGCTTTCAATATCAGAAATCACAATATACTCAACACTAAAGAACTATTTAAAATGATCTTATACTGAATATATTTCTTGAAAATAAGCCACTATTCAATAACTGGTGACTGACAGCATCAGGTAATACCTCTTTCAATACTAAATGAAGATTTCATTTTGAACCAAATCAGATGGTGTAGTCTGTCTCTTCTGTGCAGATCACATTAACTCAGTAATTGCCAAGCGTCACATTTACAATGTTATATGTATTTATAGAAATATGAGAGGTGCCAAAAAGCTATACTAGAAACAACACTGAAAGTGTTACATTGCAGAATTGTAAACAAAGGGAAATACGGAACAAGAATTTACAAAAGAGGAAACTTTTAAGTTTAAAAACCTAAATTATGTGGCAATGAATATTTTATCAAATATATAATAAGCAAATATCACTTTGTATGGAGGACTCTGTCTGAAGAACACCCTCAAGGGTCTTATGATTCACTGCTACTCTTGACAGAATGAGCCTATATTCTAAACAGATATATAAGAACTGAGTCTGCACCAAACACCATACAGTCTAAAACTGTCTTCCAGGGTTTTTTTTGAAAGGTCTTGTGAAGAACGCAGATTTCACAGTGAGAAATATTCCATTTTACATAGGGGAAGAAATGGAAGGTTGAACTTTTCCAATGTAAAGTTAGGTGAGAAAAAGTACCAGGATATTCATCACAAAGAGGAAGATTCACTACAGGAAGGAATGACACTTTATCTCTCAAGGACTGCTTTAAAGAGACTTTCTGATACGTCTAAATAAGCAAACCTCATGATGACAAACATAAAGATAAAAACAGGGGTCTAGTTGTTTCTTGTTTTTTAAGTTGAACTGGTGACCTGGATATCTAGCTGTGGTTAAGAAATAATGATCTAATTTCTCTCCAGGAGAACTTTTATTCAGAATTATTAATGTATTTGTCAATAAATACTAACTGGACAATTACTATTCATGTGTATACCACAGTCGCTATGTAACAAGTCTGATTTAAAGAGATTTAAAGATTTTTTTAATTTTCAAAACATGAGTCTGCTTTAAAAATTCTCTTTAAAAGTTATCACATTTGACATAGAATGACAGTATTTTCATATGTTCCTATCAATATCTTTTTCAGTTTTTCTATTTATGGCAATGGCATTGTTTAGAAGCTGAGTAAGACCAACAATTTTGTTTACAAAATCCTCTGCAATCTATAACTATTAAAGAGCATTTATCTATCCTCTGAGCCAGGAGCCACAAAATAAATTCTTCTCCTGACACTTCCTCAGACCAAGAACCCACAAGTGAGTCTGAATAGTTGCACACTTGTTTCCACCTTCAATATTCCATATTGATATATTAATCGTGTTGATTTTGTTGTAATGAATCCAAAGTGCCAATCAAATTTGCTATGGTTTTCATTCTCAAAGTAAACACAATAGAGATTGACAAAGAGTAGAAGTTATTCATTCCATTCATCTATTTAACAAATATTTATTATGTTCCCATCTCACTGAAGCACAATATTCAAGTTTGGTTCTCCCGATAATATAAACATTAATTTGACAGAGGTCATGCTTCCATGAACTGATAGTATGATTGCCACAATAAAATATGTCAAAAATTGTGATTCAGAACAAGAAATGGAAGAATGACAAAAGGGATTCAGAAAAAATATTTGGTACTTCAGAGGAGGGAACATAATATATGACAGGCTGCATTTATTCATCATTTCAATAAGGGTTAGTTTATAAGTGAATTTTCATCATTATATGTAAATTAAAATGTTGTCAATTTCAGACATCAACTGAGTTGATTCATTTTGACACATCACTTAAATATTTTTGAAGTCTACATTGATTACAATTCTTTCTATAAATAATATTGTCAAAAACATAAAGCATGCTTTTTAAAAAGTTCAGAACCAGCATGCCCTGGTAGAGTAGTGGTTTAGTCAGCCTCCTCGAATGGCACACATTCCACATACAACCCAAGGACCTGAAACCTGAATAATATTCACTTTACATGAATCAGGAGAAGTTGTGTTTCACTTTCTCATTTTCTCTGAAACTACATACATTTATCTTTTTTTTTAACATACTTGAAGCAAATTTTGAAAACATTACCTTTTCTAATAATATTTTATCAACAGAATCAAGATAATACAGTGAGTGCTCATAAAGGTGGTTTCTTAACATTTGTTAATTCTACATTTTAAACTAACTATGAAATTTAATATAATTACCTCAATATTTTCTGATAAGATTCCTAATGGAAAGCCAAATATAGAGTACTTATCAAATTATTCCTCCATCTCTGAAATATTTTAATAGACATGTACAATATTTTTACATTAAAATTTTACATTAAAATTCTACTGTATTAAAATAGATATAAAAAGTTTCTGTTTATTTTAATACATATCTTAAATATTACTAAGACGTTTTGAACTCTACCTTGGAATATCTTCCTATCTCACAGATAAATTATTGGCTCTTTCAATGGAAATTATAATCTAAAATCTTAAATATAATCTGCAAGGCTTTAAAAGTAGGGATAAGCAGTTACTCAAGAGAGATATGGATGTAGATCAGTTGTGCAACATATATAATTGAGTTTTACAGAAATCAGTATAACAGGTGTTATGTAAACTTAATATTCCTGAAACTCATCTCATAATGACCACAATTTGGTGACTATTCTGCTATTTTGTACTATATCTGAAGACCAAAAATTACATTCCTTCAGAGAATACAGAACAAAACCTTTAGAGAGACATTTGGCCTGATTTCTATGGTAAATTAGATGCCATGCTGTTTTGATTTCACTATAGTTCACACTGAATTGCCTCATAAATCAAACCAACCAAGTTTGGAGTCAGACAACCCTATATTCAAATTGCATATCACTTATTCAATAACCTCATAGTTTGGAGAAATTTTATTTTCTCCTAAGAGTGGTGTTTTCTATCTCCAAAATGAATTAGGATGACTACGCCTCCTATATGCAATGACATATTTGATGATTAGTTACATCTAATGTAGTTGAATATCTTTTCAAGTAGTTTTATAGTACAAGTGATAAGAATGTGATCATTCAATAGAATTTTTTAGAAATCATCTTTGCTTCAGATTCATATTCCAGGTTGCTTTTCAAAGAGCACAAATTTGTCTGTTTTTGTTTTTGTTTTATTTTGTTTTTAGGAAAGGTGCAGGTAGGAATGGAAGCAAGTAGGCAGGCAGGAAGAGAGAGGAAAAAGAAGTATTTTACTTAATTTTAATTTAGTTGTTCACACTGGCTGTTACCCTCTGGATACCGGACTCAAATCCTGGAGTATGTAGCCTTATGCTCCTTTGGAGACAATTAACCCAAGAGCTACTCCACCAGGGCACACACAACTGTGTATTCTTAGTGGCAGTCTATGTAAATGTCCATTTCATTGGTCTTTAAAAATCATAAGGTTTCTTCATTTTTTTAAACATTTGTTAATTTTGGTAGTTGAAAAAGTCACTGTAGTTTTAATTTATTTGAAAATCAGTAAGACTATTTTTTCAGGTTTATTTGATATTTGAACTTGATTTTTTTGCATCATTTGTCTCTTTGCATACTTTCACATTTACTGATGATTTTTATATTCATATAATTACTATATTAATCCCTTTTATTTTTTTTCAATAAGTGGGCCAAAAGTCTTTGCATCAAATTAGTAAATAAATGTGAGGAATTTTCAGCATCACCAACAGTTGGAACAAATAGTATCTTTAACAGCTAAGTGCTTTTTTACAATTTTAACTTTTAATTTTAGAAAACTGAAAATAGAAAACTTACGTAAGGCATTTTAAAAGGAAGATACTTGACTTTCATGTTAATTCAGAGTTAAATACACTGACATATCATCTTTAATTTCTTAAAATAATCTCAGCAACAAGAAGACTTGAAGTTTGTATCTGTTACTTTTCCAACAGGTCTTCTTTGTTTCATATATTTGGCAACTCTACAATTTGTCTATTAAGAATGAAATTAAGAATGAAATTTGTTCTAAACACTTTTTTCTCAAAACACAGATTGTTTTTAAAAAATCACTCAATAATTCTCACTGATTTTATAAAGGACTTTAGATAATTTGCTGAACTGGTTGTGCGTCAATTTAATAAAACGTTTAAATTTGACTTAGAATTCAGATTCTATGAATAAGATGCGTTCTAATTAAAAAAACAGGACACTAAAATTTAAATGTAAAATTAAATACTAATTTAAAATGACTAAAGTATTTTTCCTTAATTACTTTTTCTTTAAGATTATCTTTGCAATTATTATCTAAGAAGTTTATGTTACCATTAATTTCTGATGTATAGAAATTTTGGGAAGCTTATAAAAAAGGAAACAAACAGAAGCTACTGAAACTGAAGATAAATTTCAAATGCAAATATATCTTAACTGTTGGTGAACGTCAATAGAAAAATAAAATGTATTCACAGTGATTCATTTTGTATGGTACTTTTCTGGCAAATACAACATTAGGTAAGATTCAGTTTGATATTCTCTTTTGGATACCTTTTTCAGGAGTTAAGTAATTATGAAACACATCTTATTTGGGATACAGAGAGCAAAGAACACAGATGAAAACACTAAAAGGGAAACCTGAATACTGAAGTTAAATCTTAGACTTTTCTATCAATATCTAGCTACCAGCATCTTCTACATGTACTTTCTTGACTGCCTGAAATTCTTCTCATTTCCAGAGAGTGTTCTGAGGCAGTTACTCCTTCCTATGAACTTTAATTATAGGCGTTGTCAATGTGTTAAATGGGTTAATATTTCTACAATAAATGTCTAGCACAGAGAAGATTAATTTTTTTAATCAAAAAGCTATTACTGGAACAATATAGATAGGAGACCTTGATTTCTGAAGTTACACTTGTATTATCATGAAGGAATTCTCATTCTTGCAATGTAATGCTAGTAAATACATGTACACACAATGCCTTTGCCACCATGGGAGGAACAACAAAATCGGTACAGCCAAAAAAGGAACATAAGAAAATTTCACTTCAGGAATTCACCATCAAACACATGCTTTTTTAAAAAATGGCTTTTTTAATGATAGCTATTTACTTTTTTTTTTTTTTTTTTAAAGGAATGTTGCAGGCAGGCATGAAGGCAAGCAGAGGCACAGAAACAGTAAGGGAGAGGAGCAGTAAGCACTTAATTTTATTTATTTATTTTATTTAGTTGTTCATCTTGGTTGTTTCTCCCAGCCCCCAGACACAAAAGAGGTCTCTGGATGTATGTGGATTGTGCCACCCAAAGATGGTGATGTAACCACTACTCCATCAGGGTGCATCAAAATAGTTGTTCTAAACTATTAAGCTTTCTTTGGGGGTTTATTATGCAGAAAAAGTTAGCTGATTACACTAATGATGAATTGCTTGGTGACAGGGACTAAGACCTTGTACCACCAGAGAAGAATAGCTCCTGGCCCATTATAGGTATTCTTAAATGGGTGAAGGAACAGATGGCACTGGAAGGAAATAAGGAAAAATCTTTTATAGCTAAGACCCCATGATTCTCATCATCCCTGCATCAGAACTAAGATTAATTTCCCAGAACACAGTGCCCCCAAAACACCAAATGAACTATGGGCTTAATTCTAAATTATAAGGAAAGAATTACCTCTAACTATATTCTCTTCTAACACCCTGAATACTCTGATAAGATTCCATCCTTGAAGGACTAGTTGAAATATACAACCACACACATAGGTATGTACCACACATCTCACACACACACACACACATCCCTTACACATTGGTTAGTAAATTTGTCCTCAGCCTGACTCTTGCTGGCCTTTCTTTGGCACCCCCTCTAGTATGAACTTTAAAGAGAACCCTAGTAGAAGTTCCCTCCCCCTTGCTAGTAAATTTTCCTAAAGAAACTGGGAAGTGATCTCGTCATCAAAATCTAGTTCTAATGTACAGAAACTTGGCATTCCACAATATCAGACAGGTCATTTGTGCCCCAAATCTACCATAACCAATTAGTTTTTTTGAATTTAATTTTAGTTTTAGTTTTTCAGTTGTTTTTAGTAGTTTACTGCAGAAACTGTTTCACAAATCAAAATAAACTCATATATGTAGGTTCCCCATATGTGCTATTTTCCCATTCCTCAGATATATGTTAACACATCCTGGCCTTCACCAAATCACCAAGTGTTTTTCACCACCGACCAGTGAGCCCCACTACCAACTATTCCCCTCCCCTGCCCCATTTTCTATTGATAACCTCAGTTCTATAGTAAGTGCCTAGTTAGTAGGTTGTCTTTTTGCTTCAATGATGTTTTCTTTGGCTGTGAAGAAGCTTTTTATTTTGACGTAGTCCCAATTATTTTTGTTTTTGTTTTTGTCTCCCTTTATGCTGGAGTTTAGTTGCCAAGACCTCTTTAAGGCTGATGTCATGGAATCTTTTCCTATGCTGTCTTCCAAGAATTTTATGATCTCCAATCTTATGTTCAAATCTCTAATCTATTTTGAGTAAATTTTTGTGAATGGTGTTAAGAGAATGGTCTAGCTTCATCTTTTAGCAAGTGGCTCTCCAGTTATACCAACACCATTTATAATGACATTTAAAAATATATAATTAAGTTCACTGGAACTAGTATTCCCCTAGTAGCAAAGCATATGAAATACAGGTACCCAATGCTTAGAAAAATAAAAATTTTAAGACACACATATGTTTAGACTTCTATTGACAGATGGAAAACTGCATTGTTTTACTGGGGAGAATTTCAGCATAGCAGTTTTCAGGATATTAATATCCTGTGTATCTTTATATATTTTAGTATGAAAACTTAAAAAGAGAAAAAGGGTTCCTTATTCATTGTCATGCCACCATCATTCATAGTTTATAAAACCACAGTTTATTAATCATGGGAGGAAGATAGTCAAAATTTTAATAGTTAAAAATTTGGCAATTTTCTTTTTTGTAGGAATTCTTCTCATTGTATTGTGTATTATCTTATTCATATATTTTTTTCAGGATAAGTAATTCTAGTCCATTGTTAAAACCAAAGGTGTGTGGTTCATTATTTAGGCATATTTCTTGTTACTCATTCCAGCTGGAGCTGGTCCATAATGTAATAGAGCGAAGTTGCATAAAATATACCTGGCTTTCTTCCCATTTATTCATCTTTGCTATATGGAGATATCTTAGGTTCATAGTGAATCCTAGATTATTGGGGATATCAAGGTGAGCTTTGCTTTTTTATATATAGATCTTACATATTTCTGACAGAAAATTATTGAAATATAATTTGATACCTTTGTCCAATACGCAAGTAGAATCTTGTCTTCTATTTATGCAGAATCATACCCATTGAATCAGATGAATGCCCTTCTATCACAGCATATATATTTATATATGTGTGTGTGTTTATATACATATATGTATGTGTGTATATATACACACATTATACTTCTCTATTCTTCTAGATCAAGAAAGTGTTTTACAAGTTGTAAGCAGGTAATTAATATATTTTAATTTGCCTCGTTAGAATCTTAACAGTGCAGTTGTACTATAATCTCTACCACTACTGTATACCTATAGCTTCCAGCAACAGAGATGAACATAGCTTAGCTATTCCAAACATAGTGAAAGGAATAAAGGTGTAACAGGAAGGGCACCTGAATTTCTCTTTTGATGAGTTCTTGTACTTAGTAAATCAGGAAAACCAGGCTCTGCCTTCTGAGAAAAGTGTTCAAGACACTTTGATTTAATGCTTAAGAATTTACAAATAGATTTTATTTTTCAATTAGATCTAATTTAGTCTACTAAAACTATGCATTCTCTAGTTTTGTGTCCTGGCATTTATTTTTGCCCATTTTATCACACAAGGAAATTTGTATCCATGTTTAACTTGAAGATGAAAGAAAATGTGATATTTAGTGGTAGGCATTGTTACAAAATTCAAAGTATTAAAAGTATTATTGTTTTTCAATTTGCAAGTCCAGTTCCTATGAAAAAATCATTACAGATCTTCACAAAACAACATTAAAAAATAGAAATGATATGCACAAGCTTCACACATAAATCTGGGTTCATATTTCGATATGTGGGGCAAAAAACTATGTTCCACCAATTTCCTCATATCCTCCTACTACCTAAACTCCTCAGTTACTGTAAGAGTGCTTACAAAGCTTCCATTAATCCTCTCATTAAAGAATCATTTAATGTTTTAAACCAGAAATAGGAATTCCTTCCAAAACAAAATTATTATGGATATTATATTTGTAACTAGAAGTCTTCTCCAGTTGTTGAGAGAAGATAATTAACTAAATGAGTAGGTCAAAACTGGCAACTGAGACTATTTGAGATATTGAGATATTTGGGCTAAAAATCTGAAACTAGACTTAAAAGTCTAAATTTGATATCTGGTACCAAATTTGTGTTATACAAATACTAATACCCAATAAAGAAACAAGAATTACTATGAAAAATAGCTGATTTCTGAACAGGTAGCATTCATGTAAGATTAACTTGGGATACGTACTGGGAACAAGGCAATTTGTGAGAATCAGGCAGAAAAGGCTGTAATTGGTAAAAGACAGGACAATATTAGGATCATAAGGACTCATGACTACAAGTGAATACAATATACTAATAATTTAAAAATCCATGTATTCACAATGATACAAATAAAGGTTACTAGAAACAGCTCATATAACTTGTTATGCAGAACCAATTCATTGTATTGAAAGCTGATAAATAAAGGAAAAATATCAAGCAATGATCATGCATTCCTGGAAAATGAAGAGTTGTTTATTGAAGATTTCCCCTAAAATACAAGAGAAATTACAGAAGTCATAAAGTGCTGTTTCCCAAATCTAATGTAATAATAGCTCTAGGTAATGATCATTAGTGAATCTTAGATTAATTATTGACAAACTCAACCCTATCCAAGTTCTTATCTTGTTTTGTCCCTCTCTGGCTGCCAATGTCAATTCCTGTTTTCTGGCATGTGGTGCCAACACCGAATGGCCTATTGACCTTCTTCTTTTTCACTATATGACTGTGTTCTTTTAGAATGTAGTTAGCCTATATCCAGTTTGTGAATCATTAGTTCTAGTTCTTGTATCCAAAATAAGGTTTCTCACTCTTTATAGAGCCTAGCACCAAAAAGAGATACATAAAATATGCAGCACTAACTACTTCTTAATATCTTGGTATAGAGAGCAACTTTGTGAAATTTTCCATAGGACTGAGTAACAAATATTTAATGATAATCCTGTAATAAAATATACCTAAGTTTAAAGTTAAGGGAGGTTAAGGATAAAATTATTCTTAAAAAATATCTAAACAATTAGGAGTTTTAATTGACTAGTGATTCATTTTCACATACTTTCTCTGAAAATTATTTTTTAAGGTACTCCCAAAATTTTTCTTTGAACAAGGAAATCATTTTTGAGTACTGAAATAGGGATGAGGAAACTTCTACCTACTGTTCACTGGTCTGATAACATTCACTACAGAAAGTGGGTAGAGTTATAGATGTAAATTCTCCAATGCCCATCTGCTCTACCCCTCCATCATGTTTATATTATGTATCACACTATAATAACGTGGAAGACAAGAATGGCATCTGCCTTGTTCATACTATTTCTTCAAGCCTCAATAATGCCTGCTGTATCATTAAGCATTCAGTATGTATTTACCGAATGTTAATTAATGTGTAAGTGTATTAACTAGGTTATTATAATCCATTAGTAAAAAATGCAAGGAATTTTTATGCTATATTTACAGTATATAGACTAAGCTTGCACTTATTTTGAAACTGCAAATTTCAACTTACATTGCAATATTTTGTGACATGAAACAAAATTAATGGAGAAATATAATTTGAATTTAACACAGAGTCATTTATCTATCAAACAATTCCTAATATCTGGCAAGGTCTTCATTTATTCAGTGTGTTTCCATTTTGTGCCTTATTTAATGATTTTTATTCTATTAAATGCAAGTTTCAAAAAATAGTCAATGCTTATTCATACATTCATTGAATAAATACTAAGCAGAAACTACAAAGAACACTCTTCTCTCATTGGAGTGGGAGAAAAGAGTTAATTAGGACAAAGGTCATCCTATCTTTGAACACATAACTTGTAGGAAAGAGAAGACATGCACATAAATAATTAATGCAATGCAGAAGGTATTAATAATGAGAGTATAGATAAAGAACTGTAAGTGTTCCATAGATTATTCCTAGCTGGGATTATCTATATAGTCTTATGGAATGAGTAGCATTTCAGCATGAAGTATTTGAAATGGAGTTTGGAGGTCAAAGAAAACAACCAAATAAACTGACCAGGATGAGCTGGGGAAACATGCCTAAGATAAATGAAATAAAATTGGAAAATAGATTTGCTGAAGGTGAGAGCCAATTATTTCCTCAAAAAACTGTATTTCCCTTGGTCCCCATCTATAAATTATTTTTCAACACCGCTTACATGTGATCATGGGACCAACTATTTGTCACAGAACACAAATATACATGCTATGTGCAAAACTCCTTTTGCAGGTTTAAATTAAATTGCTTATTTTCTTTGCTTCTTTTGCTTTCCCTTGGTCTAGAAGTTCCTAGCATTTGACTGGGCTTCAAACATATATGTGAAAACAGTATTCTAAAGTGTGGAGGCATGAAAGGAGTTAATAAAGATCCCCGGATGATTTTCTGAAGATAGAGCCAGTCTAGACTTCTGATATCATGTGTTATAGAATTGATTGTTTAGATTTATTTTATGTTTTTTATGATCTCTAGTAATTAGGGAAGAAGATGTAAGAAGCAGCGGGTTTTTTCCTGCACATTTACCACATTTCATCACTGTGCCCTTACAAATTACTTCATTATAATTTAATGAGAAGTATTTGTTGGCAGTTGTACATTTAATGGATTGAAGTAGGGATAGACAATTGAAAATAAATTAACATTATAAATGAGAATGTTGAGAGGGAACAGAGAGGCAAATTGTAGAGAAAGCAGAATAGTGATTATAACAGAAAATTATCTATCTGTAATATTAATATTAGTCTAGCACACAATGAAAACTGAACTCCTTCCAAATTATGTAACAAAAAGAAAGGACATAGGAAAGGGAATTATCAATACAGTTTATGAAAAATATATGTATTCAATGATGAGTTAAAAATTTAGAAGAGGAACTAGCAACAGTGGGTCAGAAACTTCAGTTTAGAAAGCCATTTACGTAAAAATAAGTTGAGAAATAAGCTCAGTATCATACCAATTGTATAAAGTATACACAATACGCCAGATCTGAAGGAGGAAGAGGACAGGATTTCACATACACATGTTTGATCCTAAATAAAAAAGAGCTGATAAATCTTTCACTCTAAGTTCCTTTCAAGTAGCTATAACATGTTAGCTATACATTATCAGACACTAACAGGAGAAAGGTTTTGAACAGTGATTTTAACTTTTCTCTGGTGATACAGTGATACAGGCAATGCGTAATTCTGCTAGTATTTTTTATACCTAAAGATTCTTTCCAGATCATACTCACATGGGTCTTAACTTTATTGTCAAAACTGCCTAAATAATTGACACAAAAATTTTGTTACTGTCAAGATTATGTCAGTAAATGAAAAAAAAAAAAAAAGAATATTTTGCTTAAGATCTGTAAGTTTATTGAATAAGTTGATATTTATTCCTCTCCACACAGAATCTGAGAAATGAAATGGTGTTTGCAATAGTGACTGAAAATCAAGCTCAGTTATGCTTAAAATCCTCTATACTTCTCCTGACAAGCTTTGTCTCTATCTAGACTTGGACTGCTGATGGCTATAAATATGATTCCTTTCAATATGAACTACAGTTCAAATATTCAAAGACATCTATTAAAATTTTTCTTACCAGACTAAATATTTTCATCTCTTTAGAACTGTTTGTACTAATTTTATCATATTTATAATTTATTATGGAACATGCATCTTTACACCCACATTGTGCAAACATTTATAAGAAATCACAGAATTAAAGATATTAGTCAGAAACCGTTGTCCTATCTATTATGGTCAAACCATTACGCTAAAACCAGTTCAATTTATTGCTGTCCTTGAAACTTAGTATATGCCCTCCTGTATAACAAAAATAACATCACAAGAAAACTGGCTATTAAAACAATGTATTTGATCCAGATGTTGATTCACAATGATGCACATCTTAACATTATATAATATTATGATTTAATGTTCGTTCAAGAAAATTTAAAATAAAAAACTATTATCAGATCTTTTAAAAAAAATGCTACCTTTTGCATGTGTACAGCTAATTTTTAACTAAGTAAAAGCTTTTATATTAATTCTTATTTAGTTCATCTTGATTGATCCTATTATGCCAACTTATTGAGAAAATAATTTTATCCTAATTGCTTGTATCCAGATTATTCATCATTGCTTGGTCTGCAATCTTAGCATTACTGTATCAATCTAACTTTTAAAATAAAAACAAGAATTTTTAAGTGAAAGAAATTGAAACCTGAACCCAGTGGAATGCTATAGAAGCCTCCTATCTAGAGTTATATATTTAATAAGATCTCACTGAAATATTTCAACCTGTTTATGAGATTAACTTAATATATTTTGTCAACTAGGCTTTACTTCTCCATAGCAGTCAAAATTATTTCAAGTCATTTTGTTGTATAATATACTTAACAGAAATATACCATTCACAATAATCAGTACTATAAGGTAAGTATCATTATTGTTGAGTACACATTTTGTTCTTCGTTAATACAAACTTTGTGTGTGTCACCAATGATTTAGTTACCTCAATAAAAAAATACCCGAATAATATGCACTGTCAGCCAGGTATTTCCTGATTTATTACTGCCTCCGTTCTCTTTCTTACCTTTATTTTTTTAAAGTATGAATGAGAAATTGAAGAAAAAAATCAAGAATGATAATGAGCTTCTTTTTTTTGTTTGACTGACAGTATAAAAAGTCTAAACATGAATGAAGATTATTTTGCAGTTGTTTTCATAGTTTGCTTTTGGTGTTTTTTTTATATGGATTTGAAATCTAGAGGATAATTTAGATATTTGACTTGCATAATACTTAAATGAGATAAACACACACATAGTCTTGGGTAAAAAGGGACATGAATTATTACAAGACTGCAGGAAAAGAATTAAGATGATTGCAGATGCAGAGAGGTTTCTATGAGCTAAATTGAGTTATTGAGGGCAAGATGAAAGAAAATTTGTACTAACAGGACTGAGAAAAATAACAATGTCCAGATGAGAGAGAGCATTTGCATTGAATAAGTGAATAGATTACTATACAAGAGAATGCTAGAAGAGGCTTTGCTGGAAGGCATGAGTGTGAGGTATGGCTATAGCTAATAAAATCCTTGGATTTTAGATAACAGAACTAAGATCAACAATTTACAGATATCAATTCCGGAATTATAAAGAGAGAGGTAATCCATGCGAGTGAGTTAGATCATTCAAGTTATGGGGAAGCATAGAAGAAAGAAGTTCAGGGAACACCTGTATTTCAAGAGTGAGAAAGCAATGAACTATGGGGGAGAAGCATACTGTGAAAAATAGAGAAGAGGTAGAATATTTTGTCCTAATTAAGACCCCAAAAGGATCCTTTTTGTTAGCAATTTTACAAAGCTCACCTTAGTTTGGTCGTTGGTCTTTCTTGGGAGATTCATATAATTTTATTTATTTTTATTTTCTAACTATATATCTCTTAAGTAATCAGCACAATTTCAAATAGTCACACTTCTCTTAGGTTTTCCTTCTTCTCTTGTCTTTCTGGAGTGAAAGACTGATGTCACCTAAATGATATAAGGACAAATGGGAAGCCACCCAGTGAATTATCACCATTATTTCAATAATATCCAAACTCCCTGCAGTTGTCTGAAACTTCTTACATGAGCTGGCTCCTGCCTCTCTAACCTTATCACATTTTATTTGCCATCAAAAACACCTTTCTTTTATTTCTGTTTTGCTTCAAAATGTACCCCCCTGAGGGATTTGCACTTGCCATATACTCAATCTAGAATATAAGTACTTTGTTCCCAAGGTTTGGATTTAAGCTCGTGTTCTTTTCATGTCATAACTTCCCCATATAAGCATGAAATCCACATATAATAAAACTATGGAACAGGAATATGAAGTTCTTGCCAAGAGTCCTAGAACTGGTATGTGCTTTTGTTTCTTAGGACATTAAGAGAACTACTGAAAACTGTCCACTAAACACACCAAGAACATGAATCGATTTAATATTTTATTTTCTAAGTTCAAGTAACAAACTTGGACACAGAAAAATATTAAAGTACAAAATATTTTCTATTTATATCAACTGACTTTCAACAAATCAAAACTGAGTATCAGATAAAAAATGGAGGAATGATAATGCCCATTATAAGTTATTTCTTCTGATTTTTTGTTAGAAAAGACACTAGAAGCTTGGGTATATATAGTAATTCACTAAATATAAACATTTAATATAATATCAATCCATCAACAGCTCAAAATCACTCATGAAGATTCAAAGAGATCCCAAATTTAGAGGACTTTTAAGTTGTAAATCAAATTCTCCACTTTACTTACTGAATTGGCATCAACCTTTCAAGTGCCAAAGAATTGAGTAGCTTATGAAGAGATGCCTTGTTCTATCGACATCATAAATCTACCAAAGCCCATGCCAAGGTCCATACTTAACAGTACTTCAACTGTGAAATGCTAATTTCAATCCACAGTTCAATGATTTTCTTAAGAGATGACAGCATAATGTTGAAATTATTGATGTCAGTCTCTTACACAGCAGATTCCCTGTAGAGACACTCAAAATCCATGCCTTTCTCTCACTGTGAGGGTGTCAGCCATCTTTGAATTAGAAGAATGGAAAGAAAGTGATATTCATGTTAACATTTGGCATTAACTCACTTAACACATCTTCTTTTCTAAATCACAGCTCCAAATTTTAAAATTCTGCTTTTGCTACATACTCCAAAATTTTTGACTAAATGACATTCCAGAAAATAATTAGTAATAGTGGTCATTCCCAAAGTGAATTATTATATAATTTATTTCATATACATTTTGTCAGTCATTATCTTGTCCTATTGAATTCAATCATTCAATGTTTACAGTATATGTGTTTGTTTCAAGCATACATTGCAAG
Source organism: Solenodon paradoxus (assembly GCA_004363575.1). Classification (NCBI taxonomy): domain Eukaryota; kingdom Metazoa; phylum Chordata; class Mammalia; order Eulipotyphla; family Solenodontidae; genus Solenodon; species Solenodon paradoxus. Next base: position 725,370 of record RJWH01000027.1, read on the forward strand.
AATTTTATAAAGCAATAGCTCTTAGATAGCTGTTACTAAAGTAAAACATGAGATAAAAAATTGTGCAGCTAACTGAAAATAGGGAATTTAACAAGTTATATTAGTCACTCAATTCTCAAGTATTTAGTGAAGACTTTTTATATGCTTGATACAGCAATAAACAAACTATAAAAGCATAGTCTGGCATGCCCTGATGGCTCAGGTGTTAAACTGGCAGCTGAGATGTGGATCACTTAAACTCCAAGAACCTGGGTCTGCAACCTGGGCCTGGAAGGAACAAACAAAATAAATATAACAAATAAATAAAAGTGCTCCTCTACTTCATTCTTTCCTTTCTTACTTAAACTGTGTCTTCCACCTCTTCCTTCCTTCCTTAGTAGAGAAAAAAAATTACAATAAAGAATAATTCTAAAACAATTACTCTAATAAACTAAGATATATCATAAAATGGACTAATTTAATACTATTGTGTTAAGGTTCCTGTCACTAAAAATAAAAGACAATTAAATCCTTTATTACTTGTATTCTTAGTGACCCTTTTTTACACACATAAGGAAAGAGAGTGATAATTTGGGGAAATAAAAATGAATGGGTAAATGATCATTTTTCAATAATAGAGATCAAAATCAGTTACAATATAAATATTTCCTAGTAAGATTTGATAAGCAGTGTCCCTATGGCTAATAATCATACATAAAGGACAGCTTTAGAATACTGGAAATTAAGAACTCAAAGCACATTAAGTTAGCATTCCTATGTACTGAGTTAGAATCAATTGACCTGCTTCTAATATTTTAAAAATTAATGTTAAATAGTCCAAATTAAGATAGTCAATAATTCATAAATGAACTTGAGATGTATTTATTATGAAACTTTCCTCATTTTTAATCATTCCTAGATACTACTAGAATATACTGAGATGATGTGTAATATTCAAGATATAGTAAATGCTCAACAGATCTTGCCGACTAAAACACAATGTAGAATGCAATGACATTAAAGTGGGGAGAGGCAATTCAGATGCTAACAACAAAATAACCAATAGCACACTTAACAAATTCTGATTTTAGGTACAGCAACTTAACAGACTTTCACTAAGTTTTCATTTTGTTATATTTGTTTTTCAGAAAGGTAGAAGGTTATGTGTTATAATTATTAGCCCCAGATTAAGAGAAAACTACACTTGACATATTTTCCACCTTTAAAAAAAAATTGTCTGAAATCTAAAGAGATATGGGCACTCAGCCCTAAGTTCCTGAATGTGATATATATATATATATATGCCATCTCATTTAAATTCCTTGTGGAGGAAGCAAGTAAAATTATATCAAAAAAGCTCTTCTAGAATATTTCTGAAAACCTGTTTTTCAGAGCTTTTGAGGATTATTTTAGGAGGAATCTATTGGGGTCTCTAATCTTAGTTTTACCAATGAAAACAATGGAAACTCTTGAGATGTTTCCAAAATCCTAAACCTATGAACTCCAGTCCTAGGTTCTGAATGATATCTTGCAAGTTTGTCCATCAATATACTTTCATTTTATCACTATTCCTTACAGTACATTTTAAATAGGTGGTACATAACATACACTTGTCTAGGATAAATTCTGCCTTATAATGGAATAATCATATACAGATAACTGCCAAGTAAGGAATCTGTCTCAGCCTCCCCTTATTTCATCTTTCCTTGCAACTTCTTGGCTACTCAGAGATACCCCTAATCAACCAAAACTCTTGATTACAAGTGGTAACAGTAATGTTAAAAAATTCTCTATCCCCTTTTTTTTTCCTTTTTTCTCACTTCTTTAATATTCTAGAGCCAGCAAGAATCCAGTGGCCTTGTTCCATATCCTGTGAGGAAATGTTCTAGATAATTTAAGCATGGGTGACTATAAAATATAGTATTTTTAGTCTCCTTTAAATAATATTCTAATGTTGCATAGGTGCTTATTTTATACTGTTATAAAGTTAATTGAATAAACTATATTCATTGAAGAATAGGAAGTAGAAAACATAGTTCTGGCAATCAGACAGTGAATGGTGAATTAGCTTGAGCAGAAAATAAATTTATTTCAGGGTTCATACTGGTTATAGATGCATAGAAAATTGGGTAATTAGACCTGGAAGAGAGACAAGGTAGCTAATTATACACAAAGGTAATGTCACAGTATTGAATGTTTAGGATGCTGCATCTGGTATCATCACAGTAATTTTTGGCAGTGCTGCCTGACTCTCAGTGTGGTCACCACCACTGTGACAACCCTGCACACATCAAGATTTAAAGTTCACAATTGATGGACCAAGTCTTCATCACATGACACACCTGCATATAGAGAGTAGGGAAATGAAATATTTGCTATCTATAGATGTATAGAGATTAGTGGGGGGGTTGCTTTCTGATTTTTGGAATATGCACAACACCCATAGTAGAATGAATATTCAATGTTTGGTTGCCAGGTATCAACAAGTTCTTAAGAATGAGACTGGACTCTCCTATTTCAGGGGTTAAATACAAGCCTTAGATAATTATTCTTTAGCAGTAGAGAAAATTAAGTTATCATAGGCAAATCCAGAAACATGAATCAAGTACCACAAGATTTTTAGGAGAAAAGTGCACCAAGATTGCAGGGCAGTCTATTTAGAGTACAGACTGTACAGGTATAAATATTGTTTCTGTCACTTACTATCTATGTGACCGTGGATAATTCATTTTCTTATCTGAAAACAGTACAGAATCGATAGCTACATGCTTGATCCAAGTTTGAACCACCAAATAAATTCTGGAACTACAATCAGGTATTAAGTTGAAGACTAAATTCCACTGTTAGGAACTTAAAGAGAATTCTCTGAAATGCAGATAGAAACCATTCATTCCCAGAGTCAGTGAAAAGTAAGCACGGCTCAGTCATGAACCGCAATTCAGAAGACTTGGTACTTTTCTTACGTACTGACTGCATTTTCATGCACAGTTTTCTGGAAATGAGACCTATTGAGCAGGTGCTTATGTCTAAATTGACATTCACCGGCATTTCCATCAACTCATCATGACAGCTATACTGGAATCATTTTTTCCCTGTACATTACATTTTGCCAAGTAAAACCCTGACCTCATAAGAAATTAAAAACAAATCAAGAATATTTTTCATAATCAGTGTTATAAAATACACAGAATTGTAGTAAACAGTGTTGGCTGACTCCTCAATATCTAATCCCAGCTTCTCTCACCAACAGCACTCAGACTTTCCTTTAGCTAATTCATTGACCTCATGCCCAGTCTTTGAGCCTCAGAGTCAAGAAACCATATTGTTTAAACCAGATAGTAACTCCCATACTCTTAGTAGCAGACTGATTCAACAGTCACTTATATAGTCAAGATCAAGCCAATAAACCGCAAGGAAGTATTTGCTTCAGCTCTCAAGTAAGCAGTATGTGCCCTGCCCCCACCCCCGTTTTTTTTTGTTTTTGTTTTTGTTTTTTAGAAAATACCAAAATAGTAGATATCTTTTCTTCCTCTGGACTTGATGGTGTTATGTGATTTGACACACTCTGTGGCCATCACGTAGAAAATCAACCTGGATATCATGCTGACACACAGGGTATATGCGTGCACAGCTACGGAATTCAGAGAAACAAAGTCAAAGTCTGAATGACACCATGAACACGCAGATCATACTGTGCCTCTAGTTAGTGAAATCTATTATTTGTAGTTTCATAGGTAAAATTATTTGGTATTTCAAGCCAGTCTGGCTTAGATTTTCTACCACATGCACCCAAGGATTGATAATTCAAGAGCAAACTAGAAAATGATTAGAAAATATATTCTTTACACTTAGAAACAAAAATCTATATTTACAAAAATATCAAATATAATATGTTCCTCAGAGAATCATTAAGTAAGTGAATCAGAAGGAATCACAGCTTGAGACAAAGTAGTGATACTAACAGTTTACAATATAACAAATATTTTCAGATGACTATTCTTCTATATCGAAAATGTCAGATAAAAGATATTTTAGGTTGATTTTTTTTACACAAATACATGGAAAAAATCATGCCAGCCAAAAGTGCTTACACCTTACTTTTACAGTTTAACTTTGACTGCAAGTGGGAGTTTTTCAATGACTAAAATAAAGGGAAATCAAGCTTAAAACACCTCAGAGCTCTGAAAAGAAATTACAATGTCAAAATATATCCTTCAGCAAAAGTTAATTCAGATATATTAGTATGCCATCATATGTATACTCATTCCAAAGGTAAGGAAAAAATAAAATAGGATAGTTAGAGCAAAATATTTGGAAAGTAAGTTGTACGTCTCAAAATATTAACTTTTCTACATCTTCATTTAAAATAATATGAAAACCATAGAGAACTGAAAAAATCAGATTATATGAAAATCATTGTATTAGATAATTCAGTATAAAATTAGCCCATATAGAAGAAATAAATTCTAATTTGGATTTTGTCATGCAATCAGCTCTATGAACTCAAGAAGTATATATATATATATATATATATATACATATACATACATATATGTATATGTATACACCTTCTGACTGTCAATTACATTTGTAAAAAAGGCTCTTATGTGATCTTCAAACTTCATGAAAAATAAATTATGCATGGAAATTATAAAAATGTCAAATAATATAATTATATATTCATTGATAACTATCTACTTAACTATTGCTTCTCAATCAGAAAAATGAGGTTTATAATACAGTAAAAAAAATGTCCATACAAAACAAAAACAAACTTGAATTCTGACAACAGAATTCAGATTAACAAAAGGGAAAGGGGGTAGAGGTTGGAAGCAAAGTGTAGTAGAGATTCAATGGACAACAGTGAAAATAAGAGAAATCTGGACTTGAGCATGATGTGATATCATACATTTAATGAAGACTAAATCTTGACTCCCAAAACTTATATAGTGTTTTAAAATAGTGTGACCTCAATAAAAGATATATTTTAAAAGATACCCTCAACATATTGTGCCCCAAATTTCCTCAAATATTTCTTATTATTTTTCAAATCCAACAGTATAGATAATTCTGATTAAAACTGATGATGAGAGAAGAAAGAGCATGCTTATGCATGCCTTGTGTGTAGATTATGTGGTTAAACTAAGGAGATATTTTGCAGATGGATGAACAAGTAAAAAGTGGGGAGATCTGGTGTGCTGATGTAGGCAAGCATGTACATATAATTTAAAATCAATGAAAGCAAATAATTGATTGATTCTTCACCCACAATTGATTAATGGTACTTCAGGATACTAGAAGCAGAATACTCTGTTCACATAAACTTACTAAGTTTGTGGGAGCGAGGTGGTGAGGTCAACAAGTTTTACAAATACTAAGAAGAGATATGCCAAATTTCCTTTGAACAAGAAGAAAACAGTAATGTACAAATACATCTTTTAACATACCCACATATAATTTCTGGAGAAAGTATGTTAAAATTTTATATTCATAGATTGTGTGTGTATATATGTGTGCCTCTGAGTGTATATATATAAATATATATATATATCTATATATAGATATAGATGTAGATATAGATATACACACACACACACACATATATACACATACATTGGCAAAACTGCTATATGACATTAATTGTTTAATAAAAACAGAATACACTTTAGGTTTTTTATTATAGGTCTACATAATATACACTAAAATGATTAGGTATGTGCATATCATTTGAAAGTGTACTTATCAATCAAACACATGCCTTTATGCTTTGTTTTTCTAAAATTCTGTCACATTAGATGTTCCAATAGAGAAGCATTGTTTGAAAAAATAAAGTTATTTGAAAAAATAAAGTTATAGCCTGTCCCCTCTTGGAATATGGCCAGCCCTTATTCTATCTCTTAAAGGGTGTGCTAATTTCAATAAATCTTACTTGCTTTTGCTCAAAAAAGAGAAAAGAAAAAAATAAAGTTAGAAGAATAACATGCTAAAAACATTTAAAGGTTTTTGACAAATAGTTACTTAAGACTAGCAGAGTGTTTACATACAGTCTGGAGACATTGGGAGCTGTCAAACAACATTCAGGAACCACACACAATTTTCTAATTGTTGCTATTCGGGCAGCTGCATGTCCTAGTTTTAACTGAAATATAAGTTATGAAGTCCAAATCTTTTATTACTGAAAATTTGCACATAATTCAACACATACTGATGAGTATCTTACGGAATATTCATTTTGATTTTACACAGGTTCCAAAAATAGTTATGTAAGAATTAATAGTTTTAACACCTTATCAATTAAACATACTTAATTAAATTTAATTTTTAGTTTACCTTTTTCATATTTAACCTATTTTGAAATGTATCCAACCCTATATTCCAATTTAGGGAGCTGATTTAGTTTTGGGATTATTTTCCACATTTTCAAGGAACAGAAGATTGACACACCATAGGCCACCTGTTTTTTTGGTTCGGTCATTTTTCTCATAGAATTATTTTAAACTGCAGCTTTATGTACAGAGTAGGCTTTAAAATGTTTCTCATTTAGGGCTATTAAATTACAATTCCATTTAAGGGGAAAGATTTTGAAAATATATGCAATATTTAGTTGACATGATTGATTATTTTGTTTTAAAAATGAGTGATAAAAGAGAAATGACACAGGTTAAGTTCTCCCATTTTCATTTGCTTCTTTTGAACAAGAGGGTAGTAAAAATATTATATCCCTCATTACTCTTCCTAAACACTATCAAGTCCCTTTGTCTCGATCTTCTGTTTGAGTCATCCTGTTAACTGGACACCAATAATAAGTTTACACTATATATATGCATTCTTACCTTCAGGTATTCTATCAGTTACGGTTTATAAGAAAATGCTTTCTAAATCAAGAACTATTCTTTTCCTCTTTTCTGGAATTAAAGGAAAAACAATAGTCTAACAATTCCCTCCCTACCACCATTACTTCATATTTATTTCAGATAAACCAATGAACAGGAAAGTCAATAGTCTTCTTGATAGAAACACCTACCTCTTTCCACGAAGCCAAATTCTAAATTAGTAGAGTTCACTGCTTGAGAACAAGGAGAACTACACTGAAATAAAAAATAGTTTAAAAATTCCTGTTTGATTTGGTAAAGGCTATTTCTAGGTCTATGTACTTAGGTCAGTACAGAGACACATTACAGATGTTAAATATAACGAAGTAAAGACCTCTAGGCTATATTTCCTATGAGGCATCATATTATTAAGTCACCCTACTTCACTTATTCTTAGTAGCAACTAAGAGTTCCCTAAGAATTTCCATTTGCTGCTGACTATTCTCTCTTTAAAGGTAGTGTCTTCTGTTTAACTCACATTACATTTCTGATTCAATGAAACTAGGTAAACAGAGGCATTCAGGATGTCATCTGTAAAAAACATTGCCTAAAATCATAAAATACTGACAAACAGTGTCCAAAAGCATTGCTGCTGCTATTATCTCACACAGTAGACAATCTTTGGGATTAATTTCCCAGAAAAGATTGATGTCCATGACAGGTAAAGCTGCATATTATGAACCCATATGAACTTTATAATTTAAAAATCTATGATAGGTATTAAACTGTAAGTAGTTTTCAAGTCACAAGAAATTATATTATTCATTCTTTTTATGACAGATCACAAGTAAGTGTAGTTAGAAAATAGATACAGAACACAAAACAGGAGAAAGCTGACATTTTATTAACAGCTCTATTAAATTAAATAAGCTCACAGCCAAGCAAAAATCAAGAATCAATAAGTGTTTTAAATGAAGCACTTGACATGTTGGAAATGAATATAAACTTCAGAATACCAAAAGAATCACTTGAGCATCCTTGGAAATATGATCCCAAACAATTAGATCTACTTTATGAAAGGGTCAAATAAGTTTCTCTAAAATTAAAGATGAATCCAAGTTAAAATCACTATTGACTATCTCTAAAGAACAGGAATAGAGTCATTTGGAATTAAAGGAAAATAATTGGTAAAGCAATATTAATAATGAATGTCAACTTGGATAAGAATTTTTTCTATTCTTATTGAAGAACACTGATATTCTGTCATTTATTTAAATTCATAGATAGCAAAACCTGTCCTGAATATAATTAGTAAATATAACTTCCACTATACAGGCACACACATAGACACTAAAATTGATTTCCCGCCACCCTCAAATCCATTTCAATCTTTTCATGTAAAGACCATGCACATTCCAGAGCACCTTAATCATTGATCTAATGACTATCATTCTTAATACACAATTATTGAATAAGGTGATACAAACTGGATTTGGAGAATTATTTCTTGATGCTCTCACATGTTCTTTTTTCAGTCTTAGTGTACTCTGAAAATTTCCCTGCATCAATGCATTCATGCATTAAGAACAGTTATGAACAAGAGGTCATGCATTAAGAGCAGTTATAACAAGCACCTCTTCCAGGTATACTACATTCTTTACATAGATTGTATTAAATCCTTATCTTCTCAGTGCACTCGTTCTTAAAGAAAAAGAAAAAACACATACAAATACACACACACACACACACACACACACACACACACTATGCAGCAGCTATTATTAATCTCATTTTATCCATTAAAAAACGAGGCTCAGAGAGCTTAATAATTTAACTAAAAGTGGGAAGCTGAGGTTTGAAAAATGATCTTGCAAATGCTCCAAAATGCTGCAACTACTTTTTGAAATACCGTCATGTTTTAAAAAAAATGAGACTTCATCTCCCTATACATGTTTATATGTTTATACTTAATTTTTGGATAATTATTTCCTTTTACTTTTTCTCTTTCTAGTCCCCTCTTATTTTACAAATTCCACCAAACTAAAATAAACACATAAACTTATATAAAATCATGGTCAAAACTCTTTGCATTTCAGGTTCTTCAACATATAAACAAATAATTTTCTCTCACAGTATGTTTACCTTTAATGTGTGAAATAGGATAATAAAAACAGTAAAATGTTGTCTTCTTCCCACATTTGACTATCCAAATATTATATGTTAATATATTTGAATAGCCAAATGCACATCATTTAATATGTATTTAATTAAATATAACTAAAAATTCTATGTTAGCTTGAATATCTTCATGAAAACATGTGGGTTTTTTTGCTTTAAATTTATATACGCACTTTTGAGCAGTGTCATTACAATTTGATCAGGAAAAATATTCTAAATTATACAGTTTAAACAGTCCAGAAGACACGAATGAGGTAACAAGTAACTAGTGAGCTGATGTTTCTAAGTTTCTAATTTTATCAATTAGAAGGAATAAGCTTTGCAAAAATAAATGGAATAAAATCAATATAATAATACTAGAACAATTAATTTAAAATAAACTATTAGGTTCAGAAAATTATCCCTAGTTTATAGTGTTTCTAAAGCCCATTATTCTTATACAGCATTTCAATAAATAGGTTGTATTCATTAAGATGACAGAATTTCAATTTCCCAAAGAGATTGACACATTCGTGCAATCTTCACAATTTCAGAAGCAATTCAATCTATTTTGATTTAAAATTGATTAGCATCTTTGAAAATAATGTGTAGGGAATTGCTGAACTAATCAAGGTAAATGGAACCATGCATTACAGATTCAAGAATGTTATTCAATCACAAAATAACTCACATTTCCAAGCTTAAAATCAACAAATTAAAGTTGCCCTTTGAGAAGCTTAATTTCATTGGCCCATCAGTATTTTGAGTTACATTTACAAAGTTATTAAATACAAGCAACATTGTCCCGAAATAGGAAAAAGGCAGTTCTCCATACCTGGGCATGCCAATTAAGCAAAAGTCAGGGAAGGCCCTCCCCAACCCCAAAATAAATACATAAAAATAAAATCAACAATTACATTTATCTTGCTCATTCAGTTTTCAAATGACATTCCATAAATACACAATTTTCTTAAGGTTTTCTGCATTAATTAGAACCAACAAAATAATTTTGAATATACAGCAGGAGTTTAGCACAAACAGTTGTGTTGGATATAATTTAATTGATACCAACTAAATGACTTGTTTTTTTAAAATTTTAAAACAATTTGGCAAATGCTTTGAGGTCATATTTTATCATAATCTATTTGAAATTGTAAAAAGAAATAACAGAGATTTAAGTTTGGAACACCAGAGTTTAGATCTGTAATCAGTCCAATAATCTTAAAATTCTCTGCACCTAAATTCACATGAAGCTCAAGGGGATATCATCAAAGGCAGGGCCCTTCAGGGTTCTGGAAAAGGAAAAGGCTCTGTGGTCTGCTTTCCAAGCACCCTGTCAGAGAGCTCTGTGGGATGACAATACCAGGCCAGTATGCCTGTCTCCACTGGGGTTTATTATTTGATCATGTATATGTTTATTAAGACTTCAGCACAGGATGACAACGAAGGAATATCTCCATTTTTATTTTGCTATCCATTATATTAGAAGCTGCTTTTACTTTAGTTTTTGACAGAAACAAAATGTTCCTATTTCTTTCTTCAGCAGCTTATAAGTTGAAAGGTGTATCAAATGGGAACACAATAGTCAGAATTGAAACATTTATTTTCGCTGAAAACAATCTTCAGGCAGTGGAACTGACAATATTTTTTGGTAATGCTTGAGGGCAAATCAAGGACAGATAAAAAAAAGACTTTAGGTATGTGGTGTTTTCTTTTTTCCCCTCCAGGTACAATGGCACTTTTAAAATGTAAAATATCTATTCTACTAAAAGATAGTTTTTAAAAACAGAATTTAGTATGAAAAGTATGGTTTTGTAGATATGTGTTTCATTTCACACTACAGTGTAAGCCAACCCCACAGTCCAGATTATTAAATTATGGGATAAAAGATTTTCAACCTTATTAGACTTAGGAGGAGAAAATGTTTAGGACTGAAAATAATTGCAGAAAATTTTGGTTTAATGGCACAGAAAATACATTTAGAAATTATTGTTAAAAACACCTTTCTTCTATGATTACATGGAAACTTACCTGATCTCTTCATGAGAAAGAATTGGAATCATTACATTAACAACCAGCACAGAAAGTAGGGATCGTTGAACAAATACAAGTTCATTTAAATGAAAGGACGCTGAGTTCTAAGCATGCCTTCTCGAGCATGGAAGCAATAGTATGCTGATCACCTAGTTGTCCTGAAATGGGTTATATTTATAGCAGTTGTGTTCAATATGACTAACAGCATGTAATCTCTTCTGTAAAAAGAAATAAAATACCCATTTAGTGGAGATGAATTATTCTTTTACACTATTCAGTTCCATTTTAATAATACATGCCCTGTCTTCTCTTGTATTAAGTCATATTATAGTGACCTGAATAAGTTGTAGGCTTTTCTCCAAAATAGGCTTTACTCATGTATACAATCAATATGATGCCAGGGACTGTGACTTACATCTCTTGGTAGCTTCCTTGGTTGTTCATAGGCCTTACATGAAATGGTTACTCAAAAACATTTGCTGAGTTAATGATTAAATGAACAGCTTCTTAAGTCAGTTGCAGTCATGAAAATACAACAATCACTCACTGGAATGCACATCATAGAATTATTTAACCTTGGAGTTACAAGGAGTCTTACAGGAGAGTTCATTAAACTCAGATTCAATTTAGGAATCCCTTCTACCTCTCTGAAGCTTGGCTCATCTAAATCTGGGTTTAAAAATCTCAATGATTGGGAGTTCACGGCCCCATTTTTATTCATGTCTATTTATTAAACTTTGCTGTGTTGAGTCACAAATTGCTGTCTTTCACCTTGCATCTTAGGTCTGTCTCCTAGATGACATAGAACAAAAATCTGCCTTTTCACGCTGACAACACTTAAATATTTTAAGATTATTTTAATTGTCTCACTTATTTTTCTGCTTTAACATTCCCACTTCTTTCAGATTTTTGTTCTCTTCTCATCTCTAGGTCCAAGTTCTAGGTCTGTTAGATTCATGGATACTTGCCACCAGATATATCTTGTTTTACAATTACCTTATGCAAATGTGGAATGCAACAAAACTGAACAAAATAAAAATGTACTTTTGCTGTTTTTAAGATTTTTCTCTTTTTTGTTTGCAGCAGTTTTATAATGTTTTTTTTCAGTGCATCTACCTCCTTGGAGTCAGAGATTTTTGTATCTGTGATTTTAATCTCCAGTTTTTGAAATTTTTCAGTGATTCTCTCCTACTCTTGTGCTTCCCACTTTCTAGAAATCTAAAATGTAGGTAATGTGAGGCACATATCACATATTTTTAAAAATACTCTTCTTCATGTCCCCACATTTTCCTTCTCTGGGCTTTAATCTAGATCTTTCTAGTTATTTATCTTCCAGCTCATCAATCCTCTCTTCTGACAATTCAAATCTGTTATTCATAATTCATAGAATCTTTCATTTTCAATAGCTGCTGTTTTTCAGATTCCAGTTCTCTGAGAAAATTCTCCTTTTTCCCCCCTCTGTTTTCATGAAAATATTAATAGTAATCATTTAGAAGTACCATCTGATAATACAAGCATCTACGCCATCTCTTGAATCTGTCTATAGAATCATTTTTTTCATTCATATCTTCTGGCCTTGTTTCTGTGCATGCCAGATAACTTTAAGTAACCAAGATACCATATACAAATATTGAAAAGACTCTGGCTAATGATAGTTCTCTCCAGACAAAATTTTACTTTATTCTGGAAGACATGAAGAATACCAGCATATTCTGTGAGGAGAGTGTGCCCTCATTCCTACTCAAAGTACTTCTGGGATCAAAACGGAAAGCTTGTAGAAAATGCCAGGGGCACTCTATTTCTTCTGTGGACTCTAAATCTAATTTTTCTTTCTCTAGGACCACTATGAATGTTAAACTGTCTTCAATTCAGTAAGTTAAGCCTTTGGCTGACACTTTCTTCTCAGTATTTCTTCCCCTTGCTGAAAATTGACAGGTTCTCTGAGGAAAAGTAGAAAAGTTGCTGGGGGTCACAATGGTCTCTTCTCTTGGATGTTTGCCCATGTTCCGTCTGCTTTGGGATATACCCATGTCTTCAAAATTTTACATATGATCTTAATAGTACAGAACATAGTAATATTATGATGATTTCAAAATGTTCAATGAATATTTAATAAATCATAAGCACTACACTAAACAACTTACAGAGATGATTAAGACATGGTCCTTACCTTTTACTTCCCTTGACATGGAGAGTAATGTTAAATATGTGAGGTGATGTGGGTGAGTCAAGAAGGCTTTTACCTATGAGAAGATCCCTTTTTTTTTAATTTAAGTCTCAATTTTATTTTTTTACTTCTTACTACTGTAGCAATTCATATTTATTGTAAAAAATAAAACACAGAAAATAAATGGAATTATGAAGAGGAAGCCAGAAACTACCTCTTGATTCCCACCAGGAGATAATTTTACTGTTTATGCATCAAGACTTTCATTGATGGATGAATTGATGGAAAAATAAAAGGAGGAAGAGAGAACAAAGGGTAAGGGGTACAAAAGAAGAACAAAGCAACTACCACATAGTTTGTGTTAAAAATAGTAATAGTGAAAAGGAATTTTTAATTCTGTGTACATGTCTGTGTGCATGAGAAAAGTAATATGTAAAACCGAGGGAAGAACCTTGGGAGAACCTTGGGAGAACCTTGGGGAAAACTAAAGTATAAAACTGGGGAGAAGTAAGGTTGGGTTAATTAAAGAAGAAGAAATGGTGAAGTCTCTATAAAGGAAGAGAACAGTTTCTGAAGGAGGATGTGAGAAGAACATTCTTGTGTAGAAAATATTTCTTACAAATACCCCTTGAATTTCAGCCTCAAAATACCAGAATTGGTGGTAAAATGGAAATATTTTGAGCAGAGTAGAGGTGGAAAAACCAGATTGCGGAAGGGTAAGAGAAAATGAGAGAGAAGATACAGGAGACATCAACTCTCAATTGTTCTCCTTAATTTTTGCACCTGAGAGAAAGGAAAAAGATAAAGCATGGATAAAAGCCATAGCAGTTCTTTAGTTTTAACTCTGTAGAGACTTGTGAATGTTTGCAAGGAACAACCAAACAGTAGAAGCTGAAAATGTAAGGCAAGAAAATGCTAAGCTAACAAAATAAAATCCCTTCCTTTGATATTATAATATAGAATGTGATTATCCCTCATTTTTTTTAATCCACATTTCAGAGAAGGTGTACATTAAACTTAAGGTCAGATAAAACCACTGCATCTTTTTCAGGAGAACTGCTGCCAAGTCAGGGATCTTCTTATCTGCTCATACTCAAATGAGATAGAATTTCTTTTTCTGTGCCCAGACACTGTACTGCTAAATGCCATCTCTTCCTTCCAATGCTTTCATTCAATAAATAGTTAACCAGTGTTTACTGTAGGCAAAGCATGATACGTAGCATACAGAATACAGCAGTGAAAAAAAGTTACTGTACCTGTCCTCCTAGAGCTTATATGCTAGATGTCTACAAAAGATAAATGCCCCCATCAAACAACCATATATAGATGAGCATCCAAAATATGGAAGCTCTTTGTTTAGTGGCTATGGAAACTTGTGGCAACTTTTTGTTTTCCAATTAAAGAAAGTCATGGAAATATTTTCCATTGCCCAAGACGAGGCTTCCAGCATATTCTCAGGAAGACCAGAAATTAAATATGCACCAAAATTATAGACATTATGTTAATAAATTTCATTAAAACATGTTTTAAAAATCACATTAACCAGATTTTTAAAAATATTCTACATAATAGAAATCAATGATTAGATTAGTATTTATTTTCTCTCAATTGACTATATCATATAGTTGTCTTATTTTTACCTATACTAAAAATAAAAAAAATGTACCTTTGCATTTAATTAGGAGGTTCAAGAATAAATAGTAGCAATTCATTTGTTAAAGCCATCTACTACAAAGAAAAAAATAAATACCCATTCTTGGGTATAAACTATGTATTCTATGAAACAGTTTCAAAAAGCTTTTTGGTCAAAGGAAAAATATCACTACTTAATATAAGATCAATGAGAAAGATTTTAAAGAATTTTTCAGAACAAACTACTACTTCAATATAGCTCATTACTACATGGGTTTAGAGAGTCCCTTGGCAGATAACCATCCTAGAAAAATGCACAAATAAGAAACACATATTAAATCTAGATCTTAGAAAACCTACTATGAATATTTATTATATTTTTATAGAGAATATATCATTAAGAAAAAAAGATGTCTTTGTAAAAGTAAAATGGACAATTCTTTTTTCATTATTTCCACACTCTCAGTGACCTTCAAATAGAGCTATGTTCCAGTATTGTGAATACCTGACCTGAATTTCTGAATTCTTTTCTTTCATGAAAAATTTTGAGGTTGGTCAACTGGAATCATATTTGGAAGGACAATGTTTTTAGACAAAATGCTGTTATGTATGTCACAGCTTCAGACTTCTCTGTTTTATAACTTTCATCATTCAAAAAAATCATTCAGCTATGAAATTTATACAATTCCAGGTATTTCTATAGAAGTTATAGGAATTATATTTTCATTATTTGAATTATTTGCTATATAGAAGGAAGAGAATAAATGATGAAGTAAAACAAGGAATAATTTTCTTTAAATTACCTTAAAGATTTCCATATATAAATTATAAATTAAGACCAATAATCCACAGTCCATTAAGCCTCTAAAATTAATATTCCAAAGCCAGTTTAAAAAATGACCCCAAAATTAACCCTGCAGTCCAGGCTAGAACACTTTGGAGTTTAATACCACCCTTTCAGAAAAACTTCAAATATTATTACTTTCAAAATGAGGACACAAATACATGGTCAAAAAATATGCATGTATTACATTATCCTTCAAAAGTACTACTAACAAAGAGTCATATTAAAAGGGAAAAGAAAGTATTTGAACTATATTAGGGAGTTATTGAATAAATACAGTATTAACAGGTGTGTGACTTAACCTATCTGAGACACAGTTGCTTGTTTATGAAATGTGGATGACAAAACAACCTCAAAGAATTGTTGTGAGAATGAAATGAATTATTTCATAAAAAGTATTCATGATGGTGTTGGGAACATAATACACTTAGAGTTGTTATTATAAAGTGTGAGACTAAGCAATATGGCTTCATTGTTTGAGTTGGGGGAAACTTACTTAAATATAAGAAATATTGTTGTGGTGCATCCTGATGGCTTAGCAATTAAGCACACCAGACGTGGTCCACATATATCCCAAGGATCTGGGGCTGCTGGGGAACAAGCAAGATGAACAACTTAAAAATAAAAATAAATGAAATTCTCCTCCTCCTCTCTCTTCCTACCTGCCCGTGTCTTGCCTTCATTCCTGCCTACAACTTTCCTTAAAAGAAAAACAAAAACAAAAACTTTAAATACAATAAATACTTTTAAAGATTTGTCAAACATAATGGCAAAACAGAATTTTCCTCTTAAAATTATGGGGAAAATGTTCTCTTATCCGTAATACTTTTTTCAATCTAAGTAACAACCATCTAAATTAGAAGTTAAATACAGTGGTATAGGGAACTGTATGCATTTATATTCAGAAGTTTGCAAAATCAAGAATGATAGATTCTGAAAATAATGTAATGAAGAAAATATCAATATATTTCCATAATAAATATTGTAGAAAGTTGGTCACCTTAAGGGTTATTAAATACAAATCACTGTTTCCAAAGTCTTGGACATCAGAGGTGGGGGCTTTTGTGGGTCAAAGGCTGCAGAACCTTTCATGTAATTCGAGGCTAAAGTGCACAGTGATGGGAAAAGAGCTACAGAAGCATATAATTGCATCAAACAACTGCCTTTGACTGCAACTGCCTTTGACTGAAATGCACTTATGATTGACTACGAAGCCTTCTGCACTAATTTAAAGGCATTGAAAATTTCCAGTTTTATCCAGTAATTTAATTATAATTTTAGTTATTGATATTTCAATAATGCATCGATTCATTTTAATTGGCACTAAAAGTGTTCAATTTTACCAGGAAATGAAAACTTCCTTCCTTGAATTTTATAACCTTAACAGTTTTGAACTTGTCTTCTTTCTTTCTTATTGCCTTCATGGTCTTCACACTCCAATTTTACCTTAGCAGTGAATTTTACTCTTACTGCATTTTACTGTATTTATTTTCTATGAACTAATCTTTAATGAATTTAATTAGCATCCTAATTGTTACCCACAAATCCTTCTCTCTATCTCTGCCATCATCCATTTTCCACTTCTTTATCTCTAGGGACCAACACAGCAAATCTACTCTAGCATGTTGTCAGTACATCATACTAATCTTCATGCAACTTCTTGTTAAAATTAATTTGTGCTTTTCAGGGGTACTGCCTTCTATATATCCACTAGTGAACTATTTCCCATTATTTATACTTCTGAATATTGTCCTTTGTATTTTTAAACATTTTTATGTTATAAGTAACAACAGAACTAATCCAAACTCAGGTGAATTCATTGACTCAGATTAATTAAAACCCAGATTTAGTTTTGATTTGATTTGAGATTTCAGTCAGTGTCTCTAGCAAATGTTATTAAAGATCTGCTTGACTATGCTTCCCTGTTCTTTCTTCCAGAGGCTGAGTTATATTGAAGTCTTCAACTATGACTGCTAAAACTTCATGCACTGCCTTATGGTAGCAATGTGGCTACATCAGCTCCAGTCCTTCAATCTTCTCACCATACTTTCCATGGCAGATGGTAACATCCTTTCTGGCAACTTCCACATGAATCCAGGGATTATTTCTCTCTTGGCCTGATTCACGTCAAATATGAATACATATATGTAAAATATATATATATATATTTCCCCCTAAAACAATTACTGAGATCAGAGTCTACTGAATCAGAGGTAGTCCAAGTTTTTCCACAACATAAGGCTTAGAATGAGGGCACAGAAATCCTTAAAGGAAGGGGAGATAGATGCTGGGAAGGAAAGCAACAAATACCTGAGATATCTGCTAATCAGAGTACAAGAGCTGAGAATAAATGATGTTACATGCTAGTCTTCCCTCCTGTTCTACTCATTTCTATTCCCACAATATCCAGCACTGTTAAAAAAAAAAAAAAAGTATAGTTGATATAAAAGTATAGTTGATATAAAAAAAATATAGTACATATGCTAGAATTTACTGATTGATAATAACTGCAATCTGACAGATTATTGGATCAGATGGTTTATGTAACTCTATGGCTAGGTTATATGCACAAAGGGAAAATAATAGAAGAGTGCATGTTTGTCCACCCATGTTTTCTCTTTCACAGAGGTCAGATGCTCAAACACAGCCATGTATCTAGCATATAATATGAAAACAGCATATGTATTGTAGCTATGTTCTAATTTAAAACTTTTGAAATTTATTGACCCCCTTACACTATTTATGCTCTGATATCCCCTACCTATCTTTACATATATTTTAATGAATGTATTATATGTCTTTAGTAGACTATATAATTATTTATAATATGCAATTTTCAGTTATAGTATAGTTTTGTTTTGTTTTCTAATGCTCTTGAATAATTATCAAAAATTGCTTCCAAAAAATTCTAGCAGTTAAGGCCACAGGACGCAATTCACAAATATTCTAAGGACCCAGGTTCAAGACCCAGAGCAAGGAAAAACAACCAAGATGAACAACTAAATAAAATAAAGAAGTGTTTCTTTCTCCTCTCTCTTCCTGCTTGTCTGTCTGCCTATTTGCCTTCATTCTTGCCTAAAACTAAAAAAACAAAAAAAACTAGTTACTGATCATCTTATTAGCTCTAGAGTTTAGAAAAACACAGAGTATATAGCAGATTCCAAATACACATTTATTAAATAGCATTAACTATTATTCTATTTTTGAACAGTTAAGACAGCAAAAGTACAACTTGGTATTCCTTTAATTACTGCAAATACAACTGAATCAAACGAATCATTGGGAGATGATCTCTATATTTCATGGTTGGTCCTAATTTAAGCAGTCTGAACCTTTTTGCCAGACCTTAATCAAATGGATATGCATAGGCCTAGGGAGCTTCATGCAACTGAGAAAACTTCTAGAAAAAAATATCTTTTGGGTGAGATGTGAGGCTCAACAGAGGTTCAAAGGCAGTGAGCTAGTGCTGAAGTGGCAGGAGCGCTTTAAATTGCAGAAAACAGCTGTCACTGATCTACAGTCCCGTCTTCATGAACTTATACAGAAATCGTACAGTGAAGTGACAGTTGAGTGGGAGGCTGGTGGCTTCCATAAAAGAGCAAATAACAATGAAAAGGGCTGGCTTTGCATTCAACGACTTAGGCACCAATAAATATAGTAGCTTCGTGGGCACAGGTGGTCTTGGTGAGAACACTGGCTCTCTGAACCAGGCAGGGGGATTTTTGGAGAATATATCAGGCACCAACAGTAGGGAAAGTAGAAAGTGCCTGACAGCATGTGACAGATCAGAGAAACACACTGAAGCATGTAATGTAGAACCTCCCCACAAACTCCTTCCCAGACTGCAAAGAAATGGACAGGCCTGAATCTTTCATGGCTGAGCTTAGTCAGATTCAAGAAACACAATCTTACTGTTCTTATGGCAGTTTGTTTCGTGAATGAGACTCAGGTAAAGCCTAGGGAAACAAGGTTTGTGTCCCCATATTAAAAAGTGAATTATGAAAAGTTCTATGCCAGATACCATGTTATCATGTTTTTCATTTTTGTTTCCTCAGAATCTATTTGTCATTATTAGAATTGCCAGGTGTTAAGTACTGATTCAAATTGTATTTTAGGTCTTTCTAGCAAAATGGAAAGAACTTTAAAGCATCAAATAAACTCCATTTATATAATTTATACAATTTCTTTCATGTATCAGGATACATTAACGAACTCGAAGACCTGATTAACTAGAGTTTTGTATGGGGGTTGTTTTGCTCTTTTTCTGTATATTATGATGTTTGAACAACTTAAAAATTCTTTCTAGCTGAAATGAGACTACTTCTTCCTGGCCAAGTTGATTCTTAGTGAAGGCAAAGGGTTTAGCCAAGAGTATTCCTTTGAGATGCAAAATAATTAATTCAGGGCTCCAGCTTCTCTATGTGGCTTTAGCAGCAGAGCAGGCAACATCCTTAGCCTTAGCCATCTTGCAATCAGGTAACAGACAACTAGAGACCACTCTTATTAGAGTTCGAAGTCCACTAAAATGATTTGAAATAAGAAATCTTAAATTATTCACTCTGCCTTGTCTTTCCTTTGCTGTGGAAACCTCAATAAAGGTCATGGCCAAAGTACTCTCCTGCTCCTGTGTTCTGACTCCTAACCAGTCTGGTGCTTTTCCATGTGGCATTGGGTTATGTGTCATTTCTCCTGTTTCTAGGACATGTGAATTTAATACACTTTGCTTTTTCCTAAGCTTCTCCTCTGTCTCCTCTTGCGGCCAACTTGTAAAGGAGTACAGAACAGCTAGCAATAAAGATAAACATGTAATAAAGCTGATAGTTCTTTGTTTTTAGTGGCTCTAACATAAAAAGGGAGTTTCCTTCATAATTCTAATTCTTTGTTCTTAAAAGAGTCATTGTTAGTGTTAATAGGCTAGGATGTAACTTTGGAAAATTTAGTGAAATGCAAACATTTTACTAAAATGGAAACAATGTCCTCTTACATTAATAGGCAGGGTTGTTCTTTGGAAATATTTTGTGAGAAAATTGTGAGTCATTGGGAGGTGTCTGCAGGTATCCCTAAGTCTACAGGACCAGGTTTATCAGTCCAGTGTTAAAAAAAACATATGGAAGAAGGGATTCTGAGTTTGGAAGTAGTGGATTTTGGTAAAATAGTGACAGGCTGAATAGTAGAGGCAGACGGTAGGTCTTAAGAATGGTGAAGTCCTATATAAATAACTTATAGACAAAACAAACATCAACTAGATGCAGTAATAATTTTCATCCTCTTTAACTTCCAGTATAGTAATTCTAGAGTCAATGCATATGAAAAATAAAAGCATAGTATCAGTCAAAATTTTGGGCACAAGAGTGATATATTTAAAGCAAAATGAAACAAACATCAACAACAAAACACCAAAACTCGATGTTTAAAACAATAGTTTTTTTTCACTCCATGTCTGCAAGCTGACTAGTGGCAGGGGGTGTTGGTTGGTCTAGAATGCTTTTAGCTAGCCTTGCCTCCTAAATTGACTTTGTATGTCTCTAGTGTTATTTAGAGTAGAAGGCTAACTGGACCCTCTTCTCATAATCCTGGCAGAAGTACAAGAAAGCAAACATAAACATACTCTGCATGTCATTGTATGTGTCTACATCTACTGACATCCCATTGATCTGAACAAGTAACATGACTAAAAACACAAATCAAGAAATATACTCCTCCCTCTAGTAGGAAGAAATATAAAAACACATGCAAAGATCTTTGATACAGGGCAGGTGAAGAATTAGAGCCAATTATTTAATTTACCCCAAAGATATAGTCAATCAAATGAAAAAAAATAACAAAAAACAAATGAAATATGTACACATGCTTATTATACACACACTTAAATGTTGCATCAAACTAAATGTTTGTGTTCCCCCTTTATGACTATAATTAATTTGTATGTTAAAACCTAATTCCCAAAGTGCTATATTTGGAGGTGGGGCATGTGGGCACTGATTAAGTAATGAGTGGTGTTCTCCTGTATGTGATTAGTGCACTTAGAAAAGAAACCTCAGTGCACTCCCTCACCCCTTCTACCAGGTGAGGAAGATAGTTATCTATGAATCTGCAATAGATACTTAAAAGATACCAAATCTCTCAGCACCTAGATCTTGAACCTTCTAGCTCCATAACACTGAGAAATACATTTGTTGTTTATAATTCATTCAGTTCATGGTATTTTGTTACAACAGCCTGAATGGACTAAGATACATTTTTTCCTCTCATCTGATAGTCAGCTATTTATAGAGCATATTTGTAATTCTGGGCACTACTTGTACAAATGTAAACATTAGCACACATAAACAGGCAAATAGTTATTTGCCTTACTTTATGTCTATCATGAAGTAGGAAGGTTCTTGTAAGTCTTACAGTGCTAGAGAAGATGGTAGTTTCCAAAGTTCTTTTACTCCGAGTGAGAGTTCAAAAGTACTTCAGTGACTAACGACACTAGTTAATAACTATACTAGTTAAAACAGTAGAAAAGAATAAGCACCAGAATATATGTTCAAACTATTTTTAGATGTAATTGAGAGTTGGTAATAAGTAAAACTTTTGCAGCAAATCAATTCAGAACTAATAACGCCTTTCTAAGACATAAAATATATTTCTTTAAATCATCAACAATATTGACAGTTCAACATGAATATTCCATATAGGTTTATCATCAAGACATTTCAGTGGTCTAATTTCCCTAGAGGTAGGTTATTGTCCCAAAGCTACTCACATAACAAAAGAAGTAGACACCTTCACGTGATCCAGTCAAAAGTTAAATATAGCACTAACTCTAAGCATATAATTAAAGCCCATAGAATACTCAATAAAAGAATACAGGCTTAATCCACAAAGAAAAAGGACTTTGAAGTCAAGTGACTGTGGAATGATTTAAGGACTGAATAATCTAGAAATGGAAGTCCCTTTAAATGTGACCATAAGCAATTGCACCAGCTGTTTGTATGGAAGAGGGATGCTGCTATGCAATTCAGGAATTAATCTGAAGAGGAACCCTGGGGCCTATTATCCACTGATACCTTGTCTCTGTAAAAAACTTAAAAATAAGCAAAAGCTTGTTACAGTACTAAAATGTGTCACATTACTGTTTAAATTCATCAGAGACAGATGGCTAATTTGACTAAACCAACCTTTGTTTACAGTGGAACAGATCCATTGATACTGTGCCAAAGGATTGTGGTTTAAATTTCCCCCTATTTAAGCTACCACATTAATTGCAGGGTTTGCTGAATCTCAAAAGAACAGGATTAAGATTTCAACATATTCCTTGAGGATTAAAACAACTCAATGAGTTCATACTAATAAATATTTAGAAACCAGTTTTCCAAAGGAAAACATAATGAATAATAACCATGCATAGCACAGGTGGGCAGTTTTATATCCTAATATATTATTTATATGACAGGAAAGAATATTGTTGAATGTGAGGCAATATTACCAGCACTGATTTTAAAGTTAAGACAATATAGATTCTGATAAATAGTTTCTCTGTGTTTTTCCATTTGCAATTTAAATTACCAGTTAGACCGTTTTAAGTTGTAATTATTTAAAAGAGGTAGTAGTTAAATAAAGGTATGATGTTTTGAATCTGGGCTAGCACATTTTAACCATATGCAAATGTATGCCCTGGATATACATGACTTAGTAATGAAATAAAATTACTCGGAACTTTTCCTATATGAATATTTTATCAAAGTTTGGTTGGCTGGCATAGTATTTAAAATTTGTTAATTAATTTTTTTCTCTAATTAGCAGAATCTGGCCAGTAAATTATTTTACCAACTATCATCTAAGAAATAGATTTATTATACTATTAAGTGATATTCAATAAGTTATTGTTCTTAAGCAGTAAATGGTAGGTCAAATTGTCTGTCTTGTAATAAGACTAATTGGTCTGATGAACTACCTTTCATACTGTATATTGTACACACACACACACACACACACACACACACACGCACAGACATATACCAACATATCTCTAGACTGGGGTCCTCAATGGAAGGATCACTTAAACTCAAAACTCTAAATCTTCATAACAGACATGAACTTTCTGTTACATTTCCACTCTATCACAGGCCTTATATTTCTCATGATGTGCTTCTGTGTGTGTGTATTTCTTTTCCTTTTTATTTTCCATAAGATTCTAAGTTATTTGAAAGATAAACATCCCCTATCTAGTCTATGTGATTATCATAGTAAATACCCAGCATTCACCTGCTGACAGCACTAATTTGGTGGTCAGTAAACATATACAACAAATAAATTAATAAGTTTAAGTGCATGTGGCAAAGCTACGTGTATGTCAACATCCCTCAAAACATGTATATCATCCTGAATTAAACTATATATTTCTATGTATTTCTTATTAAATCCACAACACTTTGCTATTCTAGAGGGCTTTATATCCATGTCAGATGCATTGTCACTTTAGTTCACTTGTCAAGCTATTCTCACTCGAGTTCTCTAACCGAAACTCAAGCAATTCTTTGGCTGAGTTTCTCAACTTAATGTGTACTTGAGAATACTGAAAAAATAAACATGTGTAATATCTAGACTTAATTTTTCTTTACTCTTTACACCTAATCATGCAGGGTCTAATCAGGAGTTAGAAGCCACAAAATGATTTAAAGAGGCAAAGCATAATACAAAGAATTACTAAATACTGCAACAAAAAAATAAATAATATTTAAATTATTAAATAACAAAAATTGTTCAATATAAGTTAAAGATAAGTTAAAATGAGAACTTTAATAAAAACTCTACAGAGTTAGGGAGAATAGCCAGAGAAGTTACAACTTAAGACAGGTGGGGAGACCTCCCAAATCTGGAATTCGGATCTCACTGGAGAAGATATGGTCACAGCCCACTGTAGTGAAATCTGCTGAATAGTCCAGACCAGAACTGGTCCACAGTTGCTAGTAAAGCAGGAAACATCCATTCGGAGGCAGGCAAGCAGGAAGACACACACATAGAATTGGGGTATCAGAGCCTACTTACCAGAAAAACAGTGGGAGAACCACTGAGATGGCCACAGCAAGGTGGTCATCAGAGTGCACACTCTGGGTTTATGGTTGTAGCAGAGAGTACACCTGGATGTTCCCACACTGACTTCCTTGTAATAGAAGCAAAAAACATGAGACACTCTTCTTCCTGCAGTGTTGCTTTAGCACCCTCTACTGACAAAGCTTAATGCTGAGCTCTCTGCAGAAGAAAAATGCTTAAGGGGTCTAACTGCACTAAGACACAGCAGGTAATGAAGGGTGTATTTGGAACCGAGAGGCAATAAGTCAATAAACAGAACATTACTCAACAAAATAGAATTTATCCGCAACAAAAACATCATATTATCATCTGATCGTTTCAATTCTTTTATTGTTTAGGTCCTTCCTGAATCCATTCTTCTAACCAATCAGTTGTAGCATATCTATATAATTTAAAGGACACAGGTTACTCTTATATTTGGGGGATCTTTGGCTAAAGTAAGTCATATCCAGCTGTGAGCACTTCTGGCATAAATTCACTTCCTTTAGAGTCTAATATTTATGGCCATACAGTTCAATCTCTGTAAAACTTGGTAGCTAACGATCCAGATTCAAATTCTTGATACCACTTCCCCTGGTTCACTTCATGTCCCATACACTGGCCTCATTAAGGTTCCTTTAACACACTAACAAATCTTATCAGGACAATTTCTTTCCCTCTGCCTGGAACTCTCCTCACCCAAAGAGTCATGAGATGGTTCATTCATTTTCTTCTTATGCTTAAATATCACCTTCTCAGTAAAACTTTTCCTTAATTATTCTAATTAAAATTGTCACCCACTGATATTTCCTATCCTCTTTCCTGCTTTATTTGTTTTTTTAACTTAGCATTTATCACCTGCACAGTTTGCATTTTAGTTGATTAATTTGGTCATCGCCTGCCATACACGTAAGATGACAATCTTCGTGAACAAATTTCTCTGGTTTCTTCGCTATCAGTACCTGACATAGTTGGGGATGAATAAATGATATGTGGAATGATTTTTGTTCTACAATCAAAGGTCAGAATACTGCTCATTCTTTACTTGAGAGGTTAAAAAACTCAAATGCCTACATATGCCCAACAGATAATAAAAATGACTGAAGCAGGCTGAGGTGAGTCCCTGAGTTAAGTAAAGAATGCATGTGCTGTCTGAAAAGAGTAGCTATTCATCAACTCTATAGAAAATTATAGCCACATAAGAATAAGAGACAAGCCTTCCCATTTTCAGACTTTTCAAGAGAGTTAGGAAATAAGAACTTTTGAGTATAATCTCCTAGTCTGTAAATATAAGTACAAATTCAATTTAAGGGAAAAATAAAATAAAATAAAAATGCTTTGCAAGACAAAATATATCCAGAGGCAGAATGCAATCACAGAAGCCAGGATTTTCTTTAAATAATTTCTTCTTTCATAATGATTTTTTCCTCACTGCTATATTAGGGAAATTCCATGTTCAATTTCTGAATTCATTTTTTCTGCACTTATGCTCGCACTCTTAATGTTTCAGTCCTTTCTTTTATCAAATAAACTCTGCCCCTATAAAGACATCTTGAATCAGCCCCTACTCTCTTTATAATCTTTATAATTTCAGTCTTATTTGCCAATAGCCTACACATAGTAAATTTGCAGAGAGAACATCTGCTTGGAAATTGGAAAAAAAGGAGAGAGAATTGAATTATAGCTCTACCTCTTTATTACTATGAGAAATTGGATAAATTTCTACATCTGCAACTCCTAATTTTCTCAGTGTTTGAATCCCCTAACCATGCCATTTTCTTCTCAAGCCTTCTATCACTTCCCATTATTATCTTTGTGTTATCCCCCAGGCCTCTGCCTGCTCTTCCCTGAAGAGCCCAAATTCATCTCCCAAATTAATAGGGAGAATCACACTAGGATCCTTTGTCTTCTTAAAGTCAAATACTTGGCACAGTAACTCCATTTTATATATAATATTCTGGTTTATTGAGCTGCTCTCTCATTTCATGATCATCTACTTTCTTCCATCTAGCACAAAGGAGAGACAGAGACATAAACAGAGACAATTTTAAAAGAGGAAGGAGGAGTAGGAATAAAAATAAGAATGGTTTTACATGGATCTGTGACTACTATACTATATATGATCGTAAAAGAAGAGAGAGCATTTTATACAGTCAAATATTTATTTTCAACAAAGTAGCTGTTCATGAAAAGGATATTCTACTCGCGATCACTTTCATTATCATTCCTTTAACAAACACATCAATTTCTTGAAAATGGATAGGTTATCAAATTTTTGGTGAAGCTTTGGTGAAGCAAACTTGAATAGTTTACTGGCAAACAAGAAAAGTCAGAGATTCATTACAACTGGTATAATTGATGGTCTTTCCATTTTCCTTTAACCTCTGGCAATATTTCATGGCCATACCAATTTAGACTACATTCTAGTATAGTTTGAAAACAACAACATTCCAAATTGTTCCTAAACTGAAGCACAACTACCCACAAGTGAACTGGAATAAATATAAATTAATTAACATATTAAAAATGAATGTTGAGGCAAAATTTCTAAAATGTTATAAAAATGCTATTTTATTTTCCTTATATTTTGTATTATCAATCAATTTATGGATATTAACAGATGCAAAGATGTTACTTTGTTTTTAATTAAAAAAAATCTATGAAAGTGTTTTATTTTCCAGGCTATAAAAAGTAATACATGCACACCGTTTTTAAAACCTGGAAAGCAGAAAACTATGAAAAAAGATGCATGAAATAATTAATACTTCAATTATGAAATTCACTTTAAGCACAGAGTCCATTATGTCGTGAGTAATTACGATTTGCCTTTATTGCTTTTAGATGATCAGAGAATAAGCACTAACCCTGAAATAATGAAAAAGTTGGTAATACTCTGATTTAAGGTGCTAACACTCTAGATTTAAAAAGTTAAGGACACAGGTATGGCTTAAAGCAGTGAATGGACTACAATATCAGAGCATGTGATATCATCAATTTTCTAGTTTTTCCCCATGATTAATAAGTTAATGATGCTTATTCTTACCACTTCAAACGAATTTACTCAGGTAATTCAAAAATACCTTGAGTTTTTCCATGCATTCTGCAAAGTTGCAATCATAAATCATCAAATTTTACCACTATAATCCATAAAAAGCTATAAATGATCAAGAGAGTAATGTTTGAATGATGCTCTGCAAGATATAAGGCACTGAAATATCATTTAATATAATGAATACTGCAGAGCATTAGTCCAGGAAGATTTTCTAAGAATAAAAAAGTAGAGAAGGGCATCGTCCATTAATAAATGAACCTCTATACCAAAGTACCAAAATACATTAATGTATTAATGTTCTTTCAGTGGTTAAAGAAACTTGTGGCAAAGAAACCCTGATTAACTTCCTTTAATCCAGTAGATTTCATTCTAATTACCATGAAATATTTAGCCAAAATTTTTAACTCAGGAATACCCTATAGATTTGGTATCCGTTCACGTGAAGTTCTAATAGCAAAAAAATTCAAAAGAACTAAAAATACACACATTTTAAATATAAAGACTAAAGAAGATATATCATATATTAATACTGGGGTTAATTCACCAGTGAGAAAATAACAGTTGTCAAAAATCTAATTATGTTCAGGCTTAACTAGTTATATGATTAAGTGCTTAAGCACCTTTGAGTTTTATAAAACCATAAACAGTGCAGAGTGGTCTTTATAAGCTTTTTTTCCAGATTCAAAATGTACAATTTGCATATTTCAGAGGTGCAGTTATGAGCTAAAAACAGTAATAAAATATATTATTTCTAAGTTGCACATTTTTTATTTGTCCAATAGATCAATGTGATATAATCAGTCATTTAAATGCAATTCTGAATGAATGGGTACTCGCAATAAGTCAATCATATGTCTGAAGAGATATAGTATCTCACACCAGTTAAGATGTATCCTTGAATATACAGTGCTAAAGTGTTTGTATTTACTTCGTTGTTAATGATTTTGGCTTGCTGTATATAGGGATAGTTAGTGATAGGTCTAGAGGTATGTACTGAGTCCCATGTCAGCAAGCATTCTATAACCCTTGCAGAATCAGGCTATGAGAATTCTTCCCACAAGAGGTGAGACCAATTAGCAACGATAATCACGAGTCCTCCCTCCCAAATCATACTAAAAGTTAAAAAAAAGAAAATTATCTAAGGGGATGAAACCAGTAGAAAGAAATAATAGAGAGATATCATATACCAGTATGAAAGCACTGATACCTGTAGCTACATTAGATCACTAGAGATTCACAAAGTTCAAGATTGATATGTCTTTAAAAATAAGCCAATCTTTTCTAAGTTTAATCTAATTCACCAACAGAATGGTACTAAAAGAGGTAAATATAAAAAAATGATATTTATGATATCAGTCAAGTAAAATTGATTATTTTTAAGAAAAGAAGATTCAGTTTTATTATTCAACTATGCAAACACTAAATTCATTATTTAAATCAAAAATCTTGGCCTTGTATTGGTACTGTAAAAACCTGTCAAATTCTGTGACAAATGAATTTCATATCCATTAATTAATTCCAAGTCACTGTTGGCTGTGTTTAATAATATTTATGCAAATAAAAGAACAAAATAGGTTGAAGCCACTAAAAGCTAGTGGCTAAACTCTAAATGTATTTACGTGTCCATATTTAATGGTTGAGAAGTCGTTTAAACAGTATGCCATAAAATCCATCAAAACACACTTATTTAAAGAGGAAATTTCCATTTTGTGGTCAGATAGACTCAGTATTTGGTCTGAAAACAACTCCTGTTTTTACAGATTAGAGAAGATTAGAGGGAGGGTCAGGGATCATGTGCTAGTTACAATTTATTTTTCAAAAAGAAGTATGGTCATGATTTCACATACATTTCAAACAAGAATGAAAGTCATAGATTAAAGATATGTACATACCAAAATCCAACAAAAATATTCAAGGTACTACTTACAATGTTTTATTTACACAGATGACTCTCTGACAAAATGGATGTCTTCCTTAACATATATTTCAAGTCCATGATGCCAATCAATGACATTTAACAACTCTGTCATGGTCAAAAGGAACATGAAAACCTGCTTGGATCCTTATACTGAGTATTTAATGATAATAAGTAAAAACGACGTAAGTTTTAGATAAAACAATGTGCTTAAAATGGAAACAAAGAAGGAGATAGTGACAGGAACAGGACATTTGGAAGTCATGTCCATCAACTATACTGTGAATGATTTAAAAATTCTGTGATTTTACTGAGATGTTTGGGATTAACAGTTCAGTTTTAACTATTTCAGGTGTTCACCAAAGTATGCACTTCGTGTTAGGCACTTAGATGGAATATTTAGATGAAAATTCCTGCCTTTTCAAAGACTGGTCTGATAGGGAAATGGAGAAGAAAGTACTGTGTTTAGAAGGGTAACAATCTATTAGGCTCCAAATGGCAAGTTATCTCCCTAAAATAAATATGCAAACAGAAATTTATAAACATTCAAAAGAGGAAAAGTTACAGATAGTCCTGGAAAATAAGCAAGATTCCTTTCAATATGAACTTGGAAAACATTTTTCATGCAAAACGATAGAGCTTAAGAAAGAGGACAATCTAATAAAGGTAAGAAATAGAAACCAACAAGTCATAGTCTAAGAGCTGCATGTAACTGGATATGTTAGGTAGATCTGCAGCAGAAAATACTCAAAGATATCAGATAGTCATAATGGGAAAGGATTATTAGATGTAATTATTCCTTAATCAATAATGTAGACTAATTTTCTGTAATACATACTCTTGAATATGATACCAAGAATATTCAAACTTAATGTGTATAAATACACACATTCTCTTTATATGTATATAAACAAACATACATATATATTCATAATTATGTGAGATTGTATTTGCACATGTGTGGGTAGATACACACACATACATAATCTGTTTACTCACAGATTTTACTGAATTCATATTATCAAAACACACTGAAATATACTTTATGGGAAAACAGCTCCAAGGTCCGTATTTGCACCATCGGGCATTTATTCCATACAAATAAAGAGATATACTGTGCCTCCAACTCCAATTAAATACATTAGAAATGGAAACTCTACAAAGCCATAAGGAATCCCCTCTGTTTGGATGGGATCTGGATACTCCAGAAGACAGCTTAAAAAGCTCCAAGACTGAAACTGAGTGCCTGGGGTTTCACACAACTTTAAATCCACAAGGTTGTTTCTTGATTCCTCCAGTTCCTAGGTTAGCCTCTTTCTTTTGCCCAATGAATTTTCATAAAGTCAGTCTTTAATCTTGTTCACTTTAAGGTCGATGACTAAAATAGCACCTGTTCACTTTAGGTAACAGTTAATCAAATAAATCAATGTTAAAAATATCACTTTTATTTCATATAAAATTATTAATCCTAAATAACTGACAAACTTCACAGATTGTTCTCATAAATTCTCCTCAAGCTATATTTTTCCAAAACATGTACTTAGGTCTTTAAAAAGGGTGTCTCATACAACTTACTAAAAGAAAATCTAGAAAAACAGCTCCATTTGGTTCTAACCTAATTATTTTTCTTTATTGATAAGAGTAAAAGCTACATAATATAAATTCTTATATTGGGCTTTTGGAATTAAGACTCAGATTTTAGAGAAAATAACTAGGTTTAGTATATTCTGTACATTTCATGCCAGAAGAGGAACAAGGCTACAGTAAAAGGGTATAGGTAACATGGACAGAAATGAAGTCAACAATACTGCCTGAATAATTACAGACTGTGAAATCTTTGAACATTGGCCTATTTCCCTTTCATCCTCATACCTCCAATCTGAATCACTTTGTGCTCCAAAAATCAACAATTGAATGAGGACACTCAAGGAATTTACTGCCCTCAACTTCGTCTTCTTTTCTTTTCTCAGGGTCTCTTAAGAGTTTTCACCCAGGACTTGGCTTGAAGAGAATACAAAGAGGGTAGAGTAGGAACTAGGATTCAGTGGTGACAGAAGGAGATGAATGGGCTGTAGCTGACAGATAAGTGATATTTTCATTGCTACTTGATATTCCCAGATATACCCAGGCAGTAGCCTGAAATTCACCTTTTGCTTGGTAAAATTTTTTCAAAGTTTAAAATAGGTTAAAAACAAAGATTCTGTATTAAGAAGTCTATTTAAAAGCTGCCCTGTGCTTTTCCTGGTGTAACCATGAGCAAATAATTGAATCTGCAAGTATCACTGGTGATTAATAAATGGATAATAATTTCATTCCTCACTTCATATGCAATTATTTTTATTAATTATGATTAATCTAAAACATTTAGTGCTAAAGAAAGAATGCTTTCACCACTGAGTTATATATTGTTGTTATTACATATTGTTTCTAATGTATTTCTATGTATTATTGTCACTGAAACAAATATATTAACTTTCAGTGTTTTAAAACGAAAAAACAGTAACTTAGTGGGTTTTTTCTTTCTTTTTTTTTAAGATTAAGGTCTTATACATCACAATATTTAATGTTTGGCAGAGTCTTAAAATATATTTTATATACTCACTAATAATAATGACAAGAAAACTAGTTAAATAACTAGATGGCTCAGTAACCTTTGTTTAATGGTTTGTGAACAATCACGTCCTTAGTTCCAAGTTGACAAATTTTCATTTTGAGCAAAAGTGACCAGGGAAAATGCACTGGGCTTAAAAGTAAACAATCAAACAAAGTCAACCAAAATTCACTGACTTTAGCTATGGTACATATAAGGGTAATAGCAATAACTTTAAAGGTATTAAAATACCTATTTTTTAAAATTTCTGCTTAATTCCCATTTGAAATGTATATAATCAAAACAGTTCCTAGTAGTACATATATTTAAATATAAATTTTATACTCATAATCTTAGTAGTAACAAGATAATTTATATCTTAACATTAATCATAATAGTTAATTACTAAATACATAATACATATGTATAACTTTTAAAGTAGAATCATATAGTGTCCACAATATGATTTTATTTCCATGAACAGCAGTATCTTCAGTTTCAGAGAAGCAAAGTAATATTTAAACAAGTATTAAACAAGATTATTTTGTACTTTAAAATTATGTCAAATGCAATTCTTTGCAGAAGCTAAATGCAAAGACAATGCTATAATCAGTGGTGTTCTTTATAACCAACCCTTGCTACAGTCATGCTAACAATAAGATTGATTTTTATGTTCAGAATGAGAAATCAGTTTTGTTACATTTGAGTCCTATTTTCATGTATTTTTTATAATGTCTGAACTTGTTTATCTAAATAATTTAAAGATTAAATACACTTCTGTTATACTGAACAGGAAAAAAGTGTACCATCTGACTAAAACAACAATTTTAATGTATAATATGTAGATAAAATTTTTCTTAATAAAAAAAAATCCATAGCTATAGTTTAACTTGTTTTTATAAAACATTTACTTTAGCGATGTTGATATGGGTAAGAGGAATGGGAATTGAGAAGAAAGTTTTGTTGTAACGAAGTTAAAGTATAGAACTGCAGTGAACTATACTGATTATGAATAAAGGCACTGGAATCTGGTTGTCTGAATTCAAATCTCAGCTGTCACCCACTAGTTGTTCACCTTTTTTTGAGTCCTCTAGGTCTTCCCTGTCTCCGTAAGTGAGCAGCCATGATGATTTTCTGAATTTACAAGAGAGAAAAATGCTAAGAATATTGTCTGTCATCATACTAAATCCAATTGCTGTTAATGCTTTTATTTTAAACTTACATTCTCACTAGAATTTTAGAAACAATTTTTGATAATTATAATTATTAGAAAACAAAACTATACCATACTGAAAAACTTCACATGTAAATTAAAGATGTTGGTCCAGATGTATTATTTATAAATTTTCTAAGACACTTCAGAAAACTTTAATGAACTTATAATATTGAGTATTTACTAACTTTTAGATTCCAATTATTCTTTTAAAATTAAAATTTAATTTGCATATTGGTATATTTGGTCACATTTTCCATTTTATCGAGGGAGGCCCTGCAATAACTGAAGCTTTTCATTTACAACTTCTAACTACAGCATTGTATTCTACATAGCATGGTGAGAGAGAGAATGACTGAGAGGGGATACATGTATACATACATATGTACACACACACACACACACACAAAAAAAAAAAAACACACACAAAAACACACACACAGATTTTTTCCCCCTTAACTACTAGTCTAGGACCTGTGTTCATGTCTTTCATAGCCCAGGTCTTAGTTGACTAAGCTACAACTAGGTGCTGCGTGGATATATCAGTTTAAACAAATGATCTTGGTTCCTTAGGTATTCTCTGTAGCCATATGTTAGGTAAATGTAGACTTCTGTTAGTCATTTTAGCACGCTGAAAGTGGCTAAGAACCTCTTACTATGTTCTTGGATTACAATGATCTGAAGGTTTTTAGATGCCAGGCAATGAAACATATAACAGCTAAATTCTCTAAAAATATAATCTTTACAGTAGTTATTGTCTAGAATTGACAAAAACTTAATATTTAGTTTTGTTATTTCCTAATCACAGCATCGAAATAGACTTAATTCACAGATTTGACTCAGATTAGAACATCATGCAAAATTTGGTAGAGGAAAAGCACCAAAGTACATAAATTGAATAATCAGATAGTTGCAATTTCATAATATCAGCAATCAATCAAATTTAGAAGTAATGTGTGTGTATTAAAAGAAAGTTACAATTTTTTCATATGAAATAAAATTATTAAATTATGCTCTCTTACTTATATCTTCCATGTCTCTGTATGTTTCTTCCCTTTTATCTGTAAATGTTTCAGCCCTCACAAGATTTACAGTAATTGCTTTACACCCTTAAATTTATCATCCTCATACTTTTTTTTACAGAGAAAGTTATTGAAGGATGATGGTACATTTATCCTGGTTCAATCTTAACCTCTCTAATTTTCTTTTTTTCTTTATCTTCCTTATAACAAAATGTCTAATGATGATTTAATATAAAAACTTAGATCCAATTTGCATAACACCATTTTATATCTTAAAACTAAGTTTTCAGTATATTTACAGTTGTGTAAATATCACCAAAACTGAAGTTTTTAACATTTTCATCTCATCAAAATAAACTCCATATCCAATTACAAGTTATGTCCTTTCCCTCTTTCCCAGAATTCCTGACAATCACTAATATATTTTCTGTTCTTTTAGATTTGCTGTATATATGACATTTCATATAAATGGAATGACAAAATGTTATCTTCCATGATTGTGTTCACTCCCTCAGTATAATACATGCAAGATTCATTTTGATGAGACAGATATCAGTACTTTATTACTATTTTTGCTGAATAATCTTCCCTGTATAAATATATATTAATACGTTGTTTATCAATTTAATAGTAAACAGACATTTGGGTTGCCTTTAATTTTTAGATTATGAATACTGGTGCTATAAACATCTGTATACAATGATAAATATTCCTATTTGTCTGCAGTGTAATCCTAGGAGTAGAACTGCTAGGTGATGTGATAAACAGATGATTAATATTTTGAAGAATTTGGTAGATGCTTTCCACAGTGTCTACAGCATTTTATATTCTCCTTCATAATTTATAAAGGGATGAATTGCTCTGCTTTATCAATAACACTGGTTACTTTCTTTTTTGTTTTGAATTTTTATGTCTTCCTATTATTTGTATCTGTATCTTTTATTGTGATTGCTATTTGATTTTCCCTCATGACTTATTCAGTATCTTTTCTTGTATTTATAATCTCTAGAGAAATATCTATTCAAATACTTTACCATTTTAAAATTGTTTTTTCTTTTTATGTTAAATTTTAAGGGATTTTATTGGATAATGTCCCTTAGCAAATATGTGATTGGTAAACATTTTCTCTCTTCTGTGGATTTTTCATTATCTAATAGTTTTCTTTGAATTACAATTTTTAATTTGATGTCAAATATATCATTTTGTTATTGATTTTGTTTTTGGTGTCATATATAAGAAACTAATAATAACTTAAAATGAAGAAAACTTACTTTTTGGCAACTCTGGACTCACTGTATTTCCACACAAATTTTAGGTTCAGTTTGTAAATAACTGAGGAAGAAAAGGTATGATTTTGATAGGAATTATATTGTCTATAGATTAATTTGGGAAATATTGCTATTTTAATAATAGTAAAGTGTTAACATGAATTGTCTTTCATTTTCTTTTAAGTCTTTTTATTTCCTTTTAAGTCTTTTTATTTCTTCCAACTTTAACTGTACAAGCCTTGTACTTTTTAGTTTATTAATAAATATTTATTTTATTCTATTATAAATAGAAATGTTTTCTTAATTTCATTTTCATCTTTTTCATGATGTACAAAGATAAATTTATTTCTGTATAATAATCTTGTATCCTGTAATCTTGTTAAGCTATTAGTTCTAAATTTTGGAGGATAACTTAACATTCTCCATAAATGAGATCAAGTTGTCTGCAAATAAAAGTTTCTTCTTCTTCCTTTGAAAGGAAGATGTAGATGCACTTTACTTCATTCTATTGTTAAAATACTACAGCTAGAGACTCTAGTATAATACTGAATGAAAGTGTGAAAACAGGCATTCTTTTTCTGATCAGAGGAGAACGTTATTCTGTCTTTGATGATTAAGTATATTGTTGGCTTGGCACCAGGGTTGTTTTTTTTTTTGAAGATGCTCTTTATCAAATTGAATTAGTATTCATCTTTCTAGATTGTTGAATATTTTGGATTTTGTCACACACATTTCTTTATTAAAATTATTATGTGACTTTTTGTTGAATATTAATTTTGATGGATTTTAAGTATTTGTACTGTGACAAGTGTCTGTCCTATTTTGTAAATGTTTCTATATTTGGTTTGCTAGAATTCTGTTAATATTTTTTTATCTATGTTCATAAAAGATGTTAGCCTTTAATTTTCTTGTTATGTCTGTGTGGTTTTGGTATCAAATAATACTGACTTCAGAATGAGTTGGAAAATATCCCCCACTATTATTTAGGGGAATGGAGGAAAGAATTTGTGAAGGGACATTATTAGCTCTTATTAAAAAGTTTGGTAGAATTCACCAGTGAAGCTCTATATACTTTCTTTGCCAGAATTTTTTTAAATTCCTACTACAAGTAAAAGTCTCTCAATCTGTTAAACATGTACTCTGTTTTTTCTATTTCATCTAAAATCAGTTTCAGTTTGTATCTTTCTAGGAATTTGTTGATTTCATATACATTATCTAATTTGTTTGCATACATAATTTTGGTGGGCAGAATAACAGTCCTCCAAAAATATTCAAGTCCTAACCTTTGGAACCTGTGAATATTTTACCTTGCATGACAAAAGAGAACTAAATTGTAGATAGAATTAAGGTAGAATATTAGCGGACCTAAAACAGGGTGAGTATATTAAATTTTCCAGATGGAGCCAATGTAATTACTAGGGTCCTTAAACGTGGACAGGAAGGCAGAAGAGGTCAGGCTGATGTAATATGAGAATTCCACCTGCTATTGCTGTCTTTGAATGTAGAGAAAGAGTGTAACAAGTTAAAAAAAAAAGGCTGGACACCCTCTAGAACCTACAAACAGCAAGGAAACTGAAACTCCCTTAAAGCCTCCAGAAAGGAATGCAGCTACATTGGTACTTTGTTTTTAACCCAGTCAAACTCTCCTCAGACTTCTGAAGAACTGTAGAGTAATATATTGGGTGATGTATTCAGTCACTTATTTTGTGGTAATTTAAGACAGCAGCCAGGAGAGCTAAAGCAGTGTTATTCCCTTATAATCTTCTTAATTTTTATAAAGCAGAGAGTGATGTCCCTTTTTTTATTACCTTCTTTAGTAATTGGAGACTCTTTTTTCTCCCCTGGTCAATCTAGCTAAACGTTTACCAATTCTGTTAATCTTTTCAAAAAAACAACTTTTAGTTTAGTTGATGTTCTCTAGTGTTCTATTTTCTATTTAATTTATTCTTATTCTAATGTTTATTTTGCCCTCCTGCTTTATTGCATTTAGTCTGCACTTCTTTTTTTCTTAAGATTATTGATTTGAGAATATTTTCTTTTTTAATAGGAGTATTTACAGCTATGTTTCCTTATAAATACTTCCTAGAGGGATCAAATATACTTTGGTATGTAGTACTTCCATGTGAGTCATATCAGAGTATTTTCTAATATGCTTCGTGATTTATGTTGTAATTTTAAACTCTTTAGTTTATATTTAGTATAATTACCAGTAAGCTCTAACATCTACTTTGTTATTTATTTTTAGATATTATGTCTTTTCTCTTTCTTAAATTTCCCGTTATTTTGTTCTATTCTTTTAAATGCATTGTATCTAGTGTTCACTTTAATTATATTGATGTTGTTTGACTACATTTTTAAAATATTTTTCTCAGTGACTGAGGTGGTTTAAAATGAACAACTTTAAAATACATTTTAAGATTTGATACAAACTCAATTGCACAGTAAGCAAAAACTTTGCTCCAGTATAGTTCTCTTTGGCACTCCTCTACTTCACGATATTACTACAATACGAGTTACATTTTTATGTATTATAAATATACCAACAAAGTTCTAAAACTACTTTGTGCATTTGTCTTTAAAATCGTATCAAAGAAAATAATTCAGAACAAAAATATATTTATGCTGTCTTTTTATATTCGTGTACGTAGTGAACTTTATTCTGTGCTATTTATTTCTTTGCGTAGATTTGTATTACTGTACAACTAGTGTCCTTTCACTTCAACCTCCTATTTTGTGCATATTGTGGAGCATGTCCCCTCTTGATAAATTCTCTCAGTTTGTTTATCTGGGAATTCCTTATTTCTCATACATTCCTTCAATTCATTAGAAATGACTTCCTTTTCTTTGAAAATATTTATAATAGCTGAGTTAGTCTTTTCTAGTGAGTCTATCATCTGAGCTTTCTCAGGCACAGTTTCTTTCAAGTGTGGTTTCCTTCTTTTTTTTTTTAATTTTAAACCTGTGTATATGGTGTATGCTTTTCCTGATTCCTTCTGTCAAAATTTTGCAGAAACTGTGTAATTTAAGAAATAAGATCTCTTCCATACTCACAATTTGCTCTTGGTACTATTTGTTTAATGAGTCTGCTGGACTAATTCTGGAAAGTTTATACTGTTTATTGGATGTAGCTATTGAAGTTTCAGTTTAGTCACTTTAGAGCACAGAATGACTGGGCAGAGATTTACTTAAATGCATTGAACCAATGCTTTTAAATCTTGGGAAAGGAACTCTGTATGTGCTGAAATTAAGCCTCCGCAAATCCAGCATTTTAAAACTGTCTTAGTTTTCAATTCCTGGTAGTAAAAAATCTCCAAGTCAGTCAGAGGTAAGACATTAAGACTTCCTAATTACTTGTTGGGCATGTACATGGACCTACTAACAGTTGTGGTCTATTAGACCTCCAGAACCATGAGAGAGATTTTCATATCCCCTATTCCCCTTCCTTGGAATTTCTTTCTAGGATTCTGGGCAGCCTCTTGCTTCACCCAATTGATATCACTATCTCAAATGTTAACAATTACAGCTGAATTTTTTTTCAATAAGATTCTTTGTGATAGAGCTTTCCTCACTGAGTGAGCTCTGAATTAGGTCAAATTAAAGCAGATCCAATGAATGGACCTTTTTAGAGATCTGTCAGGTCAAATAGTTACAATTCAGAGGGAATGAGGCCTTTTAATAATGATTTTTTAGAGTAATTTTACAGCAACTGAGATGAAAGAGAATTCTCATAAACCTCTTGCCCCCACACCAGCCTTCCTTCCCTATTATCAACATCCCCCAGAAAAATGCTAGGTTTGTTACAACTGGTGAAACCGATGACACACACATGAAATCATCTTAAATCCTTAGTTTACATTTGGATTTACTTGCAGTGTTATGCAGTTGTTGTTTTGGACAAATATGTAATGACATGTATCCATGATTATAGCATCACACAGAATATTTTCACTACCGTAAAAATCCTCTGTGCTCCTCCTACTCACTGTTCTTTAACATCCCCCTTCCACAACCACTGAAACCACTGTTTGTTTTTTTTCAACTGACTCCATAGTTACACCTTTTCTAGAATGTCACACAGTTGGAAACATACAATATGCAGCCTTTTTGCATTCTTTTTTTTTTTACACTTAGTAATATTCATTTAATGTCGTTTGATGTCTTTTTTATGACTAGTTCATTTCTTTTTATATTGAATGATATTTCATTGTCTGAATATACCACCATTTATTTATCCTTTAAACTACTTAAGGATCTCTTGATATTTCCAAGTTTTAGAAACTATAAATGCAGTTGCTATAAACATTCATGTTTAAGGTTTTGTGTGGATGTAAAATGGTGAAAATATTTTTAGTTTTGTGAAAAACCGCCAAATCGTCTACTGATAAGTCTGTATCATGTTGTATTCTCCCAGCAATGTACTTGATCCACATGGTCGCCAGTATGTGGTGTGTCACTGTTCTGGATTTTGGCCATTCTAATAGGCATGTAGTAGTATTTCATTGCTGTTTTAAGGGACAGAGCTGCTGAGCTGCTCCAAACTGATCTCCCTCCTGTGATTTCATAGTCACTGTGGAGTTAGGAAGAGGGAAACGAATCTAGAAAAGGTTATTAAAAAAATCTGCTACAAAGTTATCTGTTCTTGTGGAGAGTCTTAAAGAGAACTCATCTCTTGAATAAACACTGTGGATTGTTGTAACTCCTTGACTGACTTTCAGAGTCTTAAAAGAATTCATGCTGACAGTTTTTGTCAGTTTTT
The DNA here is from genome assembly GCA_004363575.1 of Solenodon paradoxus. Classification (NCBI taxonomy): domain Eukaryota; kingdom Metazoa; phylum Chordata; class Mammalia; order Eulipotyphla; family Solenodontidae; genus Solenodon; species Solenodon paradoxus. The sequence goes on from RJWH01000027.1 coordinate 765,871, forward strand.
CTATCTTTTTAATGAAATAGCAGATTTTTAAAAATCTTATTCACCATTCCAGAAGTACTTCTTTTCACGATGACATCTAAAATCTAGAGTCAACAGTTTTCTTTAGTCTTTGCTATTCTTGACCACCAGACTTTTCCTTTGGATCTTCTTTACACTTAAAGCATCAATGATTCTGTCTACTCTTTTGCTTTTGCTATTGATATGGACTGAATCCTGCCCCACCCAACACCTGCAAGATTCATAAATTAAAGCTCTTACTCTGAAAAAGACTAGAGATATGATCTGTAACAGATTTAATTAAGATAAAATGAGGGCATAAGGTAGGCCTCTGATCCAATAAAACTGGTGTCCTTATAGAAAGGGACAACAGAGAACTCTCTCGACGCATACACACCGAAGAAAGGCATGTCAGAACAGAGCACAAAGCCAACTACGCCAGCTAGGAAGAACAGTCTGATCAGACATTGACCATGCTGACACCAATGATCTCAGACATCTCTAAAAATGTGAGAAGATAAACTACCCGCTCATTCTGTGATCATTTTTATGACAGCCTGACGTTATGAATACAATTATCTCACAAATTTATTTCTAAACTCCTAATCTCACTTAATATTATCAGCACATATTTTTAACTTCTTATTGAGCATCACTTCCTCAATGACCTACTGGTGTCAGAATCTCAACATGTTTCAACTAGAACTCATAACTTTAAGCCACAACTCTTCTTCCTTTCCTAATTTGATAAAGGTTCCCACTCAGCTACCCAGATTGATACTCTAGTAGAGTTAATTTTATTAAATGCTTCAAAAATATTTAACGATCATTTCTAAAAAAGGGAGTAGACTACATAGCATTTTCTTTTCTTTATTTGTGACTTCTTAATAAATTATTATATCCCCCTCGGTCATGGCTATAGCTATGCTTAGCAAGCCATCTCAGTGTTAATGTTTCCATCATTTTCTTCACAATCAGTAGATTCAAGCATACGAAGAAAGGCCAGGCTTTATAACTAGAAAAGTACTATCACAATCACTTACACTGCATGGAATATGAAATTGACATTGAATCTCCATCTATAATAACTCCAAATAATCCACCAGTAAAATCGACAGTTTGGTAAAGAAAAAGAAAATCACAGCAATTCTTAAATGTCATATAAGTCAACACATAATCCATTCACTGATTTTATTTCACTTTTTACTACTGTTCTGAAAACAAATATGACAAAATGCCTGCCTCACCACAACAGACACCGTCCCTGCACTTACAGGCAAAGCAAAGTTCCTGGAATTCTTTGAGAAATGCCAGGAGGGAACACATTTTTTCTCTTTACAAGTTATATTCAGCTCTGCCTAGAGTGATGTTATTTTTGATAACCAGATAACCAAGAAAATACGTTTCACGGCATTTGAAGCTCAGAGATTGACCTAGGTGCACACCAAGAGAAAGGTAGAATCTCTCTCACATGCTTATCATTCACAAGCCAAGTCTGTGTACCCAACTGGATGGATTCCTATGGATTATCAAGGAGGTAAACCAAAGCAATCTTTTAAAAACACAAATATAACCTCTCTCTTTTTTTTTTTGGGGGGGGTGTATTTTCAGTCTAAAGTATCTAAATGAGAAACAGGTATATTCAATATTATCTTAATAAAATATTTTTAACTTTAAGTAATGATATAAATCAAAACATGTTTATAAATAAATCAAGCATAATATGCATCTTTCTAAATTAAAATTATAATGAGAATGCTTTGACTAATTCAGAAAAGAATGTTTTTCATTCAGAAATATTTCAAAACATAAATACTACTCAGTTCTGCACCAAGACAGCTTAAGAAGGTAGTTGCCTTTTGCCTTTTATCACAGACCAGACTAACTTATTAGATGATTTCCTATTACCAGCTCAGAAATCACTAAGCCTGTTCTTTATCTAGGGATAAAGATATTTGCTTTCTATGCTTTTCTGTTCTATCAAAACACCTGTACAGCATGCAGCTGCTGTTCCAGCTAAATATTGTGATATTCTCACTTCTTCACACCTCACCTAAATACATACATATTGCTCTCCTGAATCTCTATGAAATACCTTGATGGCATCCTATTATAATTCTAAACAAGAGATACTTAATCTGATCTCTTATAAATCTCCAATTAAGAGGTTTCTACATTATTAGAGATCTTCCATATTTTACAATCTATCAGCTCCCAGCAATTAAGATACAAAATAGAAAGTAACAGAAACAACTCAGTCACATCTGCCACAAATTAAGTATTAGATATTCATAGTTATTCTTTGACACACATTAGGAAGCAAAAGAAACATGCCCAAAAGTAATTGTAAGCATATTTCCAAAAATGTCTTATTTTAATTGAATGGTTATGAAGCACACACACACACACAAAACTACATTAATCTGTCCTCAAAATATTCTTTTTTTTTAATTGGAGAAATAAGAGGAATATATTTTATGTGTAAGTGGACAGGGAGAATCAACTACAGAAGCAGTGTCAACAATAGTAATTACAAAAGAATACAAGTCATTTTTCTATATTCCAGTAAAATAGTATACTTAATTTCTGAATGATTTATGTCCATAAATCATGGGTATTTATTTAAAATGAAACTAAAAATAATATTTTAAGACATCACCTCTCCTAGTTTTCATCCTTCCTACTTGGTCATTTCATTTAAAAATAAATAAATAAATAAATAAATATATATATATATATATATATATATATATATATATATATTAAGGAAAGGTGCAGGAAGGAAAAAAGACCAGTAAACAATCAGGCAGGAAAAACAGAGGAGGAAGAAGCAATTTATTTTAATTTTATGTATGTGTCACACTGATTCCTCCCCCGGGATGAGTGACACAAATCTTTAGAATGTTCACGAACCGTGCTCACCCAGAAGAGGCTGGCCTAACAGTTACTCCACCAGGGCACACCTGGCCATTTCATCTCAGTCTCCTTTGCTTTCATCTCATATCAGTAACCTCATACGTTGCAGTACTTCCAGAATCAATCCTATACCTTTTATATTGGATAATTGCTCATTCTGCTAGAAATCGTTTCTAGATCCATAACCTTAAAAGCCTTTCAGACTCACTAAACTCCAAGTGCATTTCTCCAGTCTCCAACCCTCCACCCTGGATTCCAGACTTGACGATTCAACTGTCTACTCATCCATTCCACCTATATATGAAATAGGCATTTTCATATCAGTTTATCTAAAACTGGGTTTATGATATGTCCCAACCAAAAGAAAGTTCTCCACAGTCTAATCCACTTTAGCAAATTTCAACTACAACCTTTATGTTGTGCAAACCAAATATATTTGGGTAATCCCTGATTCCTTTCTTTCCTTTATACCACAGAATGATATTCAAAGTTTCAGCAAATTCTATATACTATGACAAAATATATTCAGAATGTGATCACATCTTGCAGTTTCCATATCACCTATGCTGGGTCAAGAATTTTCAATCCCTACTTCATCCTCTATTACATTATTGAAATAATCTCTGACCTGGTCTTTATCTTGTCTATCCTTTAAAAATTAAATGTAAGACAGAAAGTAAAAATATATAAAAAGATCATTTCACTTCTTCGCTCAAACTCTACCAATGGCTTTTCTTTTTCTTCAGTGTAGCAGTCAAATTCTGTAAAACGGCTTACAAAAAGTTGTAATATCTTACACTACTGTCCTTTACCATTTTCACTCTGCATTTGTCTTCTGACTACCCCTAAGACACCTAAGCAGGCTCATGTCTCAAAATCTTTGTGCTTATTTCCCTTCCTTGTGGATTTTTCTCCACTCAGATATCTGTAGGCTGGTACCCTCAAAATTTTCAACATTTGTTCAAATATAGCCCCCCTCCGTGAGATCTTTCTTTCTCATCTTATTTTTAAATGCAACCCTAAACTCTTCCCTGACATTCATTACACTGTTTTCATTTGCTTTATTTTTGCTTTATCTCTGAATTATATGCTGTAGCAGAGCTGTATAGCATGTGTGCATGTATGTATGTATGTGACTTTTATTATCATTACCTAATTCCCCCATTAGAATGTAAACTCCACGATGGCAAAGGATTTCTCTATTTTGTTCACTGCTTCCTAGTAACAAGTGGCTGACACAGATTAGACACCTAAGAAAGATTTTTAAATCATAGTGATGAAGCACAGAGACATCTGGAAGTCAACTAATACATGTTATGATAAATCACTTAGAACCCTGCTAAGTATTCAAAAATTTGCATCTTATTTGATAAAACAACTATTAGCTAATTAAGAAATATGCTAAATGTGTGATATCTCTATCATTTATTATTAAATAGTTCTGTTTTTTGTAAATAATTATGTAGGTATTAGAAAGTTTTTGGAAATACCTAAAAGTAAAGATGCAATTGAATTTTTAAATATTAATTTCTGATAATTTACATATGCATTCACACATATACATATATATGTGCTAGATACAGATGTACCTATACACACAAACATACACATACATGCTATACAGCTCTACTACAGTATATAATTCAGAACATTAAAACAAAAATTTACTGAGAATAAACACTTCATCAAGTCATTATCCATTTATCAAAAACATTTTAATAGTTACATAGTTCATTGAATTACATAGTTTATTTTATTTAGGTAATACCATATTATTAGCACTTAAATTATCTGAAAGACCTGTCCTATTCCAGACAGATCTGCATTCACCCATACTCGTTCATGAATTTACCTGTTCAGGGCATAAGAATATGCACTGTCTTCTATTTTACAGAAAATCTAGAAATTGCCTATGTTTTCTATGTATCAGGTATTCAATAACTATCAGTAATAATGATAATGTGCAAATATCCTATACTTTGCTAATAGCAAAATCACAGATGAAATGAAGACAAGCTTTCTGTTTATTTTCAAGTGGGTATGCTCAGTGGTATATAGTTTAGCTTGGATCTTGCTGTTTTAACCCTTCTCCCTATTTTTCTTTCGTTTTTTCTTTTCTTTTTTTTTTTTTGTTATCATTTAAGAAATCCATTTGCTTTCAATGAGATTTCAGTAGCTGAAATCACTCTCCATTATGAAGGAGTATCTGATTCTGTGGACGCCTGTGTCCTGGGTTTCAGCGTGGGAGTTCCATTACAGGTGTTATTGATTTGGTCTGAGTTCCTTTCTCTGAACTGCACTCGACATTTGCCATCTGTCAGATGATGAGTATATTGCACACCTAATAGTTTGTCTGCATTTTATTTCAGAGGAAAACAATGAGGTGGATGGAAATTTTGTTACTAGAAAAAAAATAATAACTTTGAAGCCTATTTTTAAAAATCGTAGGTGTGTTTTGACTGTTTCTCTGCAAACGTAAGTTTAAAAAATGGAAGAAATGTAAAATGTCCTCTTGTCTTCACCACCCCTAAAAATACCGAAACAATCCCAAATGGATGAATATGTGCATATGCAGGTATACTAGACTACCACCGAGAAGTTAATAATTGTTCTTTGGGAAAGTTTCCAAGGAGCAGGCTAATTTTATTACCAGTACATTGTAATAAATCTTTCCCTTCCTTACTGAATTCATTATAAATATTTTTAATTCTAGATATTTTAATAATGAGCTCATTCAATCTTCTAATTTTAAAGATAAAGAAATGAATTTTCCATTTCAACTGAGTCAGTTCTTTTCTCATGTGGAAAAATGAGACCAAAGTTTCTACAAAACTATCTATTTCATTTTTGTTTTCCTTGTCCCAATTTTTGCTTCTCTTTTTTCCCCAGTGGAGTTAAAGAATAAGGCAAAATCTACCAAAATAAATAAGTTCACATTAGGCAAAAACAATGTTTGGAGTGCTGAATTGTCTTGTAAATTTTATGAGAAAGGGATCATTAGAACAAGACTGTTCTAACGGCAACGAGAGAGGCTTAATATTATGTGTATTCTCAACAACTAAAGAAAAGGTGGTTGGTAGGAGTTGCCAATGATTTCTCTGGCCTAAACTGGAAAATTAAAAGCAAATATGAGATTGGCTGTTTCCAATATTTTTAACCAAGGAGATATACGTGTGTGTGTGTGTGTGTGTGTGTTTATATCAGTAGTACTAGAATTAAAACCCAGAAGCCTTGACTTTCCATTGCTCGCATTCATCAATGCTGCAATTAGTAATCAATGCATCAACATCCTAGGTCATTAGGAACTCATGCTAATAAAAACCAGAGGTTTGAGGTTGTAGAAAGTTTGTGAGTATAAGATAGACTGATAAAATCAAGCATAAAATAGAACTAAAATATATACTCTTAATTCTAGGAATGATAGCATTATTAGTCTGATCAATATGCGTGCCAGGGACACTTGACACTATATCCTCAGAAAAAGACTCAGAAGTAGGAGTATAAGCAATAATCCATCACAGTAATGTTTTAAGAAGCTTTTAAATTATTATTTATATGTTCCAAGAGACATTTTCTTCCAAGAAAAAAAGTAAAGGAATAGTGAGCCAGTGAAAATTCATCACTATCACTTCTCTACCTACAACAATGAAATAATTCAGTTGACCAAAACTTTGATGGATGTATTCTAAACAGCTTCTTGTAATTCTAGTCTTCTATACATCTTATATCCCACGGTTACATTAGTTTTTTCAAAACCCAAGCCTATCATTTACCCTCTTTTCCAAGTCAGCCCCATGTTAAACCCTGAAAGAAACCCTCCATTTCCTCAAAATCTTTTTGAGAGCAAATAATGTCTCTTCCAACAGATTGCTATTGAACAAAATTGTTGATCGGACTTGAGGAAGCCTTAACATTTATGAATTTAGAGTGTCTATGAGTCCTTACAATAACTCTTGTTGAGTGACTTCCTTCCAGATACCTGGTTCCTAACACCAAGCTGTGCTTTCATTTTGGCTGTAATGAGGTGGGGAGACTCACGTCTGTTTTCCAGAATGGGTCCTTAGGTTGTGCCCTCTCTCTGGCTTTGAGGTTGGTTCTGTCATTGCAAATGCCACATAACACAGGTTATGGGGATCTGCTGCCCATTAAATCAAACATAATCTCTATACACTGACATTTAAGACTCCATAATCTGACCTAACCCAACTATCAGAACCCATCATTCATTCCCTCTTTCTCTCCAGACAACGGTACCAGTCATTCTAAACAATGCTCAATGCTTTCCCACCTTTGAAGCTTCCATCATACAATTTCCTAAGTCAGGAAAGCCCTTTTCAGAATTCCAGCTCCACTGTTAGAATTTGATGCATCTTCCAAGATTGTATTTTGAAAAGGCCACATTTCCAGAGTACAATTAGACCAAAACTCTCACTTTCCAAAATTGTATAATCTTGAGCAGAAGAGCAATGGAACTAGATTGCCTAGATTAGAATCCTTGCTTCTTCACTAGAACTCCAGCTGGAACACCCTGAAGTTACACAACTGTTTTTAGACTCACTTATCTTGTAGAACAGCTACAACTTCACAGTTTTGAGATGATTATCTGATTTTAAAATGAAAAGTGTCTGGTATACAATTCATGCCCAGTTAATACTTGCTGTTGTTAATATTATCTCTCTAAGATACTTTTACTATAATAAAGGAAAAAAAAATTATGGTTGCACAATACTTCTTTGCTGTTGTAAGCTCTTCTAGGTTATTTAATGCCTTTCTATGATGTTTATAACTTGTTAAAATTTCCACATTTAAGAAAAATTTGATCGATACAATAACTGTGATGTGAAAATTACTCCTATTTCACCAATCAGAAAAACTAAGACTGAAAGTTCAGGTGGTTGATTCAAAGATACACACACCTAGTAAAAGTCACAGGCTGTCTGACACTAGCCTCCACAAATGGCACAATGGAATAATTTTCTTGAGGGTAAGATATGCTTTCCAAATCTTTCTATTTCCTAGGGCATATTGCTTTGTCGAAATAGTTAGATAATATAAATTTCATTAAATATTATTCACTGATAAAATAGAACTTTTTCAGAGTGAACTCATTACCTGGAGTAAATTTACAAAGGGCAAAAACACTCATCATGACTCAGGTAAGATTTACATATTGAACAGAAGTAAACTTCACAAACATGTGAGGATGGATACATTAATGGATTATAAACATTTTAATAAATGAGAGATATTTCAAATATTGGTGTGTGTTCTTATCTCTGGGAAAATTCACATGAATTGTATAATTTGTAAAATAAATAGGCTTAATTTTAGTGTCTCTAATTTTCAATCTCAGGTCTAAAATATTTCTTGCTAGTCTAGGCCTCACAAATCAATTGTGAAAAAAAACCTCTCTACTGCAGGCCTTTAAGAATCAGAGAAGCAAAAATTACATTTCCAGCACCTGGACAGGCTTAGGAGAGAGGAGGAAGGGGAAAATGGAGAACAAATACAATACTAAGAAGCTAGAGTCATCTTGCAGAATTTCAAATCATGGACAATTATTCACAATTGTATCTCAAACTAAATCCACTCATTAATTTATTCATTCATTCAAAAATTTTTTACTAAGAACCTATGTATGCCATGTTCTGTATCAAGCACTATAGATAAATGATGAAAAAAAAAGATATGCTGCAAAACAATGTTCTATGTGTACAAGAGGTGTGGGTGTATATGTGTGTGTATGTGAGAGAGAGAGACAGAGAGAGATTTATGAGTGATATTTAACAAATTTTGTTTTAGCTTCCTTTAGTTTATACATGTACATTTTCATATGAGTTACATATAGATATTCAAGCTGAGTGAATTGATTTTTTGATTAAAATTATTTGAAAACAATGAGATCACTATGAACTGTCTAATTTCTAAAAAAATGAGATCTCATGAATTTTTTTTTTAAGTGGAATTATGTGGCATAGGTGACACTGAAAATGAAGACAAGTGAGGAACAGTGACAGAAAGGAGCCATCATTGATCGTATCTGGAGCATGACTCCAGCACTCCTAAAAACAAGATTTATAGTTGGGTGAAGTGTTTCCCATCTATGACTATGGATAAAAGTGCAATGCATTCTAAATATAACATTATTCTTCAAAGAACTTCCAATCTTTGTTTTAAAAGGTCTGTGGTATGGGTGGTAGAGCTGAAAAATAAGCCCACTTTGATATCTTCGATTTTAGGTGTAGATTGGTATAATGCCCAGTTTTATTATAACCCAGCATCTGGAAGCAGTTATATTTCCACTAGGAAAGTAATGTTTACTAAAAATGACTGACTCACCATGCAGTTTCTGGGGGAGTACATTATTTGTACCTAAACAAAATGAAGAACAATTGTCAAGATTCCAAAAGTAATGAGTAAACTTCTCTGTATTTCAGGAATAAATGATGTGAAGTGACAAAAGAAAACAGGCCCTTAAATAGTTCTATAATTAGCCTCTGTGTTCAGAAAAAACATATGCATATCTTCATTGTCCATTTTGATGAGTTTTCAGTCTCTATTACCACAGGTGTGACCTGCCAGTCAATGATAATATGCTTGCACTTTTATAGGTGCATATAAATGTAACTCTTTCCCTTAGGGCAGTTAGGGAATATATATTATATAATGACAGCTAAAATAAGACCTAGAGGTGAATTTATGCTGATAAATGATTATTTTTAATAACAGCACTCCTCACAGAATGATGATTAGAGAATATAATGCTTGGAGATACTATTTTTCATAAGGGAGCAAAATAGGTAGTATAATCTATATATTTTACTTTATTTAAAAAATCTATATTTTTATAAAGGAGTTTTGCATGAAATTACATGCATGAAGTTTTACATGAAATACATGATTTATTTATGCAGATGGGTCAAATAAGCACTTTGAATGTTAATGAATAAAATTATAGTTAATATATTAAACTATTTTAAAAGATAATTCAGATATCCTATGTACAAATATTTGCCAAGTATGCTTATTATAGAACCTGTCCAAAACAAATGTCTTAATCAAATGAGATGGAAAGCTTTACTATGACTGGCTAAAATGAGGTCCATGTCAACTGAGGGACACTTACCACATATTATTTTAGAGATGCCAAATGGTGAAATATAAAATCTAGCAACCACTCAGCATTTGCTTGCCCAATCAACAGTACTTTTTACCAAGAAGCTAAATCTCATTCACTTCCTGAGCCCTTCTCAACTACTACAGGGGATGTCTTCATGGGCAAAACATGAGTGGGTGGGTAAGGTAAAATCAAGAGTTTTGTCTCATGAGATCCAATGTACACAGCATTAGCATTAGTGGGAGGGCAGAGTGCAACAAATCCCTCTGAAACAGCTGCTACCATATTCATTGTCTGACCCAGAGAAGGCGTGGGTTTCTGATTCCACTTCCCTAAAACCCCTGATTTAAGAATAGTCTGCTTGACACTATGTCTCCTTTTTGTTTTAATAGTAAACATTCATGTGCAGCACTCAACAGTTTGGTCAACAAATAACTGCATATTTGTTGGTGGTCCCAAAATTCTTATTGCCTCGTTACACTGTAACTATCATAATATCCCAGCATTTTACACTGACAGCTGCCTCACACATCTTATGTTTACCTCATCTTAAATAACATCATTTTCTCTTTGCTTGATTTAATCACATGTTGCTTAGCTCATCATGGCTCCTAAATGTATGAAATCTACTGCTAATGTGTTCACACAAGGACAAAATCACTTAACGTTCTTAGTATATATTCCATTTGTGAAGCAATACATGACTATATGTGTGTGTGTGTGTGTGTGTATATATATATATATATATTCATTTTTAAAACCGACTTTTGAAAGTCCATGAATATATCTTAAAATTTACTTATGTATTAATTTTCAATATATTTCATATATATACATATTTCATATACATACACATATTTATATATACACACACACACACACACATATATATATATATATATATATAGCTTGCTCTTTTCATTGGTGCATTTTATTGTATTGTATGTATTTATGTATTTTATTGTTATACTCCCAGGCATGGCTATCATTCTGCTATGTATGATCAGATTGTCTAAAATCTCCTCCTCCTGTCCTTCAGCTTGCTTGTCATGTTCCAAACACCTGAGTATTATGTTTGGACATTTCTGGTTTCTTTCATACAAGCTCCCACAATAAGAAGCCAGTCCTACAATTTTCCTTGACTCACTTCCATGTTTCCACAGTAACCCAGTGTCCTTGTTTTCTTCACTAGTCTATACCGCTGGGGCCCTAATAGCATAGATTATGTTCCAACCTGCCTGAGTTATGACATAGCAAGGTCATTAAAGTTAAAAGTTTTAAAATCACATGTGGATTTTATGGACCTCATGCTGTCTATATAGACTAAAGTCATCAGCCAACTGCTGTTCCAGGGAATTTTACTCCTACACTACATACAAGCAGTGTGTTAGGGCTGCTCAGCTTCCTTACTCCCATCCACTTAAAGGGTTCGCCAGTGGTAATTGCAATTTAGTTTAAAATATAAAACTAAATCAATCATCCAAAACTGCAATTTTTTGTGACTTTTTTCTTTCTTTTTTTCTTTTTTCAACAACATCTGAATACTGAATGTGACAGTATGGGGATATAAATTAATAACCAATTTTTAGCAAAAACAAGTCACCACTCAAAAAAGAACATTCTCTTCCAAGGAAAGAAAAACTTCAAAATCTGTCTCAAATCACTAGAAAGTCTATTTATATGGCTCTTTATTCCAATTTCCATTTTATAGAAATTGTTCCAAAACTATTCAATTCATTTTCTCAAAGCCTGGAATATTTGAAACTGTTGCTGAAGTCAAAATATTTTTTTTTTAATTAGAACTTTCATGTGATAAATCTTAGGTGGCATTTACTTTGCTGGTTATATATATTATACATTTTCTCTCTCCTTTTTCCAAAAGAAAGTTATAGGCAGGCATGAAGGTGAATAGGTAGGCAAGCAATATGGAAGAGAGGAGGAAGAATTTTTATTTATTTTATTTATTTGTTCATCTCAGCTGTTTCCAAGACTCAGGACACAAATCAGGGTCTTTGGGATGTACATGGATTGCACTTGGAAGGAGGTGACTCACCAAACTGTTACACCAAGTGCACCATCTCTGTTTTTTTAAGTTAGCGCTAATACTCATGAACTAAGTCATTATTTAATTAAGCATTGCTTCCATTTAGTGGATATGAGTCATCTCTCACATTTAACATTAACATAAAGCATAAAACCTCCATTCTTGCTATAAACATGACACTGAAATAATGAATCTAACCTTATGCTTCTTTTGTTGATAATAATTTATTTACACTTTTAAATAACTCAATAAAAGATCATATAGAAAAACCAGAGCTGATATCAAAGTAACATTGACAATTTTTTTTTCAATGTTTACATGTAGTATTTAGGTGAAAAATCTGACAATTAGTTTCCTCTTTTCAACCTACAATTTTGCTCAGCCTCTGCATCACTGCCTTCGGAATGTATCTTGATTAAACTTACTTATTCAGTGTATGACATGAACATGGCAACAGTTATTAATCTGGTCTATCCAGATAAAAAAGAGAATTTACATTTCATAGTTGGGGAACAGGTTCTCTGTCTCTCACTGAAGATGAACAAAAAACATATAGTCTCTGGTCACACTCTCAGTCATCTTGCAACCAGGATGGAAAATAGCCAAAGGAAAAAGCCGATGCCCAAAAGAAGGTGAGGAAAGTGATAGAGAGGCTCTAGTAATAAGGTTCAGTCAACAATCAATTTTAAGGACTGACAAATTCTTGAGATAAGAAATATCCGTAGTGTTTAGGCCGTTTTTGTCAGAAATTCCATTACTTAAAGTTCACAACATCCTAAATGATTCAATATACGTTAAAATAATTCATTTGAGAATTCGGACTGAAGTATATTTCAGATACTGCTCTCTTGTGGTCTAGTGTTTCACAAATAACTTCCAATGGCTTAATTTCAAAAAGATCAATTTTAAGAAAAGATTCCTCCTCAGCAAGGAAAACTATAATAGCTTTTTGTATAATTATATTCACCAAGCAAGAGTTTCAATGGATGATGAATAAAATATTTAGGCAAGCAAGTCACATTACTGACGATGAAGATGAAGAAATGTTTAAAATGGAATTAAGTTTAATTCCATTCACATTTATCACATTAAAGGAAAAGTTTATTTTATCCACATATATGTGTATATATATATATTTATATGTATCTTAGTACTCAGTTATTAATTTTCTTTAAATTATTAACTTTAATTTTCTTATCTTCTTTCTCAAATATCCCTGAATTGTGAAAAATTAAAGAGGAATTGTGCTATTGTTGTTATGGAATCAAGAGACATAACAGACATTAGCACACACCTAGTCTTCTCAAAGTATCATTTCCAAGTATAAACTTTATATAAAAATGCAAGCTACTCATATGAAATTCAAGTAAGCTCATATCTTGGAGTTAGACATATAGATTCAACCTTAAAAAGTCCTTTAACCTTTCTGACAGAATATTCATGTAAAAAATGAGGATAGTATCTCTTACATGGAATTGTTAGATTAAATGGTATAAATGTGCTAAAAGTGAAAAAATGTAATTTTCTTTACATCTTTTTCAAATTTTCAACTAAAGACATATCTTCACTTTAAGACGCACAGCTTACATCAACACACAAACACACACTCCCCTACATACAATATTCTTATATGAGTACATACACAGTTTTCTCATATGTCAAATTTAAAAAGTAAATGGAGAAGAATACAGGATTTGGTTTTAGGTATCCATCACTTATTCTTGTTATTCCTGCTGAAGAAAGCACCTTCACTCTTGTTCTACTTTAATGGAAGAAGTCTCAAATAGCATCCTAAACTAGTCAATCCCACCCCTTGCTCCTCCAATTTCTAGCAATTTCTGACATGTGTTATTCATTGCTTTGCTAATTCTTCTTGTCTACAAACTACAAGCTTGTAATTCTTTCTGATTAAAATGTTATCACTCCCTTAACATCTTCCCCTGGTACACTGAGAGTCTTCCTCAGTTAATAATAAGGTTTTTGCTGAGTTAGCTTACAAAGGGCCAAGAAAATCCTTGCAGTAGAAAGGCCACCCAAACCTATATCGTGCAGTGCATCTGTTTAAGCGTCTTTGTAGGGAGATCTCACGGCCTCCCAACTCAAGACAGCTAGCCTTACTCCTGGGAAGGTGACTAGCTCGAGGTGGGGACATAGATTATAGAAGCAAGAACTTTTTTTCTCAGGGAAAATTAATAGACCTATACATAAACAGAAGCAGAAATTCTGGCTTCAACTTCACTGTCCAACAGTTTATACAAGCCTGACAAGCCAAATTTCTACTTTATATAAAAAACACATTTATCCCACTTTGATTAGCATTTTGAAAAAAGTGTTCTTTATCTTTTCATATTTTCTTTTTTGTTCATCCATGGCAGTTCAAGTGGAAGATGAAGGCAGAAATTATGCTAAAAATTACACAAGTAATTCATTCATCATGGTCTTGTGTTTCCTGGAATAGGTCCCTTTGAAACAATGACCAATGACCAATCCCTCTAAAACTGATTATTTTTCTAATTTAACACATAATTTTGTAACCAAGTATATACATTAAAGAATTTGTTTTTCTGCCTATGTTATATTTCTGGAAACATTCATAGATATCAAGTCCATCAAATGATCAATGGAAACATGAAACACTGAGGCTTAATTAAAAATAGTGACAATGAAAAAATGAACAACTGTTCTTTGGGGTGGTGTTTTCCAGGCATTGCGCATAAACCATTAGGTAGTGATTTTAGCTCAGTGGATATGAACTATGTCTGGCCCTGGAAAGTAGCATGTTACTAATCACATTATGATTCTTTGGATAATACCAGTTTCTCTTGCTCTTTGAAAATAGAATGCTACTATTTGTTATGATTTAGTAAATTACACTTTGGGCCTGGGTACACTCAAAAATATTCCCTATAAGTTAATGGTAATAATGTTCCCCAACTTTACCTAGCAAATCATAACAAAGAGGTATGTTCTACTTACGGATAGAAGAAACTTGTACAAACAGATATGTTATTGTGCTTCTCAGTGCCAGGGTCCCCAGACTTGCCATGTCACCAAACAGTATTTCAAGACACAGTGTTCAACTCACTTGGATCTTCATTTAGTCATTAGAATCTAGTAGAAAACAAATCTTTCTCATGCTCAGTTTCCTTATCTGTGAAATGGGGGAAAAGTAATAATTACCTAATGTTCTAGGGTGTTCTGTGATTTAACTAATTAGAGGTTGCAAAGCCTGATAAAGCACTAAGTGGTATTAAATATCTATACAGCATGCATTTACTGGCCAACTTCTGTGCCAGCTGCTTAAACACAGCTGCTCTTAATAAGCAGTAGAAAATCAGCTAAAAGCATGTAAAGAGCTGATTGAGGGAAATGACATAGAAGGAGTGTTTCAACTACTCTTGAATTTGTTAACTGTTTTAAATTAAGAAGTGACTTCATTGTAGGATGATTGTTGTCTTTAACAGTCCCCATCCCCAAAAGGTAAAATTCTAGAGAGTAATTATTTGAGGTTAATAGGAAGAAAATAAATACCTGGAATTCCATGGACTACTCTAGAAGCAATTTTGAACCCACATTGATCTGTGTTCGCCTTGTGTCACTGTTCTTTCTCTGCTAATATAACTCAGATAATTTTTACAAGTTAGAACAAAGACACTAGCTTACAAGTGTCAAGTTCATATGGAAAAGATGGGTTCTGTGCAGTGTTTTGTTGTTGGTGATGGTGGTAGTGATAGTAGTATTTTGTTTTGCTTTTTCCTTGCAAACTGCAGTCAGACCAAGGAAGTGAGCCGATTAAATAAAAGCAGACACTAGCAGGTTCAAGGACTGTTGTCCCTGAAGATCAGAATTGGTGACCCCACCCTTATCAGAAGTCTGTTTCGATGCTTTCTAGCTCCTTTACATTCTTACTGTCCATGTTCGCTGTCAGATCACTGTGTCCAGCTCCTACACATAAACTAGAGTTTTCAGTGTCTCTCTGTCTCCTGAATTCTTGACCTTGGCTCAGCAAAAGGACTTTCATCTGCCTTATTCCTGGTCCTTCAGTGTACTTCATTCACCTCTGCATCTCAACTTTTTATTTCTGACTGTAAATTAAAGCTATAACAATTTATATTTTTATTAAATAATTTACTTTGACATTCTTAACCATGAATTGTAACCCAATTCTAGTTAATCCAGTCATGGCAGCTCAACCACAACGTCTAAATTCATGCCTTAAAATAAGAAATAATCTTTGCCTCCACTTCTAGTACTACTACTGTTACCACTACATCATAAATAATTGTTAATTTATTGAGTTCTGACTATGGATTAAACATTTCTAAATAATTCACATACATTATTTAATTTGAACATCAATTCCTTAAAGTAGTTGTTATTGATATCTCCTTTCACTGATGAGAAAATTAAGCACTGCCCAAAGTCATTCAGTTCAGTAAGTTGAGCTGAATTTGAACCCAGAAAGTCACGTCCTACAGTCTGTGCTCTCCAGCACTCTGTCCCAACTACTCTGTGGCTCTGGGTTCTCAATACCCACTTCCCTCAGCTGGGAATGAAGGTATGCCATGTCACTATAAAACAGAGATGAATGATTGCATGTGTGTGTGTGTGTGTGTGTGTGTGTAACACTAACAGTCTTCTACAATTAGAATACCCATGGTTATGTATTTCAGTAAGAATAGCTTCTGAGTTTACCATTCTAAGTTATTGTTCTGTATTAGTAGATTAAGATAACTTCTAATCACCATGACCCATTTTATAAAATTCAATAAATGTATTAACTTTGCAGAGGACACCATTATGAAATACTAAAGAATAGAGAGAATATATGTTAGATAACTGAAAATATAGGTAAAGTCAAACCTCATTGCCACAGTGAAAAGTAATAGCCCTTTAAATACTGATAATTTTTATTATAATGAATAGCTTTCAAATAAATAGCAAAACAACAACAACCTGGCCCTAATATCTAAATATTAAAATAAGCTAATTCCTTAAAAGCAGAAACATTATTTGAGTAAATAACTAAGGTCGTTTGACCTATACTAAACAATTAGATAGACTCAGCTGAGAAAGTTCACCATGTCCCTCAGAACCACTGATCAACTGACTGATTAAAATGACTATCAATAAAGGCTTTAAATATTTCCATGTAAAAATTGTTCTCTTATGCCAATATTATAGATCATTACCAGAAAATAAAACCTTAGATGTTCTGTCATCCATGACCTGTCAAGGACAAGAAGTGATATTCAGAGAAAATATGTGTAAGTTATCCTTTCAGTACTTTACATTTCACTAGAGATCAAAATTCACAAGTATAAGGATATATCCTAAAATTTCATTCATTTTCCCTTTTACAGGATCAACTTTACTGAAAGATATTTTAATATTGTAAGCTCATATACAATATATTTAAAACTTAATACATAATCTTATGTAAAAACATCATGTAGGTCAATTTATATTATATAAATTCATATGTAACACATAAAACTCACATGATACATTTTGTGTTCAAGCTAAATAAATCTGTTTTTCCTCTGAAGAACTGATGTCTGTGTGTATACATATACATATATATACACAATACATACACACATATGGTTATGCATATATGTGTGTGTGTGTGTGTGTGTGTGTATATATATATATATATATATATTCAATAGTATAAGCTACAGATACTAAGTTTGCTTTTTCCTGAACCCTTAACTCCAGTTTTCTGGGAGTCAAGAGTCAAATTGAGTGTATGTCACAGAGATTGTTTATCTGTAAGTTTATATTTGGCATCTTTAATTTCAAACAATTTCTAATTCAACTTCACTTTTAATATTTCATTATAGATTTCCAATTTTTTAAACCAGTCTCAAAGCTTTCATGAATCAAGTATGGTATAAAAGTAAACACATGAATGCAAATAACAGCTTACCATAAAAATTTATCTTTCTAGAGTACAGATCCATAGTTTAAAAACAATTATTATTATGCACCCTTAATGTGAATAATTAGTATGATTTTAAGAACAACTAAAAATAGAAGGAATCTGATTCCTTTTCTTTATGACTTTGCCTCTTTATTTCCCTATTTATGTCTTATCAAAATTTCAAATTTAGTTTGGTGGCATAAATACTTCAATCAGTATAAAATCAAAGAGCCCATTTTCCAAGTGTTAAACCCCAAAGTAAACTTGTCACTGCTGGAAAACTACAAATGAAAAGAAGTGAAGAGCAAACTTGACAAGAGAATCTTGTATGGAATATATTTGTCAGGTATTGTGGGGGAAACTAAATGTTATTATTGATAATAATAGCAATGGTAGTAATAGTTTACGATGGGCCAAAAACTCAAAAACTCATAATTTCTTAGAGCCCACTCAAAATAATGTAAAATAAGTTTGCTGATTCTACTTCCTCCATCAGTGTGGTTCATCATTGGTTCTTTCAGCTTTGTAGTCTTAAAAACAATTAAAAAAAAAAAATACACATCTCACAGAGATGCTGCCTCCACGAGCATCATTCAAGAAACTGAAAACTGGGTAGGAAGCATTAGGAAAAGAAAGACGGGATTTAATAAGGTCAGAAAGAAATCCTAACACATTAAATTGAGAATACTTCTCAATTTTCAGTTGTTTCACATCATCTTTTTTATATAATTTTTTCTTTTATTATAAATGGAATTCCACAAACGTACTCCCAACCCCTACTGCAAAACCATTGTTTCTAAAATTGGTGATTAGCTTCTCTGAAGTGCAGATTGTAAAAATGCAAACACAAACCCATGACCTGTTATATCTTTTCTAAATGAAACCAGAAGGGGAAAAAAGCCCCATAACATTTGTCATAGTAACCCAGTTATAGCTCTATTTCATTCCCACTTATTTGAACTTTATCACAGAACAACATATGCCTACAGAACTGCTACATTCAGCCTAACAGTTACAGGTAATAACAAGGTGACTCATTGTAAAGACATCACAGTAGAATGTGTGTGTGTCTGTGTGTGTGTCTGCCTTCATCTGTGCATACATGTGTTTTTAATAGGACCAGACTATTTTACAGGACACAAAACTGGGGATTAAACTGGATCAAGGTAGATTTCTCTTTACCCATTGACCTGTTGTACAATCTTGGATTTGCCAAATAATTAATTATTTTCTAGGTTTTGCTACTTACAAAAGTATCTCAGAGGGAAATCTACGCGGTCAGCAGTATTTTTCTGTTTCTCTACATTTTCACATGCGGTCGACTGTATACTACGCATACTATGTGTGCAGCATGTAGAAGAGTGTTGGAATTTTGACTCAGAAACTTACCAGCACTGTCATCATGAACATAAAATATTTTTGAACCTACATCTTATCCATTAAAATATGGATAACAATATCTACAAATTTAATGAAACATTATTAAGCAGATACAGAATTTTCATCTACGTGACGCATACATCAGTTAAGAAATGTTCGTGTTTTTCTATCACTCCTCATGACTCAATGTGTACTGTCATATCGTACTAGGTTTATTCTCACAAAATCATTAAATTGATCAAATCTAATAAATAATTTTTGTGTATTTATCATAGGATATATAAAGATTGGAAAATAATTCCTGCCTTCAGAAACATCTACAACTTAATTTGGAAGGGGAAAAGTAGGGCAGAATATTTAACTGAGCATCGAATGTAATTTTGGGGTTCTGAAATGTAAAACAAATGTCTTGGTCTTCTCTGAAAGTTCACTTTCCTGTCTTTTCCCATCTAGCTAGAGTGTTCTTGGAGAAAGACTGTAAAATTGTTCAGACTATTGTTCATATTTCTGGGAAGGAAAAAGTTAAACAAAAGAGAGACGTGGAGAATAGAAATAACCTGTTTAAAAAAGAATGACTTCTTAATGTTCCCAAAGTATAGTGAATGTCCACCTTACTCTGGAAATTATTAGAATTTGAGTTCATCTGCCCAACTAAGCAATGATATAGCCAAGTAAGGGAAAAAGTAAGTTTAGCTATTTTGATCATTTACTTTCTTTTTTTATAATTGAACAACAACATGCTTAATGCTTTTCTTTTTAACCCATCTATAATCCTAATACTGGAAAGTGTTTATTTTTTTTTAAAGCTCATGCTTCATCAATGTTCTGTTGTTCTCATTCAGCATCATAAATGTTTTTCTACATCTCCATGGTCTTCATAATTATCACTATTAGCAAGCACATCGTGTGCCATCCTGGTGACATACTATAAAAGTTATTATTTTATGTATTATGTATTATGTTGTTTCCATTTTATTCTGTAATAAAATTTATCTTGCTTAGAATGAAATATTTTCTTTAAAGTTTATTGCAGTACAGTTGTAGGTTGAAGTGTATGAATACTCCCCCCCATATTAAGAAAAGCAATCACCATTTAACCTGCATCTAATTTTAATATAAATATTTTATACTTTAATATTGATGAATAATTATAGAGTAAAGTGATAGTGAAAACTTTATTACACTTTATAATAAGAATTTAAACAGTGACCTTATTTTTGAATTTTGGAATTGAAATAAAAGATAACCTTTTATCAAAATAGGATGAATCATATTTTGTACTAAAGTATTATGTGATTAAGTCCTTCCAGCTGAACGACTAAAGAGGTGAAAATGCCATATTAATCTTTGTTCTTAAAATGGATTATTCATCTACTTAATTTTTATTTTGGAAAAATTCACCTTGAATACCATAATGTAAGAACTTATGCTGTAAGATTTCACTTACATAATAAATTTCATCAACATCTACAGTGCTCTGTCTCTGTGTACTCACATTCTGATTCATTTAATAATTGTGAAACATTCCTTTTTAAGTCTTTTTTATAATACCTGGGATATAAATGAAAATGAAATCATTCCTAGGATGATGAAATAGCAAGAAGTTTCAAGATATAGGAAAATACAATAATTAAAATACCTCAAAATATCTTAAATGTATGATTTATAAAAAAAATCCAGTAGTTTCTTATAATAATTACAAGACAGAATGACTTTTTACTCTAAGGGAAAAAAAATAAAACACAAGTAATGTTCTCTGCAAGACTTCTAAGAAGCAATAGAAGTCATATATTGATCCTTACAAGGAGCTAGAATTGTTCCCCAAAAAACACTTTAAAATCTAAAATTGGATCCAATGGGACTTGATGGTATACAGAGTTCTTTCCATATATTCATTTTCAAGTTAAAAGCTATTAAAGAGACAGATATCATTAAAAACTACTGGGAAACTATTAACACATATAAGGCATTATTCTATGTGTATAGATTGTCACCATATGTACATAATACATATATATAAATTTATATGTATCACATCACATGCAATGTACAAGGTAAATCTAAGAGGAGGAATTATAATTATAGTTCACGTATTACAAATGAGGAAATAGAAGTGAAGAGACTGCTTTTCTCTGTCAAATTCACTTCACAATACAATAGTAGAGCAAAATTTTAACATAGCTCTGTGATTTATGTCATTTTAGTCTACGAAACTCCAGTATTTGCATGAGTTAGTTTTTACGAAATGTAATTATATAAACAGAGTTAGTCAACCTACTGTTATAAATCATAACAGGAGACCAGATGACATTATGAAAACAGTAATGCAAAGAGGAAATATTCACTTGCCAGTAATCACTGAACAAAGTAGTAGAGTCTGTACATATTTGAAGGTAAGAAGAAAAAAATTAACAACAGGTCTCAAATTATTTTTGTTTTTCTGAAACCATATGGATTTACATTTACCTACAGTTGTAAGTCAGAACAAAGCACTGGTCTTCTTACCCCATGGTTTACAATGATGAGAAATAAGCTCTAGGACATAACATGCTGCTTGTTACTTCTTAGACAACCTGTTGACAATGACCCACTCATAGGTCACGTATCAAAGGGAAACATCAAGAGTGGTTGCCTGGCTTTGCAGGCTTCTCTAATGTATGTTGTTTTGGAAAATAAAAATGATTGCCAATAAATTAAAAATTATGATGGCTCAATCACTTCAAAAAGCAAGATTTTAATTATCTGAAGTCAGAAAGCACTTGTAAGTTATAATAGCATACATTTCTTTATCAATTAGGTTAAAAAGCTTTTATCCCTTAATTCAACATTTAAGATTCATAAAAGTCAAACATGTTATCTTCATGGACAAATAAGGAAGAAAATTTTTCTCTCCAATCTAACCTATCTCACTTTCTTCATTGGGGCCTACCACTTAACCTCAAAAAAAGCACTATTTTTAGGAAAGTATCTCTCAACGGACATTGAGGGTAGGAGTAGGATACAGAGGCAGGTTTTCTATAACACCTCTGCCTGCTAACTTCATTCAGTCCTCAAGTTGCCAATAACCCAGTCCCTAGCTGAAGACATTATTTTGATTATTTGAGGACAGTAGAATTAGGAATGTTAAACAATTAAATTGTTACTGTAATATGTTCACATTGATTATTTTTTAAAACTAATCAGAATCAGAAATGTAATCATGTAAACAGGTTCTACTTCAATGAGTAACTAGTGAAGAATAAAGGTAACACTGTATGACATAAATATAGTGCAAAGTCCAACTCCCAATTCTCATTCCTTGGAGGGAATACACTTTCCTGACTCCTTAATATAGGTTTGGTCACATGGCTAGTATTGATCATTAGAATATGAGAAGTGACAAGTTTGCCTATGCGAAATATAGGCTATATAGCTTGTAGAAAATTCTGTTCTTTTGCTCTTCCATGGGAAGAATATTCTCCGGCAGACACTGATCCTAAAATTATAACATAGAATGACTTAACCTAAAAAATAAAATCAATGTTTGCTATTATAAGTCTCTAAAATTTTTAAGTTTTTAGCTAGGGTCTATTATTATGTAAACCTGGCTAATACACATTATATTTTGAAACTATTTTCCATATTCACTCCCCTCCTTTTGCCTAGACTGCTTTCATTACTGTAGGCAAAACTACAGCAGTTCCATATGCAAATTATGAAGCCCTATGGACCAAGAGTAAGCTAACTTCTGAAATTATTCAACTGTAAAATTATGTAACAGTAACTATTTCACATTGTTATTCTGAAGACTAAATAAAAAATAGATGTAAATTCCTTAGTACAGTGCTTTCATAAACATCCACTAAATGTTAGTGATGCCATTATTATTTTTTTATTATTTATGTCTTAATTATTGACAAAATATGTTAATACAGATAGCCATTAAAGGTCACTGAAGCAAATAGGAAGTGAAAGCAGGTGGAAGGGAAATGTGGGTGGTTCTTGCAAATGGCCAGTCTTCCTAGGTTAGTGTAGTGAAAATGGACCTCTACTGTATTGAAGATTTTCCATAAAAATCACAACAAAAAGGAATCACAATAAATTCATGACTTTAAAACAGAATGCTGAGAATAAATAATGTTCACATATAACTGAATATGAATTCGTCCACAGTGTTTAAGTTATTTTGATGGGAATGTTTCTAAATTATAGTTAAACTCCCCCTCTAGTTTTAAGAAATTTAACCATTTTCATGATTCTATGTCTTAGCTTCTTTTTTATTTTTAGTAACTTTAATAGTTTACATTTTTAATATAAATATGAGGCATCAATCCAGATTATTGGATTTATATTCCTAAATATAACCTAACTACTATCTTTTATTTTTAAATAAATGTGGAGTGCTACATTATATTTGCTACATGATCATTGTTCTATATAAAACTATTAATAAATCTAAGGATGAAACAGTTTGAAGTAATTTTATATTCTTAATACAATCATATTTTACTTATTAATACTCTTTGATATTATAGCATCATTCAAAACATTTTCTCCTAATTCAGAATTAATCACTACAGCAACTCTTTGTCATGTTCAACTCATCTCACTCTCATAAAGTTCTACTGAAAGTCAATAAATATCATCTACTGTTCCTGCCACATACTCTGCTGGATTAATAACACCATCTTGTGAAAATTGAAGATATTTATTTTAAATAAAATCCAAATTGTGGTTTATGCATAACTCATTAGCTCAATAAAACTTTACCAAGAACTCAAAATGCATTCCTTTTGGTACTGGAGAGAGTTAAACAAGACAGACAGGGTCTCCAATCTCAAAGCTTGAGGGAAAATAGATAATGTGCAAGTAAGTAAATGAATAAATGTAGAATGATGTGGAGACTTAAGACAGAATGATATGAGAGTGGTTAGATTAGATTGGAAGGTCAGAGGAAATATCTTTGTCAGGAAGTGGAATTTAAGCTGAGCTCTGAATGAAAGCAGCTAGCCAGTGGGGTTACAGTATTTAGGAACTTCTAGTGTAAATTGAGTTAGTGTGCCTTTAATTCGTCATGACTATTCTCCTTAAAACTATGTAATTGATCACAAATATATTTTCAGAGACATTAGAGTACCAGATTTCAGAGTACTAATATTTTAGAAAAATAAATTTTTATGGATTTTTCAGTATATATGTTAGCCATTTCTACCTTGAAAAACTGATTAAAAAATGTAGGTGCCATTAACAAAATGATCTGTATTTAATGCTAAGGGTGATGGAAAAGTAGATTTTAAATATATCTGTTTATTAATCAATACCTATTCTTTATTTAAACCCCTGTATTGACTTTTGGATTAAAATAACATAAAACTGCATGTGTCTTCAAGTCAACATATGATCCCTAGATAAAATGTGATTACTTTCTTCAACAGAATTCTCTATTAACCATCCTTAGGAGTTGAAATGATTACCTAGTGTGGTAAGCAGAATTTTCTCTGAAGAGTTTAGTGGTCTTTTCAAGACTTCTATTTTAATTACTTTAAATCAATATAATCCTCAATACAACTTACTGATATAGGGAAAACAACCCTACCCCTACTATGCCATTAAATAACCTGAGGCGCTTGGCAATTAAGTTACTAATTCTTGATTATCTTGTATTCTGTATTTTCATGGTCTCAAGTTTCTGGATGAAAAATAACCATGTTAGCCAGTTATCTCTCTAATGCCACAGGAGGATATTTGAGAAAAAATATTAAAAAAAAAAATTTTTTTTAATAATAAAATCACACATTTTTTTAGAAAACTTTTCTTTTTTTTAAATCCAGCATCTCCGGAATGAGCTTATCTCTCACTCATTTAACAAGCATTTATTTGTACACTTTCCATTTTCATGGGACAGTGCTGGCACCGAGGACACAAATGTGAATCAAATGTATTCTCTTCTGGCAATAGCTGTTGTTTTTTAAACACAATGCTACACAATACAAAACATGATCACACCTGTGAACCATCTACTTGTTTGCTATATGTTAATCTTTAATCTGGGTACATGATGGCTTTTCAACCAATACTTAGTGAAAATATTTAATCTGTAGATATAATCTTAGTATCAGAAACATAAATAGGATATAACTTTGCTTACAAGTATTACATGAAGGAAATGAAAGTATTGTTCTATTGTAGTACAGACAACTAAGTACCATTTCAGAAATAAAAGCCTATATTTAAATGAGTTAACCTGTCCCTTATCTCGTCCATCTTATCCTGACTCCTTCTTTAGAGCACCCTGTCTGGATGATCACAAAGTCTCTTAAATGACTTCATCTCCCATCTTGTGAAAGTCAAGATAATCTTCCATTTATAAAAGTCATTTTTTATGTCATCTCTATGAACACAAATCTTTAATGATTCTTTCTTGTTTACTGGATAGAGCTCAAACTTAGAAACCCAAATAAGTTCTTCCATGAATTAATCATTGCCTAAATTCCATAAATCAGACACGACTCAGCTAAGCTGATTCATTACAGTTCCCAGAACGTTCATTCTGTGTTATGGCTTCATGTATTTGCCACTTGCTCCCTCTCCTTGGAATGACTTTCTCTTCACCCTGAAAGATACATGCTTATTCATATCCAGATTCCATTCTTAAAATTTTTTCTGAATTCTAATTTTCTCCAGTCTAGTAAAAATTTAATTTCTTTATAATGTCCCTCAATAACAGATATCATAACCTAAATATATTATTAACCAACCAGACTCTAACATACTTTTTAGAAAAGTATAATCTAAATGTATATGTAATCTAGAAGGCTGAATATAATATAGTGATGCATATTATCTCTTTATTCCAAATAGGTGACTTGGCACTCAATAAAAATTTGCTGAAGAATAAATGACTATTTGAAACACAGTATACAGGTGCACCCTGCTGGAATAGCAGTTAGGGTAGCTGCCTCTGAAGGAGCACAGTCCACATACATTTCAATGACCCAGGGTTCATCTTCTAAACTTGGGGGAAAACAATGTGAACAACCAAATATAAATAAAATAAAATGCTTCTTCCTCCTCTCTCTTCTCACCTGCTTGCCTACTTGCCTTTATTTCTGCCTGCCTTTTTCCCTTGCATTATGAATACATTATGAAATGTGATGGCTGCCTTTTCTCCAACACTCTAGATATAGATCTGACAACATCCTCTCTGAAACCATTCAGCTTCTGGAACAATGTGGATTATGACTGATGACTACCTGAACTTGAGCATATTACTCATCTTGAAACCTCAGTCTTTTTATCAATAAAAAGGACATGATAATTTATATCTTACAAGACTGTTGTGAGAATTAAATGAGAATATGCATTGTACTTAGAATAGTCTGAGTCACAGTAAGTGCCCAGGAAAGATAGCTATTTGATAGGGTGAACTCTCAGCTCCAATTGATAGACTCATTATAATCCAAATAAATCAATTTTTTTAAAAGTGACTCTGATTGACTCCCACAACTAGGAGTACACAGTGTCTAATAGGTTGTCTTAATTCATTAATTCTCTTTCACTTTCAGAATCGATTTCATTCCCCTGACTCCTTGTTCATACTTCTCTCACCATTATATCACATTGTACACTGTACCAACTCTTTTCCACTGTATGGTCTTTCTCGGTACAGTATCTCCAGGCTTGCATTCTTGAGCTTTGGCAATCTATTTATCAAAATGAGAGGCAAGAAATAGTCTTTTCCTTAGTTTCTATTTATATAATCTCTGGGTTGCCACTAAGTGGTTAATACTATAGACTGTGTGCCCCCCGCCCACACACACACCAAATTCATATATAGAAACCTAATACTCAGTGTGATGGTATTTGGAGTGAGGTCTTTGAAAGGGAATAATGTTCTGAAGACCTCAGAGAGTTCCTTTGCCCTTTACGCAATGTGAAAGCACAATAAAAAGCTCTCCAGGAAACACTTCCTCATCAGGCATGGAATCTACTGACACCTGGATCTTGGACTACCTAGTCTCAGAACTTTAAAAAAAAAAAAAAAAAAAAAAAAAAAATTCTGTTATTCCTAATTCCAGTTTAAGGAATTTTGTTGAAATAGTCAAAGTAGACTAAGAAACCAATCACTGCAGGTGGGAGGGGAAGCTAAGAACAGTTCGGTTACATGTTCACTCCAGAGTTCCAGAGAGAGACCTGTTACCAGAATGTAGACTAGACTGCACAGACGAAAACCTTAACTACATCATCCTTCTTAATACTGTTTCCATCTTTTACCTGGTCTTATCTAAATAAGCATATTTTAATATCTCACTTTAATTCTAAAGAAGTGATGTTTAGCATTAACCACTGGCATCACACTGCACTTAGCACTACTTTTGCCACAACTTTGACTAAGGATGCAATGTCTTCATGCTCTATCTGGGCAGTCTATTTCAATCCATGGGATCTAATGTATCATTCTGATTGCTACTTAATGTCTTAACTCATATTCCTTGTTTCAGTGGTGTTTGACAAGCTTTTTCCAAGATGTCAACTTAATTATAAGGATTTGAGTTAACTGAATTGTGGTGGTGGTGATTACTGTTGAAGTGACCCTAGGAAGTATCAATATTGATTAGGACAGCAACAAAAGGAATAATATCATCAGTATGACACACATTAAAGGGAAGATTATATCTAACAAGCATCACAGACTCAACTCCATGAAGCACCCCTGGAAGATGGTCTAAGACCTTCTCAGCGTTGTCTGTCTCGACAAATGAGAAATGGGCATCTCTTAGTGGTTGACAGCAGCTTCAGTGTATGTTCTTCAAGTACTTCCTGACAACCCACTGATAGCTGAAAGTTCTACAATTCAGAAGTCACAAAGACTTGAATGGTAACATCAATATGAGGGTGTTGTATATACCACATGTCTTTCTCTTAAAGCTCAGTACCTTAAACCTGACTATAGAGCTATAATTCTTGAATTCCTTACCTGTCTCCATATACCTCAATCTCAACTAGATGCTCCAACATTAGTAATGACATTTAGCTAGTCCTACTAGTTTGACAGTATCATTGCTATTCTCTTCAACCGCCTACCCTATCGGATAATACATCTCACAAAAATAGAAACCTTGTCATCAAGGAATTCACAGACTATAGGAGAATATAAAATGAGCATTACTTTATCTACAACTTAAATATCTCTTTCATAAACAAGCTTCTATTTCATTCTGAGTCAGGCTGGGATGGCATTACCTTGCAATTTTCCTATCACAGCATTTACTGCTCTTCATTTTATCTTCATATTTTAATAAAAGTATTGATATATAAAGCACATACCCTTATTGTGTACAATTCAGTAGTGTTTAGTATATTCCGAGTTCTGTATCCATCACCACTAATTCTAAGAAATTTTCACCATTTCCAAAAGAAATACCATACTTGATAATAGTCACTCCCTATTTCTCCTACACATTCCCCATCCCAGCAATAATAATCTATTCTTGCTTTCTATGGATTTGTACATTATAAGCATATCTTACACATGGAATCATAAAATATATGGTTTTTTTTTGCACCTGGCTTCTTTCACTTGGCATGTTTTCAAGTTTCATTCATGTTGTAGCATGTATCATTATATTTTTTTACTAAATGAATAATATTCCATTGTACATTGTCACATTTAATTTTTCCATTCAAAAGCTGACAGACACTTGAGTTTGTTCTACTTTTAGAATAGTAAAATAAATTCTGATTTAAAATTAATGTATAAGATTTCTGTAAAAAATAAGCTTTAAATTTTCTTCAGAAATATATCAAAGAATGGATTTGATAAATTACTAGGTAATCTGTATTTAAGGCACCAATCAATGTGTTACAAAATATTTGTCCCATTTTACATTTCCACCACAATCTATGAGGGTTCTAATTTCTTAATCTTTACCAACACTTTTCCATATTTTTCATTATAGCCATCCTAGTGGTTGTGAAATGACATCTCACTATAGTTTTCTTTTGCATTTCTTTCTTTGTCTCTTTCTTGTTTTTCTTTCCTTTTTTCTTTTCTTTCTCTTCTCTTCGTTTCTTTCTTTCTATTAAGGAAAGGTAGAGGGAGGAAAAAAGGCAGTAGCAGGCAAGTAGGCAGGTAGATACAGAAGGAAGAAGCACTTTATTTTTCACTTAGTTATTCACACTGGTTGCTTTTGTGGGACTTAGACTTGAACCCAGGGGTATGTGGCCTGCATTCTTCAGAGGTTTTTGACCTAACTGCAACTCCACCAGGGCACATCATTCTCTTGCATTTCTCTAATGACTAATGTTGAGAATCTTTCAATAATCTTATTGGCTATTTTCATATATTTTTGGAGAAATGTCTACTCAAATCCTTTATTTTTTGTTACTTTCATTTTTGTTGTGTTTGAATGAAAAAATTCTTTATATTTTCTGAAAACAAAGGTCTTATCAGATATATTCAGAAGTTGTCTTTACACATATTTGATGCATCCTTTGAATCACAAAATATTAATTTTTATGAAGTCCAATTTGTCATGTTTTCTAATGCTGCCCTAGTAAATTATTACAAGCTAAGTGGCTTAAACTAACATAAAATTATTATATAATAATTCTAAATGTCAAAAGCCCAAAATGGGTATCATTGGTCAGAAAATCAAAATGTTAACTGACATGCATTACTTCTAGAGGCTCTAAGGAAACTCTTTGCCTACTCCAGCTTCTAGAAGGACTCAGCATTTATTGGCCCATGGTCCTGCACTGCTCCAACACCCTTATGCTGTCATATTCCTCCTCCAACTCTTCCTGAATCATTTTTTCCCTTATAAGGACAATTTTGATTACATTGGGCTACCCCCAGATAATCCAGGGCAATTTCTCCATATAGTTACTTAACTTGATCATGTCTGCAAAGTCCTTTTTGCCATGTAAGGTAACCAAGAACCTAAAATGTGGACATGTTAATGAGGATAATATTCTGCATTCTACAATCTTTATTTTTTATTTTGTCACTTGTATTTTTGGTGTCATTTCTAAGACATCCCTGACTAGATCATTAAGATTTAGGTCTATGTTTTCTTCTCAGAGTTTTGTATTTTTAGCCCTTACATTTAAATATAAAATGTCTTTGGCAGTTTTTCTATATGGTATGAAGTAGATGTTCAGCATCTTCTTTTGTATGTAAACATCCATTTATTCTTTATACATAAAATTATCATAGTATTTTGTTAAAAAATCAATTTTTCCATAAAAAAAGCTTTATTGACAGACTTTATTCCATTAACCCATGCTAACATTATCTTGGTTTCTGTAGCTTTACAAGTTTTAATATCAGGTAGTATGGGTCTCCAACTTTGTTCTTCACTTTCAAATTGTTTTGGTTGTTATTTAAATTTCCATAAGTTTTTGATTCAATTTGTCAATTTCTTCAAAAATGTCATGGGGTTTGATGCAGATTGTGTTGAAACTGCAAATCAATTTGGGATTATTGTCACATTAACTATGGTAAATCTTCTAATTCATGAACATAAGACAGTTTCTCATTCAGAGTTTTTCTTTAATTGTTTTCAAGTGAAGAAGTCTTATGCTTCTTTTAGATTTATCCCTAAGTATTCTTTTTGATGACAATATAAATGGAATTATTTTCTTAATTTCATTTTCATATTGTTCATTGCCAGTGTAGATAAGTGCAACTGATTTTTGTATGTTGAGTTTGTATCCTAAAACCATACTGAACTTGTTTATTACATCTAATAGTGTTTGTGTGTGGATTCCTTAGGGTTTTCTATAAACAAAATCACATCATTCACAAATAGACAATTTTAATTCATTTCCAACCTGGATGTTTTTACTTTTTCCTTGCTTAATTGCTGTGACTAGACCTTATAGTATACTATTGAACAGAAGTGGTAAGAGCAGATTTCATCCATTATTTTAATGGTATGTTAAATGATCTGTCTTCCTCACTATAATATAAGTTCTAGTCTGTGGTACAGTAAACAATTGATGTTTAGTACAAACATTTTAAACGAAAAATGTCAAAAGAAAAATGTAAATAAAAGGTTTCTGGAGATATAGTCATTATTTTAAGTGGGAATAAAAGATTATGGGATGGAGCTTGACAGGTGAGTTGGAGTTTGACACAGTTAGACATATTCTGAGCACAGGGAAAAATGTGAGCAAAGACATTGAGGAAGGAAGGCATCATTATGGATACTAAGTGTAAATTAATTTTTTTAATGGGACAAATAAAATGGAGGTTTCTCCTAATTGTTGTGAATTTAACTACTGAAATCCAAGAAGATAACAAATATCAGTTAAAGCAAAAAAGTTTCATATGCAGTATATCAGGACATTTATAATAATACTGCACTGAGCAATATTTTGCAATAAGACCATCCATAGTTAGGACATGGAAATGTTTCCATTAACTTCACAAAGTAATTTTTTTAATTTTATGATAATCAACAAATAATGATGAATCGTCAGAAAATATCAATATAACCCAATTACAGTCTAATTTGGAACAGGACAGGACGTTAAATGTTTATACTAGCAAAAGAGCATTGATATATCATAAGAAATTACTCTCTTTCATGGAATCTTACTACAATTCAGCACCAGTTTTACAAAAGAAAATTGCCTTTCCTGCTCATCTTATGGCAAAGAAAAACTACTAATCTCTGATGCAAAAATTTCCAAGTTTGACTACTGGGATTGGACAACTGCCATTCATGCTCTCATACTCATTTGTTAAAGTTTGGCACCAATTCAAACAATTTGAAAGGCTCAGTACCATGTAAAGGCCAAAGACTAGTTAAGATCCTGCTTGATTATGTGTGTTTATTTTCTCCAAATAGCTTGTTATGCAAAAATTTGGGTTAGTGACATGTACAATTTAAATAACATTTAAATTATCATCCAACACTAGTAAAACTGCAGAAGTACTAGGAGTGTTTTATAATGAAACTTAAATATTTTTCAAAATAAATCAATTAGTGCACTTTTCTCCCCAGTAAGAATTCATATTCAGTGTGGACTGGGAACAATAGTTTCTGTACAAATTAAAATTAACTCCTAAATTAATGATTGCTTGCTTTCAAAGAATTTGTGGGTTTTCTAGAATAAGTCTTATAGAAGGTGGTTATATTTTTAAAACAGTCAGTTTTGGGGGATATGTGATGACATAGGAAAGGATATATTTCTCCATTTTATCTAATCTGACCTATATCACTATAAAGATTTCTAGTTTTGATAACTGAATTTATTTTGATTTTTTTATTCAAGTATTAAAGTAAAATGCATTGAATGTTTATAAATAAAATTTCCCATTAAAGTACATTATCTTCTACAGCCTTTCTAAAGAATCCATCAAGTTGTCGTTAACTGAAAAGTATAAATTAAAAGAAACACTGAGTTTTAGGTTGTGCAATAGAGGATCTCTGTCGGTTTTTTGAAATAGACTTTTTAAGTTTAGTGCTTCTCAAAACATATAGGTGAAAGTACTGCCTCTTAAATAGTCTTTGTAAAGACTACTTCTTTACTTAGTAATTTTACTATAGACTTGAACTTATGAAATATATACATTATATACAAACACACATGCATATATATATATTTTTTTTTTTAATAAGATACCAATAAGGAAGTAAGCCACAAAACGACTTTCGAGAATGAGTCAGAAATACTTCCTAAAATTGACAAACAGTGCATATATTTTCAAGTTTTAGGTCTTGGAGTGAATCAATTGCATCATTTCTTTAATTCGCAAGTCCTACTTATTGACTCTGGAATTTTAGCACAGAAGGGTTCCTTTTTTTTCATCTTTCAGTAAATTCTATTGAGGTATAATTGGCAGCATGCAGTCAATTGCACCCATCTCAAGTTACAAACTAATGAGTTTGACCTGTATAATCACACCTACAGTCAAAACAGAATATTTCTACTACTCTCCAAAGTATCTGGTTTTCCTTTTAATCAATATCCTCACCATAGTTCCAGGGAACAATTAAACAGTTTTCTGACATTAGAGATTAGGGTTTCTTGGTTGTTCTAGAATATTATACAAATAGAATCATATAGACCATATCCTTTTACACATGGCTGTTTTTTTTCCACATAGGAGTCCTATTAAAGTCAGATTTGTTTCCTGTGGAAAAGATATAACAAATTTGAAGGCTGCAAATTTCTTTAGCTAGACCTTTGAAAACACCAAATCATATAGGAAAATTAGGTTGTGGGACAGCAATCACTGTATTTTGACATGTTTCTCCCTAGCATGGGCATTACTTTGGTGACTCATATCTGATGATGAACATTTAAGATGCATGGTTGAGGGTGGCTCTTTCAGAGAGTATAATTAATGTCTCTCACTCTATTATGCTGTCATGTCCTTGAATGAATTCAGCACTTGGACATAGTAATTTTTAAATTTTTTAGTGTATATTAGATTTTCTATTTTCCTTTAATGCTGGGGATCAGCAAAGAAACACTGTTGAAAATCTCAAATGGATTTTCTTTTTAACTTTTTAATTATTGCATTAAGCTATTTCTGAAAGGATCTGGGTATAGTGTTCATAATATTTTGTTAGGCATTTTCCAGAGTGTGAGAGAACTTGTGGGCCTTGTTTGGAATAGAAATATATTTGGAATGGGATTTGAAGAAGAAGTTAAGGATATCGCAAAGTCTTGTAAATGTTTTTAATTTTTAGGAACAGTGTTCTCAGATGAGAGTGAAAAGTACCAAGAAAATCCAAAAACTTGGAAGGGTATGAAGGAAATTGGTGGGATGGGTTTTATGTGATAGACACCACATAATCAGCTCACAGTAGGTACTTTAAATACTGGTTGAAAATGAAGGGATGCATGGAATTTCACGGAAGCAGGAATGCTGTGTCCGGTGGGGAGTATCTTTGACTCTTGTGCCACAATAGTTTAAATGATCTTTAAAGCAAAGACCAAGTCTTTGTTTAAGGTCTGAACACATCTTCAACAAGCTACTTCAATAAAGTAAAACTATCTATAAATGACTATTTAAAGAAGTAAACTCAGCTTTTGACCACCATCTACTTTTAGCATTATGTTACCCAATCTTCCTCCTCCCAGGAGACCCACTTCAGTTATCTTCAAGATGCCAACCAGATGGATATTAAGTGCCTAGAAAATGCACTTTTCTCCTCTCCTCATGTCCTACCAAAAAATATTAATGATATCATTAATAGTTACTATTTTCTGGACATGTATATTTCCCAGGTATTCTAAAAAAAGGGTTCATTTATTTAATCTTCAAATTATCCATCCTAAGTCAATATTTTTTATACCTCTTTTTTAAAGATGAGGAAACTGGTTATTAGATTGGGAAAATGCCCTAACTTCTGAAAATTAGTAAATCATGGTGTATTGATTCAAGTCTGTATCCATAACCAATATGACCTGATACCTAAGCTCATTCTCTAAGAGCCTTGTTCTGCAGTAAGTGGTAATTACATCAAATAAAGCGTTCATGCTAATGTGTCACTGACTCATTGTGTTACTATTCTAAGGCCACACATTTAAAAACCTATCAAGGTCTTCTTCGTTTGGAAGACTGAAATGTTCTGTGAGAGGTGGGTGTGCTCCAGTTGTCATGCGACTCTTATTACAAAACCACAGTCATGAAAAATTTCCCTGGAAATCTATTTTTCCAGGTAAACAGATAAGAAACATTTAAAGGAATCCTTAAAATAAACATACTCACTAAGATTATTTTTCACAATTACCAAAATAATCTGTGTTGATAAGAAATGAAATCTATATAGTAATTTGTCCATTATTTAAACAAAGAGAATATTTTAATTGAATAAAATATTTTCTCATCAGTAAAACAGATATCAGCAGGGAAAATATCCTAGATGAAACTTTACTGTATTCATTTTTGTCTCTAGCAAATTCACCAACACTTTTTCTCTAACAATGAACTAATAACAACATAGGTAACATATACCAACTATAGTATGACTAGCCTTTGGGATGTCTTGAAATGTATTCGGCCCCTTCACTTTATATTTTTATATTTCAGAATTTGAAAAACTACTTCATATATGTTTCCCTTCAAAGGGAGGCTTTATAAACATAATTGATGAGTTAGCATTTAATTGAATAAAATGACCTTTGCTCAATACCCTTCTCCTTAATCATCATTTATAACAACTTTAAAACACTTGCACCTATCTCTGACTGGGTTCAATAGCTGCTTTAAAAGCCTACAGTAGATTTGGTACATCCTGGTGACTCAAGAGCTAAGTCAGCAGCTGGAACACAAATCAGGTAAATCCTGAAGACTCAGCTTTGTGACCCGGGGTAAGGGGAAACAGTCAAAATGAGCAAACAAATAAATAAAATGTTTCCTCCTCCTCTCTCTTCCTTCCTCCTGCCTGCCTCATTCTTGCCTGCTTTTCCTCTTAAATATATATATAAGTATACATATATGGTAGATTAGAGACAAAAAGAAAGTTTTAAGAAACATTAAAAAAATCCAGTTGTCACCTCCAAATGTTACTGTCTCAGCCATGAAAAGGGACATATATTGGTTGATCAGAACATATTGGGTAAATATAAAGCTTACTAAGTAATGTATCGATAAAATAAAGTGTGCTTAGTTTAAGTACTGCAAAATAAAGTTTGGATAAGTACATGAAAAGGTGCTCAAAATCATCAGTCATTGGGGAAATACAAAATCAAAATTACAAGAGATACTGTTTCACATCCACAAGGAAGTTTATAATAAGCAAAAGAAAAACAAAAATAGCAAATGTTGGCATGGATGTTGAAAAACTGCAGTCATGGTGCATTGCTTAAAGAAATGTAAAATGATACAGTCATTATGAAAAACAGTTTGATGGTTTCTCAAAAGTTCAAACACTGAACTACTGTGTGAGTTAGAAATCCCTCTCCTTGATACATAGCAAAAATAATATAAAACAGAAAATTAAACAGATAATCAAACAGATTTTTGTTCTGATGTTCATGGCAACATTATTCACAATAGCTAGCAGATAAATGTCTGAATGGAAAACAAAATGTGATATATATTGAAATGTTTTTGTTAGGACTAGGACAGTGCTCTCAGATGAGGGGAAAAGTACCAATAAAATCCAAAAACTTAAAGGGGTGTGAAGGATTTAATTTAGTGTTTAATGTTATATACACCACATAATCAGCTCATAGTAAGTACTGTAAGTATTTGTTGAAAAAATGAAGGGATGCATAGAATTTCATGGAAGCAGGAATGCTGTGTCTGGTGGGGAGTATATATATATATATATTATATATGTACATATATATGCATATACATATTATTTTTCATCCACAAAAATGAATGACATTTTGATACACGTTATAGCATAGATAGACCTTAAAAACATTATGAACAGTGAAACAAGCCAGCCGCAAATGAATAAATATTGTATAATTTCTCTTACTTAAGAGTTACCTGGAATAGAGTAATTTATAGAGATAAAAAGTAGAAGAGTGGTTACTATTGGTGAAAAAGTAGTGATTGTTTAATGAAACAGATTCCATGTTGGAAATGATTAAAAAAAGTTTAGGGTATATATAATGGATATGGTTGTACAACACTGCAAATGCAATCAATGCCATTAAATTTGTACACTTAGAGATGAATGGCTGAAAGCATGCATAGTATGTTACATATTTTTTTCAACAATGATGAGGACGACGATGATGATGATGAAGAAAAAAGAAAACTGCAATTGTCTCTAGATTCTACCCCACCCAAAAGTGCTCAGTTTTTCTCCACAGAAATGATTAACTGTCACTAGATTCATTGTAAGAAAAGATTATTTTAATATCTAGACAGAAAACAGCTTAAGTAGGATTGTTAGTTCAAATCATAAAACTGAGGTGACAATAGTTTGTCATTCTCTGTTTCTCATCAGTTTATTTCATCTTCTAAACTAGGTAATAAGATCATTTGAGGAAGACATCATGTCTGTCCTCTTCTAGTATAGTTCACAATTTCATTATGCACAAGGAGATATTCCATAATTGAGTCAATGATTTTAACTTAAAAGGAATCTGTCAAGTCATTCTATCTGAAGCATAACTAGACAGAAAACTGCTACAGGAAAGAATGAAGTCAGTTAGAAACTAAGACAAATGCTGTTTTATTTTTCCATTTTATTCAAACGGCAGCAAATCAAATTAAGATAATTACTGATGTATTCTCAGGCACACACACACGAAAAGACAATACACAGAACTCAAAGCACTGACATAGAGCTGCATATTTTATTGCAGTCAGTATTTTCTTTCTTCCGAGAAGTAGTAGAAACTGACATGTGCTTGGAATCACAAGTCATGAGTTTTTTCATTTAACTCCATCAATGAGTTCAACCCCATACAAAAGAATGGACTTTAAATGACTAATTGTTTTGTTTGCCTCCATTTCCCCAACTGGAAAATAGAATACCTCATTCATAAGCATTGCAAACTCATTTTCTAACATTATACTAGTTTAGAATTAATTTTTAAAAGTAAATTTGCTCTCATCTTCTCCCTTCACAGATAAATCAGGACAGGAGATGATTAATTACATTCTCAAAAATCTCTAAGCTAGTTAAGGATAGAAGCAGGACTGTGAAGCAAATCTAGTGGAGAGTTTTTCTCTGTCAGTGTACTGGGTTTTGAAATGAAGAAGAAATCTTTTTGAAAAGCATAAAATATATATAAATGAAAGTACAATTTAATGTAATTTTAGGTGGTTAACCTTTTGCATGCTCTGTATATCATCAGTAATGTAACTACCACAGAGGAAAGCAAGAACTTATTTAATTTTAGTTTATATAGTTCAGAATAAAGAACTACACTTGAAGTTTACAAAATAAAATGATATATATTTGACATATGGCCATATAGGATGCATGGTTATGGTGGTTTTCTACTCTTTAAACTATTTTTAGTAGTCTCAGGAGGATAATTCAATACTTTAACTCTTACTGAACTAATGACTACATGTTCACTTTTGGCTGTTGATAGGAATTGTGTCAACACCTTCTATAGGTCTCTCTAGTGGTGCTGATTCATTATTCTTGGGCTGTTGGGACAAAAGAAATATATTAAAACCCATAGATGGGTATGCTTATGATCCATAGGCACAGCCTCCATCATCCTTGTCCTTGTAAACTACATCAAAGATGCCTGTCTAGAATTCAGATCACAAAAAGAGCAGGCAAGAATGCACTTAAGCTGGTAGGAATCCTGTTGCTGAAAGGTAGCTTTAAAGTTAGTCTTTCTGAAGGCTAAATAAAAACCAGTTCAAACACTGAAACAAGTCATGTTAGTAAGTTTTCCCTAACAAAATGGGCAATTTTTACAAGAATTTTAAATTTAGTGACACCAAAATTACATGTTGTAATGTTGTGTGTAACTAGTCCTTCTTACAACACCCAGAGATATATGCCACAAAATATCTACCATCCAAAAGATTATATAGCTATAAAGAGTAAAAGTACAAATCTGTTGTCACAAGATGTTCACAGTTCAGACTGACAGGATAGTTCATATCAACTCTAACAGGAATACTAAGCATTTAAATTAACAAAAATTTTGAGCACCAACTCTCCTGTATCTGGATGACCTTCTTTTACTCTACTAGTGGCTGACACCATCTAGTGATGAAGGGTCAGACAGAAGGCATTAAGAAGGTAGTGAAATTCTAAGAGCTGCTGAGAGTAACTAAGAGGCTGTTCGGAGTAACTATGGTTACAAGGCAAGCTCAAGGACCCACCTGAGGTGACAGGCCCCATGTCTACTGTGCTAGAAATCAACACTTCTGGTTTTATCCAACTATTCTCTGCATCTTGAAATACAGAAGAGGAGAAAAAAAGGGGAGTGGGATTAATCCAGGGCAGTTAATTTTTGTGGAATATACAAAAGGTTTGGGAGCGTTTAAGGTATAGCTCTGAAACTATAAATAATTCTTATATAAAAGCCTACCTTTCTGGGTGCACCCTGGTGACCTAGTGATCTAGTATACACTAGGAACAGTCCTACATACATCTCAAGGTCCTAGGTTCAAGACACATGGCTGGGGGTTGGGAAGTTGGTGGGTGGGAACAGCCAATGTAAACAACTAAATAAAAATAAATAAAGTGCTTCTCCCACCTCTTTCTTCCTGCCTTCATTCCTGCCTGCAACTTTCCTTTAATAAAAA
This sequence comes from Solenodon paradoxus, assembly GCA_004363575.1. Lineage (NCBI taxonomy): Eukaryota > Metazoa > Chordata > Mammalia > Eulipotyphla > Solenodontidae > Solenodon > Solenodon paradoxus. The sequence goes on from RJWH01000027.1 coordinate 805,439, forward strand.
AATCTATTTTCTAATGCTGATCTACTAGTCCAGGATAAAACAGCTATGTGTATTTCCTTTTCCTTTATTCAACAATAAAAGATTTTATTAGAGGTTCTTTTAAATAAGAAAGAGATTATCAGAGTTACATTCATATTAGAGATGAAATTTAAATTTTGTTCTTAAAAATTGTGGAGAAAAGATTTTTTTGTTTAAGTTTCAGTGGCATCTGAGACAAGATCAAAGGTCATGACCCAACTCTGCTGGTGAATAAAGCTTGGATGTTTTGGTCCAGTGTATCTGTAACCCTAGGAATGAAGGAAAGCCTGTGTAAGTCTCAGTACATACTAACAGATTTTCTTTAATAAAACATGAACTTGCTTTAACTACAAGGAAGTCTCTTGAATCTAAGCAAATACAAAAATTACATTTTCTCCCCTAGTCTTGGAGTTTTTGAGTTTTGGAATCACAATGTACTGCTTTAGTTGTGACTAATATAGAAAATTCATTTATTTAAAGAGCAGGAATGCCATAATCTATATTAAATATTTAATCTATGAAAGCTCTCAGGGCCATAGAAACATGACTATTTTGAGTCTGCATAGAAAGCATTTTTAATTAAGTGACATGTTTTGCTTCTGTCTTATATGAGCAATGTAATATTTTTTTATAAAGTCACCGTATTAAATAACTAACCAACTAACAGATCCAATCACAAAGGTATTCTGTATTGGTTATTCTAAAACCCAGAAAGACCTGTGAGACCAAGAGACTCAGCACAGAGTGAGCACACTAAAAGCACTCATTATTGCCTGCTTTTAGGTCAGTCCATGCCAAAAGGGATGAGCAGCATTAACTTTGATCAGATGAATCACTCATTAAAACAGCAAAATAATTCCATTTTATTTTTAGACTGTGTTTACACAGCTCTGAAGCATTATAAAACATAAATAAGTACAATTCCTCTAAAAGCAGTGGGGAAAGAAAACCAACTATGATTCTTCCTTTACTAGGCTAAAATCTGCATATACTTTAAACAGGAATTTCTTTTTTGCTCCCTTGAGAAGTAATAGTTATAGAGAAAGCACTTGGACTTTTTTCCTTGAGGCTTCCAATAGCAGAAAAACCTTCCATCATTTTGTCTTTAGCATGAAACTTATGAAAGACAGACTTTGAGGGGAAGAAAACAAGCCCAACATCCATGCTTCCCTTGTGCAGGACCAAGAAACTATGAAATAGGTTACACTGTATGGAAGTGGCTCCAGAGTGCAGAAGGTTAGGATGAATACTACGTAACACCTCTGCACTTTTTTCTTATTGAATATATCACTGAGTCCAAGTGTACTTAGTAAGTCTGAAAGCTTAAAGTTACTAAGGAGAAGGAAAACAATATGGGCCATAAGTCACCCATTAACTCAAACCTACATAGAACTTCTATCCAATTACTGCTCATACAAAATCACAGGAGCCCTCTTATCTTTGCAAGTTTATCTGATCATAGGGGTTCAGAAATGAATTCATATATAATTTACTCCCCCAAAATTAGGACCACAGTTCCTCTAAGCAACAGCATAAACTGTCAGCCAAAATGCAGACACATACAGTAATTTTAGTCTTTCCACTTCCAATGATTTAAATAAAGGGATTCTAATTTTTCCTCTATCTTAACTACTAATTGATTCTGTTTTACAATCCTTTCCCAGCCATTAATGAAACTATCAGATTTCATTTGAATGCTTTATTAAACTAATACATCAGTCTGTATTCTTTCCACATATTAGTCCAAAGAATCGAAGTACATCCTCAAATTGTGTCCAGTAGACACAAACTCATCACTGTTCAAAGAAAAGCTGTTTCAAGAAGGGGTATTATTTGATGTTACATGGAAAGTGCTCCTGTCTCAGGTTGCTTCACTGGACTAACAAGAGATCCATATTCTGCAATATGCTGATTAGCAAATCCTTGATTTTGTCCAATGACTGAGCTAAAATTAGATGTAGATTTATTTCCAGTTCCTCCACTAATGTCTCACAGTCACACCCACCTTCCCTGACTGGCTCCCTCCCTCCCTCCATCCTTCCCTCTCTCTCTCTCTCTCCCCCCTCCTTTTTCTCTCCCCCTCCCTTTTTCACTTCCTTTTCCAGTTTCATGCCCTTTGCCTCCAAACCCTTAGAAGGCTTTGGATATACACCTAATTGACAATCCCTGAGACAAATAGGGATAACATGTGAAAATAATATCTGTAAGCTTCACTTGGCATTTTAAATGTCATTTTCTCACTTGCTTCCAAATCCCTTCTTCCCTTTTTCCTCCTACCTTCCACCACTCACTCCCACTGCTCCTACTTTTTTAATCTTGCTCTCTGAGATTAAAAATGGCCACACATTCCCTACAGGAACTTCCATCAAGAAAGAGAGCCCCAGTCAACACAGCTGACTCACTGACTAAAGCATTTGCAAGGCATAGTTCAAGTGAGATCATCAGAAGAACCACCACACCATCCACAAATTTAGGGGTAATAATAAATTGATTTTTAAGTCCTTAAAATGATAGGTAAGGTTGTTTTAGAGAAATACAGAACTGATACATTAATTTAACTGTCATTTTCTTTCACTTTTCCTCTTTCCTCTACAATTTAAAATGTCTTGTACTACCAATACTATTAGCCTTTGCCTACTCACAAAGAGTTTCCCTGGGTTTATTTTTTTGTATTTGTTAACTCATTTTGTTTAATAAGAAAGGATTTAATCATAAATATTTTCATTTATCTAACTTCAGTAAGATAGAAAGAAGGCAATATTAACTTTCCATTTATAGATAAGAGACAAAACAGTTAAGAGGCAATACATATGTGTCTGTGCCTATGTTTGTTCCACATGTACACACACACACACATATCCACATACCCACACATACACACTAATTAAAGCTATAAGGATTTTAAGTACAAGAATACAGGAAGTTCTAACTACAGGAGGGGCACATGGACCCACAAGGATGGATCAATAGACAGAGAGGGAAATTAGAAATTGCTGTACTCTTCATATTTTTCTACCAGCCATTACAGCTAGAATAATATCATTTACAAGAATAGAGAAAATAATGTCAAATCAGCCCAGTAAATATTCAAGTGAATAAAATTAGAGTAATATCCAATGTTCTGATAGTCCTATAATTGAGTTTTACAATGAAAAGATAATCTCAATTCTCAAAGATAACTTTAACATGAATTCTAAGGGAGGTATATGAAATTCCTTCTCACAAGTTTAAAATTTTAAGTATCTCTCACAAAAAGAAAAATAGTAGGTTCCTACAATCTCTACTGCTATTTGATTATATGGTATATGTATTTCATAATATAACACCTTAAGTAATCTAACTCCTTCCTCACCTCTCCTCATCTCATCCAATGCTCCATTTCTTCACTGTTTGGCCTTATTTTTTCTCAACTATGCCTATCCCACTTACAAGGTTGTTTCCTGATCATCATCCAAGATGCCAAGTATGCTCCATCACATTGCTATCTCCAGGAGATCATCTCCAACCAGGGTATCTAAAGGACTCTCTCATTTACTATTTTACATATCAATCTGGTATAAAATGTTAAAGGCATGAATCATGAATGAAAAATCATCTTATACTTTTCTGTGTTTATTATTATTATTATGGATTTTCCTCAAGTAAATTATACAATTTATAAAATCATGGGCCTTCCTTTTCATATTCACTATGTCCTTAGCACCTAGAATGAGTGCACTTGATGAATGAATGGACGAATGAACTAGACAGGAAGTGCAGAGCTGATTGCTAATCAAGTTAAAATATTTAATCCCATGTAATTTCTTCCTGTCACATAAAATTTGGAATTGCTTCCCTTTTCTATCAAATCAGTACTCAAAGAGAGAGCTACATTTTAATATGGTTATAAAACTATTTTAAATGGTATCTACTGAAAGGAAAATAATTTCATGCAAAAACTAAATATATATATGTATACATGCATGCACGTATGTATGTATGTATGTACAAACATATATTCTATATGTTCAAAATGTAATTTAGTAATCACCATGTCAGGACATGAGATACCTGCTCTCTCTTCATTCTAAGAAGTAATTGAATCTTAACTGAGTATAGTAGCCCAGTATCATGCCTCCAGCTCAAATCTTATCTGAGGCTAAAGTCTAAAGGTACTATTTGCCTTGTGTCAGCAGATTCACCCACACCGTTTTGAAAATGTACCACCCTTCCCTATGGCACACAGTGCATTTATGAAGATGTATGATATGATTTGTTTCCCACTGGGAAGAAACAGTTTGTAGGACAAAAAGGGCTGCTGTGAGTGAGTCAGAAAGCATGCATTTAGTGCAAAACTGAAATGCTTCACTCCATGAATCACAGGGACTGTTTTTTGTTTTGGAGGTGTTTTTTTTTTTGCTTTGTTTTTTATTTTTAGAAATTTACTAGTATTTCCTACCACTTAAACTGTAAGAGTTTTATTAGCAGTTAATGAATAATAAGAAAAAAATTTCATGTGTTGGAAAGGATTACAATACTGGCAAGCCCAAATAAAGAAAATACATGCACTAGTGCAACCAAATTGCACTAAATTTTAATTGGTACTGAAAAATATAATTTCAAGATTTATAACATTGATTGCTAAAAGTTATTTATTTGAATTACAACTAATGAAACAAATTATTTTTAAAGTTAAGATTTTCTATCAGAAATACACACCAAGAAAACAATCATATACTGCTCTATTATAATGCGTATTTCAGGAGAAAACAAACGGTGTGACATTTGTCTCCAGATAATAGAGATCAGAGTGGTAAAAAGGACAATATAAAGCACAAGAAGATAGGTATTTTATCTTCATCTATATGAAGGCAGGTATTTCTGTGTCATTTATGGAATAAGGGAACACTACAACTAATGATATATGAATTTTGTTCACTTATTTTTCACCTTTCTCAAGTTTTACTGCAGTTAAGAAGGAAAAGCATATTTTAGTTGTTGTATGTCAACAGAACTACTGCTCAAAGTAAAAATTTAAATAACATTTTTTTTGTGTTCTTCATTTTAGGACAGACATTTTAAAGCAAGAAATGGTTCATAGCATTGTATGATGGGCCAGCAAAGGTCAATGGTGGCAGTTCTAGTTGGCAATATGTAAATCAAAGAACCAATAGAGTGGACTTGGAGGGTGAGGGCCCTTGCAAGATGCAGAATAGTAAGGTAAACAAGACCGACAGACACAGGAAAAGGGCCTTACATTCAGACTACGTAATTTTGACTTCATTTTCTAGGCCAGTGGGCATAGAGGATTTATATTTTAGAAAACTGGTTAATAAGCCAACTTAGTTCAGTATGTCCAGATAAGCAGTCAATAGTTATTTAATTCTTAATATGGGTTAATGGTCTTGTGTCTACAGGAAATGGCCTAATCCAGCATGGTGGAAATACTATATTTATAATACGATAAAATGAATTATTGAAGAAAGACCTTAGATTGCAGTAGCGCCATGTTTTATTTTGTTTTGTTGTGTTTTCTAATATATTTACTGCATTTCCAATGGGGAAAAGTACAAATATCTAAAAATCTTGCCAGCATCACTATTATTTTCTTTTATAGTCCTATGACTACACAATACTGGTAATAGTTTGAGATGTTCAATGTAAGTCCAATAAAATAAACACTTTAATGCCCATTTAATATATCTCTGCACTGGTGGGGAAGGATTACTGAGTGAAGCACAGAATGTATGACAGCTCATGCATACTAGCTCAGGAGTATCTGATACCTTCTAGTAGTTCCTATTAAGGTGAGGCAGAATCTGTCTGGGAGGAAAGAATATTCTCGCACACACACCCCACCCAGTTACCCCACTCTGAATTCTTCTCAGATTTCTCAAGCAGTCATATCAATAATAGACCAACTAATATGAGGAATAAACAAACGTATTTATATACATGGGGACTCTATTTCGACAGGTAGCTTCCAAAGTCAGTGAGGAAAAATGGGAGCATGTATCCTGGACTAAGAAACAGAATCAGGGCCTGGGGTTTCAGAGAGGGGACTCATAAAACAAGGAGAGGATGACATATGTGACAAAGATTGGATGCACTGTAACTAGATGCTTGTCTTGATAGTTAGAAGGTTATTTTTGGTAAAAGTCCTAATTCTGGGTAATATACTCATTTCTAATTCTTCTAAGTAGTTAAAGAGTGATGAAAGTTTCTCATGAGTCTGCATGGTGTCAAATGATCTCACTGAAATAATCCATATGACAAAGTAGCACATTTTGGGGATGCTTGATCTAAGCATGAGGAGGCTTATTGTTATTATCTTGAGAGGCCTATTCCTGAACATTTGGAAGAGGTTTACCCTTCAATTCCTTTATTATTAAGACCTACATATCTTTTGCTAAACAGAACTGTGAGAAAATAATCATCTTAATGATTATTAGCATAATACTCACACAAGTTATATGGCAACCTTTGTCTAGATTACAACAAATCCATACATTGTTACGGGAAAAAGAGCTGACAGCATATAATATCCTAGAGAAAATTACAAGATGAAAGGGGGATGGGCAGAGAAACAAATAGGACAATAGCCAATATAGCAGATGTTAAAAAAAGTAAGCAAGGTAAAGGGAATGTTATACTGGTGTGAATAGAAGAGTTTGCATTTTTAGACAGACTGTTCAGTACATACCTTGACATGCACTCTTGAAGAGATAAGTTAGCAATAGGAAGAAAATCATAAACAAAGGGAAAAGCAAATACCAAGGTGATTATAATTGTGAAGTGGCAATGGGCAGGAGTTCTTACACCTACGACAGTGGGAGAAGAGGAATGTGAGAGGTAAGTTAAGGCATTAGTCCTTATCAAGCAGAACCTAGTATGTCATTTAAGAATTTTGGCTTTTGGCTTTTCCCCTGAGTGAAATGAGAAGTCACAGAAAGTTCTAAAAAGGAGAAAAAATATAATACAAAACTTTTAATATAGTCACCTTGGTAGCAATATTGAAAATAGACTATGGGGCACAAGGGCAGAAGCAAGAAATTAGTTAGTAGATAGTCTGTGATCCAGTTGACAAGTGACGTATGACTTGGATGAGGGCAGCATCAGGGAAAATGGTTGGACATGGGTTATCAAAGCAGAAAAAGGCTGAAAGTTTGGCAGTAGCTTGAAGGAGAAAAGGGGAAGTCAAGTCAAGGTTTATGCCCAGAGCAACTGGAAGAATGAAGTTGTCATTTACAAAAAAAATAAAAACGAAAACAAAAAAACCCTCTAGAAGTTTCCTCAGTGAGGAAAATCAAGCAACAGGTTCTTCTTATTTTGAGTTGTCCCAAATCTCAGTTGTTTGGAAAGTCAAATGCCAATAAAACCAAGCACAGTTTTGTCAAGAAAAATAACATTTTAGAGATGCCATGCATAATTATCGAGCATATTATGGTCAATAGAGGATGAATCTCAGAAAACATGTGGGCTCTTAGTAATCATGAGGAGCAGGAAGAACGGGGACTTACCTGGCTCACTGGGTGAAGCAGTGCTTGCCCAGATAGGAGAGAAACACCATAGACTATTACTTCCAGAGTAGAAGGATGTGTTTAGCAAAACACAGACTGCATAGAATCACCAATATACAGTTAATTCAGGAATTCAGTTCAATATGTAGAGGAAAGAAATTCTGGCTATATTATTTGGAAATATGTCCCAATTTTCCAAATAAATACTTAATCCAAGAAATGCATCCCTTAATTTATATCCCAATGCTACTTACCTCTGCACTCACGATATTCCAATTTATATGTTCAATCTATGTTTATGTACCTGTTCCTTATGTTTTTCTAATTAACAGTGTCAGGCATGGAGTGGACAAGTGTTAGGTGCAGAATAGACTTACTGCGTAGAACTAATGAAAAGAATTTAGGAGGTTACAAACTTTAATGGAAAGGCCACAGATGATAAAGTAACCATTTGTTATGTGACTACTACTTTAAAAAGGAAATGTTGATCAAATATAACTTTTAACAACAAAAACAAAAACATTAACTCTCTACCTACCTTTCCTTAATGGCTCAAATTTCCAGATATCCAAGATTTTAAATGTAGTACGTGAATTTTTAATTTTATTAATATTTCAAAGTAAATGGAACTTCTTTAACAGCATTTATAACTTTTTTTTTACTATTGGCTATGTAAAAACTATTTGGATATACTCTATTTGGAAAGTGTTAATCCTTCTCCAAGTAATTTGCCACTGTGCACTCTTTAAGTTCTATCTGCATTTTTTCTTAAATAAAGTGTTGAAATAACATTTCTAGTCAGGAAATATGTATATACACAAAATGAAGTGTAGTTTAAAACACATTCTATTTCCACTGGTAAAAATAATTACAAAGTAAAATTCACATCTCATGAAATACAGGACTGGTTCATGACTTATGCAAGTGTGTTCCTGAAATCTAAATCTGACCATAGTGAAATGTGGACTAAGTCTGAAGGATTTCCCCTTCCTGGGCCTGCTGATACCCTCTTCACAGTGCCCTCTGGAGACCTATTGATATCATTTTTTTCCCCTATTACCTCGTTTTGAAAACTGAAGTCAGGAAAGAATTTCAGACTACTGATCACATTGCATTTTAAACACCTTCCACGTGCCAGCTACTGTGATAATTGCTATAGTTTTCTCATTTCTTTTTCACACCAACTCTAAAGTAACTACTGTTACCTTAATTTCCTGAAGAGAAAATTAAGGACTTTAGAAAATAAATAACTTTCCTATGGCAACTCAGTCAGTCACGGGCAAGGTTCAATTCCAGCTCTGACTGACCCTAATAGCCCTGTTTTTCATTAGACAGCAGACTGCCTAAAGCATCTCCTAACCAAATGATTTTTGCATGTTAACTAATTAGTAAAGTCATACCAAACAATAAAGCAAGTTACATGATGGAATATTAGACATTCACCAGGAAATGAAAATATGTTGAGGAAAAGATTCTGAATTCATACTTAGTCCACAACCTTAATTTATTACACATGGATGCACACACATGCACACACGTACACACACACACACACACACACACACACACACCCTAAAGACAAATCCTGAACTTGCTGCAATATTATTTATCATGAGTAGGAATTAATTTCCTACTGCAAAGGAGAATAACACCCCAAAATTCTAATACATAAACTTTTCTGCACATACATTTATGCATAGTTCGCCCGATTTCCTTTGTGAATAATACACATCTGTCTTATCAACAATCATCACATAAGATGACAATATAATTTTCCTTACTAGTAAAAGTTCTCAATCTCATATGGTTAACTTCCCACATCACACTAAAAATAAACCTTCATGTACTTATGAGGACATTTTCCTTGTACTTTTATATGAAATAATTTTTAATTTATTTCACTAAATATGAACACATTTAAAACATCTTTGCTATATTTGGAGCTGTGTTAAATATGGCTTTGTTAACTCTGCTGGAGGAATTATGAACAGAATTTGTGCCATTCTTAGTACATTTATATACATTGCACAAAAGTTTTGATAAACTTTGACCCATAGAAAAACTCCTTCCACCATCAAAATCTCTGGTTAAATTTGTCCAGAAATAGTTTATTCACATTTTAAATCAACATTTTCTCTCAGATTCTGCCACTAAGTTGTATAAAGCGAAAGCCTACTGAAGGGCAATATTGGCCTTGTTATATGTAGTCAGGTCTATTTATGTTTATACATACTGCATTAACCAACAGAATACAGATTAATTCTAATATAATATTCTTTTATGATCTATATTATTTAGAAGAGTTAACTATTAAGTGATGCTCAGAAATGATGACTCAGGTGAAAAAAATGTTGTTTTCCGATTTTAAACCTCCAGTAGAGTTAGTCTAGAATTCTATCAGATAATATCAAATCTCTACTAACTCATAGTTTTAAATGAGAAAAATAAGAAGAAAAAGGTAAATCATAAGGGTGGCAACTTTCTTCTCAAATGTCATCTAATTCAGAACATTCAAAAGATGATATTCCATGTTGCTAAGGTTTGGTAAAGATACAGTTCCTCTGGTCCTTCTTATGCTCTTTCATCTGGTCCTTCTTACTGCCAATAATAGTGGATTTGTATTTGAAAAAAAAACCTGTGTACATTATGGGTTTAGCTCTATATCTGGTACACAGTGGATTTTCCATAGTTTAGCATTACATTGGTGTCCTTGTTATTGTTTGTTTTGTAGTTATTATTGTGATCAGGAAGTAAAAAATTTGATTCTCCAGTTGAAGAGTTGATTACAAACTTACATGACTTTGGGAAAATGACTTACTTATATTTGAAAAATACCAGATAGCAAGGTTTCTCCATCTTCCTGAAGTCTTAATGGCTCTGTTTTATATTTTATATACTCTTGCATAGATATATTTTCTTTCATAGATTTATGACCATCAAAAAGTCAAGCAAATTAATTTTATTTATCTTGATCTTTTCAGGAATAAATAAATTCTGAATTAGTATAAAGTATTATTAGAATATAAAAGATAACATTTGACTTAGTCATGCATCTATTCCCTACCATATAACTATTTTAATCATTCTATAATAAAGTATATTTATCAAAAATTAACATAGCATTTGAAATGCATTGAACATTTTTAGGATAATTCCAGTGATCCTGAACAATGGTGACATTAAGCTTTGAGGAACTGCCCAAGGTAATCCTAAAGTATATGACTCTGGCCTGAACCAACATGCAGGGCAACTTTTCATGGTGTATTTGCCTGGAGCAAATACAGAGTATGACATGCAGAGTCTGCAAAATGATAACTGGGTCTTTCATGATCTAGGCCAGTTCTCAATGGGGATGTTTACAGGGGTTGAGGCAGAGTGAGGTCAGTTGAAGAGAAAAGGAAGAAGACAAATACACTTTGAAAAAACCACTCCAGTGATTCTAACCTCCAATCTCTTTCCTCCCTAATGCAGGTGAAACTATTAGATTTCAAAGGCATCTGATAAATATCACCATTACTCCCCAATTTATTTCTGGACTAACTGGGAAATAACAACAAACCTCCTCCTTACTATTAATAAAATGTAAAATGTAATAGCTGTGATCAAATGGGTTTTCTGATACCCTAAAACTGAATGGACTGATAATCTGATAGCACTAAACAATCTGAGCCTCCTGCCCTTTGAGTGCAGAGCACAATTCTGGGAACTAGCCTTGAAGAAACTAGAAACACTAAAAAACTAATTGCTTTTTCTCCTTCCTATCTCATCGAGCAGAAAAGACATTCTATCTCCTCAGAGGGGAGTGAGAGAAAATGAGGATGAGTGAACAGACCACTAAACCATATATAGGCACCCATAATCTATGAGTTCAAATGTTACAACCGAAAGACATTTGTTTTTGACTTGCAAAGCAGACGGTAAAATATGGTGGGATAATACTGTCATGTTTGACAGAAGAATCAAAGTGAATGTCCCTGCATTGTCTGCTCCTTCTTTGATGCCTTGTTAAAACCCCCAAGTTACTTTATTTCTAGCAGTAAACTCTGAATTAGTCAGTTAAGTGGTTTGCTTCCTTTTTTAATAGTGACTACTTATACATTAATGCCACTCATATAGTTTATGAGCTAACAGGTGATATATTATTGCTGTAGATTAGGTAATATGACAAAGAAGCCTAAATTTTATAAATGCTATTAAACTTTTGCTTCCTTTTTTCCCACCTGCCCGTAGCTTTAAGGCAAGTACTTTTTTTTAACTCAGAAACCTTTTTAAAAAGATAATTTTATTGAAATAGCATTGAATTACAATGTGTATAAGTTTCAGGTATGCATCATCATAAATCAACATCTGCATGTACTAATAAATTTACTACTATTGCTTGAGGCATGTTTGAGTTTTCAGACATGCTTCTCTATGATTCTCCTGTTAATTACTCAGTCTGCTTAAAGCACAATGGGTCAACCAATAACTTCTCCTACACTGGATGTCGTCAGACAAATGGGACAACTGAAATCCCACTCACTTCTAAAATCTATAGCTAAACAACCATAACATATAAAGGCTGCAACTGGCAACAAAAAATGCAATATTCAATATTTAAGAGGATAGACTATACATGCAAGGTTGTTTGCATAAGTGTATGAGCTCATATATGGAATGTTCACAATTACATCTGTCCAAAAGCATTATAGATATGACTTGATTTAACATTTAAAACTGCACTATCCACTGTTCAGTCACAAATTACATGTGACAAAATTCAAGCTAATTAAATTTAAACAAAATTAAAAAGTCACTTTCTCAGTTGTACTGGCTTCATTTCAGTGCTCAAGAGCCAAATGTGGTTGGCAACTATCCCATTGGAGAGCACAAATATAGAGAAAATCCATCATCAAAGGAGTTCTCTAAGACAGCACTGATTTTAGAGTATCACTGGGGGAATAAACTCACTGTCAAAATGATGGACTTGAAAGAGTCCATATGCCTCTAAATGTTCTAACATTCTTCCACAGAGTAAAGAGTGATTATAATCTGGTAAACTAGATAGGTGATAAAGAATTTCTCAGATTATCTCAATGTTATTAATACATTTTAAATGAAGAACAGGTGAACTTGCATGCTGCTGATGGGATTTAGGGCAAGTAGTTCCAAAATATACCACTTTGGCATATTAATTATTTTGAATTAAAGTTACTTGAGAAGCAGCTGACAAAAGAATATGCTAATCCTCCTTTGTCCTTAAAAGAGGAGATAAATTTTTCCATGTGAAAAGATATCCACTGTAACTGAAGTATAGGAGGCATTCTTATTACCAAAGAGAGGGATTTAAGACTGAGAAGGCTACATAAACTGTTACTTATTTACTAATCCACAATCCCCATTTTCTTGTCAAATATTCTTCGTCTAAAAGATATAAACAAAACTGAATTTGGATACATATGAAATCAAATTATTATCTACTGACATGTCTATTTAATTCAACTAGTCAAAAGAACACAGACATGTAGGGGTAAATCTTCTTGTCTACACTGCTATCAATAATCCCTAGTCTAAATATAAAAACATTACTGTTACACTAAACCTTATAGTTCACTACAGTTCTTAGATCTCATGAAAAAAATCAAGACTTTTTTATGGGTGATTTGTAAGCATGTAAATGTTACTGGGTTGCTTGGTACAAAGTAATTTGAATTTGTCTCAGGTCAGAGGCATATTATTTATAAATTTGCATACAACATATTATAAGAACACCAAATACTCTACTTAGACAAAAATATAGAGACAGCTTGAAAAAAAAATGTAGTTGGGAGGCGTTGTGTAATTTCATACATGTTCTACACAAATGGGTGGAGTACTACAAGATTTATATCAACAATGCCAACATTTGGAAAGATCCCATAAAGCATTAAATGTAAAATTTTCTAACATACGCTGAATCTTGGATTTAAATTCAACTAAAATTTCACAAGTTTTTCATTTCTTAGCTAAATCTGATCAGTTTTCATTGGGGATGAAAAAGGTAAAACCCAGAACAATTTTGACAAAGCGAATTATTTAACTTCCAAAAAGAAAACAAAGGCAAACACATACATACACAAACTTAGCTGCACTGGGTTGAGGTGTTTCTTCTAATCATTCAGAATGCCTGTAAAATGGTAGGGGATCTATTTTTGTATCATTTTATATATTCAAAAACCAAACTGCCAGATAAGTGAATTCCACCAAAGCAGTAGATATTCCCATCTGGATACTCCCCTTTCTGTTGTTGTCTTCCTTTTGCCAAAGGTCAGTCCAAGTCCACTGCCTATCAACTAGCTTACTCATTCATCCATGAATGTATGGCCATCTATTAGGATATTTTCATCAATCATCCCCTCCTGAAAGTGAGGCAACCTTTCTTGCTGCAACCCATGCTATATTAAAGGCTCTGAGTCTGCTGCACAAGTCAGCATGATAGTTTGCCCATTTTGCAATTTTTCTGAGTGTCTAGTACTATGTCATCTAATTTGGAATTCCTTTTATTTGCTTCGCTATTTCAGTACTTGAAACCAGCCACAAAATTAAAAGGAGCTCCAACCTAAGAGCATGAGTGAAGTTAGATTTAAAAACAAAACAAAGTAAAAAAAATCTCAGTCATAATGAGTAAAAAGACAGGTTTGAATTCAGGCAGGATTGAGTTGAAATCTAGCATCACTACTTAGTAGACTTTGGACCTTTCCAAACACTGTATTAATTCTACTCATAACATCACATCTATAAAGCACAGTTGAGAGAACACATGCACGCACACACACACACACACACACACACACACACACACACTTTTGTGGTAATTAGATAAAACCCAGGTGGGGTCTCTGGCTTCCCTAGACCTGCTTTACAGGTCCAAAAGCTCAATGAATCAAGATGCAGGCACACAGTCTTAGAGTGAAAATATCTGTGTATATTGCTTTTGATACATTGATATACTAGCAACTGATTCTCAGTTTCTTAATTTTAAATATATACATACATATAATATATATATATATATTACATGTGCGTGTGTGTATATATATATCAACACTTTCTCTTTTAACCTGGCTAAGATGATTGAAAACAATGTATGTGATGTGTATTAGACACTAAGTAGACACTCACAATGACTAATAATAATAATCAAAATATAAGTAACATGAATAGAATCTTTTCATGGAAGAGTAATCAGGTGCACTGTCATCACAATGAAGTAGCCTGCAAAGAGAGAAAAAGCTGATTGATGTTTTTTAATGAATAACCAGAGCTTTAAGTACATTAATGTTAATATTAAAGTGCATCAGTAAATTAAAGCTTCTCTAAAACCACACATCAAGTCATGAGTGGAAGGAGCCATGAATCAGAACTGTGTATTCAGTCAGAATAAGTGTGAGGAGGTGGATAAAGAGCTCAGTGAAAACATCGCTATGGCTTTCACTTGGCAGAGATGGAGTCTCAGAATGACAGAGCCAGAAAGGCTCTCAAGAGACCAAGTAACACAACTCAGAGATGAGTAGGTACTTCCCTGTACTCAAAGGTTGAGCCTAAGAATCTACACTGCCCTTTCCAAGCCCGGTACTGACATTTTAAAAGGCTGTAAACTTTGTGTTTTGTTTCCTTTGACAAATTCAGTCATCTGATTGGACACTTTTCCCCACATAGTCAATATCTGAACAGGTTTCCAACGCTGATCCTAAATGTGATTGCAATTTAACTTATTGCTGTTAGCCACAGCTGCTCTACTCAACAATGAGCATGACTGACCCACAGATTGATCTGTTTCTGCCCTCATCATAGTACACAGCCATCCACTTGATTCTACTGGCCCCAACCTTCCTTAATGTCTTGGCTACTAAAAAAGCCCAGATCAAAGGCCGATGGGGAGCACCAGGATAGTTATACATGCAATCTTTGCCTTAATGCTGATTTTGAACTCTAACATTAAATACCAAAGGATGGAATAAATTTAGATCTAACTGTGTATATATCAAGAAAACCAAGGCACTGAATAGATGCAGTTTTAGAAATAGCCATCAAGAAGCTAATATCAGTGTTTTATCAAAATATTGATCAAGAATATTCTGATTCAAGAACAAATATTAATAACTTAGCTTTAGAATTATAATAACTAGCAATCAAAGTACTATGGCCTATTGAAGGACATGTGGAACAAAATGATATATAATGTAATACAGTGATTTTTTTAACCCATATAAAGGTACCATAAGAAAACTGCTTATATCTGGGAAAACCTTGGCAAATAAAAATTCAATGAAGTCAAATTATCTAAATTTTAAAAATAACACATTTAGTTCTTGTTTCTCCAGTGTATCAGACTGAATCAACACTGTATATACTTATTTTCTCTAAAGAAATAGAAAGCACTATAGATTCTATATGAATAATAATTTTAATTTCTTTTCTAAATCATTAAATCATAGATTTGATTAGATGTAAGTACATCACATTCAATCCGAGATACAGATTTATGCTTATAAAAGTTCTTCCTCCCTCTTGAAATAATGAAGAGAAGGCAGAAAAACCTAATTGCTCCCTAGCTAATTGTGCCATAAGTTTGTCTCAATATTTTTGTATATTCTTTCTAAATAAGATTAACAAATAAACTTGACTCTTCAAAGCATCAAAAGAAAATTTTTAACAAGGAAATAAGAATCTGGTTGACATCTTATAGCCTGCATGAATGATGGTGCTTTTCTCTGGGAACAGCAAATGTGAATAACCCCTAGCAGCATGTGACTGGGTATTTGTGTTCACTGAGCCTGGGTCAGGCTGACTGAGGTGCATCATCACTACAATCAAGACAACATAAAGCATATGTAGAAAAACCTGACCATTATTGTCAACTGAAATCTAAATACAACTATAATCACTGAGCATCCCCAATACTAAAATCAGTTTCAAGCTTTTGTCAATAACATTATTTTAACAAATACCTGAAGATTATACGAATGGAGCACGACCTTTCAATAACATATATTTCTGAATATAATATTCACCATTACTGATCACCATCACTCCCAGGTTCCTTTCCCAACACACATACATTTGCATTTTTAAATACATGTATGATATAGTCTCTAGGGATTATTCTTTCCATTCTTCCATCTTTATTTTCTCAATACTCACAGGAGGAGCTCCTCCTCACATTTACTAATTATAAATGCTTGACTCCTTGCATGTAATGGTCTTGATTCCACCACCCTTTTTATATATTCATATTCATACATATATATATATACACATATACATACACACATACTACACATCAAAACACGGTGCCAGGATTGGCCATTTGATTTCCTTTGGCCAATAAAATTTAAGCATAAGAGTGACATGTCCAAATAGGGGCTGCTCCTTCTGCTTAGTTCCCAAAGTGAGTAGGGCATGGGGTAGAGTAACAAAAGAACCTCAGCCAATATGTATTGACATGAAGAATGAACCTCCCAAAGTTGTTCAGAACAGTTCTTCCAAAGATATGTCACTTTGGCATGTGGATTATTTCAGGATAAGATCAACTAAGGTCCTGCTGGCTCATAAGAAACTGTCACCATTCCCTTAGTTACCCAGAAGAATAAAAATGGGGAAATGTACCTAGAATTAGGGTTTTTACTGGAGTCAATCACAGAAACTTATCTATATTTCAAGACAAACTATTAATTACAGAGCTTCTGATCTCTGACATTTAAATCACCCATTCTTCATTAGGTGAGTACCCTTTCTTGCTCCTTAAAGCTCCAGGTCTCTATACCCATTCTTTAATTCAGAATCTATACTACAATTTTACCTCAACAGCTTTGGAATCCACATATTTATGAGATACCCCATATGCATGGAATTAAATATTTTTTTCTCCTTCTAGTCTATCTATTAGTAACTTGATTATTTGACTTGCTAGAGAAGAACCCAAAAGGGGAGAGGGGCAGTTTCTCTTCCTCCCTAATCAGAAATAAGCTTGCGTTTTGTAAGTCACTGAAATTTCAGGATGATCTGCTACCACAACATTATTTAGAGAAAACTACAACATTATCACACAAGTTTAGAGTGATAACTGAGATATTGTAAATGGTGATTAATACTGTGCTCATGACACATAAATTATTCAACATATGTGAGGCATCATTCCACAGGTATCGGTTTCACTTTCTCATATTCTTCAAAGAACATAACTATGTATTTTCTGAAAAGTAATTCTTAATATGCCTAGAAGAGTAAGAGGTATTTAATAAGTATTAATGTCAAAGGAAAAGATAACCTGAAGAGGACATAGTAGAACTCAGAAGGGGGAAAGAAGGAAGAATGGTGACGTCACTCTTTTTTTTTTATTGAACATTTAAATATTTATGTATGAGTCAGACACAGTGATAAGCATTAAGGAGACAACTGTGAATGAGGCAATTCTGTCTTTATGGAGAAGGGAAAATAACAAAACATAGGCAGTAATTATATATGTTCTCTAATTTGGGGAGTGCAGTGACCTAGAAACACACAGAAGGGGTCAAAGAAATTTTCCTCAAATGGTGACCTCAAAAATAGATGGAAGGTAGGTAGATAAAGGAGAGAAAATGTGTACATGAAAAGAATGTTTTAGGCAGAGCAAAGAGCTGATGATTATTATTTCCCAGCAAAAACAGATAAAGTTATCTTTCCTTATTGAAAGGAGTGGCAGGAATAAAGCTGACTTTTATTAGGAAGTTAGATAAGATTTGGTATTGCCATTAAAAGTAAGGAAGATGACTGGTGGATGAGAAATTTCTCTAAGCACTGTTGCTGGTTTACCAGGAAGGTATAGTATGAAAGTGGCATTGATCTTCGTAAAGAGTAGAGTGATATTCTACAGTGGAACTCAAAACTGATTACTGTCACAGGGAAATTGACAGGTGGCTGATACCAGGGTAGCTTCTGATGTTAAATGGCTGCACTAATGACAACAAGGATTAGAACTATAGCTATTAAGAATATGGCCGCTGTCATGGATTATGATGTCTAAATCAGGAAAATAAAAGGATGGTGAGGGGGTATTTCTTCAGATAGATATGGCAAAAACAGGAGTTACAAGGGACTGGAGGTCTTAAAAAAGGTAAAATATGATTAATTTTTTTATTTAGGTTTCATACTATCTTTGACAACAGTTTTGAATGCCTATATAATTAGTTATATTAAGTACTTCTCTTTATAAACCACCAAACATGGGCATGACATGTGACCTAAAGACTATTATTATTTTATTTGCATAGCACTTCCCTTCATTTCAAATGTTTTCACATTCATCTAAAACCCTCACTTGACTGCCATTACAATAATGTGAGCAATGGAAACCCAGTATTAATATTTTCATTTTAAATTGGAAAAAAAATGCAGTTTGGGAAAATGTTATAATGTTATTGCCTAGGTCTAAGTGAATTTATAGTGGATTATGACTAGAACATAGTATATTACTCCTCTGATATGTGCCTCTTAAGTAATCTATGTAAAAAACTCAAGTAAGTTATCCATATAACAAAAAGCTAGTATATATTGAATTTACTGTCATCTCAAATAAGTTCTTGTGTCTGAGTCCCAAACCAAGGGCCAATGTCTGTCTTCTTCTGGTTATTCCAGGGAGAAATGTATTTAGCCCCATTATACCTTCAGAAAGTTATCAATCTATGTGAATTTTAACATCTCCCTTTTGAGTTATTTATTTTGTTTCAGTGTCTGCCTTCAGGATATAAATTTTATTTTAACTATTGCAAACTTTAAAGATATACTAGCAACTTATTAAGGTTGAAGGGTCTTGCTATTTCTCCTTAAGAAAAAAACTATACATTTTATCAAAATAAAAGGATATAAATAGAACCAAGGGATTGGTTCCATAACCTGAAAACGAATATTCTTAGAGCCAATCAGTTGAGTGGGAAATAGGCTGGCCTATAAGATAGACATTAAGTAATTTTCTTATGTGACTTTTAATTTTAAATTAAAATTTAGGTAATGTTGAATTGGTAGAAGTCAAAACCAATTTAGCTACATTTATCTCAAACTGGGAAATATAGACTTCTGCTTATCTTTGATGGGACTAAAACATGACACCTCAAGTTTCTTAGAATTGTGCTACTGTAAATATCTCAATTCTGACATGAAAAGTCAAGGAAAGTAAAGGGCAGTCCCAGAGGCAAATCTGAAGCTCCCCATTTTCTAAACATGGAGCCCATGGAGACATCTATCACTCCCTGGGCCTCCAATGTTCTAATCCAGAAGTGGTCTCTTGCCCCTATTTTCTAGAAGCATGTGGAAAGGGGAGTTATTTATCTATACTTACAGACTAAGAGTAGGGATGAGTCATTCCTCCTTGTCATGTGGAGACACACCCCCTAACTCCTACTATCTCCTCTGAGACTCCAAGCAAATTTCCATGCCTCAGCACAGGATATAAACCAAAGCCTGCCCCAGCAACCTCAGAATTTGCCACCATGTGAATTCTCATATGTATGTTATTATTAAATCGGGGCTTTTCTCTTACTAATCACGCTAGTGTTAACTTGTTCAGTTGTCCAACCTGTGGAACTGGGGAAACTTTTCCTTTGACACCCCAACATCTTTAGACCAAATAAATGTTTTTCAGATGAAACAAGGAATGTCACATGTAAATAAAGGAAGAGCATGGCAGGCACCATATTAAAGGTTTTCAAATGCAGGATGTGCTAATTTTGTATAGATTGACTTTATCCTTGCCCATATAGACATTTCAATTAGAATCATAATTAAATGGAAACCTTAGACTTAGTTCAACTACTACCTTGACACATGAAATTGAACAAATTCCTTCAAATATCCATTTATCAAGGTTTGCTTATCTACATAGTAAATGCAATTTACTTGTCCCAATGAACTCAGAGATCCTAAAAATTAAATAATTTACCCAGGACTTTGTTGTTAAAAAGTGACAATCAAAAACACTAAATTCATGTCTCCTTAAATCTATGGTTCATTTTTTTAAGAACAGGTTACAGTACAGTTGTTCTTACTGTCTTTTTTATTCATCTTGTAATGATATATTTCAGAGCACTATAGTAGTATCTATTAAAATTTAATCAACTTCTTATATCTATAATGAGAGTAGAGACAAGGAAAACAGATAACCCTAGAGAATGTATAAGCAAAAAAATCCCTTTCACTTCTTTGATGCACTAAAAGGTTTATAGAAAATTTTTTTACTTAGTCCCCTATTAAAACTTCTATTAGATTATACCACCTAATCACATACCAATGCTCATATTCATAATATCCCCCAAGGGCAATGTCTCATAAATTTTTTATTGCATTTTCAGGTCTTCAGTAGGGTAACTGTCTTCCAACTATCAAAATTGTTCAATAACTTCTGGATATTAAATAAAATTGATAATTGAAAAGAGACATATACCTTCACACTTACTATTTCCAGGTTCTGCCCCATCCTTGTTAGTTTCAATGATTCAAAATAAAACTTCTTCACTCCCTAACCATTTCCCTGTATCTAACATTACTACTCTCCAATCTTTACTCTATACGACTATCAGAATTACCTTCCTAATATACTCACTAGACACTATTTTTTGACCTTCAGTAGTACTTCACAGTGTTCACAATAAAAGAAAAGTCCCTCAACTTCAGGTGTCCTAAGAATTAGCCTCTGCTATTTATTTAACTGTAAGCTCTTTTGCCATCCTTATAAAGCTAATTAAGGAGAACCCAGGCAAAAATACAGCTTTAAGTCTATTTACGTTGTTTAAATCAATAGACTCTTGCCTCACCCTAACACCCTTGTCGGCCTCTCACTGGTACAGTTGAGCTCACTCATACTATGCTTGTCTCAGTCTAAATAGATGACTTTCTGTTTGTTTTCACGATAGTCTCTGAATAGTTATATTTTGTCAGTAATGTGTGCTTAAATTTATTTTTCCACATAGCAGCTAGGGTATTGTTTCTTTTAAAAATACTCAGATTATTATTAGAAACAATCCAGACTTGCTTCATGAATTCTGGACAAAATCTTCCAAGGACCCCACAGAGCTTGCCCAGTACAAGTCTCCATCTTTATGTACCTGAAAATATTCTTTCTGCCCACAATATCACGTTCCATAGTTAGGGATAGGGAAGGGGAGAAATCTGAATTATCTCTCAGCTTTAACATATTTTCTTCCCTCTTTCTCAATTACCTTTATCTTCCTACCTCAGATATCCTCTTATATAACAGTTCTTGACATTTCCCTCGTCTACTTTTAAGAAAGTTTACCTCTCCCTCCCACTGCTTATTTTGCTATTCTTTCAGAGCACTTATCAAAATTAGTAATTATGCACTTATTTATATGACTATATTCATTTAATCTTTTCTCTACATCTTTCATAAGTTCCATGAGTGTCAAGACTATGTTGGTTTTGTTCATCAGTCTAGACCCAATAACTAGCACAGTAACTAGTAGAGAGGATGGTTCAGAAATACTAGTTGAATGAGTCTAAAGCCTCTTTTACAAAGCACACTGTGTTTTGAGGAACCATTATTATATTTGACTTCTTAATACCAAAAAATTTATATCATGCAGAATTGTGTATAGTGGGTTCTCACTAAATATTAGATCAATGACTGGGCACTTTTAAAGATCAACCACAATCCTAATATTAAACTTATGGTGAACAGCATTAAACTTTCTTTATCTAGACACACTGAAGGACCTTATATTGCTTTAGACTTAGATTATAAGAATTATAATAATAGTGTAAAATAAAGGACAGGAAAAAGAGAAAGCACCTTAAAATTTATAGAGCAGGTATATAGATGTAGAAGCAGAAAGTTAACTAATTGGTAAAACCTAAGAATGCTAAAATAAGTGACTACCACCTAGACATCATGGAGACAGACTGACAAAGTCCTTACTGGGGTCTGAAGCCATGCCCCTTAGCTACTCTTACTGTTAACATCAGGCATGCTGGGAAGGAGGTTGGCTCCCTAGTGACAACCCTGGAAGCTCTTCAGCCACCTTAGCATCTCTCGTAGCTCCAGCCCCTGGTTATGCTCAGAAAGAGAGGTCCATCCCCCAGATAAATTTGAAACCATTTTAATGGCAACCCCCTTTTCTCCTGTAACCTTCAAGCAACACAGAGTCTAATTTCTATGTGTTGTTTCCAATAAATATGCCATGTGGTGTTTGGATAAGGAATCTCAACTTGAAATCTTTTCTGGATGAACTTGCACTTAGGATGTCAGACACTGGCACCAGTGTGCTACACCATGCAGATCCTCCCTCAGGGATGAAAACTTATTCACCCAGCTCATGGGGGGTGCTGCAGGATGATGGTTCTCTCTGTGAACAGACTTTCTCACCTTCTTCTAAGTCACTTCTGCATTGTGACAAAAGGACCAACCCCTCCATCCCACATTGGGGAAATGCTGAGAAAACATCCTATCTCCAGAGCTCAATGACACAGAGACTGACACAGAGATCATTGCTCAACCTTTTCCTCTACCTACTCTGCTTTTCCCACTCCATTCACTTTTAAGGGCATTGACTCCAAAAGTCATCCCTTACAAATATTCTGCTTCACAGCAAATCCATCTATGACAACAAAAACAGAGTTATAGGTGGTTAAATTGTAGAAAACAAAACAAGTGGTTCATCAGTGTTACAGAAATTTATATATTATTATTAAATAATATTATTAAATATCATTAAATAAAATATTTAACAATATTAGATGAATACCATGTGGTTCTTTGAATGACACTGTATGAACTGTGTGAAAATTAATATACATAATACATAAGTGCTATTTAAATTAGGTTGGAAGCTACAAGAGTGTTTCACACATGAACAATCAGCAAATTATAGAACCCAATATGCCTTATATCTCCAACAGGCAGTGAGTTTGCTCTCCTGTCCCAAAGAAGGGAGAAATAAATTATCTTTGCCTAACAAAAGTCACCATAAAATCTATATAAGTTGGTACTGGCTTTTGTTCTGGGGAAGAACAAAATATGGTGCTGCTGCTGCTGGTGTTGCTCTTTTGTGTGTGTGTGTGAGTTTATTATACATACAGAGAACAAATTTTATGTGATACAATGATATATTACCTAGCACAAGTTGGTGATTTGCAAGCTATTTTTATTTCATGTCTCCAGGAAAAATAATATTTTTTCTATGCTTATGGAATTCTCTATATAACACAGAAACTTTGTTTCTGGAAAGAAATCTATATTTTCAGATATTTGAGAATTAAAAACAAAGCCACACATCAAAATGGGCCATGTCTATACCCACAATGTTTAAGTCTGAAATGAATGATTATGATAAAGGTAAAGGAAATAAGGACATTCGGAACATCTATTCTCTTCATTCCAATGAAGTTATTAATGCAGCCAGCCTAATGTCCTGAGTACACAGAATGGCCAAATAGCAGAACTAAAACATATTTCTAAAATTATTTTTATGTGAGTACAAAGAACAGAAAGCAGTTTTTACTGAAAACTTGCAATGTTCTAAGGATAAATCTAGTTGCTTTTTCCATTTGCTCATCTATTCCTGAATGCTACTTTATGAAGTAGTACCATCACTCCCATTCTACAGATGAAAAAATAATATTAAACAATTGTTCCTGATCTCCAGCAAGACAGCTCCTATTTTCCTTTGCAGAGTTATGTTAAATGTTCTCAATAGCTCTCAACCACACATTGCAATATCGAATAACCTGAAGAGTTTTTAAAAATACTTGGATCCCACCTCTTAGAGATCCTAACATGAAGAGCCTGGTTTTAGTCTTCATATACAGAGTATAAAAGTGCCTCATAAATGATTAGAATATGCACCAAAGCTGAGAACCACTAGCTACAGCATCTAAATGCCTCTGTGCTCTCATCTATTCCCCCTCAGTCTAAGCAGATGACCTCATTTCTCATTCACAAGGAAAATAGAAGCCATCAAGTAGGTACTTCCTCAGATGGTCATCACTGTAACATACTTAGCTTTGTCCTTATCTTTTCCTTCATTCTAGATTTTCACCAGAGATTAGTCATTCTCATTCTCATATTTATTCCCTCACTCTCTGCCCTAACCCTTCCTAGTTCTATGCACGTGAGTTGCTGAGTTTTGGTACACACCTTTTCCCACACTACCCAACTCCTTTCCTAGAATCTTTTAGAATATATTGCCACCTTTTTATTCCTTAATTTCAACCTGTTCTTCCCTGTCTATCATTCCCATCACTATTTTGAAATGCTTAAGTCTCCTATCTTTTAAAACAAAATTTAAAAATAATGAAACTCTCTGCCACCACATACATGTCTAGACTATTCTATCTATACCTACTTATGCAGAATTTGAGATACAGCAACCAAACAGCCAGGAAAGAATTCTCAAATATTTTTAATCAGTGTGACTTAGTAAATGTATTATGGGAAGTGAGAAGGAGACAGCACAGAGACTGATGCTCTGCCCTTAGACTGAGAGATGGTCAGATATATACCCTAATCTTGCACAAGAAGGGGTTTTGGGGGGCATATTATTTAACTATTGATAAGAAAGGAACACTTAGTCACCAAGATCTAAAAGTATACTGGCTGTTGGAGGTTATCAGGTGAGCCAAAAGAACAGGTTAAGGGAGGACATTGGAAATGCACATAAGATTACAGAAATGCTACATCCATTCTAAAAATCTCCCTCAATACCTATTATGGCCAAGCTTCTCTAAGTTATCTATAATTGATAGTGACATGTTCTTCCATTTATGTCTCAGACTTAATCCTACCCCAATATTCAATTCATTCCACCAAAATCATAAATACCATTTTTTTATCTAAGAATTCATGTTTCTAACCAGCATCTGAATCTACTTAGTTTTCTTTTTCCAACTGCTTTCTTTCCTTTTCAACCACACTTCACTTTTCTACATTTTCTGTCAATGATTTGTAAGTTTCTCTGTCATTTTGCAAACTTCTTGTCTCCTATGTTGATATCCCTCAGATTCTATTCAAGGTCCTGTACTACCTTAATGCTGTATATTATTTGGACACGATTCTACATGAACACCATTATGGGAAGTAAATCACAAGTCTGATAACTTTAATCCACCTTAAACT
The DNA here is from genome assembly GCA_004363575.1 of Solenodon paradoxus. Lineage (NCBI taxonomy): Eukaryota > Metazoa > Chordata > Mammalia > Eulipotyphla > Solenodontidae > Solenodon > Solenodon paradoxus. Next base: position 831,077 of record RJWH01000027.1, read on the forward strand.
GTGGATTTCTATATCCTATTATACATTAGATATTTCCAAGCTACCCAAACTTAATATTTAAAAAAATAAAGTAATAATCTGCCCCACAAACTTTCTAATTATCCATTGTCATCTATGGTAATGAAGGGTACATTATTTTCTTTCATTCCAGAAATGTAATAGCATTCCTGAAGTCGCTCTCCTATTACATAAATATTAAACAAGTCATTAACTCTTAATTCTGAAATACATCCTCTTGACTTCATCCGCATTGCCACTCCCCTAATCTAGTGATCATTATCTAGGACCTGGGTTACTACTTTTAACTGTTCCTTCTGTTTCTAATTTTGTTCCTTCTACCCCCAGTCTACATATGGCAGTCACAGAAATCACTGTAAAAGACAAAATGGATCATGTCTTTTTGAAAGACCCACATTACCCTAGAAATAATGTTCTAACTTACAGTTTTAATTTAAAAGGCCCTATTTGAACTAATCACTACTTTTCCTTTCTAGTTTCATCTCACGTGATTTCCTCCTTCCTATTCAGAGAAACATCTATAATGAACTTGAATTATAAAGTTCCTTGAATTTTGCATGTTTTTTTCCTGGCTTCTAGAGTTTGGCACAGATTCTTTCATCTGCCTAGAATACTCTTCTCTTTCTTCCCTTCCCCACCCTCTCTCCATCATTCAACACTTCACTCAACTTTCAGGTGTTAGTTCAGCAGTTGGTGCTTACATTTTGTGGTCAATGCATGTTTGCATTAGGATTGTATCATTTCTTAACTGTGTGATTTAAGGCAGCTGCTAAACTTCCCTAATTCATAGTCACCTCCTCTTCAAAATGAAGATAATAGAAATATTCACCTCAAAGAACTACGCAAATGTCAAATGAAATCATGCTTGTAAAGTGGTTGGCACACTGCCTGGCACATACTAACTGTCAGTAAATGTTATTAATCACAATCTCTTGGGAAGCCTTTACTGACCCTAGAAGTGTTTTTGGTCAGTATCCTAAGTGTTCTCATTATGACCTCTACAGCTCCTGTCACTGTCCCCATTATATGGAATGACTAAGTCTTTATATTTTTCTGTATCTCCCACTTTATGGAAGCACTTTGAGGATCAAGAGCATGTTCATTTTATTAATATTGAATTCCTGACATCTGGCACAGAGATGAGTATATAATTGCATCAATTAAATTCAACAAAAGAGCAGAAGCTTCAGAATTAAAAAAGAAACCTTTCCAACTGCATAGGCTGTATATTTTTCAAAGTACCATGATATGCTTCCTGAAGGAATGATAAACAGTGAGTATGAGTGCTGTGTGTGTGTGTGTATGTGTGTGTTTAAGTTAAACTGTCCAGGAACAATGATTAACATTAAATTTGATTTTTTTTTAATTTGAGATGCTAGTTTATGTTGTACATATTTCAGCAACCATGAAGTGTAAATAATTTCACAGACAATCTTTGACAAAACATTAAATGAGCCTATAAAAATCTATCAAAATGTTAATTTGAAGAAAATTCTGATACGTTCTCAAATACTGATGTCAGAGTAATCATTTCTACAGTGAACTGCACTGTGCACTGCTTATTTTACAAATGTTATGTTAAAGCTGAAGACTACTCCTGCTACGATAAAGGCACTATAAACTTTAGTTCGTAATCCACCTGAAACATATGGCAGTTCATTAAACCTGGATCTATTATTTATCCAAATCACCTCCCTCAGTGCATCCTATGGGTTAACTACAAGACTCCTGGGCTTTTCTAACATGAGGGCTGGTGCAAAAAATTAACTGAGTATAAGTTAGATAATATAATCTGTATTTTGAAATACTGTGAAGCAAAACATTTGAAAACCGACTGTTCTTTTCTAGTGTAAAGCAGAGTATGGAGTACCTAACAGTCAGTAGACCCTTTAAGAAAAAAAATAAGGTACATGCCTTTTGGAATGCAATTTAGAAAATGTTCCTAATTTTTGACCTAGTACTTCTCCCTCTGGGAAATCACTTTAAGAAATATTCTGCAAGAAGAAAAGGCCAAATACACCAAAATGTTTATCTGAAAACTAGAGGGAAAACCTAAAAAAAACTCTATACTCAAAGATGAAAATTTTTAGTACATTAAGCAATCACATGCAATCTTAATAAAAATTAAAATTATGAATAAATCTTAAGCATTTTATGTTGTTATATAATATCAAATAGGAAGTGATATATTTATGTCAAAGAACAAATGAGAATATGGATATTATTTTGTTTATCAAATATATAACTGTGGAGTCACTTTTTAATAAATTCTGAAAAATACATGTGTTCATTGTAGTGTTTGTCTATAAACTTCCATATCCTGGTTCCTCACTTCCTATACTGTGGAACCTAAGGTCCATTACTGAATATCTCTGTACTTCAAACAGCTCATTTGGTTAATTATCAAAGGTAATGATAATGTCTACCCAGTAGGATGACTGGGAGCATTAAATGTGTTTATAGATGGAAAGTACTTAGAAAAGTAACAGGTACAAAGTAAGTAACATATAAATGCTAAATAGTATAATCATTGTTCAAATTTAATCAAAGCTAGGTTTGGTACAATTTTTTTCTTATTTATTATACAAAATACATGGCAAGAAGTAAAGGCTGTGTGGTTTTCTAAGAGAAAGTCCTAGTATCTCTTATCTTGAAGTTGACTTCAGGCAGGTCACTTATTTCTGTGAGCACCAAAATCAGATGAATATTTACATTATAAAGTGTCAGACAGAATTAAACGAGACATATAACAATTAAATGCAATATCATTAACTTACCCTCTCTTAGATTTTATATGGCCTGTTACATTATCTCACACATTAGAGATGGCTGATAAACAACTTAAAAGGTCGGATAATTGTGTAAAAAAATATTTCTCAAGGGGATGTTAATTTACTTTATATAAAATAATCTCAACAGACTAAATGTCATGAATTATCATCACCCCTTATGCATTAAAAGTATTCTGATGCCAGAATGAAAACACCTTTCTACAAGATATCAAAATATCATTATTGATAGAAGACCGTGGTCATAATGTGATTTAAATCTTTCTTCACAGAGAGCAATCAACTCTTTCAAATTCAATGGTCTTTGAAATAAAAAGCATTACATTTTATAGTCTTGCAACTCCAAATTTTTCAGTAAGCTTAAATGCTGATATTTTGTCAAGAAAAATATCCACCTTTGTGCTACCTTCCTGAGAAAGGAGGCCTCATCCAAAGCAGTGCATATCTAAAATACTGTGGAAACAACTTAATTTTTAAAAAGAACAAAAATAGATAAACCTTATACAAAACGTAATCTAAAGTAATAAAGGTCAAACACTATGTTATTGACAAAATATATACACACTAGCAAATCTTCATTCAATAAAATGTTGTCTTCTTTAAAATTCTCATTGAGCAACTATTAGAAAATAGAATAAATGAGAACATTTTTCAAAAAGCTTCTGAGGGAACAAAGCTCAGCAGTAAAAGACAATAATTTCTTGCAACACAGGTGTCTTATTACTACATCTGATCTTTTCACAGTACTATAGTACTTTGAAGCACTTTGCTCACCCCAGACGCAAATATTCCTAAAACAAAGATATTCCCTTAAAGGTATAACTTGAATTTAAGCAAAAATATAACACAGATTATTAATCTCACTATTAAAAGAAACAACCTCTAAGTATAACTGGAAAGCAAACATGAAACTACAATGCGGTCTAGTTGGTCTTTACAAATGAAGAAGATAACTTTTGTTGGTTTCTAGGTTTGAATCATGAAAACAAAATCTACTTAAATTGTTGTACAGATAAAGATAACCACCTCAACTGAAGATATCTAGTGTTTAGAAGCCAGCGTTAATAAGTGAGTGTATATATGTAAAAACCCAATAACTTCAAGCAAGTAAAAAGTTATTAAATAAATAGAATAAGCATCATAATACATAATATATATGTGCTCTCTCATCTCAGTCTATAAAACAACTGAATGAAAACTGGTATTGTGTGTGTATGTGTTTGTGTACACATATACAAAAAACACATTTAATATGCATATAAATATATATTATAGACATATATATTCCACATATAGAAATAGGGTCTCATAAAATATACCTATACATTTGATATTTATACAGAGTTCATTAATTTGCTCAAGATCACCGAGATGGCTAGGGAAACAAACAGGATTTAAATCCAAGCATATTAACTTTAGAATTTCTAACACTAACAACTATGAGATGCTAGTTGTATCTGTGGCTAAGATGTCCACGGTTTAATTTTTGGTATAAAGAATGTTAATCTGGAGCATGCTCTGGTAGAGTAAAGGTTGGGCACAGTCTTCAGACATCCCAAGGGCTTGGGTTCATGTCCCAAGGTCAGGGGAAAAAACACCATAAACAACTAAATAAAAAAAACAAAATGTTTCTTCCTCCTCTCTCTTCCTGCCTGCCTTCCTCTGATTCCCTTAATCCCTGCTTGCACCTTTTCTTTAAAAAGAAAAAAATAATAATTTTATGGATAAACTTTGGCAGTAAATCAATTTAAATAAGTAACTGGCATAAATATCAATAAAGAGAAAGTGAATTTGAGATATATCAAAATATTTTGAGAAAATTACCTCATGGTACATACAGTACCTTCTTAATAAAACAGCCAAATAGTCTCTTAAAATAACTAGTATTAAATAAAATTTTTAATAATTTTCTAAAATGACATCCATATAAAGACTTTAAGGAAATACTTTTGAAGGTTAAAAATTTCCAAGAAAGGTCATACATTAATATCTGTGAGAAATCAAAATTCTGTATATTTTAAATATATGCTGTTCTCCCCCCCAAAAATCCTCATATCCTCATACATTATAGTATAAGAAACATAAATCAGTGTGAAGTCACCACTGGAAATGTTATCTAAATTTACATAGGAGAAAATATGCTAGCTGGTCTTATTTCATTGTTCTCCCTGAATGAACTATCATGCTAATTGAATTGCTCAGCTCTCACACTGGCTCTGGTTAGGCAAATAGTAACATGATCAGATTAAATGTCTATGTGGTTACCCAAAGAGATGAAATGACACAACTGTTTCTTTTGCTTAATGTCTCCTTCATCATCATCATTCCTCATCAAAAACTACCAGGCTTTGAACATGTGATTATAGTTTTAAAAGATACAACAGAGTCAAAGAAACTGGTCTAATGATGCCTAACACAAATAATTTATATGAAGCCCTGATATCCAGAAGCAGAAATACTCAGACGTGAAGGAATTGCTACCAAGAAATCCAGACACATCACAAAATATGACTGTTCATATGGATGTATGTGTAAATATGCAACTTTTATATATTAATGTAACATCCATTTTGTTGAAGTCATAAAAATAAATTTATTTTTAGCAGTAGAAGCAAGGGACAAAGAATTCATAGGAAGATGATAAATGAGAAATCTGTTTTGCTATGAAGGAACTTAATTACAAATAATATCTAGGATGATTCTTAGCACCTCAAACAAAATATTCTCTCTGTGCTTCCCTGAAGATGATATCGAGTTTAAGAAACTATTCGTCAAATGTCTATCATGTGTGTAGTTCTTAAATATCTGCAATCTTCAGTGCTTAAGTAAGGAGCAGAATTGCAGATTTCCCAAACTATTTCACCTTCAGATTTATTCATCCTAATTATTCATAACTAGTTAGGCTAAAATTCCCTAATGGTCCTAATCTCTTTTTCTCTCATACCCACAATCAGTCACATAATAAATTTTGTTTCAAAATAGAAAGTAGAAACATGACTTTCACGTTGTCTCTTATTTTAATCCAAACCAATTCATCTTTCACCTTAGCTGTGGCGAATGCCTTCTAACTGGCCTCTCTCATTCAATGGCAACCATGGATAGTTTAGTCTACACCCAGCAACCAGTGATCTTTTCAAAATCTCACATTTTTATTCAGACCCTATGATCCTAATTACATTCAGTCAGAATGTATTCTAAAGTATTTAATCATCTTAATTACATATTTAATGAATTTAATAATCTTCAAGGTTTAAATGATGGGTCCCTGGTCACCTCTCTAGTCTTACCTTCTTTTGCTTCCTCTAGTTCTGCAGAGTTCCTTGGCATCTTTTTAACTCATGAGATACACTCCTATTCAAGGATTTTGGCAGTCGGAGTTCCCTCTACCTGGAACTTCCTCACATTAGTTAGGTTTCTGATGAAATGCAAGCACAGAAAATCTTCCTTAGCTACTGTATTTTAAATAAGATCCTCCTGCCATTGCTCCTTATCTTCTCATCTTAAGTTACATTTTTATAGAACTATTACCACCTAAGAAAAATTTGTATGTATATGTGTACATAAAGTTATGAATGTGTTGTCTATTTCACTCCCCTCCCCAGAACATAAACTCCATGAGAGGAGTTGTTTTTGTATTTTGAGGATGTCAGTTAAAAATATGATGAACAAACTGATCTATCAGGCGTGACTGTGGCTGTCACCATGCATCCTTCCCCATCAATATACTTCACTCTCTGATCTACTCTGGTCTAGACACAGATGTGTCCTTTTCTTTTCTCCACCTCCTTCCCCCTTTGAATATAATGAGATTTTTAAAGGAATTAGTCCTACTTCCTTTTACAATCACTCATAATCTCCGATGTACTTCATATTTTCACCCCAAACCACTGTAAGGTGAATAGTACTCACAACTCATTACGACTCCTTTCATTAGGATCATATATAACCTCTTCAATCTTGAATAAAAATTGCTTTTTTCTCTTTTTAAAATTTTTTGCTATTTCATATCATCTAATATCTTATTTTTCTATGACTTTGATGGTTCAGCTCCTACTTCTCTGCTACTTCTCAGTTTCATTCAAGAACTTCTCCACCATCACTAATTCATCAAAAGGTTAATGTTACCCAAGATTCCTTAGCTGATTCTTTTCTCTCTGGAAATACTGTGTCTGGACAATCTTAGATAAATACAGTTTCAACACCAAAATATCCATTATTAACTCTTGCATTCCTAAGTTACTTGAGAAAAGGTGTCATATTATGCTAACTATTGAATCACTAACTTTAAGCATAGTACTTGGCACAGATGAATGATAAATACTTGCTGAATGAATAACTACCAGATCAATGCAGACCTCTCCCTAGATGTGCATACTATAACTGAACTCCTGGGTATATGCACTTGACTTAGGGAAACTTAAACAGTTAAGACACACGTGTTAAAAATATATATCAGACATTCCCCCAACTCCTTTTTTCTCATCCTTAAGTTTAACTTCACATGGTCTCATTGTTCTACATCTGGAGAAGCAAAATCCATGCAAGCCAAGAATTTGAGAACTACTTCTCTGACCATGGATACCTAACTCTTAACTTCTAGACTCTTTTTCTAATTGCTTCTCCAATCCCTCATTTATTTGACACAAGCATATCAATTATTTCACGTCATTATTTTCTACCATATTTACTCCAAAGACTAAGTGCTCCCTATATTTATACTTTTCACAATGTTGTCATTGCTGTTGTGGTAATTGCCATTGTTAAAACTATCATATTACTTTCTAAAAATCTGTGAATTGCTTCTTATATTCTTCTAGAGGGCTCATGAAGAAAATATTAGCACAAATATTAAACTCTCACATCATAAAGGTCCTGCTTCTTTCCTACTTACTCATCCACCCAATCTACCTACTCTCCTGTAGTTTTCCCACTTAAAGTCTTTCAGACAATCAACCTTTTTCATATGTTGATTTCTCTTCCTGAAATATACTTTCCCTCTTAATGTTATTAATGCTTTAAGAAGAGTCACTCAAACATCACTTATTCTAAGAAACTTTCCTTTCTTTACTACCAAGTCCTTTGTGTATTTCTCTCATTACACAGGTCACAAAAGATCTAGCCTATGTCTCACAACCTCACCAACTCTCTGCTTTACAACTTCAGATACACAAAGTTTGGTATGACTTGCACCTATGAAATATATACCAAACATTTCTTAAACAAACAAGTTTGCAATTATTTCTTTATTTGGTCTCTCTTCAACTGGAAAATTACAATTACAATCCAGTTACAAAAAGATATAGTCATCTCATTGTCAGTGAATGAAACAGAGCAGGTATTCAATTCTCTGTTTCATTCATTCAATTAAGAAATTATAAAATAAGATGTGTGCACTTATGTATACATCCAATGTAAATTAAATGTCTATATTTTGGGGGGGGAGAATTATCTTTTGAAACATTTTCCTCTGTAGTTCTTAACTAGCTGAGCATATTATCACACCTCTGTTGATATCATCTATTAATGTCAAGATGGTGGTGACCATCAAAACTCATAGCTCATAGATGGGGCAGTAACCAAACAGATTTATCCTTGGTATAATTGTATTCAAGCCATAGATTTCATAACCTGAGAGATTCAGAGCACTACCTTGAGGCCATATTACCATGTGTGGGCTAAAGAATAAAAGAGGTTCCTCTGCCAAGTACACACAAATCTGAATCCAAAGCATGTTCAAATGTTTCCTCACTTACATTATCAATTCTGCCCAGTCTGGGGATCTGTAATTCCTGATTCAATAATTGTTTCCAGAGATGCCTCACCATTTCTGCTCATTGGACTTGAAGTGCAAATGTGACTATAAAAGATAGACTAATAGAAAAAACTACATGAAGGGGAAAATATTAGAGAAAAAGAGAATTGAGAGAGAAACTCCAGTGGCAGAAAGTGATACTAAAAGGAAGTAGTATTGAAACAGAGTTAAATGATTACTAAGAGTTGAAAAGTCCAGACCACAGTCAGTAAGAGAGCAATAGAAATATGGAAATGCACTGGCTACCTCAAGGAGTTATTTGTCTGTCTAAGGATTTAATGTTCTTGAAAACAATTTAGGTTTAACACAAAAATAACCTTATAAACTATACACAAATATTATAAAGTTTTACTGAATTATTAATTCCCATATAACATCTTTAGCTAAGGTTCTCAGGTATGTCACATAAAGTGTCATTCTAGAAGCACAAAAATTCATTTACCAGTTCATTAGTCCATCCAACAGATTTGAAAGAGAGAAGAGGCATGGGCAGCAGGGAAGAAAAGGATGAGAATTAGTACAATTTGTAGAGGAGTACAAGCTAAAATCTAAGGGATAAAGAGTAGAGGGTAGGGTGCCATAGTATTTACTTAGCTCATTCTAATTGTGATGGGAAAGTAGTAAAAAGTATAACTGGGATAAACTTGGGAGACTCTCCTCTGAAGAGAAATGTGTTCTCAAAGCTCTGGACTACTTTATTTATCAACAGAGACTGGATACTAGTATTATTTCAGTGACCTTGAGTACTTGGTAAATTTTTCCCTACTCAGTTCTCTAACCAGTAAAATAGGTATTATTGTGATACATATCTCACTGGATTGCAATGAAAATGAAATAAATCAATTTTCCAATGGCACTGGTATAGGAACTGGTATATACAACCATATAAGTCAAATAACTATGCATTTTAAGATAACAAAATGAACTTAAAACATGACTTGTCCAACTATTAAAAATAGACAAGAACCTTTATCTAACAGCCATTCTAAAGTAGGGCCTGGACAGAGCTTTAGCTCCCACTTATCATTCATCAGCTATATTTATAATGGGGCAATAAATTAGGACCCAGTGAACCTAGCCAACCACCAAAATCAGTTAATCATAAGCTGAGGAATCTATGATATTAATTAACATATAATCTAGTTATAGATCCACTTAACTGGGAGAGACACAGATAATGGATCAAATCTCTAGTATTCCCCAGCCCCTATGAGGCACAGACAGAATCAGTATGATAAGTGAGCAGACCCCTTTTGGTGTGACAGTATCTACAATCACCAATGCCTTTAGAATTCCCAAATACCCTGGTGTCCCTTCCAATTGCCTCCAAAGACCTCATCTTCTCTTATGTTGCTCCCTCCAACTGTTTACACATCCCATGTAATCCTGACAGTCAGGGAAGTGAATCTGATATAGTTCAGGCCTCCACTTCCTCAACTGGTATCTCCTGATGTTAATCTTTCTCTGCTTCACCCACCCTGTATCCAGCTATTGACTTTGCCGCTGGAAAATAAGCAGCTCTGTTCTAATACATATTTAAATAAAAATTAACATTTCTCAACCTCACACAAATTTCTAGGCAAACATAGCACCATATCCTTATATTCTTTTTTACAAACAGTGTTCATAACCCAAATCATATATAGAATTCCTAGAGCCCTCAAAACCACAGCTATGGGGGTTAAAACAAAACGTCCCAAGTCTCTCACAATTGGTCTCTAACATGAGGAGCCAAGGACAGTGGAGGACAGCCAAGATGCAAAGAGTAAGTTCTTTTTCTTCTAACCCTTTAACCCTTTCCTTAATCAAAGAAGCTATCTTCCCCTCCTGAGCCTGCACCCTTTTCCTAATCCAGAAATTGTCTTTTGTCACTTATTCCCTAGAAGAACATAGTTTGGAAAGGTCTTAATCCATAAAATAGCTATCTACAAATAGTCCTCTCTCTCTAAGAAGCCTATGTCTTAACCACTAGTGACTCTCTCCACTTCCCCCAAGTTCCCTTTCCTTGCCTCAGTACAGGATATAGATCATTTGTCTACCCCAGCTACTTCAGAATTACCATTACATTCTCTGTAAGTGTGCTATTAAACTTGGGCTTTTTTCTTAACAGATGACACCTAATGTGAATTTATTCATTTGTTCAGTCTCTGAAGAACCTCAGAGAAATGAAGAAACATTTCCTTTGACCCTCACACTCCAAAATATCTACAATATATCATAAACACTAGAAATTTCGTACTCTAATCCATTAACTAAAACAGATCAACTTTTTAAATTTAATCTCCAGAAGATTTATATTTGGGGTAAATTATCTGCACAGTCATCAGAATTACTGTTTAATAATATTTTTAAAATACAATGATGATTTATTGTTTTAAGTCCAGACTTCTGAAACACCCTGACTAGATTCAAACCCATCAGTAATTTACTAGCTAAGGAAATAGACTTGTCTTTGTCTCATTTTTCTCAAATGAGGGTAAGAATACATGCATGTAAGTTTATAAGGCAAATGTATATGAGCTAGCTGAAAGGTTTTTTCTGAGCTCCGCGAGGAAAGAAAGTCAATTAGACAAAAAGTCGAATAGCCAGGGCTTTATTGGGGTTTGCGCACCCGGGCGAGGTTCTCCTGTCCGCAGAACGAGGGCCGGGGAAGTCGCGCCCGAACAAAGGGAAGCGCGATCTTTAAGCAAAAGAATTTCGCGGGCTTCACACGTGTTGATTGGGGATTGGTCCTGTGATTCCAGGTGTGGTTTCGTCAGCTTCCTTTTTCCCGGGTATGGCCGCCATTTTGTCCTTCTGGGCCGCCATTTTGTCCTTCTGGGCCAGCCTACCACTGGCAAATAATAAGTGCTATGTAAGCTTTTTCTATTATCGATATTATTAATTTTCTGGGTAAAAAAATGACTATCCTCTTTCCCTATGTTAGTGAGAAATCATATTCTATTCTTTAAAAAAATGGGTAAATAGGGAACCTGGTGGCTCAGGGGTTAAGCCTGTGCCTGGGGTACAGTTCACAAACTGTACAAGGACCCACGTTTACAGCTGGGACCAGGGGAACAACAACAACAAAAAAAAAAAAACTAAATAAAATGCTTCTCCCTCCTCTCATTTCCTTCCTGCCTACCTTCCTTCCTCTTAAAATTGTCAAGTATATTATAGATTCTGTGCATGGTCATTATCTCAAATTCTGTTCATGAAGCAAAAGGGAAATATTTTAAAGTACTACATTTTATCATTTTAATAAAATGTCTATCAAAAGTTGAAAAGATACTTAATGAGCAGACTGCTTTAGCATCTCCAGTATTTCTTGTCAATCATTATAAAAATGATGCAGAAATCACTAACATTCACTATTTCTGGACATACATATGCAAATCACTGATTTCTCTAAACCCATCAAGTATGCTGTAGGGAGGCTAATGATGTAAATATGAAACGGCAATTTCTTCCCAATAACTCCTCAATACTCTACCCTTATAAGTAGTTTAGCATGCAGGGGAAAAGCATCCTAGTTATTGAAATAAAATCTTATTTATTTTTTTTATCACCAGCCATTCAAAATATGGAAAAGCAAATAGGTACCAACTTTAGCATTTTTGATGGCATCTCTTAAAAGCTGTGCTGGGTACATAAAAAAATATCAAGAAGTTAAAACTTGACTGGCAATTTTCTACATAATCTTTGTTTTCTAAAATAACAAAAATGCTTTCACCTTTTTGTTTTAGTTGCAATAAGATAAACATGGGGACAATCATGTCTAACATAAATATGGAATGGTTTAGAATCTCCTACTTAAATGGAAAAAAAACTTTGTGAGGGAAACTGACTAAATGAATCTTTTTTAAAATGCAGTAATAGCTAAAAGCTCATTACAGAGCACTCTCCTTGTTGAGTATAATTTACATAGTGAAAAGGAGGAAATGAGCCATTAAAAGGTCATTCAGTGGATCAGAGTGTAGAGCAGATAAGTTTTTTCACAACTAATTTCAAATTACTTTATTAAAACATCTATACACATGCACTAAGAATTATAACAATGCATTTTTATGAAAATAATCATTCTGGTTTATATTGTAGAATCTGGCTATGGTAGGCAGAATGATGCTGTTCCCACCCATCCCGCACCCTCTCTTCCACCCCCCCCGCACTCCTAAAGATGTCTACATCTTCATCCCTGAAACTTTTGAAAGTTACCTTTATAGCAAAGGATCTTTATAGATATGATTAATTTAAAGGTCTTGAGATGTGAAGATTATCTTTGATAATCTCTAAATGGTACGGTCTGAAGGAACTGTGAGGGTATTTCCATATTAGGCAGAAGTGTCAGAGTAGGATAAAGACTGTAATATGCTACTCTCTTGGCTTGGAGAGTAACAGGAAAAAGCTAAGAGCCAAAAAAAATCATACAGCTGAAAAAGCCAAGTAAATAGATTCCCCCTAGAATCCACAGAAAGAAAATAGTCCTGTGTAATCGGGAGGCTAAAATCAATGCAAGTTTACAGTAGTTTATCACTGCAGTAATAGAAAAAAATACAATATTTTTTTATAAAAATTTAATATTGAGTCTCATCTTCATATACATTTCTTTACTCATTTTAACGTTTTATCACTAAAAGTAATTTCTTTTGCCTCTTTCATTCTGGGAATTTCTGAATGATCATCTTTACTTTTCAAGGGTAAATTCCAAACAGACAAAAAAAATACTTTTAAAGGGTCTGTTTTATTATTATACCTACTTTTAAAGTTTTCATAAATCTGGTACCAGTACGAACAGAAAAAGTCTGCAAGAATCAAAATAAGATCCAATCAAAAGGTAACTGTCAATTGCTTCAAGAATGATTAATGCACAATATAAAAGAAGAAAAAAATTCTCACTTTTATCACCTTGGAACGCAGAAAATTTCCTTTCTGATATACGTTCATGTCAAATATCAAGATATAAACAGACCTTAAATGAAAAAAAATATTTACTTGTTATATATGCTAGGATAGATTATGAAATTCTACCTTTTTTTTTAAAGGAATGGTACAGGCAGGAATGAAGGCAAGTAAGCAGGCAGGCAGGCAGGAAGAGAGAGGAGGAAGCAGCATTTTATTTTTATCTTTACTTAGTTGTTCACATTGGGTGTTTCCTTCCTCCCCACCCCAACCCAGGAATCAAACCCATGCTTATGTGACTTGTGCTCCTTCGGAAGTGACTGACTTCCTGCTACTCCACCAGGGTGAGCCTAAATTCTACTTTTCTAAAAACATACCTTAGGAAATCCGTAAATTCACTTCTATAAGCTATATATACATACACACAAGTGTGTGTGTGTGTGTGTGTGTGTGTATCACATCAGAACTCCTGATCTCATTACCTCTACAGACACCCAAAGGAAAGAAAGCTGTAAGAAATATTTTTCTCTTTAAACTGATTAGTAGGAGAAAACTTAGGGAAGGTAGTTTCTTGGGTGTATATGATTCATTTTGGTTTAAGGGCATTATTCTTGATTTCCAGTAATTCTGTGGTTAAGAAATAGAATTCCTTCGATGAATCTGTGTTTCTCCCTGTGCCTATTTGTCTTTGTCTGGTAGACTCTCACCCTAAAGAAGTTACTTTGATTTTATGACCTTTTCTTTTTTAGTCTCCCTCTTGAGACTTTTGTTTTCCATCCTCATTACAGGACTTTGTAAATCTTCTTAGGGAAGTAAGATCCCCTCCTGAGTGTGTTTATGTATATTGTTTGTTACTGGGAGTAAGTTTTTGTATCTACAGTTAAGTTAAAATGCTTACTAGTGTGGTTGAGTTGATGTAGGAACTAGACATCTAAATCAAAAGAAAAATTTTAGAGGGCTCTCAAATTTAAATTTGACTTACTGGCACTTTTATAAAAATGATTTGGAAAGAAAACGTAAAGAAAGCATGTTGGCTATCCTTAAGGACTTAAAGAATGTGACCTAGCTTTAGAATTTTATGTTTTGCTGAGCCAAAAACACCAAAGATGATATAAATTTATTATGGTCATTAGGAGATGAACTTCTGAAACCCCACAAATGAGAGAGAGTTAGAGAGAGAGAGGAGAGAGAGAGAGAGAGAGAGAGAGAGAGAGAGAGAGAGAGAGAGAGAGAGAGAGAGAGAAAGAAAGATATTCAGGGAGAAAAGATAATGAATGAGACATTTATTTTATTCTTATTTTAAAGTCTTTCAGGAGCTATGAGAACTATAAGTGATGTCTTCCTTAGAATATACTTTGAGGGTCAATAGGTATTTTGAAAGAAAATAGACCTCTTTTATCATCCTCCTTATGTCCTACCATCTCCTGTCCATCTTTCCAAATTTGATATTCATAGAAAGAAAACCATTGGGTTGGATGAGGTCTTTTCCTTCCTTTACCTCAGAACTTGTTTTGACATCAAAATATGGCCATACATAAATGTGAATGGGACTCTGAAATTAGAAGTCTGTTGCCAGCCCTTAGGGGAATTTATGTAAGGCTTTCTTATTGTTCAAAAATTGTTTGGAGTCAAATTACAGAGTGAATCCAGAAAATGATAGAACTTTTTCTGGCATTTTCCTTAAAAGAATATAAATCTGAATTAGAAATTCAGAAGATAAATCTGTTACTTAAGCCTTATCTTACCTAGATGAAATAAGGAACTGAAGAAAAAAATAGGGAAAGGCAGCTGGTTTAAACTCTAAGCACTTATGAGGGACTATTTTGCCATGATTTATTCTAATTGTTATTTTTAAAATAAGTGACTCTTATATTCCATGGCATATGGCTATAATTTTAAATAAAAATTAAGGAATTTGGTTGTGTATTTTCACCTGCTTTTATGTGCTATACATTGTATAGTTTAATTATAGAATTTGTTCATACATCATTGGATCATGGAAGGCTACTTCATAAAGTTAGATTCAGAACATAACAAATAAATCTGCATGTTTAAAGTTCAAAAGATCAAAGAAACTTCTGGTAAATCAAAGCTAGATCTTATTATTTGGTTTAATTTACACAAGCATTCTTTAGAATATTTAGCTGAATACAGATTGGATAAATCTTACAGCAAGGAAAATGTAGTCTGATACAAAATGGAGGCCCAAGATTCCCAATGAAATTTGATTTCAGAATTATTCCAAACTGATTTGGATAATAAATCCCAGTGTAGGCTTAGCATAACCCGACTCCAGTTGGGACCTACTATTTCTCTTTAATATTACTTGAGCAGTTTTCTTTATATCAATGGGTTAAAAGTACCATAAAGCTTTACTGAGCTAAAGGATGGACATTTGCTATATAACTAAAAAAAATAACTGATTTGGTTCCATGAAATTCTAAGAAGTAACAAAAGGACTAAGACAAAGTCCTTTTTAACTAAGTCCTCACCTGCAAATTTAGCTGCATCTCAGAAATGGCAATTTGGAACTTCCTGGTTAGAAAAATTGCCTAAGTAGATATCTCTAGCAATAGATTTTAGAAGTCTCTCAAGCATGTTTAGTAATTGTAAAGAATTTTAATAATGAGAATTGACTAAAACTTCTAAATTATAATACTGAGATATTAATTCCTGAACTTAAATCAACTTCAGACAGCAAAACTAAGAGTTTGGGTTCATAAGCATATGTTTTTGTCACTTCGAGACACTGTCCTATAAGGAAGCATATCATTTGTGAATCCACTAACCTGGAAAAAATGTTGATAAAATAAACCATTGTTTTGTTTTATTTATGATTGCTTAAAAATAAGGTTTTAAAGGCTAAAAATTCTAACTAAAGGAAGAAATGTAATAAAAAATAAGGGATATATATCTGCATCTAAAGAAACTAAAATATGTGTGAAGTGAATTTTAAGATGAAACAGGTGATTCCAAAATGTAGTCAGACTGAATAAAGTCAAATCTATTTAAAATTAAACTGTATAACATACTTATCTAAAATAAAAATTTAAGTTCTTTCGTCTGCTAAAAGGAAAATTGTATTCTTAAATGGTGGCTCACTTGATAACAGCTCATAAATTTTTTTAAAGGCTTATCTAAAAAGAATCTGTCTCAAAGCTAAGTTATCTCTATCAAGCCTCTGATAAAAGTGAAGGTAAGAGCTGCAACCTATCAGAACTGTATGCCTTTGGCTAAATGAGTGATTAAATATGATCTCATTACTGTGTAACCTTAACTTCACAAACCTCCTAAAAATCAAATTCTGAATGAAAGAAGGTTTTCTTTTTTTTTTTAAAGAAATATATGGGAAATCTTAGCGAGCTCCTCAGATTTATCTTATACAAAGAAATTGTTTTTTCTTTGTGGAAAGATATTATTAAATAAATTAGGTTTATTTGATATGGTAAAATACTTTAGCAAGTATTGTCAAAGTAAAAAGTAATGCAATCATCTTAGCATATATTTATGTAGAAGTTTTATAACTGATATGTGTGTTATAAGAGCTATATGAAAGTTCTAAAAAGTCTAATGTGTTTCCTCACCATTCTGTTCACTATTATAAAATATTACATATGGCAAAATCAAGCAAACCATGGTCATTTTTAAAGTCTTGCCATGCAGAAACTATATTTACTGATATTTTCATGTTCAAATAGATTCATGGAAGGACTTTAACAAGCTTATCATAAAATTGAACCAGGTAAGAAATTGCAGAAATTATGTAAAACTAGCTTCTGCTTATGGAGAACAAAATCAAGAATTAAATGGATCAGAATGAACTAATACAAATGAGTATTTATATAACTTTCTGACTTAAAACATTATACATTATTTTATGCTTTACAAGATTAAGAAGGTTATTTTTCTCTTTTAAAGAACAAGCCTGTAGCAATCTGGAAAAATTGCACCTTTTGGTTAGAAGAACAAACACTTGTCTCTCTCTCCTGATACCATCAGAATGTGAAAACTTTTAACTATCTTTTTCTGGAGTCACGCCAACTGCAAGTGGAAAACTTTATGAGTGTTACTGTTCTTCTGAACACCTGATAACACCAGATACCTTCAAACTGCAATCCAGAACCTGTGAAGCAGAATCTCTCTGACAACTCTCACGTGTCACCTAAAGATACTTCAACATCTGAAAACCTGGACAGAATGACCTCAGCTCAGACTGGATTCATCAACTGAACCCCAATGTTTAACCTTTTGCTTTGCTCTTGGTTTTCCTTTTATTCCCTTGGAAATGCTTTGCATTGATGGATACAGAATTAACTTTGGGAGGCCGCCCTTATAGGTAAACTTCAATAAGAATTTCCAGGACTAATTCCCAGGTCCCAGACACTGCTGACGATATGAGGTACACAGCTTTCCCAAAATCATAGATCAAGACACCTTATTCCTCTCCCTTCCTAGAACTCCTGGTTTTCCCATGTTTAAAAACAAAATGAGGGTTAGGAATATCTTTTCCTCTATAAGGGAACATTTTGTGCTCATTATAAAGTTGGCTGGCTGCTGCTGGTCTCAGTCTAACCTGCTTCTCTTTAAACTCTCACCATGAAATCTTTTCATCCTGTTTGTCTTACACACACTGTCTTTTTCAACAAGTCAGGCAAGGATTAACACCCTTTTGCCAGTCTATCAGACATGGTCACATCAACTAATAAACTGGATTTTTGGTTATGTCAATGTCTAGAGAGTCTGAAAGAAACCTGAATTCATTTTTGTTCCTGCTGATGCGATTACCTGGTGGAAAAACATTGGAAGATATCTGGACTGCAAGGTACAACCTCCCCAGTTAGAAATTGTGATTCTGCCTCTGCTTCTGGTGTGTTACCTGAACCCCAGATATCTTTAGAAATTCAAGGACTATTTCTTATCCAGATACAGGAAATAGAAGAACATTGTGCCCTGTACTTAGAAAACAGACATGCACTGAAGTGTGTTTCCACTTGACCAAGTCTAACTCAATTATTGAGGAGCACTCTACTATGTTGTGAATGACATGAATATCTAAGAGATGGTTTACTAATGAAACACATTGCCCTTTCACAAGAAGTTAGGCTGCCTGTAGCAAATATTGTTTGGATTCATTTCTAGCTCTTGTAATCACATAAGGTTTTCTAATCTCTCAAATGAATATATAAATGCTCTGTTCATTTGCCAAAATTCAAACTTCTCATAAACTAAGATTAAAAAGACTAAAATTATAATTGTTCAATTGTTCTTTGAGTTTATATATAACACTTTGAAGACTCACTTTACGAAACATGTCTCAAGTATTTTTATTAAGTTCAATGTGTGTAGCAGATGATCAGCAGCAACTAATATGGCCAGTTTTCACTGAATTATTTGATTTGTTGCACTGTAAGACTCTTCATAATATTGTTTTTGGAATGACTTTTCCTTATGACAATATGTAATATCAGATATAAGTTCATAAGTTAAAATAACTCAATTCTTTAAAATATAATTTTATTTCACCATTTGGCTTGGAAAATAGATGTCATAAGATTTCTCATTCCGAATGTTAAAACCTACCAAAGGAAACATTTTTTTACCTTTTATTAAACACTAAAGACAGTATGATATATTTTCATAAACAAAAGTAACAGATTACCCATTATCACAATTTACACTATTCTATGCACTAGAGTAATATTAAGGTGGTAGATGCTTCTTTTCTCCTAACACAAAATAACACAGAAATTTATTATCCAGATGTTCTATATATGTATGTGTGTGTAGGCATGTATTTATATATGTATGGCTATGGATATGTATCTATATGTGTGCTTACTATTTTAAAGTTCTAAATCATTAAATATGAAATATTTGGAAACAGGTATAAGCTATTTATGTATATATATGATAGATACACATATATAAGATATAAGACTATATATTATATACATTGGAGCATCTTTGCCATCATCTTATTTTCTCTCATCTCCATAAATTGTGATTAATGTAGAAAAGTTTTTCAAACTCTACAAAATAATGACAGCAATAAACTATGACTATCACTTTAAATTTAATCTCAAGTATCCATTCACATGCACACAATTTCAAACTGTTTTTCATGAAAATACTCTAATTGTCATGAGTTGATATTTTATATTGTTAATAGACATGAATAGAGATTGTGGAGTTAGATACTTCAGGTTTTTCATGTGGTTTTAGTATTTAGTAGCTACATAACTTTTAACAAACTATACAATCTGTTTGAGACCCAGCTTCTTCCTCTGAATTCTGGGATATTATTAAAGGACCAATTTAAGATTCATGAAATAAAGTTCTTACCACATACTTCAATACATGGTGCTATTATTGGCATTATTATGAATTTATTTGTTGTTTCAATGACAATATATGTTATTTGAGGATAAAGAAGATTCTCATAATTCTTTCAAAGTTTTTCTGAATGTCTATAAAGTACCATGCTATATACATAATGTCTAACAATGATTTTCTCAATGATCAGTTGTACCCAAAATAAATAGAACAATTAAACTCTAAACCATAAGACATTGAAATACATGTATAAGAAAAGCTCAACTCAGAGAATTAGATCTGAGTGGGCTGGTGTAGTTAGGGAAAGATCAATGCCAAACCGGGAACCAGAACTGTGACATGAAAGCATTTCTAAATAGAAAAAATGTTGGTAAATAAAATCACACAATGTTCTCAGCAGAATATATTTCAGAAGCACATTTTGACCTAAATGAAGAGTTCACAGAATAAGCTACTTAATTTTCTGATTTCTTCACGCATGGTCAAAACCATCTTTAGATATATATACTTTATGTTTAAATGGTGAATAAGTAAGAACAGACCCGGTCCCTCTGAGTTTCCCAATTCAACGAAGAAGATAAATATAAAATGATTTATTTCACAAATAATTATGAAATAAAAAAATCAAGAAAAGCATGCAGAGATAAAGATACAATGCTGTAAGAAGCTTCATGGTGGGCTTTAAAATGAAGGAGTGGTCATAAAGGGCCGCTTTATTTTTTTTAACCTGAAAATTGAAAAATCAGTGTGAATAAAACAGAAGAGATAATATAGAGATAAGGGGAATGTGATGGCTAATTTTATATGACAATCTGACTGGGCCACAGGGTGCCCAGATACTTGGCCAGAAATTAAGATAAAATTGTGCCTTTTGCAACAATCTGGACGGCGCTGCATGTGATTATGCTATATGAAATAAGCCAGAAACAAACAGAGAACTACAAGATGGTTTCACTCATATGTAGAATATAAAGAAACAAAACCTCTACAAAGTTCACAGGATACAAGGTAATGATAAAGGACAGTGGTGTTCCAGTGACATATGTGATATGAAATACACACAAACTGAGGTGTGAATTTAATAACTAAAAAGCATGTATTAATACGAAATAATAAAACAATTAAAAAATTATTCAGGTGATTCCATGAAAATGTTTCTGGATAAGTTTAACATTTAAATTGACAAGCTGAGTAAAGAAGAAGAAAGACAAACACAGTATTATTTCATTTACATATAATATGAGAAGAAACCAAACAAAGAAATGTACTAAGTCAAACAAAAATAGACTTTTTGTCTATAAAATCAAAGTAGAGGCTACCAGATGGTAGGAAAGGAGAGAGGGTAGAAAAATTGAGTAGAAGGGGTCAGTTATAACTTGAAGGATAGAAATTAGGCTATTGGTGGTAAGCTAATGTATCCTATAGAGATGTCTATTTATGATAATATACACCTTAAAACTACATAATATCATGGTGGACCATTTCTTCAGTAAATTTCTAAATACATGAAAACATGGAAAATTAATTTAAAAAATGACTTACAAAAATATGAAATGATCTGAGTAAAGCAGATTGCTATAATTAATGTGGTTGGGTCTTACCCAATCAGTGGAAAGTCTAAATATAACAAAAGCCTAACCCTTCCTCAAATAAGTGGGAACTCCTCTTCATGCTGGGACATTGTCTTTTTCCAGCCTTTGAACTTGAACTAAACATTAGTTGATCCTGGGTCTCAATCCTGCTGGTCCAGAACCATACTTCCAATTTTGAGTTAGAGTATACTGTTTTTCACTTCCAGTAGAGTAGTCAATAAGTTATATAAGCTATTCAACATGTTATTATAAAATAGGCTATGTGTTGGATGACTGAACTCAATTTTAAACTAATGTAAGTGTTCTGCACACATTTATGATAGGCTAGACTAGTGTTTGACAGGATAGTTTTACCAAATGCATGTTCAACAGGATATTTCAACTTACCATGAGTTTATTGAAACATAACCCCTTTGTTAGTTGAAGAAGAAATACAGCAGGTCCTCAAATAATGTATACTCATTCAATGTCATTTAGTTCTAATGTTGATGAGGGGAAATTCAATTCCTGGCAGGGCCACTGTCAGTGTGGAGTTTGTTCATTTTCCCCATATCTGCATGCTTATTCTCCAGGTGCTATGGTGTCCTCTCAAATCTGAAATAAGTGCATGGGAGGTTCATTGGGGATGTCAACATTGTCCCAGTGTGTGTGTGTGTGTGTGTGTGTGTGTGTGTGTGAGAGAGAGAGAGAGAGAGAGAGAGTGTGTGTGTGTGTGTGTGTGTGTGTGTGTGTGTGTGTGTGTAAGAATGACAGACGCAAAGAGAATCCTGTGACGATGATGAGATGGTGTTCTGTCCAGGGTTGGTTCCTGCCTTGTGCCCTGCCTGAGGTGCTCTGATAAACTCTCAACATTCACAACCTTGAAATGGAAAAAGCAGGTTGAAAAATCATTGAATAAATACAACTTACTATTTAGTATTAAAAATGTCTTGGGAATTTATGCAGAAATTGGATTATGTTTCTGACCAGAAATACACCAAAAATATATATACCAAACTCTTGGCACACCCTGGTGGAGCAGCAGTTTGGTCAATTACCTCCCAAGGAGCAAGTCACATAGCCCTGGGTTCCAGTGCTTCTTTCTCCTCTCTTTCCCTTCCTGCCTGCCTACTGACCTTCATTCCTGACTGTACCTTTCCTGTAAAAAAAAGAAAAAAAAAAAAGAAAAGTAACTTTTGTTTATATCAATCAGTGACAATATAATAAAATTTTGCTTAAAGTCAGATTCCAAGAACCTATAGAGGAAATTAAGCAAGAATTCACTATATAATGGCTCTGAAGAACAAAATAGCTTAGAAGTTTTATGGGATGAAATAAAAACAAGCATGTCTCCTCCACACCGCTGAAAGGGAGAAAGAATTCAAGATGAAACTGCAGAGGTAGGCAGGGACCACATCTTGAATGTATAGGAATGGCAGCAGTCTTTCAAGCTTATCTTCAGAGGAATGAGAAACTATTAATGGATTTAAAAGAAGAGGACTAAGATAGTCTGATTTTGTTTGTCTGCTTTTTTGAATCACGCAGGCCTGATGTACATCCATATATGTTGAGATGTGTGGAGTCGGCAGAAGGATTGCCTGCCCAATGAAGGTCGTGAAACAATTTAAGAGATGGCTGCATCTACAAAGTACCAAAACAACATGGATCATGGCGGTCACAGTACGAGATCTGTTTCACAGGCTGATACCCAATAAAGGTCACCGACTAGATAAAGGGGTGTAAAGGAGAAGGCAGGACCAATTATGGCTCCCTGGCAAATGATATGAATAACTGTGCAAACATCGTATCTTTAACGAAAAAGGAAGGCTGAAGAAAAAAGTTTAGGCGAAGTTCAAGAGTCCAGCTTTGATATATCTGATGACTTTGAGAGATCTAGGTAGACATATAAGAGAGGCAGTTCTGGAGCTCAGAATAAAATGTAATATGAAGTATAAGATTGAAAGCCATCAGGCACAACGGATATTTAAATTGTCTAAGGTAAGAGGATGCAGGTTAAGGGAAAATACAGGGACAAGGAAAGAACTCTGAAAATCTCTAATATCTGGTAATGAAGGAAAAAAGAAAGAATTAGCAGAGAAAGAACTAGACAAATAGTTTGACTGAAAGTATTATAATTTTCCTTTACAATAAAGAACTATGGAACATCTCAAATTCTTTTGGAAAGAGTAAGCTTATTTACAAAAAAATTTAATATGGTCAATATTCTACTCATCAATTATTCCTGAGAACAAAAGTTTTATATATATATGATAAATTATTCACAGAGAAATCTGAACTTTCACTAGCTATACATAACAACCAATAAAAGTATCAGATGACACATAAATGTTCTTAAATTATAGATAAATGAGACTAATTCCAATGGTGGAAAACATGAAATAATTGTCCTTGATCTTCAAATATTAATTTATCCAACATTTATAGTATTTATGTTATTACATAAAATTATACCTTGAGTCACATGTAACAGTTTTTATAATTTAAAATGGTTTCATATTTATACAATTATTTTTTGAGAGAAAGTAAGCCCTGTAAAACATAAGGCAAATGAGGATTGGGTAAGAAAACAGTAGTTCATAAATCTATGTATACCTATATCTATATCTATATCTATCTATCTATATAATTTTTTTTTACTTTTTGCTTTAATCTCCAAACCCAGATAGTGAACCCAAGTCCAGGGGCTTTATTTTGGTCTATACCTTAGTCACCTGAGTCAGAAGGAGCACCTTAACATTTTTTAATCACAAAGTTCTTTCCAATAATACCTATTTCTGTAGTAATTGATAACTGATAATAGAAATAAAAGATGTCACCTTAGTTTCTTTTAAGTAAAAATTTAGGACTATAACTAAAACTCATAAAAAATCTCATAATATATATACACAATAGTCGACTATAAAAAAAAGATGAAACCCTGGCATTTACAACAATAAGGGTGAACCTTGAGTGTACCATGCTTAGTGAAATAAATCAGAGAAAGAGAAACATCATATGATTTCACTCATATGTGGTACATAATGGAACAAAACTAAATAAAACAAAAATAAACATTTAGACTATAATACTAAATTACTGGTTATCAGAAGGGAAGGGTTAAGGGAGTTGTTGGCAAATTGAGTAAAAGAGGTTAACTTTATGGTGAAGAAGAGAATTGGACTTTTAGTGGTGGATATAATGCAATATATGGATATAGACTAACAATAATAAACTCCTGAAATCTGAAATTTATATAATGTTGTAATGCAGAGTACTTCAGCTAAAAAAATTAAAAGAAAAACAAATCAAGGTCTCAAAAGTCCCTAAAAAGTTGATATGTGTGACCAAGTTTCTTATACCACAAGCAGTTATTGGAAGTCAGAGTCGGGGTCAGGTTTAAGAGAAGGATAGGTCATCTTCTCTCTGTTTTCATCCCCCTAACTTCCAGTAACCAAAACATGGTGGGAATGAGTGCTATCCTGGCAGATCTTTAATATTTAGTAAGAGCTTATATGGTAAAGAAAAAATTCTCACCATAAAAAGATGGAAATGCCACAGTCAGATCATTATAGTTTAAAAAAATCATTTTCTACAGAATACAAGAATCACAAGACAGTAGCAATGGATGCCAGAAGAATAGAATTCATTTATCAGGGGAATTCTGTAGAAGCAACTATTCTTTGATGAGATTTGCTGAGATCTACGAGGGAACCATCATGAGTTTTGTGCAATTTTATCTCCATTTTCCTAGGTAAACTGGAATGATAGAGGAAGAAGCATTTGATGTCTCATGTGTTTGAGAGATTGGCTTATGTAAGAATCTTAAGGAGTATAGAATTAGATGATAGTTACCTATGTATCTGAGAAAGATAATGGAAAGCTGACATCAGTTTATTACTGTGGCTGACAGAATATTCCCCAAAACCATGTTTACATTCTAATTCCCAGAAACTATGAATACATAAGATTACATGTCAAAAAAGGAATGAAGTCTACAGATGTAATTAAGGTTGCTAATTAGGGGGGGTTAAAATAGTGAGATTATACTGGATTATCAGAGTAAACCCAATGTAATGAGAGAGATAGAAAGGCACAGAGAGATGCAACGGTGTCAGTTTTGGAGAAGAAAAAATGGGCCAGAAGCCAAAATACATGGGCAGCCTCTAGAAACTGGGACGGAAAGGAAATGGATTTTTGTTAGAGCCTCCAGAAATTAACACAGCCCTACTGACCTCTTGATTTTAATCCAGTGAGACCTGTATCAGGCTTCTAGCTTACAGATCTATAAGAAAATGTTTATTGCTATAAGCCATTAAATTGGAGGTAATTTTTTTACAACAGCAATAGAAAACTAATACAATCATCAATTTATGGTGAAGTGTGAGAGCCAATGAGCTTTCTTGTCAGTGAATGAAACCAAACTCATCTTCTATGAACAGAGCGGGAAAAAATCCTAAAGACCAGGTCCAGAACTTTATTATAAGGTTAAGACTTCTGGATACAATTGTATTCATCCAAAAAAATCTCCTACATCAAAGTGGCCCACTTAAAAGGATGTGGAGTCTGGGAGATTTATGAAATAAATATCTTTATGACACAGTCATCTTGATCATCAGGTTCTCCTCTAAGCTATGACTATAGAAGTGACATACTTCTCCCTAGTAGAGACTAGTATTTCCTCTTCCTCCTTATTTGAAGACAAGACATGTGACAATTCTCTCCAAGTGGCCATGATTCTCACTCAGGATTTGCCATCGCATCATCTCCTGACTACCAGGTCACTAAGTAGGGGTAAGTCACAACTGGTTAGGGAAGTATTGAGGTTCTTCCTCAGGGAGGAAAGGGACAATGATCCACATTGCCAGCAGTTAGTAGAGTAACTTTGGCACCACATCTGAGGATGCTGGATCAACAGAGAAAGAAACATAAAGTTGGATAACAGAGTTCACTGATGCAGAGAGCTCTACATAGCAAGATAGTACTTTTCTTCCATTGAATCTACTCCTAAATCCCCTACTAACAGCCAATCTAAAAACCAGAGTTAAGTTACACTCATGTCGATATTAAAATTGCCAAGGAAGAAAAGGTACTACTCTATGAAGGAAGTGAATTTAGCTGGTTAAGTACCAGCAGAAGCTGGAGTGTGTAGGAATGGATTCCAAGGGTGCTGGATTAAGATGGGAAATGAATAAAGTTGAAAAAGAAGTTTTTCTTGCTGTTTGCTTGTTTGCTTGAATATGGGAACACCCTACAATAATAAAGGAGTCATTCACATGCTGATGAGGACCTGTGGAAAGGATGCAAGAATAGTGCTAGGATAGCCCTAGAAACTTTGTTTGCAAGTGACACCCTTTAATAGGTAAAACAGAAATGCCAGAAATGTTGTGGTATGTGTAGAAAGTAGGATAGAGTGTGTTTTATTCTGAATAAGGGGAATGGATTTATAATATTGCTGTCGTTTTGTTTTACTGACCCCTGTATTGGTAATCAAGAATCACCATAACAAAATACCACAGACTGGTTGGTTTAAACAACAAAAAGTATTTCCTCACAGTTCTGGAGACAGGACATCAAAGATCAAGGTGCTGGCAGGTTTTCTGTCTCCATAAATCTTTCCCCTTGACCTCCAGATAGTCACCTTTTTGCTGTATCATCACCTCTTTGTGCACGCCTTTCTGGTGTCTCTTCCTCTTGTTAAAAGGACATCAGTCATATCGTCTAGGGGCTCATCCTTATGGCCTTATTTAACTTTATTTACCTCCTTAAAGACTCTATTGCCAAATATAGTCACACTAGGGATCTCAGGACTTCAACATATATTAATATGAAGGACACAAGCTTTCCATAACAACCACCTTGGTTGGTTAAATGTAAAAATACAGTGTATGAAAATAGAGAATTTTTAAAGCTTATCAAGACTGCTGGTTATTTCAAGGGTGGGGTGAGGGGATATGATGAATATAATTTTATTATCACCAGTCTCCTCACTGGAAAAAGAAGCTAACCAGACAAAACATAATACTGTTATCGTAGAGCAATCAATAAAGAATATCTTTAAAGGATTAAAATAAGTAGGAAAGCCTGAGTACATATGCTACTTAAAACGAGACACCTCACCAACTGACTATGCCCCCATTAGTGAGGGGTTTTCACATTGCTGAGGTCAGGACTGTCAACAGGAGATGCCATTACAGAGCTAGATTCCCGACAGCATAACAGGATTTCTATTAGAGCCTACCCCAAGGCACCAATAGGCACCTTAGTATCAGAAGTAATATTGGTACAATTCATCATAAGAAGCAACATGGCTGGAATGGCAGCCAGGGTGAGGTGGTTTTATAAAATGCCTATTATCTCCCAATCCTAAACCAAGACAGGAAATCACAAACAATATTGCCTATTCAGAGGAATGGAAGATATTAATAACCACC
Organism: Solenodon paradoxus; assembly: GCA_004363575.1. Taxonomy (NCBI): domain Eukaryota; kingdom Metazoa; phylum Chordata; class Mammalia; order Eulipotyphla; family Solenodontidae; genus Solenodon; species Solenodon paradoxus. Next base: position 858,909 of record RJWH01000027.1, read on the forward strand.
TAAAAGAGGCAAACGGTCTAGTCCCTATCATGTCCCAATTTTATTCATTAGATCGGTCAATAAAACAACCTGAAGGATGCGCTCATGTCAGGTGATTGACCAGCTGCAATATCTCTGCTAGAGATGAATTTTAGGTTATAATACCCTGCCATCAATCTAGCACACTTCTTTCTATCTCTAACAACAAGAGGAACCAGAAGTAGTTCTTATTCATATGGAGCAAAGAGCAGCATGTATTTGCCCTCACATGTGCAATGACTGATTCTGGTTGCCTGCTGGGACTACAGCTGAGTTGGCATGTGCAACACCTCTTCATGTGATCTCTCCCACGGTTAAGGCTTGATTGCACCATGGTGCAATAATGATCACTGGATTATAAGAGTATATATTCCAGCAGGTTGGAAGTGCTCTCCCTGGGATCTTGATTTAGAAGTCACATACATTGAATCCACTGTGTTTTTAAGATGAGACAAAGGTTGAAATGAAGGGACTACAGATCCCACGATTTTATCGGAATAGTGTCAAGTTCACAATTGAAGAAGCACTTGTGGGATTAGAGAAATTGTTGCATCTTAGAATATACCATCTGACACATGCCTCTTTCCTGGGGACAATAACATGATAGACATTTGTGTCCACTCTCATAGGGACATTTGCATGCCTCTTCCCCTGAGATATTGTTGCTGATCATCTGCTATTTCTCTTTTCAGGCTGCCAATCAACCAGTCAGCCAAGCTATTTACTGCTGTCAATGAGTGTGTGTGTGTGTGTGTGTGTGTGTGTGTGTGTGTGTGTGTGTATAACATACATATTATATATCTATATATTCTTGCCTTACTCATGTCTTTTTTGCAAATTGCATTATCACTGAAAGTCTGCCCGTTGGGTGGATATTCCCTCAATTTTGACTTTGAAGACAACTCTTAGTGGGACTTCAGGACAGGTACCTTTTTAGTTTGTACCACATTATCAAGTCAACCTGTATGTGGACCATTCTTGTTCTTCCTGGTTATAAGCGACATCCCATGCGGTCATGGCTATGAGTTTAAAGCAATATGCCAGTGTAACAGGGTAGATAAAGAGATCTGGACCATCGCCGCATATAGCCTACTCGAGTATTCTCTCTCTACTTGGGCTCTGTTACAGATGTGCCCTTTTCATCTAAAATGGATTGCTACAAGACCTGCTTGATTCTGTATGATATGACTGACAGAATCTAGCTTATAATGACACTCTCAGTTATATGATTTCTAATAGCCTATGGTTAGGCACTGTGCTTAAATAAGACCCAGTAGTACATCATTAACTATTTTTAGATGATATATAATTATTGCAAATAGCATGAATTTGCTTAAAAAACTTAGGTATTTATGCCACAAATTCTACATGGTATCTTTTCCCACCAAAGATACTTCTGATATTATGGAGTTTGTGGGAAAATATAGCTCAAGATTCAGGATGTCTTACAATAACCTGTACCTTCTGCAAAGTCTCTGACTATGTTAGGCCCTACTTCACCTCACAACCTTCTATGGCATGAGGTAAATGGGCCATCATAGTATTCCTCACATAGGGTTTGTCCCTCCTGAATTCAAAGAGGACCTTTAAGGATTGTACTCCTTTCTTACTGATGGGCAGTGTGAGATATAATCATTTGTCCTTTCTTTTGGAAGAGTTGTCTTTGCATGACTAAAATCTCATACCCCTAAAACTTTTAGTGATAAAGTATTTCTTTTCCTAACTCTTATTGCATGTGTCTTACAAAGGTTTCTAAAAAAAATTTCATTTTTGCTTATTTGGCCCACTTAGTATGTTAGTAATACAATAATGGCCAAATTAATATTCAACACAACACCCAGTACGTTTATATCCTTTCAGATTATATTATGGCAGATGAAAGAATTATTATAGTCCTAGGTTAGAGGTATGCTGCCTCTATACATACCCAGGTTCTAGATGGCAATCACCCATTTTCATGTCTCCCATGAAGGGCCCCAAAAGTAAAGCAAAACAAGAAGTCATTCTGACTAACCCTTGTTTGAATTCTTGGTACACAGAATCCATGAACGTAAAAAAGTGGCTGTTTGATACTACTAAGACAGGATAACTTGTTACAGAGAAAAGGCTATTAGAGCAAAGGAAAAAACAACCAAGTAGATAGAATGACTTAACTAGTTGACATCAGTCTGCTTGTCATTAACCACAAATTGTTGGTTCATTAGGTATAAGAAGGAAGCAACCATAGTGAAAATCATGGACAATATGTATATACTAAGCAGCATAGGCTCGCATTCATCAAAGCTTATCTAGCTGCTGCTATAGCTTAATATATAACCTACTAAAAAAAGAGATCCTCATATATACTATTCTTCTTCAAGGAGAGTACCAAACCATTCCATAGTAATTAACTAGCAACTGGACTCAAATCAGATAAAGTATCAGAGATTCATCCTGACTGAAACTGACACATATTCTGGGTATTGGTTTATCTTTACTGCCTACAGGACCTCAAAAGCACTTCAATCCAAGTTTTTAGAATATGCAATTCCACACAAATAGGATCTCTTATAACACTGCACTGGACAAAAGGAACCACCAAAGAGGAAAGAAGGTACAGGAATGAGTATATTGTCTTAAAATCCACTAGTTCTACCTCGTCATGTGCTACTCAAAAGATGGTGGCCAGGCAGAATGATAGAAAAGTTTCTTAAAGGAACAGTTGATACAGTATCTTGCAAACAACACCCTGGGTGGAACAGGCACCACACTTCAAGATGTAGTATAGCCTAAATCAAGACCATTTTGTTGCACTATGTTCTGAGTAAGTAGAATACACAGGTCAAGAACACCACTTACTTTCACTCCTAGTAACCCACACAGGGATCTGTGCTTCCTGTCCCCATAATTCCAGGCTCTCTGTGACTAAGACATGCTGGTTTCTAGAGGGAACACTTGCCCCAGAGGCAACAGTAGGAAGTCACAGGAGTCTCAAACTCCTTTAACAGTTGCCCCCTCCCCTCCGCCCCGCCCCAGCCATTGTGGGCTCCCTGCACTTAAGGCCAGGAAAGGAGTCACCTTTCAGGCCCGGATAGTAAGTCCTGATTGTTAAGAGAAGTAAAGATTACTATTATGCAATATGAGTAGGGAAGCAGACATATGACACCCCAGGTGACTCACTTCAGTACAGTACCTGTTGGTGTTCTCCTCCCTATTCTGACAGAAAACTGGCAAGTGAAGCAGTTATGGCCTGAGGAGGTCATAGTGACAGGATCTCAAGCTCCTTCAGGTCATCTCACCAGACTCACCAACTATCCCAACAGAGTTGACAGACGAGAGTAAAGAGAATCTATAAGGAGTGATAGAAAAAGGTAATAATGGGTATTAGTCATGGTTCTAAAATCAGGTGAAGCAGAAGGAGCTGAAGTCTGTCCCTCTAACTTTCCTCTTGCATGTGTCCCTAAAAAAAGAGACCTACTCCTAAGATTTGGTTCCCAAATGAAATGAACTTTCATAAGCAAGCATATAAGAATATCATAAGAAGTCACATCTAGAAGACATGATGCATTGTCCAAAACCCTTTCTGCATGAAGACATTTAATCCCCCAACTTCCACAAGTGTAACCAACTGACTACTCACAGCTGAGTTTTCCCAGGACTTACCTCCAACCAAAGAGAGCCATTTCACAGAGCGATATGGTATTATTTCCTCTCCTGTGACTGGTAGAAAAGCGGGGAAAAAAGACATTTCTCCATCTGGGACATGTCAACGTCTACCCAAGCTTCATCACACCCCGTTCACTCAGCTTAGGACGTTTCAATTCAATCCGTTAAATGTCTCCCTCTGCTCAACCTAGGCTTCTACCTTCCATTTGAGGTATTGTTCACAAGCACATTCCCCAATAGCCACATGCATGTAAATACTCCTTTCGTGATTATTTTTCTGGGAAAGCCAAACTATGACATGAAGATCAACTTCATCCTGGCTTGATCCATACTATTTAATCCCACGACCTAACACAGTGATCTCTCTGTAATATCAATAAATATATCTCAGCTGATATATACTGCCTATTTGTAGTCCAATACTATGAAAAGATTAACTCACCTGCTCCTACCCATATGTCTTAAATTCAATCCCCCAAACAGAATGCAATAGCATGTTAGAAGTCTGTTTTACTGGTTTTCATTATTTGTTTTATCAATAAATTTCAACTTGTAGAGAGTCTGAGCCTTTTATTAATAGTAAGAAAATCTCTGCAATGTCATAATAATTGTTGGGGGGATGACAGCTATGTACAACAAATGAGAAGTAGTCAATAGTTAAGCCACCAAAAAATATTCTTAGACCAATTTTAGAATATACTTTAAAAATATTTAGACTCTCACTTTTGTTACTAAAGATACTTAAATGATATTTTAAGATTCATAAGCTATTTCAACATTTATTTAAAAAATCTATTCCAGCTCTTTTAGACACGCAATTGAATTATTACTAACCGCATATAGCATTTAATTGATAAACCATAACATATAGATACGCTTAGCTTTGATTTTATAATTTTATAACTCAATGATTAAGACACTGCTCACCTTCGTCCACTATCAGTGCATATCTAAGGTATCATAAAATGCAAAAACTGGAAGCAGAGAAAGACATTAAAACAGGGTATGCTATATTCTGTAAGTACTCCCAAATACAGCATTAAATTTGAGAAGCAGTAAAAACATAAAATCTAAGATTAACCTCCTTTGAACTCTGATTTGACTCATCTTTTACTCTATTCCTTTACAAAGGTTTGCAGGTTAATTTGAGATTCTTAGGTTACAAAATCCAAGATTGCTCACTCCATCTGACAATATTTTCACAACTTTCAGTGTGCAAAAGTCAATCTCACTATTTGTTTCAAGTAGGAGGTGACAGGTAGGTAGAAGTTACAATTTAGAGAAAAAGTCACAAAAATCAGTGTTTCTCCATGTTTTTAAAATAAAGAAGTCTGGTTTTAAAATATAATAACAACACAGTTGCACAATAGAATTGATGAATTACCATTGTAGAATGTGAATGTATAATGAATTTCAGGGCACCGCTCATGCAGCCGGATTGAATTAAGAATTAAAGTTCTAAAGGCTCAATTGCCTCAGAAAATTTAGGGGTGGTTATTAAAGAAAACATCAGCTGCTTAGAAATGCATGGCACTACAGCTGAATATAATACCTTTCCTGTTCTCTCTTGAAATGGTTTCCTATCGAAGCAGTTTCTGTATCAATCACACAGTAGCCAGAATGGTACAGGATTATACTATATGACACAATAACTGCATTCAAAAAGCATAAAAAAATACTTTTATAGCAGCAAATACTGATGTGAAAAGCCTAAAACAAATCACTAAACTGCACTAATTTGCAAGCTGTAAGGTTTGAGGAACTCACAGGCAGAAGAGAAGGACAGAGCTTGCAATCAACTGTCCTCTTGAGCACAACAAGATTTTCAAGAAAAGAAACCTGCTGATATAGTCTCCTCAATTAACTCTGTGCAAAAAAATTGCCCTAGCAATACCCAGGGGGAGCTCAAGGCAAAAATCAGGCCAAATATGAAATTTAACTATCAATCTTACCAAGGCCAGTGATTGTTAATCAGCCTGGGGAAAAATAAAGTAGTGTACTTGACTGGTTATTTTTTATAAACACAACGTTACTCTTTTACATGGAGTAATATATTTCTGTAGAAGATCTCATAGAGCCACGTCTTCATTTTTACAGGTCACTAATTTTGAATAAGCTTAAAATAACCTATCAGTCCAAAAATAAATTACACCAGAGAGAGCCCTCAGTATGGGCATTTCAAATCCAAAATGAAAAAAGAAATTATAAACTATATCTTTCTTTTTCAAGAAAACTATATGATATAAAGTGCTGACATTATCTACATATATATACATATAATCACCCAATTTGTGTTTCAAACAGACAACTTGATATGTTTCACGAGCTAACTAACTTACAGGTTTCAGTCACAAGTTTAAACACATATGTACACATATAACTTAATAATACACATAAGAATATATACGAATATTTATTTTTACCTACACTTCACAATGCATTCCAAATTCAGCCACCTGCAACTATATGTCAGTTGCTTAAATGTTCAGAGTTTCAGATTTCTCATCTACTCATTGAGAGATCAGGAGTATAGCATAATGAATATGAAACTAGTACAAAGTATGGTGTGTAGTAGACAATTCGAAAAATGGCAATTATTTCATCAAAAAACTGCAACCTATGTGAAATCATTTTTTAATAATCGATGGGAAAAGATGATAGATAATCCAAATTACTTATTTTTGTTTTGTAGATGTATTTTATTATCCACACTTGAATATAAATGTTTGATGTTCTAAAACCTCATTTATAAAGGAGAAAAGATCCCTATAAAGACCTAGAGCAGTAGGGATAGTCTCTTGAATATACATGGGATATTAGGCTTCAAGCATATTCATGAATACAGTGCAGGTAATTATAAACTGAACATGTACAGTCTCTATGGCAGCTAAGAAACATTCCTTTGCATGTGATCACAAAAAAGAAACAAAACAAAACCAGAAACAAAAGGAATTTGAGTTCTAAAGTTAATTCTGCAAATTGATGAACAACACAAACATAACTATATCACATAAGATATTTCAAAACAAAACAAACATTAAGTGAAATTGCAACCCTGCTGTCAACAGTGAAGCAGAGTTAGTTTTGCAAGGGAAACAGGAAAGTCATCTAATTCTCCCAGCCTAAGCTAAAGTTCAGCTACTACATAGGAGAGCCACTCTATGAATACACATACACACATACTAAAGAGAGTTTATATATGAATATATATTTAAAAACATATGCATATCTATATATTTATATCTATATGCATGTATCTATATCTATATATGTCTCTCTATATCTCTCTCTATATATATAAAGATAGATAGATATCTTCTTTAACCTAGCTCTGAAACTGAAGAAGTGCCTCAGTTAAAGGTTTCAAAATATTTCTTTGCATACGTAAGTTTAGAGTTAAAGCATTAACAAGAGAGTTTTCAGTGATGACAGGAGAAAGAAAACTTGGGTGCTTTTTGAACTATGAACCAAAAAAACAGAAATATATAATAGAGTTCAAAATAAAATCATAAAATCATAGGAAGAAGTCCCCTTTCAATCCAACCTACTGCAAACGGAGGTTTGTTTGATAGTAAGACACAGGAAACAACGGGAAAACAAGTAGCCTTGAGTGAAAATGTGACTTCATGTCAGGCTTCAGTCCACTGGAATTTATTATTGTCTTAGTTAGGTAAAGAATGAAAAATTTATTAATCCCAATCTTCACAGTGTCGATGTCACAATACAGCTTACATTTCAGAGGGTGCTCTTAATGCAGACAGTTGTGCCTCCTTAGGCAATTAAATTTAGATAAATCTATAAGGAACAAAGAACCAAATTAGCCAAAAATTTTAGTTTTCATTAACTGTGGACTAAGGCTGAAAATTATTTAAAAATAACACAGCAGTTCTGTTACAAGGAAAGGTCACAGGTAGTATGAACCAATGTGAACATTGAACAAAATGAAAAATATTACTGAAACAAAGGCTAAGCAGAGATCACAGCAATGGTATAGAATAAGTCATGAAAAATAAGAGCCACGTTCTGACCTGGATAATAATATTAACTATACCACTTTTCAATAATAACTTCTTGAATTCTGAGATGCTGAAGACTGACAACTCCAAAAGAACTTGTCAGTTAAATCTGTGCACATTAGAGTCTACAGTTTAAGGTGAGTTATTTACCAAAGTGACTATTATTCACTCCCTATATGAGGAACATTATTCTCAAGTAATACTTTTAGGGTTTGGTATAAAGTTCTAAGTAGAGATGACCTTCTAGTTTGGTCCCAGAGTGCCTGTCACTACTCCCAATCAATATTGAGCTAATAGTCTGATATTCAGACAAGTAGCAGAATTTATTTCACCCATCTAGTTAGTCAAATTAATAGGTATTATGACATGAACTACCTTTCACCCTCAAATATTCTCCAAGCATAATTAAAATCCATTATATATAAAAAAGTGTCCTTATATTTGTAATTGTACCAATTTAACACTGAATATGGTCCCAGCCTTTTCAGTAAATTTTTACTTAAAAAATTTTAATTAAAATGTTTCACAAATCTGTGACAGTCAATTTAATGGTTTATCCTCATCTCTGTTTTTATTTTTAATTTTAGCTTACTATAAATATTCTTATAATTATATCCCTAGCTTTTGTAACTGGATGGGTTATTTTTACATATTACTAATTTCAATTATTCTGCAAATTGATGAACAACACAAACATAACTATATCACATAAGATATTTCAAAACAAAACAAACATTAAGTGAAATTGCAACCCTGCTGTCAACAGTGAAGCAGAGTTAGTTTTGCAAGGGAAACAGGAAAGTCATTATTCATATATATATAAATTTACCCATGACCCTAGGGCTTAAGGCAGGATTCCAGCTTCCACCTCCAACCCCTACCTAGGGAACAGAAGGAGAAACTCTAAAATTATGTAGAATATGAAAGGGAGGCTAGACTGAGGAGCAATACCAACCACATCTGCATACAAAGTTCAAGATCAAATAGCATTTTCATGTACATATTGATATTATAGTATTATTTAAAAGCATATGATTTGAATTATTTCTGCTAAACAATGGAATATTAGAATATGTTTTGCAGGAATAAAAAATTAAGACTTACTTCCTAGCCTCTTCCTCTTTTCTAAGAAAAAAACAGCAGTTCTCTTCTGAAGTCCAATCATTAGACCATTGAAGAGTTTTGTTTTGTTTTTTTTTCCTTTTTTTTTTTTATGAGAAAGAAAGGAAAGGAAGATAAGAAGGAAACAACAGAGAAATGGAGGAAGTAACAGAGGCAGGGAAAGATGAAGCATTTTTACTTATTAGTTTCATTTTGTTTTTTCACCCCAGTCCCAGGTTGCAAACCCAGGTATTTGGGCTTCACGTGGCCCACACTCTAGCCATCTCAGCCATCTGAGCTACAATGGTATTTCTGAGTGTGCTTTTTTAAGTAGAAGAAAATCTCCATGCACACTCCCTCTATTCCCGGTATAAAAATACAATCATATTTTTTGATTCTTTATACTATTTACATTGCCTGTATGTATCAGCCCACTTTTCTGAGTTCAGTAGATGTGAAAACTGAGGGTAGAGAGATTTAAGAGTGTTGCCTGTGCACAGCAGAGCAACAGCTGAACAAGAAAGCCCAAATTTCTCAACAGCTTCCAGCCACATCACGCTGCGCTGCACAGAATAAAAAACAACAATGAAAGCACATACCTCTGTTTTCATAAGGGCAAAGCATTCATCTCAATGGCTGTACATTTGTAAAGAACAACATGATGTTTTAAGTCATTCTGGACCCATAGTTCGCTGCTTCTAAGTAGTAACACTCTAAAAGGGCTTTGAAAAGTCTTTGACTTTAACTCTAAAAGGAGCTGCAATGTAAATTCAAAGCTTCTCAACTTTGCCTAGAATTGGAGAGGTCTCAGTACCCCACAGGAATGCTAGAGACAGCAATCTTATCTTATAATACGCAGATTAGTTAGCTTCAAATTGAACACAAACTCAGAATGTTGGTTGACATAAATATCTGAGTAAGTTTCAGGATATCACACGATAAGATTCATTTCACAGATCTACACACTTTTGTGGAAAGGAGATGACATAGGCTAAGGACAGATAAATCTTTCTAATTAGTGTAAATTTTGGAAAAACATTTTAGAGTCTGTTAGACACAAATTGCAGGGGTATTTTTTTTTTTTCAGTACTACTATCCCTACAAGAAAGATCCATGTTGTAGCAATATCTTTCCTTCTTCTTTATTTATCATATGTCAGCCCACTTTCAAAGTTCAACTCAAGATTCAAGATATACCAACTTCCTCAAACCACACCAACTTTAATAGTTCTGTTTTTTCTGAGCATAAGCATTTACCTATTGCTCATAATTTTATTTTGTTTTCCTGTTTTACTTTATCTCTTCAATTAAGTTGTAAATTCTGACTTGATAATCCTTATTAGATGAACATCACTACATATATATCAGTTCCATATTATTGACTGAAGTTACCAGAATTTAAACAAAGCCTTCCCGGAACCTGTATGGAATTCTCACTGGTAACGATTTCTGAAAAGCAGCATATCTGCCTCCGATTTTTCTTTTCTTCTCAAGATATGAAATTCATGAGCGCCTCCTCGATCTTTAACAGGAAGTTCATGAAAGGCAAGTTATAGACCCAATACACAGTTCCACTCAGAAGTAAATGATGAAATGCCCCAATGCATAGTCTGTGTCTATCTCTCCTTAGGTACCCTAGTAACACAACTAATTAGCAGGAAGGTTAATCTACACCACAGGGACCACAAACTCTGTTATCAATTCCTCTTTCCTTTTTAGGAAAGGAGAATAGAGAACCATCCCTGAAGATATCCTTCAGACAAACATTACATATATTTATCTCTTCTTCTGTCTCACATAAGCTAAGTTCTAATTACTTCAGAAAAATAAGTATCTTATTTTGCCATGAGTTAAAGGGCAAAGCCATCTTTCTAGCAGCTCTTTCAGGCTACTATTTCCTACTCACCTACTTATTTCCTACTCACCTCTTTGAGACCTTTTGTGCTGTCCTTTGTGCTGTCCTTTGGGACCCTGACATATGGTTTACAAGCCAGCCCTTCTTCTTTCAGACAGATATGCTTATGTTTCCCATTCGACAGAACCACTCAATTATTTTTATCCCTACCATTGTCAATACGACAAAATAAGACAAGAAATATGCTGCTTGCAGATATGGTAATGTGTCACATACTTGACTCCATTTGCCAACCACACACAGTCCTTGTATAGATTGAACTGAGAACAATAAGAAAATGACGTCTCCTATTTTTATGCAAATTTATAGAGCTAGCATACTGAAAGACAAAAAAAATTACATCATAATTTCTAATATCATTCCCTACCATATGTCTTTAACTAATTATAGTATTTGTGTAATAGCCTGAAAATGTTCTTTATATTAGAATCTTCTGTGATTCTAAACTCCTTGAAAATGTATGCTTTGGATTATGAGACGGATATCATCTTTCTTACTAAATTCAATCAATGACTCAACAGGAAATGAAATAAAGTGTTCTAAAATGCACGAGATTAGAAATAGCATAGTATTTTGCAAAGTAGTAAGACACCAATATAAAAAGAGCTTAGCCAGGATCCGTGTAGGTAGAGCGAAAAAAGAAAAGGGAATTGCCCAGGTATAAAATGCAAAATAAGTGCATGCCCCAGTAATGGTACATGAGAAATTTTAGTAAGTTGACAGAAATACATCCTCCCAGTGAGTACTATGGACTCTGGAAAAGACAGCTATACAATTGTTTCTGTAAAGAAATCTTACAAATAGCATAAGACTACCATATGACTGACATAATGTAAAGTCATTGTATCTTAAATTAGTGTGATGATCTAATGACTTTTTAAAGTCTCTTCACAACTTCATAATTTTACAGGATCAAAATCCTATTAATTGGATTTGAAAAATAAAAAAATAGAATATAGTTTCCTCTAAGTGTAATTATTCAGTCTGCTCTAACTAATATATTTACATTGACAGTCACTAAAGCAATGAAATTTCATTTTGGTGGACTATTCCATTGCGGGCTATACCACAATGAAGCCAAAAATGTGCACCCTGTTCATAGTTGAAGTGCATTCAATAAATACCTGGCTTGTCCTTCGAAAAGAGCCGAAAAGAAGAGTAAGAACTCCTCCAATTTATCTCCAAACTGAAAGCACATCTTCTTTGGCAGCTACCAAAGAGCAGCAGCTCTAGGGTCAGCTCTGGAAGAATGTGGGCATATCTAGTTTACGCCTTTGTGAGGTGAGTTGAGCCCAACTCTTGGAAGATTCTTCCCACAACCTGAGGACCAGACCTGAAAATATGAGTGATGAATTATCTCTACAGTTGGAGAACAACCTAAGACCATGGCTTCTGATACTGTTTTAATAAGATATAAATTGAATCCATAAGACTCATGTTACTGTCAAAAGCTCTATCCCAATCACATTCAAATAGTACATTTTAAAGAACACAGAGTACATTCTTTTGGAAAAGCTTGCCTGCATCCTGTTTCTCAAAAAAAAAAAAAAAAAAATTCACCTTATTAAACAAATACTAAAATAATTGTACAGTATCAGCGAGAATCAAAGACAAAAAAAAAAAAAAAAAAGCCAAGAAATCACAATCATGAAAAATGCCTTCCCTGGACATTTTTGTGACATCTATTCCCTAGAATGGCTCCATCTCTAAATAGTTCCTCTAACTTCTAAATGTCTGACCCCTGGCACTTTCACTGATTTATTCACTAGAAAATTATTCCTTTTGCTTGATGTATATAATATGTTCAATCTAAAATATGTTAATAGTCTACTTACGGACTTCCAAAGTGACCTAACAGATATGAGCTAGTAACAATGCATAAAATAATCTTCCCATTTTGCACATGAATTCTTAACAGCATGACCAAAATGAACAACTTTCAATGGATAAAAATAATCCCAGGATACAATGGACATCTCAGTTCTCCTTGAAATAGTGACCGAGTTAGTGATTATGATGTGTGTGAATGCACACACTCATTGGGACACTGGGATGATAAGTAAGACACTAGAGATGACTATGTGATTGAGCTTCAGACTGACTTTGTTTCAGAAACATTTATTAGTCATCTTTTCTCTTCCCACAGGCTAACAACTTAACTATTCAGTCACATGCATTATCTGATCACTGAGTCTCTCTAGACTCAAAGTGGACAAAATCACAGTTCACCACACCTTTGGGATAACTTTGCTGTGAAGAAGGCAGCATCCAGGGGCTGCATATACTTGCCATCTGCTCTTCTATAGCATCTTTCTCATTTAGGGTCAGTTTGTCCATCCAGAGTCAGTCTGAAATATCTTTCAGATTCATCCTTTGCAACTTATCTCCTGGTTCTCAATTCTACCAAGTTCTTTTTGTTTTTTTGATTTTTTGTCCAACTACTTCCTGAGATATCATTCTTAAACTATGAAATAAATTAATATTATTTGAATGAATATAGCATGTCAATTTGACATACATATGAATTTAATAAACTGAATCTATTTATTGTTCCTAATACATTCTGGAAGCTATTTATGGACAGTGCATTAACTAGTTCAGGACACCACATCATTGATCTGCATCCTTTTAAAAACTGTTCAAACAGAGGCATTTTTGCTTTTCAATTGTAATGGAGACTTTTGCCATGGCAATGCAAGTATGAGTTTTCCTTGGAAATTGGGTATGGTATGCCAGAAGTAAAAATACAGTTTGAGGCAATAGAGCAGTTTTTCTTTTTTTTTAGCAAGACAATGGAGAAATTTGTAAAACATACAATTCTCAGTATCGTGTCCTTATTAACATGATCTCTAGAAAACACAGCGAAATAGCCCAATTTACTGTTACAGGACTTATAAAGGTTTTAAAACTTGGAAGATGCTTTGATAATTCAGCTGAAGGTATTTCAATAAGTGTACACATAACCAAGGTTTATATCATGACCCTTGATGCTATTTGATTAGTTATACGCTAAAGCTAATACACATAGCACAGCAAAATTTAAAACATAAAAAGCACATTCCAACTCATTGTCCATTTAAGTGACTTTTTGGTTTTCACTGATGTTTAATTAAAAAGAAAATAAAAATAAAACCTCCAAAGTCCAAGAGCATTTTGTCAAAAAAATGGAATACAAATAACTTTTTAGTTGAAGAAGAGAAAATAAATTACATAAGAAAATGCAGTTTTAAAATTACACCAAATGGACGTTATCCATCAAAATAATTAAATTAAGTTGTCTTGGTAAGTCCACGTGAGCTTTTTTTTTTTCTGATAGTGCTCTATTATGAAGAATTTCTGTTGCAATCTTTTTCTCAAAAGTGCTTTCAAAGAATTTTAAATCATTGTAATGTCATCTCTGATATGAGATAATGAATGGACATGGAAAATGCCTTATTTAAAAAAAATTGTGAATGATATCAGTATTGCTGATAAAGGTTAGACAGGCAGATATATATTAAAGGATAATCTCCCTTACTCAGAGTCTCATATACATAAATGTCAGCTATTGTGCATTTACTCTGCCAAGCAATATTCCAAGATAAATGACAGTAAGTTCCTAGGTCCACTGTAGAAACTTTTATACTTGGTACAGTATACCATGTATACTGTACATGGGTGCCAAGCTGACTGAGCATAACAGGAACTATAACAATAGTAACTCAAGACAACATAATTCAAGCATTAAAACAAATATTTTTAATTTACTAGAAAAAAATCTAATACTATGCTCAGTTTTCCATCCAAGAAATATGAGACAAACTTACTATTTCAGATAAGAAAATTTACAGTGATATATTTCTACACTGTATAAATAAATTTAGCTCCAATAAGAATTTTGCCTGAGGTGAACACCAAATAATTGTTATTTCCTCTTGAAACTAGCTACTGGGGCACAGTATTAAGAAATAATACTTTGTGTATTATTACTTATTTTTAATCTGGCCAATATTGCAAATAAAGGGATATGGAATATAGACTATTAGGCTATCAGAGTTAATCCCTAGGTGTGTGAATGTGGAGTCTCCATTTATAATTGCCCTGCTTTTTAAAATTAGCTTTCATTCATTGTCAAATGTCTTCATGTAGTTGTTCAAAACACATTTTATAACCTTATGCTGACCCTATGGCTATATTCTTTTACAATTGATCAATGTTCTACAACTAAATAAAAATAAACTGCTCTCTTTCCCATAAATGCTCCCCAAATAAAACAAAACTACTTTAGGTTAAGAAAGATCATGATTTAAAAAGCCAAAGCAAAGAAACTGAATGAAGTCTCTAGCTCAAACTTTAACATACATCAGCACCCTCACCAGAGGTGATGAACACAGATTCCTGGGTCCCACACTCTGAATTTCTAATTCAGAAAGTCTGGTGGAGGCCAAAGTATTTGCAATTCTAAAAAGTTTTCAGTTAATGTTAATGCCAAAGGTTAGGGTTCCCACACTGAGAACTCAACTTCTCAGATATGCATGACATATTTGGAAAGTAATATGGAAATGTGTTTTTCACTAACCTAATAGAGAAGGCATTTATAATGAGTAGGGATGTTAATTAATTTTCACAGGAGTAACCGATAGCCTCATCAATATTAAATTAAAACCCCAAACCAAAAGACCACCTTCATCACAATGAGGCAGAGATGCCTCCTTCATTGTTAGGCAAAAGGGGCACAGAATAATTTTGATGCAACTATTTCTTAGGTGTCTCCACTCCTAGAGCTTAATCTTTTCCAATTGTCCAGCAAGAGATTTGCCAGGACAAATAATCTGAATGACCAAAAAGTGACAGGAATATAGAACAGTGCCTTTCTAATCTGGACAGATGCAGCACCTCTACCCCCTCCATCTTTCTCACTACTCATTATCCCCTCATATACATACATACTTTTTTAAAAATTCCTTCTACTGGGATGATTCGAATGAATGGGTGAGAAACAAAGATTTGGATATGAGATAAGAGGAATTCAATTCTTCCACACTAAGAAAGAGCTCATAGAGAAGGTCCAGCTCCAGCATTCCTCCAGGCCTTAAGATGCCAGCTACTCAGAGGTGGATCTCTGGAGTCCCCAGAGTCCAGGAGAAGTCAAACGAACACTAAATGAATTTCTTGCTGACGATGTCCCAATCCTGCCTTCAACCAAACTGCAAAATCTGCCAGGAATTTCAGCATCTCTCATAAACACATCACCGTCACAACCGCCACCATCACCACCAAACAAGCTCTCTTTCATTTGGGAAAAACGAGAGGAGTGGAGTGAGAGGGCATCAAGACTTTTGGAGGTCGGAGAAAGTGAACATTAATTGTCTGAGTTAAGGAGGAAACTAGGAAGACCGGAAGGGGAGTGGCAGATAGAACGCAAGGGAGACAGCGAACCCAGTTCCCACCACCCCTAGCAGAGCTCAGTCTTGAACCAAAACAATGAAGAAAGTAAAACCTGGGCAGTAACCTCAGGCATCCCTTCCCAAATACCCGCCCACTGAGCATGCCACATTCCCAGAGTTTGAGAACTGACTCAATGTCCCCTTCGCCCACCCCGCAGTCAGTCCTAAGGTCTGCAGGGAAAGCTCCGAGGTTCCACAAACACCCATACCCTTTGCCTGTGTAAAGCCAACGCCTTCGCACTGCAGCGCAGGGGTCCAAACCCTGGAGTGAGACCAAAGACAGAAGGCTGGAGTTCCAATATGCTTTCTCTGGATATTGGCCCTCAAGCAGCTGTGGGCGAGATCCTGATGAACGTCTTCTAACCTTCCCCACCAAATCTCGAGAACACAAAAGTTATTTTTCCTTTGTAACGCCTTCTTCTTGTCCCAAGAGAAGATGTACCCTCCAGCCAGAGCCTGGGTGTGTGCAGTAGTGTCTTTCAGCCCGAAAGCCAAGGGTGGTAACTGCTGACAGGCAAAGCTCTCAGTCACAACATACCCTGACCTGGGTTTTCCAGAGAAGTGAGATTGTGTTCCCATTGCAGCGAGCTTGTGTCCTGCCCTGGATCCGAGACGCGCGGAGTCCGTTCATTCATGCATTTGCTCCTCCATTCACATAAACATGCCCCATAATTGTGTCTGGCACCGACAATTTTGCCTGCTATTTTCTCCTCCCCAAGTCAGTGCTCATAGCAACGGCTGGTGCAGAATGCAACTCAACTGTCACCCCACTTCCTGAGCCGGAAAATCAAGTGATGTAGGCACACACAAAAAAGGGGGAAAGGGGAGAGGGGGAGGCGGAGGAAGGATGGGGCGCTCACTGGGGTCACATCTGAATCTCCCCTTTAGGGAAAACCGCGGCACCAACACCGCGGCAAGCGAGGAGCCAAAGCATTATTAAATCAAAAGCTGCTAGAGCTCGAGTCCCCAATGGGGATAAATCAAGTGCAAAACCACTCGTTCACAGGAGTGCAATGCTGTCGGCTCGATCCAACTCTGAGCCCAAACCCAGGCTCTGGGGGAGCGGTCGCAGCCCAATCCGCAGCGCGCTCGCTGCCTCCTCAACGCTCGGGATAACGTGATGAAGTGTAAATCAAATGCCAAGCCGGGAGGGGCCCCGGAAAGGCGGGAGTCATGCATTTTCACTCACCAGCCTATCTTGCCTAAGAATCACAAGGTCACGATAGCGTCGCGATTGCACTTACCGTACACTCCCTGACCAGAGATCCCCTCCAGGAGGACTGTCAGCAGCCACACGAGCCCGTACACTAAATCCATCTTCACGTGAACATGAACATATCCAGCCCAGGGGGGACGCAGCGGGACCTTCCGGAGGCCGGGGGCCGGTCGGGCGCGCTCCACTCGTGCCCGGGCCGAGACGAGGTCCCCGGGAATCGCTCGCCGAAGAAGGAATCGCCGTCCGTCCGTCCTTCCCCAGCGGCCGCCGTGAGCGGAGCGCAGAAACCCCGCACGCCCCACACTCATACACACACACTCACACACTTCCACAACACAGTGCACACACACACACACACACACACACACACACACACACACACACACAGCACTCGCACCGGGTGCCTGGGAAAATCGCAGGCGCCGGGGAGGAGCAGGGGGCGTGATGTGATGGGGAGCCGACTGGCGAAGTGTTCTTCAGGGTAGCGGGCTCGAGTCTCCGCAACGGCGGCGGCGGCGGCGGCGGCGCGCTGGGCGGGCGCGGGCAAGGGGCCGGGGTGCCGAGCGGTGCGAGCCCGGCTGGGCAGCCGAGGAGCAGGAAGTGGCCTCTGACTAGGGGCACCGAATGGGGGTTTCCTCGCCCGGGTTCGCCTTTACAAAGTAACTCGCGAAGGTCCCCGGAGAAGCGTCAAGCGGCGGCAGCGGCCCGCCAGCCCGCAGTCCGGAGCCCCCAGCCCGGCGGTCTTGCCTTCCCCCATTCCATCAGTTGCCATTGCAACGCCAATCCCGTTACACGATACAGGCGCGCAACGCCGGGCGGGGAGAGGAGGAAGAGGAGGAGGAGGAAGAGGAGCGGAGTTAGGGGGCGGGGGTGGGAAGGAGGGAAGGGAGGAGGGGGAAGAAGGAGGAGAGAGCCGACTGGGAGCAGAGTGTGCGTCTAGAGCTCTCTCGGGTACCCGCTTCAGCTGCCGCCACCGCTGCCACCACCGCTGTTCTCCAAAATAGCCTGTAGCGCCCCGCAAGCGAAAAGAAGGCTCAAGCCGGCAGCACCAATTCCAGGAGCCGAAAGCAGAGTCCAGGCAGTGCCACTTGAGAGAGAATGCCCCGCAGAGGCTGGATCCGCACACACGTTTATGCGTGCCCACCGACACCGCGCGCGTCCTCTTCGTTTCCGCGCCGCCCCCGCCAGGTGGAGGGGTGGGGGCGGTCGGGACAGGCGGGAGTTTAGAGGCGCGAGCCGCAGAAGGGGTTCCCCGCCTGGGCTAACGTAGTGCTGGCATCCAGAGGTGAACACGGTAGCGGCGGCCTGAGGAGGACACTAGCTGCGCAGCCGCCGCTGGGGCCCCAGCTGCGGCAGAGGTGCCCGGGCCGGCCGGCGGAGCGCCCGGGGCTCGACGCCGGCTGGAATCCCTGGGTGTGCGCGTGGGTGCGCGCCGCGGAGGCGAAGAAAGGAGGGCGAGGGCGACGACGAAGCCAAGAGCAGGCTGACGGGCTGCCGGGCTGCCGGGCTGCCAGAGAGGAAGGCTGTGTGTGGTCACGTTGTGCGCTACGTGCTGAGAGCGCGAGCTGGTAGCCGCAGCCGGGCGACGTCAAAGCCGGGTGCGCGGCTCAGCTGCCTTCCTCCGCGCTCTGCCTCCTCTGCTCCTCCTTCGCCCTGCTTTCCTGTGTCAGCCGAGTTGCTCATCAGTATGGACAGCGCCGAGAGGCTCCGCGAGGCCAGCGGCATCCGGCCTCCAGCTTTCCACGCCGAGGCCCTTCCCGACTCTCTGGGAGCTCCGTGGCGGCGGGCGCCCGCTGCTATATTTGATGCAGCTGTTTGCATTTGTCGGCGGAAAGTCCAGCTACCACCCTAGACCCGGGGTAATTACAGGACTCACTATCCCTCCTCGCTGCCCAAGGTCTTCCAGGACCCCTTCTGCTTGACTAGAGAGCAGAACAGGCCACAGCACGCGGAGGCTGCCTAGTTTCTTTCGCATTCCTGTTCTTTCAAATGGAAATATGGGCATCACAGCAATGAAGGCCCTTGGGTGCAAACACTCAGAGTTCAGAGCTTAGTTTATTTTATATGCAATTTCTCCTACTAAAGTTGACAGCTTTGAAACTGTTTTCTCTTCTGTGAAGAAACAGGGGTCTCACGTTGGGGTAACTGAGCTCCGTTGGGCACTGAGATTCATAGTTACAAAGGGATTAGAAAATACTAGACATCCTTAATCTGCGTCAGAACAAGTGCAGGAGTACTTTACCAAAAATTAATAATTAAAATTGGGAATTATTGTAGTGGTTTGTGATTTGTTTCTGGAACCACAATAATTAGTGCTTCCTGGACTCACTCCACTTTTGTTGAATGTATGTTTTTCACTATTCAGACAGCATATGGATAAGGAGTTTAAGCTGGTTTAAAAACGTGTGTTTATGCTTGTGTTACAAAAGTCATTGTTATGGAAAAATGGGATCATAGTATTAATTTATCTGCTCCCATAATAGATTGGCATAACACTGCAGGTCCCTCTACCCTACTACCTCTGCTGAGTAAAAGGGACTCTAAGCACTAGAAAATTAAAAGTCCCCATTGTTTCCACTATTTTTATAGGGTGTGATCTGCTTACCTGCTAGGCTTAGAAAGAGGAACCAAAGATACCTGGAGGGTCCCAAAGGAGTCTTACATAGTGTGGAGGTCCCCTTATTTATGAAATGCCGTCTTGGTGTAAATGGAATTAAGTATCACTCTAGAAGCAAAACATCAACATGTAGCATTTCTGTAGAATAACGTTCACTCACTGGTCGCCTGTATGTGGGGTTGAAGGGCTTGTCTTCCGTTTCTGGAGGTTTGACTTTTAAAAGTAGATCATTCCTGTGTACTGCAGCACAGCAGCTTCAAGGGACAGTAAGCTGCACCTCCTCTCTGTGATGCAGCTCAGACTGTCTTGTCCACGGAGCATGTCCACATTTTAGCTACTCATGTTCTGAAATTGCCCTTCACCTCCATGATTGTAATGCATTTTGGGCTCTAATTTATGGAATTGTGGGCTCTTGAGACTCTGCGGGACTCTTGATTTAAATATTTTCTTATCCTAAAATGTCAGTGTATCGCTTTAACAGAAGAACACAGATAAATGAGGTATCCCTAGTGGAAATTACTTTCCTTAACCTTCAACACTAAGACAGAAGGTCCAGGAACTCAGGATCTTTCTTCTCCATGTATTAATGCACATTTTTGCACAGGGAAAGAACATACACCCAATGACTCCTCAGCAGTTCCTGAAAGACATATTTGGAGTTTGTGGAGACCTTAGAGAACTCGATCATTTTATAATTAGTTTTTGGTTGAGGAAACAGGTGTATCTATTCTGGGTCAGGCCTTTTCCTGGATTTTGGATATTCAAAGGTTTATAAGACATAGTCCCTTCTTTAAGAAGCAGAGCATCTAGGCGCACCTTGTGGCTCTGGTAGCTGAGATGCTGGCTTGAGGACCCTGTAAGACCCAAGGGCCCAGATTTGCTGCCCAGGACCAGGGTAAATAACCAAAATAAATGAATATGCTTTTAATTTAAAGAACAGAGGATCTTGTGAATAGGGTCAACACAATACTGAAATGTCTATTGACACTATAAGTGCTATACATAAACATGCAACCATTAAGTTATAAGACAATAAGAATAAAGCTGTGCTGGGTTGAATATGTGTTTTTGTTTCTATGAAAATACTGTATAAACTGCTTATAGAAGCAAACAACTAGTTTCATCACTAAGGTTTCTTTTATTTCCTTTATTTCCTTCTTGCAATACATTTTTTAGGCTGCCCTGACCAAACAAGCATGATATATACAGCCATACCTTTGCACTATCTGTTGAAGGCCTCCAGGTGGTGAACCTGAGCTGAGGTTTAAGGACCACCAGGAAGATTGTTTATTAGCAAAAGGAGGAGGAGCTTCTAGAAGGCAGGTTCAAAGACAGTGATGAAATCAGACCCAGGGCACTCTGTGTGACTCAGAGTAGTTTCCTACAAGAGCAGAGAAACATCAGGGATTTGGAATTTTGCATAACGAATATGATTGTTACATAGAACCCAAAGGAATCTCACATTGTATTTACCTACCAGGGCCATTCAAGAGTATTATTCTGTTTCTAACAGGACTAGCACGACACTTCATTATCTATGATGATGCTGTCATGAAAACTTAGGGGTTCTCTTCTGATAAACCTGATTACCTTAACATAGTTTAATTAAAACACTCTATTTCCATTCTCCAATATGAGATGATGCTCTTACCTAGGTAGCATGAGAAAGGCAATGTCATGAGGGAGTCATGACTTGGCACAAGATCCACCTGAGGTAATGGCTCAGAAATGAGAAAAACTAGTAATTCTGGAGATGTAGTTGAGTAGGGTAAATTCAGAATAGCTGGCAAATCTGCCCTTTGTTTCTAATCTAGTCTCATTCCACAAATCAAATACCAGGTTTTATTTATTATTTATAGCTGCTCCTTATTCCCTCAATGACCCTGTAAATCACACTGACTCCCATACCTACCCTTTCCAGTATAAAATCAAACAACAATGTAAAAATCATTAGTGGTATATGGATAATCTCTCAGGATTTGTACACCCTGACCTATTGTTCAATATTTCGCTGTGCTTGTTCTCTGATTGATTATAGATTTCTGGCTCATATCACAAATTATTGGTATAAACCAACCTGAATCAAACCTCAGTTGGCTGCACTTCTGTACCCTTGCCTAGTCCTTTTCTCCTGAGGTAAAGTCTACTTCTGATTTTTCCAAAATCTGTGAAGGCAAAATGCATTGTTCTGTGACTCAGACGTGTATCTGAAACCCCAAACTCTTACCCCCATATCCGCTGCCCAATTGGGCCATATCTCTTTAAAACCAACTTAGAGTACAGTTAAGTTTGATTAAGCCTAAAGTGGAAACATTACTGTAAGGCACAAAATCTTCTGTCTTGGTAATTTTTCGCTAGCCAAATGCCTGCCGCCTATTTTTTCTTCATCCTACTTAGTGATAGCTTCCAACTTGTATGTTTAGAAGTCTTAAGTATCATCATGTAGAATTGGCTGTTACAGTAATAGTTACTACTTACAGTAATAGTAAGACATGATTTGCCATTAGAGAGAGAATAATGCTTGGAATTCAGGTGCTGGTCATAATAGCAGATGCTGGATATTTCAAGGAGGCAGGCAGGGGGGCTGTCGTTCATAAGCAACAGAACCCAGACGCTGGTGTTAAGTTTAAGACAAGGACTTCATTTTGGGAAGCAAGAATGTCCCTCAACAGGGCTTTAGTGAGAACAAAAGAGGACAATAACAAGCACAACTGCTAACATTGGAAATAAGGAAACATCAAACAAATCCCCCTTGCATGGACTAATTGACATCAGGAGAGACAGATAATTTGAAGAAACAACAAAATATTCAAAGAATAATCCCTAAAGATAGAAAATCCAGGATCGATATTTAAAAAAAAAAAAAAAGATAACTTGAAGAGGCTGAATATATGGATACTATTTTGAGAAGGTGCCAAGGTAATTTGTTACCAGATGATGGGGCTAAGGTCTCAGAATGTAGCTGCCAGTGAGGAGTATCTGACAAACCAAGGAAAGTAGAGGCAGAGGCAGAAAAAATGAGGCAAGGCAATTGGCATTCTTGATATTCTACCTTAAGCTTAAAAATAGCAATTTTTACTCACTTGGTAAAAAGCGTTTCCTCTTGTGTTTTCTACTTTCAAGAAAGATATGCTAATCTCTAATTCTTGACTTCTAGGATTTTCTGAACCATTCATGATATAGGGTTTGTATCGTGAACTCAAAAATTTTTTAAAGAGTATCCTCATACACCATAGTAATTTTAGTAGTCCTGCCCTAGATTTACTCTTGTCTTGGCATACTTTTCTTAAACTCTTATTATAATTCTCACACTATTTCAGGAACAGACACAATGCTGATTTGTTCCAGAGTAGAAGATGTTCAAAGCAGGGCAGTGTCACGTACTAGGTGACCTTTGACATCAGACTGCCTTTAGGTTTGAATAGCTAACATCAGTATGACCTTGACTTTTCCATGATCCAAAAAAAAAAAAAAAAAGAAAGAAAGAAAGAGCAAGAGGTTACTAAGAGTTTCAAATAAAGATATACACATATTCAATATAGTTCAGTATCTGATAGAGCTCAAGTAATACTACTCTTAATATTTTGTTAAATTTGTTAGTTGTTAGAGAACATTAGTAAATGGGGCTGAAAAGTTGAATGATTTCCTCTCTGAGGTTAGCTGATAACTCAGAACCTTTACTCTTAGAAGTATGATGAAGTGTTTTTTCTCTAAAAGGATTACCTCACTTGCCTTCCTTCAAAGTTCATCTGTCCCATTTCTGTCCAGTCACATTGAATTCTAAAATCTTTTCACAGTTTATCTGTAATGGTTTGGCATTTCAGTACTTAGGAATAGCATAATATCTTCTGAAAACTTGAAAATTTGAGAGAACAGTTCTGCTTTAAGATCATTTTTGAAGTGCTACATCTCTAGTCGTACCCTTGGAAAACTCTACAGCTTAAATATTAATACTGAGAAGTTTCTGCTTATCACTATGCTTGGTTTACTATCTTTTAAAAACAGATTTGTTTGAAGTGATGCTTACACTTTTAGGTTACCAACAGAACAGATTGAAGATCAACATCAAAGTTGAAGTAGAAATTTTGAGGTGAAAATATAAAGAAACCTACTGTTTCTGACAAAGGAGCTATTTGATTAAGCCACAGCTAAGATGTAAAGGACTAGAAGAAAGTTGATCAAGAAATTTCCCGAATATTCTGTATTTGGAACAATTTACATAAATATGTAAAATAAGATATAAAGGAAAAGAAATTTATGTTGTAATCAGGTGATGGGTTCAGAAACTGACATCACAACACTAATATAATTTTGACATTAATAATATAATATAGATGCAACTTCTAGCATTTTCTTTGATTAAACTCAACCTATTAACAAACTATTCATATTGGTAGCTAGAAAAACTCAAGGAGACGTAGCCACTTGATTTAAAACTGTCTCTTTTATATAATTAGACAATTTTTTCATTTTTCTCACATTTTCTAATTTTTTTCTCTTCTCCTCACCCCAGGAATGACTCTGGCTCATGCTCTGTTCAGATAATAGGGAGATTTATCTTCTTCCATTTAGCATTATTATCATGCACTTGATCTTTGGGTGTCTGCCTCTTGTCCTGCATGAGCCCTGCACACTATTTTTCAAGTCATTAGGACTCAGCTTCTGCTTCCAACTTCAGGATCTCCCAGACCTCTCGACTTCATATCACTTTCCCGTTCTCTCTGGGGCCACCAGGCAAATACGGATTTCCTACACATGTGTCATGTTGGAATTTCAAGTTGTACTATTTTTCATTATATTTACCATGTTGACATTTCTCCTCCTTTCTACTCCCTAGATGTTCTCTCTATGAGATATTTTCACCTAAATTGAGGCAAGATTAAGTAACCAAGCTTTCTATACTATGTAATTCTTTTTTAAAATCAATTCTATTGAAGTAACATTGCATCATAACTTTTATAAATTTAAGGTATGCATCATTGTACATCAACACCTGTATAGAATATGTCGTTTACTGCCACAGTCCAGTCCTTCTTTTACCATATGACACTTCTTGAAGTATAAGAAGGTTACTATTCCCTACTCAACCACAAGAAAGAAAAGTAAAGTCTCCTTCGGAGACATGCTTATCCCTATCATCCAGCTCTTGATCATTCAATTCTTTTTTCCTTTCTCTTTCTCTCTAGGTTCTTCTGTCTCCCCATCACAAGCTTCCCAGCAGACCAGAGGGAAGCTCACCTTATTCCTAAAAGGAAGAATGGGCTTTATTTCAGCCTTGCATTCTCGCTACCCTCTGGTTTATAGGAAAACTATTGTGGTCTGAATCCTGCATGCTAGAGCTTAATAATTTAAAGTTCAGATTTAGGAATTAAAAAAAAATGTTTTCTCTCTCAAATGTCTAACATTTCTTTTATTTCCCCAGTTTCTGCCCTTTCCCTGAAGGAATATGCAACTTTATTACAGGATGATCCCTCATGCAATGAGAATTAAAAGGTTCAGAAACAAATTATTCAGTTATTCATCTAGGTGAGGACCAGGTCCTGCCTTTTTAGGGGTAGGGAAAAGCAAAGAAGGCAAAGCCCCATCTGGAAGTTCAATATTTAGGAGCAGATATGGAAGAGTGGAGGCTGGTGAGGTGAGGGGTAGTTTCCAGTGGGCATCAGTGAAAAGTACCTTGAAGTAGGGGTGGGAAATCTGTCGTCAGGAATTTGATTATTAAGAGCTTGAAGAGGTCAGTATGCCAGTGTGCCACTAAAACTGGAAGTGCAAAGAAAATAAGACCAGCCAAGTAAACATAAGTGACTGAGTTGTCCGATGTAGATTAACAAGTGAGAACACAAAAATACAAAGGAAGAGGAGAAGGGGCACAGAGAGCTGTGTTGGGTTGGATAGTACTTCCTGGCTAATGCATGTCCTCAGAATCTCAGAACATAACCTTATTTAGAATAGGGTTATAGCCAATGTTATTAGATAAAATGAGATCATACGGGAGTTGGATGGACTTTTAATCCAGTGTGGTGATATACTTTGAAAACCAGGACATGTGACAACAGAGGCAGAGATGACTGCTGCATCTACAAGTCAGGAATCCCAAGATGGCTGCCCACACCAAGGGCTAAGAAAAAGGCAAGTAACAGATTCTCCCCTAACGCCTTTAAAGAGAGCATGAACCTGCTGACACCACAATTCTGGCCTTCTAGTCTCCAAAAGTGTTAACAGAATGCTTTTCTTTTGTTGTAAGTACCCATTTTGCTGTAATAATCCTGCAAAACTAATATAGAAATTCACGCTATCCTTTGGGCAGCAGTCTATATACAAAGGTTTTTTTGGCTGAGACCTCTGGATTCTCATACTAAATTCTTGCCTTTAAGAAGTTCTCTTCAAAATCATCATGGAATCTTATTTCGCTAACTTGGAAAAATCAAATAACCTTAATTATTGTGTGAATTTCCTTATCTTTAAAAAATACTACTGCACTTAAATGAAGCTAATTGGAATAATGTTTGTTAAAACATAAATGATAGTGCCCTTTATCAAAGAACCAGAGAGAATCAGGAAATTTAGTCTTGATTCAGAGTTCATTTTGATAGATACTGTACAAATAGGGATGCAGAAGCCTGGGATGTCTGAGAGAAACATCAAACAAGATCTCTACCCTCAGTGTTCTCTTGCATGTATCCAATGAATGCCTACCTCCCTAGCAAAAGTCTGAAAAAAGGAAGCCTCTCATTTCTTTTACCTCCCTTTTTCTTGATCTCTTTTGATCAGAGGAGGAAAATTTACCTCTTCTTTCTGCCTATCTCCATTCAGTAAAAGTAACTTAGGGCTGTAGTTTTTAAACATTCTTTTCTTACCATTGCAACCCACAATAATAAATATTTATTTTATATTAGGATTTAGTACACACATGCATGCACACACACACACACACACACACACAGACACATCCACATCTACTTTTTTTCTCATAAAGCTATTACATTCACTAGATGGAAAAATATTTTATGTATTCTTTTCTATATCTTACTATTTTTTCATATCATTTTATATTTGTAAAGTATGACCTGACCCTATTAAGTTTGCTCCTTAACTCTTTAATATGCCAAGTATCATATTAATTGCAAATATCTAACTTTTGACATGCTGAAGTGTTGCTGAAAAGAAAAAAAATAAGGAAAAATTTTCTCTATCTAAAATGCCTGAAAAGAACATGTGCCCTAATTCTCTTACCCTGAAATAATAGATTTACCAATTAGGCCTTGGAGAGATACAATTGTTAAAGATATATTTTGAATGATATATTTCTTTATCTATTTTGCATTCTGCTTATCCATGTAGATAGAATAATATGTTTCCATGGCAGTGATCATCTGCAACAACATTTTTCATGAGTGACTAGCATCCCAGTGTGTAGACGCAATGTAATCATTTAATCAAGCTCCCTTTGATAGGTACTTTTTGTTTCAAAATCTTACATTTTAATGGAAAAGGCAGATAATAAATAATAAACCAGCAAAAATAATAAAGATACTTTCAGTTTGCAACAAGTATTTTCAGAAATGGTGATATGATGAATAAGAGAATTGGGAATTACATTAAAGAATACATCAGGAAAATTATTTTGAAAGAGACCTGAATGATTAAAGGTGAGGAGAAACTTCAGACACAGGGCCAAGACAGTGTTCTTGGAAATTGAAGGAACAGGAAGAAGACTAAGAAGTATTTAGGGATCAATGTAAAGAGGTTTTATTCTCATTATAAGAAGAAGCTCCTGTACAACTCATAGGTGGCTGTCTAGCAGGTGGTGCATTGATAGAGAGAGAGAGAGAGAGATAGTCTCAAGAGAGAAAAGAGCACAGAATCAACAGGGATATTGGGTATTATTATTAATGTGTCAGTTTGGGTACTAACTGTATGAAATATATGGTAATCTCCGAGTTCAGAAACCAGACAATTTACATACTCCAGGATAACAAATTGTATCTAATGCATTTAGAATTTTTAAAGTTTGTAATAATATTTTATAAATTTTATATGTATATTTCTTGTATACCTTTGTAATATTATCTTTTAATTTATGAATGAGGTATTTTAATTACCTATTTGAATTGGTATTGCTTGTATATAGAAAAAATATTTAATTTTTGTATGTTCATTTGAAAACCAGCTGAAATTGCTTACTAGTTTTATTTTTCCTTTCTTTGATTGTCTTGAATTTATGTTAGTGAAACAATCATATAATGTGCTAATAATGATAATTTTGATTACTTCTTTCCAGTAGTAATGAATTGCTACTCTCTTTTTTGAGATTGCATTGGCAGTAATTTCAGTTATAAAACTGAAATATGTGAGTAAAATCATATTAGTAATAACATGTTTCAGGTTTAAACTAGAATGTGTTTAGTTTTTCATGATTCAGACTGTCTTTGTCTGTTGTTTTTAAATGGTTATATAATTCCTAGTTTAATAAAAAGTTACTTGGTGTTGTTTCTGGGTGCTGATGTTATTTTTCCTTGTTATTTTCCTATCATATTTACCCAATATGCATGAAATTATAATCTATTTTAAGGTGGCTTTAAGCTTAGGTTTATTGTAATGATGTATTAGAGCTCTCGAGAGAAAGTAGAACAATAGGGGGTACATATATTATCATACACATATATGTTATTGAGAGCTATTATTTTTGTTTATATGTATATAACTATATACATTTTCTAAGTTTTCAAGTCTATTTTTGTCTCTCCAGCTACCAATTTTCAAATTTGTCAATTAAATCATTTCACTTTTTCTAATTACATTTCTGTTAGTTTTCATCTCTGATTATTATCTCAGTTTACATGGGATAATTTTGGCATTCTAGTCTTAGCTTCTTAGATTGAGTAGTTTATTTTTGTACTTACCTATTTAATAATGAAAATATTTATGTTTATGCCACTTGTCATAAGTATAGAATATGCTGTCATCATAGTTTTATATTATTGGTTAGCTAGATAGCTGCTAAGGAGAATGTTTATAATATTTCCTTATGATTGTTATCTGCCATTTTAATTATAGCATAATGAGAAAATGTAGGCTATGCAATTACTGCTTTTTTTGCTTGTTGAAATTCTTCCTGCTGCCCTTGCAAGACTTTTTTCTAGGTAAATATTTTATGGAATCTGAAAATACTGCATAGTTTTAAATGTAAGATTTCACATACATTTTATGTGAAAGTTAAATATATAAAGCCAACACTTTTAATTAGATTGTTCATATGCTATATATCCTAAGAATATTTTGATGCCTGTTGCAGCAGTATTATTTTGTTATTCATGATTACACACAGAGGGAAGGTCTTCGACCAGCTTGATTTTTCATTCATTATAAATATTTGCTTTTCCCCTCAGGTACTTTCTGTGTCTTTACATGATTTTATCAGGATGGTATCTACATAAAGATTTTTCCTAAAGTTATAACAATACCTTAAATAGATTTAAGTTTTTTTCTCCCTTCTGAAATGTTTTCTAATTTTCATATTTTCTCTTTATTCTGGTTATACTCTTACAGAAACAGCAACACTTAGCTCTGTCTTATAATTCATCATATATTATATAAGTAAAGATATTAGCTAGGTAGTAATTCATTTTAAACATTTGTTGAATTTTTATATAGGAAACTGCAACATTTGTTTAAGACCGAGTCTTACTCTCTTGGTCTACTCTGGAGGTCACCTGCAGTTTGTAGTTTAAAGAAAGAATGATGGCTTCTCCGACAAATACCTCAGCCTGAGGACTTTCTTATCTGTAGAAACAAATTAGGTCTTTTCAAGGTCAGAGCAGTTCAGAGATGTGGGAAGTTAATGCCATAGGAGCAAACTTAAAACAATAAAAATCATATGTTGGTAGATAAATACCTCAGCTTCTTCACTTCCTGATGGGAAAATTCTCTCAGCGAATAGACAGGTCTGAACCCAGTTCCAGTATCCACTCCATAGCACATCTTTATTGGCTTTCCTCCCTTTATGAACTACCTTTCTTAATAGAGCTTCCTAGGACCTAGATCTGCTTTTAAGAGAATCCCATATAAAAAAAGGAAGACAATCCCAAAGGCATTAAGTGATAACAAATAAATATTAGAAGGAGGAATATGTTACTGCATATCGTGCAAGTGATAATTTTAGAAATGGATCTATCCAATTAATTATTTCATCAAAATGTTTGCCTTTAGCCATTGTTTTATACAGTTATAATAGTGCTAGTTTACCATGTAAAAGCTTCATGTCAGGAAGTCAGCACTAATTGCTGCAACAACTGTCTGACTCATTTTACTTCAATTTTTTAATATTTTATTTTTAAATTTTAAAAATACTTAAAAATTCTAAATGTAGAATATAAAACTCATGTATCCTGTCATCTAAATTTTAGTCTATTTTACTCTTTAATATCAGTTGCATATATTTAAGATACACAGCATAATGATTTGATATACATATATAATGATTACTACAATAAAATAAATTAACATATCATTACCTCACTCAGTGCCATTTTTCTGTTTGTGACAAGAGTACTGAAATATACTCAGCAAATTTGCAGTAATCAATATAGTATTCTTGGCTGTAGACTTAATGATATATATTAGATCTCTAGATTTATTCTTCCAGTATGACTGCAACTTTGTACCCTTTGACAAACATCTCCCCATTTCTCCTCTCCTCCCTCTAGCCACTGTTAACCGCCTTTTTACTTTGCTTCTGTGGAGTCTACTTTTTTAGATTCCACATATAAGTGAAGTCAAGTGGGTTTGGGTTTTATTCTGCCTCTTTTTCACTTAGCATAGTGCCTCCAGGTTCATCTATATTATCGCAAATGGCAGAATTTCCTTTTTTTTAAGATGAACTATATCTATATAAAATTTTTGTATACATATAATATATGTATATAACATATATGTAATACTTTGTCATGCATTTTTCTGTTGATGGACACTTAGGTTATTTCCTTATCTTGGCTATTGTGAATAATGATGCAACTATCATTCAATTTCAATAAGTTCTTACTATATTTGTTTTGCCTATCCTATCTTATTTTTTTAATCTTCATGAAATTGTAATATGCACATTGAAAAGTACAAATATTGTAAATATATCAAAATTAATCTTCTCAAATTGAAAGTACACATGTAGCCAGAAACCCAATTAAAAAATAATTTGCTACCAGCATTTCCCCATTACCTACTCACAGTAACAAAAGTAAGCAAATGACACACATTCTATCATTTCACTCTTACACATACCCTGTTTTATTGAATATTATAATCTAATCTGAAGATAAAAATATTCCCTAAACCCACCACATTTTACATACAAACACACATGGTATTTTTCAAAAAATTTTATTGGAAAATGCTTTCATTAAGTAGAAATGACTTAAAATCTGAATTCAGTTAATTGAAGAGAGACGTATAATAAGAGAGTAAAAGACATTTTCATTATATGAATTTAGTCTAAGTGGGAAACATGAATTCTATGTTCGAAGATCTTATAAGAAATACACTGTAATTTTTAGTGTTTACCCCTTCCCACCTTGAACTGGATTGTTTAGCTAAGAAACCCTGCAATTTAAACTAGCAATATCCATATGCAGAAGCATTTTATTCTAACTTTCACCTGGTTTGCAAGTAAGTTTTATTTGGATTTAAGCCATAATCTGTGATGAAAGTTTTATTTTAGAATAACCAAAGGCATTTCAAAAACTTAATTTTCCTTTTATTAGGATACATCTGTTGATTAAAAAACTAGTTTTGAATTTATAAAGTACTCAAAGTAATTAATTTTAATAGTGACATACTGTGAAGTATTCTGGTATAGTCTTTCCCTACAATACAGAGCAATTCCATATTCATTAGATACTTCCTTATTTGACAGACAAATGCCCGAAGGAGACAATTATTGCAGTGTCTGTCTCAGTGTACTATCTTTTCAGCTAAAATGTAGTCCTTTTCTTGTTAACACAGAAATAAAGGGCTGATAGTGAACTTCATTAGCTTGCTTATTTGCATTTCAGAATAATGCCTGGCTTTTATGTTCATTTGCCATCTTGAATTAATAATTTCTTTAAAAGAAAAATTAAATTATAAATAGGAAATTGATAAAAACCTATCTGGTTAATCACCAGTCTTTGAGAAAATCAAGGCCTGTATTAAAATTTTCATGATTTTGTCCCTTTACTGGTTTGGAGTAAATAAATATTCTGACTATTAAAATAATGACATTATTATGTTTAGTTAATAAAATGCAAAATATGTATTTATTACCCATTGTTAAATGTTATAAGTACAAAATAGAATTACACATAAATACCTTAAATTTGTGACAATTTTTAAAAATAATTTATAGCAACTATGATTGTGATCTTATTTTTCTAACTACCTAAGGACTTCATGCTCAGAAATACTGACTTCCCTGCATACAGAATTAAAAATTCTTTATAAACCTTGTTTATTCTGTAGATAACATATACTTATTATTTTTTTAAATTTATTGAACATCTAAAATATGAATATTTATCTATCAGAGTAACTTGCTTAAAGAAATCTAATCTCTCTACCTAAATTCAAACTTTGAAAAAAATATTTGAACTTAACTTTCCAAGGATGTTATTTAAAAAAGAATCAATAAAAGTATTTAGCATTAATAGTCTAGCTATAAAATAAAGTTCCAAGCACTTGAATTATATATAAATGAAATGGTGAAAGTCATCTTTCAATTCTTTTGTTCCTTCATAATTACCATTGTTGTTACAGCCAGTTTGAGCCCATTAAGAAGTATCAGTACAATGAAGCTTTGTTCCTGGTACTGGCAGTCTAGGAAATTTCCATCAATTCTTGCACCATGAGCACAATCAGTAATTTGAAATATAAATGTCTGTGTATCTATGCCTCTCATTTACCTGTATCTGTCTATTTGCCTTTAACTCACTCTGTCTACATAGGCAATAGAGAACTAATGGTGCAGTGAGAATTGTAGGACCCAGGTCTGAAGGAACAATGGTAACCCAATAGGAACCCCAGCACATGTAGCCATTTTAGCATATTCCTGAAGAAGTAGCTAAGAAGTAGATGTAGAGCCCACAGAAAAATAAAATGTGATAAAATAACAAGTTTGAATTGGAATCCCAAATGACTTCAAGTAAGGAGTAAGGATGAAATTGAAATAGGCCTGCATTTATTGGATCTGAATCATGGCTTTGAGTTAACTCCAGCACATATTAGATTAAGAAAGTCTAGAATTACTAATGCAAAATATGCACAAAGCAACTATAAATCTTCTCTAGAGAAAAAGTTATTATCATCCTAGACTTCAAATAAACCCTATAAAAATATGAAGAAATAAGACAGTGATTGTCATGGACTGAATTGTATTCTCCACAAACTCATATGTTGAAGTGCTAACCCCCACTAGCTTAGACTGTAACTATTTAGAGATAGAGCCTGTTAGGAAGTAATTAAGGTCAAATGAGATCACATGGTTGAGCCCAATTCCAATATGATTTATACCATTTTGAAAAGAGGACACTAGGACAGAAACACAGAGACAGAACCCCAGGTGGAGATACCAGAGAAGGATGGCCGTCTAAAAGTCAGGGAGATAGGCGTAGAAGAAACCTTGCCTACTATCACCCTACTCTAACCCTAACTCTATGACAGTTAGGCAAAAAATTTATTTTCTTTAAACCATTCACACTGTGATACTCCATAATGGCATTCCTACCATACTAATATAATGATTTGAGCATCAGAAAAATAATATAAAATAGAAATATCTACAATAAGTCTGGATAGCAATCAGCCACTGACCTAAGAATATATGTATATGCATATATGTGTATGTATATGTGTATATATATATATATGCTTAATATACAAGGAAATAAAGTAGAAACTACTATAAGCCAAATGGGATTTCTACAGCAGAAAAAAATTAAAAATGATATTAGGAAATCAAAGATGAGTTTAATAACATTTGACATAGATGAAGAGAGAATTTTGAACTGAATAAAATGTCAGGAAAAATTTCTGTAATGAAGAATGAAAAGTTAGAAGGATAAAAAATACAGAACGGAGCATATGCTAAGCAATTATGAAAAAAGTCTATGAAAATATAATTGGTTCCAAGGAGTGAATGAGAAATATTAAAGACTTAAATATAATAACTGAGATTTTTGATGATGATGAAACGAATGCCTTAAAGATTAAGAGCAAGTTAATCAAATGTACTACACACAAGGCAAATGTGCTCAAATAAACAACAAAGACAAAGAGAAATAATAAAAGCGTCTGGGAAAAAAGAATTACCTCTAGTTTCCTTTTCTTTCTTTCTTATTCATTTATTTATATAGCAGTAACTTTTATTCTACAAATTAAAATAAACTCATATGTATAATTTCCCCGTTTGTATCATTTACCCGTTACTCATATATTTGTCAACACACCCTTCCCTCCATGAAATCACCAAATGTTCTTCACCATTGTCCTTTGGGCTCTGCCATCACTCCTCACAATGCTATCACCTATTGGTAACCTCAGTTCTATTACAAGTGTCCAAGAGTTGGTTTTGTTTCATCTGTTCCCCCGTTTTTTTCTATTCACATCCCACCTATGAGTGAGGTCGTCTGGTATCTATATTTCTTCTTTTGACTTATTTCACTTAGCGTAGTCCCCTCTAGATCCCCTCTAGCTTCTGAGAGTAGAAATTTTAACTATTGATTTGAAGTCTCTTTCAATGCAAGTTTTTGCCTCTACGCATATCCTTCTGATTATTGCTTTCACAGAATCCCTAAATTTTTGGTTGGTTGTGTTCTATTTTAATTCATATTAAATTCTTTTCTAATTTTTATCCATTGGTTTTTAAAAATGTATATTTAATTTCCATATATTATAAATTTATTTTTTTCTTTACCATTAATGCTAACTGTAATCCTCAGGTCAACTGTTAAAAATAACTAAGAAATATTAAGATGAATGACAAGGAAGTTAAAATAGTACTCTAGAAGGTATCTACTTTCTACATAACTAAAAGAAAACAGTAATAGAGAAATTGGAAAGCAAAAAAATAATGAGGTATATATTAAACAAATAACAAAATTACGGAAGTATTTCTTTATCAGTAATTACATTAAATACTAATTAAACTCTCCAAATTAAAGGCAAAGCTGAATAGAATAAGTCATCAACTATACCCTGTCTGCAACTGACTTTTGATAAACTAAGACACAGTAAGTAGAAAGTTAAAAGACTGAAAAAGATAACCCATTTGTGTGTGTTACACAAAAAGAACTCAAAATTTCATGAAATACCCATGACAGAAGATGGAGGTAAATAATATCCACAGAGAAATTTAATTCTGTAGCTCAGTTAATCTTGTCACCAGTGCCAGTTATTTCTTCTCAGGTCCAAATCCATCTTTTTTGCCTTATTTCATGATCTTGGGTCTAAACCTTCTGGACATTTCTCCTTTGCCACTTGACTTGATATTAAACTTTGTCAATAGAAGGCACTGCAAAGCCATTGCAAGGTGAGAGCAAGAAGAAAGGATGTAGTTTCCTTTACCTGTGTGCTGTATTCAACATGGTAACCAGTGGATGCTGGGGGCCTACTATTATTCACCAGAGCACCAATTCTCATGAATTAGAAGTCCATAACTTCTGAGAATGTTCTTCACCTCATAGCAACATCACTTGTAGCTCTCTTAAAGCTAGTAATGTCAGGAAATTTCTCTTCCACCAAAAATGCCAGGGTGCTTGCCAATCAAAGCAGAAGCTAATGGCAGTTAGGCTAGAGTCTTAGTCTAAATTTAACTTAGTGGGCATCTAGATGGTCATTAGATGTATATTTACCAACTTTCCAGTTCTTGAATACAAAATTGAAATAATACACTTGTCAGTGGGCAGAATCTCTGCATTAGCTTTGTGACCCATGAGTAAAGGACATTATGATAGCAAGATCTAAGAGAAATTCCTTGGGTATTTCTTATTCTAGTCATATGTTGAACCAGAAACAACACTATATCCTTGAAGAAACTGCAAAGATTTGGACCATCATCAAAGATTATAAAGATACAGAGTGATAATAATTCTCACATCTTCATTTTACTTAATTATTTGTACTGTGCAGAATCTGGTTTAATTTTCAAGAACGACTTTGGTTATATTTGCATTCAATATACAGATATTGTATTTTTATTTTAGTAACCAACACAGCCTTTGGGATTTGATTTGCAGATATTGACCTGGCAAATCAATTATTTTCTCCATATGAAAAATTTCAAGGGCCATTAGAAAGTTGTCTTTTCTGGAAGGACCCACAGTACATCGTCACAATCATACCTCAGGGCTGTGTCTGCTCTCCTCTCTCTGCCATAACAATATATTTTCAAGTGGAAATGGTATAGAAGAGATTGTGCTGAGTTAGATCCCAAAGGTACAAATAAGTTGTACGAACAAAGTGACTCAGAATTATTTGAAATCAATTCCTACTGCACTGTTCACTTGTCTCAATCCAAGCATTTGACCTCATGTGGAGTTCTTTATGAACCATGGACCCGGGAGAAAAAAGAAAACTTTACATGTTTTGCAAATTATCTGGACAACATACTCAGATCACCTGAAAGTGAACATTTCAGATTTATAATCCCTACAATAATAATGCTGGAAGATAGAGGTGAAGTATAAATGAAAAATAGCTCCAAACTTATAATTCTGCTACACAGCAGAATTTCAGACAGTGTATTTTACTGTGTATGTTAAATAGACTGAGTGTTAACCATAAGTATGAAGTTATATAAATTGATGTAATAGTTGTTAATGTTTGGTAGTGGTTTGGTTGAATGGGTAGGGATCTGGAATAAACAGGAATGGGAGACTGCTTGGAAGGAGATCTTGGGAAGATTATATGGATGAACCTCTCTTAATGGGCACAGATGTATATATATATATATATAGAGAGAGAGAGAGAGAGAGAGAGAGAGAGAGAGAGAGAGAGAGAGACAGACAGACAGAGAGACAGACAGAGAGACAGACAGAGAGAGAGAGAGAGAGAGAGAGAGAGAGAGAGAGAGAGAGAGAGTGTCCTCCATGGCCTTCCCAGT
This sequence comes from Solenodon paradoxus, assembly GCA_004363575.1. Taxonomy (NCBI): domain Eukaryota; kingdom Metazoa; phylum Chordata; class Mammalia; order Eulipotyphla; family Solenodontidae; genus Solenodon; species Solenodon paradoxus. Next base: position 895,987 of record RJWH01000027.1, read on the forward strand.
TACTTACTCAATGGAATCATGAACTGAAGAAAATTTTACACTGATTTATAGATTATTGGCAGTAGGGATAAAATATTAATTTTAATATATGAACCCTTTACCAAAGTCGACATTGGTAATGCTTCGGATTTGTATACAATCTGCGAAAAGTGCAGGCCAATATTGTATTTTCTGTATAATATAATTTCTCACAGGGGGCCAGGTTGATTACATTGAAACTTTGCGTAAGAAAGCAGGTAGAGAATTGACTTGACTACACGAAAATATATTCTGAATATGGACTTGCCTTCAATACTCATGATGCTTATCCTAGCATGACCATTTGTGGACTCACAGAGTACTTGATCACTGCTATGAGATTTTTTTTTAAGGGAATGTGCAGGCAGAAATGAATGTAAGTAATTAGGCAGACTGGAAGAAAGAGAAGGAAGAAGCAGTTATTTTATTTTATTTAGTTGTTCACTCTGGTTGTTTCCCTCTCCCTGGACCCAGAACTGGAACCCAGGAATGTGCAGCCCGCACTCCTTTAGAAGAGATTGCTCCACCAGGATGTGCTGTCTGTCACGAGATTTTACACAACATTAATTCTTGTGGAATTAAAGTGGACTTACTGCTTGCTCTCTCATCCAGAAGCAGTTGGCCTAATACAGTGATGGAATGACTTCAGAAAATTCATTCATGGTGATAGCTGTAAGATTCCGCTCTGAAATGATGTGAATTAGAGACAATATTATATGGTTCTGTTTCCACCCTCCAGCCAGAATATAGTAGTGGAAGAATCAGGGATAAGAAGGGGTCCCTCAACTATTTTACCTAATAGTCCAATCACATGATGTTTGCTTCCCATCTTGAAAACCTTGAGGTTTGCTAATCTAGATATCTTAGTTCTCAAGAATTCCACCAGTGAATGCAAAATGCTTCCATTCACTTTGAAGAGGAGACTACCACTTATATTCATTTTGGCCTTTTTCATATCCCCGAGTGGAGTGATTGAATTGATCCCAGTTCTTGAGGGAAATTTGACTTGCTGCTACACATTAAGACAAAGAGGATCATGTCTGAAATTCAGGGGATTCTCTGGAGTACCTTTAAGTACTTTTATAACCACTGGTAAGTCCTAACAGAAAATGGCAGCAATGGTAACAACAGAAAATAAAAACTATTAATAATTTTATTTATTCTACTAGGTCAAACACTACAACTACCTGAGGCTAGGAAAGAAATTTAGTATATAAAATATTGAGATAAGGAAGTCATAGATACCTCTTTATGATCATTACAGAAATAATTATATATATGAAATACATATATATCCTAGAGCTTTGTGAAGTTAACCTCCAATAAACGTGTGTAAAATAATAAAAATCAAGACTACTGTATGTGTCATATAAAATTATAAAATAATAATCCCAGATGCGCTAATTTTTCTGCATTTCCATGGTCACTTTTAGTACTGATTTCTAAGTTAGGTTCCTTATGTGCAGCCATCATAATCCTTATTGATAATATACAAAGTTGCTCACAGAATTACCTGGAAAGGATATTCTAAAATATTTAAGAAAGAAGGGAAGCTATATCCATAGTCTAACCTCTTTCTTAAAATTACTACTTTCACGGGAAAGCCATCATTCTGCAATTCAGGTTGCCAATAAGAAAAGCACTGGAAACAGAATGCTGTTGCCCTTACAACCTTAGGCCCACTGCCTCTGATGTAAAAAATTCTCTATAGTCCCATGTCCTTGTGTTATTAGTACAAAAGTCACACACCAAGGAGCTTATAAGCTTGACCAAACTTAGATCATGTTCCTGAATCTAAGCTATCAGAAAAAAATGGGTACATTAGATTCAAATTTATTCAGTACCCATAATTGGAGTAGGAATTTACTTCCAAACATGACTCATAAAGTAGAGAATTCTCCGGGCATAGGAAAAGGGCTCAGATCCTAGGCAATTTCCCAAATACGTAAATGTATATATTTATATATATATATATTTATATATATATAAAATATTTATTTTGGAAAAGTTTTACAGAAATATTTAACAAATTCTACTCAAATATCAGAGGTATAGTTTTATTAGTCAAATAGCAAAGTATGGAAAAACCTTTAGCCACGCTTATTAACATGAGTATGGCTTAATCACTATGTAACATGGTTCCAGTATACCTGTTCTGATCATCAAAGAGGGTAATTGGATACAAAATTAATTGAGTTATATAATCCTGAAAGATTTAGGATAGTGTATGAAATAAGTTTTTAAGGGATATCAATGTAATTCTTGTGAACAATGTAAAAAAACTGACTATACTCATAATTTTTACACGTATTACTACTTATCTCCTGATACCAATTTGAAATACATTTGTTTTAGAAACATTCAGAAGAGGTTTAATGGTATCAGAGGAAATATTAACTTAAGAGAATAATTACTTTATTGAGGAAGGTTAATGAAATATCCACTGTGTACAACTTGAGAAGGGTGGGTGGAGGGAGAGAAAGTCACCTCTACTGACCAAGAGATTAGTTCATGCAACACATAAATCTGTCTTCAAAAACCAGATGCTATATGATGAGTAGAGAAACAGGGGTACTAATAAATAAAACACTGAAATTGAAATTCATTGTCAATGAGATTAGATTAAAATGAGGAGTCAAATATTATTTGAACAGCAACAGGTAATTTATAATATTCATGTAGTTTCCATTCATTCATCAATTCTATTCATTCATTTACTAATCATTTATTGAATACTTCTGGTTGACAGTGAAGAAAACATTGAAGCAAAATATCACTTTTTCACTTGTATATTGTAAACAGGGAATCAAACAAAAGAAATTAAATAAACCACCACAGAAATAAAAGCATACACAAATTAACCAAGGATTTTAGGAATGATGTTACACGGATGTAATATCTTTTTTATTTCTGACGTTGCCTATAAAGATGTAATCATTTTGTGAAAATTCACTGACAATCATTCATGACTAGTGTACTTTTCAATAAAATCTTGAAAAAATAATGATAATAAAGTATCATTTTTGGTTTTTGAAAAGATTAGTAAGTACTCAGCTTTTAGGAATTTCAGTCAATTTGAATGACTAATTTTCTTAGATCATCTAATAAACAAAGGTATTTGCTATTGCTTTTGAGTTTATGTGACTAGCCAAAGGATAGCGTCTCCTTTAAATCCTATTGTTGATTACTAGTTTATAAAAACAATTGAAATCTTTTCACTTGTGAACACTTCTAAAATCATTGGGATTTGGGGAAAAAAATCTTCACCATAGTTCAGTAATGGCTCTGCTGATTATGGCAGAATACCAGTTGGAGAACACATTAATATTCGGAGAACAATGTATAACTATTTCAAAAGAAGCACCTTAAATTAATCTGATTATGTAAATATACATAAAAATTGGATTTAATTTTGATAAAGAAGATGTATTTGTCTGGTTTATTGATTGCAAGCTCAAAAATGATCCTTGATAACCCAAGCAGAAAATCAGTTTATTGGTATATTATTGGTTATTCAACAAATTAAAAAGTAAAACCAAAGCCAAAACTTGAGTAGTTAAGTTCAGAAATAGGTCAAGACCAACAGACAACAGAAGTAGAGGTCATGCTTAAGGCCTTGTCACAAAAATAATTTAACCAGGACATTGCTGATGCACTTATATCATTAAAACCTTCATGCTGTCCCTGATTTACCATTATAATCCCTACCACTTGAGAATGTGTCTTTTTCATCCTTGAGACTTTGATTTATGATTTCAACACTCAAATTCCCAGGGGGAGAGATCTGATTGGTCATACTCCCTATTCATCATGAAAATTCTCTCAAAATCAGAATATCCAGATGCTGCTTAACTTAAAAAAAAAAATCAACAAACTCACATTAAAAAAATAAAAACAACTTCTGAGATTTATTTCCAACACCTGCGGCCTATGTATTCCAGGATTCTAGCTAAATAAAAGATACCACCTGGCAGCTATTAAAATGATCATCTTAATCAATTATGTGAAACAGAGATCATGATGACAAATAGAACTTTCCTTAAACAGCTTTCATCACTAACAGTGGATGAGGTTTAGGGGTTAGTTTTCCTTTTGGTTTTGTTAATAAAACAAATATATTTTTCTTAAATATCTAAGTAAATAAGAAACTAAGAAAACTAGTAGATCATATAGTCTCACTCTAATATAGATTGGTTACTAAAATTATAATTAGGAATATTATAAACCATCACATTTTTATATAATTTGATGTATAGGGTTTATTTTAACTTTAGAATCTGCAGACTGGTCTATGGAAGCATTTGAGAGTCAGATGTTTTTAAATATAAATTATAACTTCAAGCTATTGAATGCTGAAAAAATAACTACTATAGAACACAGGATTTTCAGAGCAGTAAAGCAACTCTATGATACTGTAGTGATAGATGTATATCATTATGAATTTGTCCAGAATTACAGTACATAATGCTAAGAATGAATCCTAATGTAAACTATGGGCTTTTGTTAATAATGACGGGCCACTATAGGATCATCAGTTGCAACAAATGTACCATTCTGGTAGGGAATGTTAATAATGGAGGGGGCTCTGCCTGTGTGGGCGAAGGAGGTGTCCAGAAAAATCTGTATTTGCTGCTCACTATTGCTGTGAATCTAAATATTTTCTAAAAAGTAAGGTTTAGTAAATAATTACCACTATGATTTGAATTTGTGATGATTTTAAGTATGTTCTCTACTAGAAAATTATAGTGCTAATGGACAAAATGTAAATGAATATGATAGTTTCCAGAAATAACAATCATCAATTCTTTCCTCCCTATAAGTTCATGTAGCAACTCATACCAACATGTTGAGTCTACTTTCTTTCTCTCGAACCTAAAGTTGAAGTGACTTTGATTTGTTCGAGGAATTAAATAAGATGGAAGTGACTCTGTGCCAGATCCGGGCCTAGTCTTTCAAATATTGGGCTTCAGTTTCAACCACCAGGTGAGAGGTCTGATACAACCATACTCTCAGGAAGCCTAAACTATCCGTGTGAAGAGACTAGATGGGGAGAGAAAGATGACTCATCAGTGGAAAACTGTTTCATTCTTTCTTGTTGAGACACCAGACTTAGAGATAAAAAAGTCGTTTTGGATGATTCAACCTCAGGAGGAAAATTGTAGAACAGACTAGTTGCATAGCTGAACCTATTTCAGATCGCAGAATTGTGAAAATAATAAATTATGCTTTTAAAAAAGGAACTAAGTTTTAGATTTGTTTCTCATCTATAAACTTCACATTTTAGATTTTTTCTGTGGTATCTGGAATAGAAATTAGTACCTAGAGTGGAAAACTGTCATGACAAAGCCCTAGACACTGGTATTTGTTTTGTGACCATACTGAGGTTAGAAAAGCATCAAAGAGCTTGGAAATAAAACTGTGCCATGTATTGTTGAAATAATTGGTGTGACTGTCACCTGCAGTGACATGGAAAATAAAAATTGGAACTAATGAAATTGTGGATCCAGATATGCATATTTCCAGGCAGATTTTGCAAATAAATTTGGCTTCCTTTAGCTGTGTATAACATATTTTATGAGAAAGAGTAAATAAAGAAGGAATACTTCCACATTTAAAGAGACTAAACAATTCTCTGGGTTACATTACCAACTCCTCTAGATAGCAAAAATTTTCAAAGTGAAAATGACTTCCAGGCAAAGACCTCATGTAGGATATTGCTATTAAAAGATAGATTCATGGTCAGTTCAAAATCAAGAGGTAAGATCTCAGAAAATTTTAAAGTAATATCTAAAATTAGAGCCTCTCATTTAGACATAAATATTTATAATTGTCTAATGATCCTGAATCTTAAGAATATAGTCTCATAGCATCCTGTCTCACAAAATGGAGTATAAGGGATTCTGGCTCAAAATGATTTGTGAAAGTGGTTTTGATCCAATGAAATTAAACCCAGCAAGTTTCCTAGAAAATTCAGAATTTTTTTAGAAAATTTTATTGGCAAAATTAACACAAATGTGAACTAAAAGAGAGAGAGAGAAATCATCTTTGAGCTAAAAAACTTCTATGAATAGGAAGTAGACTGAGAAAACTTAATTGAAATCTCTAGCCATTTTTCATGGGAAGTAGGGCCAAGAATCTGCATAAAGAACTCAAGAATCATGGAAAACCATTGCCAGAGAACACATATATATCCTAATCAAGAAATCTACCTTGTACCTTGCCTCTGGTACTTGGAAGACTTGAGAAATAGCCCTTGCTGGAATTGCTATAGACTCATGACTGACATCTACTACCTGTTTTGCACTTCCTGATTGGGAATTACCCTACGCCCCATATGGTACCATATATACCTTGACATGGCAAAAAGTATTTTTCAGGTGTGATTAAATGAAGGGTCTTGATGTGGGAAGATAATCCTGAATTATCCAGTTGTGCCCAATGTAATTATAAAGATTCTTGTACAATAGAGGGAAGAGTGTCAGTGTTGAGGAAAAAAAAATGTGACAAAGAAGCTATGGTTTTGGTGAAAGAGGTGAGGTGGTGGTTGAAGATCCGAACATGTCACGTTGCTGGTATGAAGATGGGGGAAAGACCAATAGTGAATTCAAATTGCTTTTCAAAGCTGGGGAAGACTAAATAACAGATCTCTCTTACAGACTCCAGATGGAAGATAGGGCTGCCAACATCTTGATTTTCACCAAGTGAAACTTATTTTGGACATCTGATATTCAGACTGGTAAGGTAATATATGTATGTTGTCTTAAACAAAGTCTGGGGAAATTTGTTATGGCATAAATTGGAAACTAATATTCTGTCTTACTACTGTTTGTGGGAGATGTGGAGGAAAGATAATATATTTTACAAGTCTCTGATCCAGAAGACTTGTACTCTATGTGTCTCTGAATCTGCCATAGATAATGAGATACTGGTCTTCATGTCTAAGCCTGATGCCATAATGGGCTAATACTTTGAAGGTCTTAGAATATTATCTATTAGAATATTAGATATACAAGGAATGTATTTTACATATGGAAGGATCATTATGTGACTGGAGAAGAGATCATTGCCATCATTTCTGCATGTTTATGCAGCTCCAAACATCAAGAGTTGGAGATTTTTTAGCCTTTTCCTTGAATTTGCTATGGCTTTGTAGCTTTATTTGGCCAATAGAATTCAGTGAAAAAGAAGCTGCCAGTTTCAGATACAGACTTAAAGAAGAGACTGACAGCTTCCTTTCTCTTAAAAGTCAGTCATCATGTAAAAACCTGTGTGCAGACCATCATTGTGTAAAGAGGTTAGGCACAGCTAGAGACTGGATGATACCCGAGAGAGGCCCTAACAATTCAGAGCTGTTCCACTGATCCTACATGATAAAGCCATCTTAGAAGAAGACAGACACTACAAAGACATGGACCAAAAACAAGCAAACAAAACAACGAACCCAGATACACTCAGTTATAGTTTCAGAACCATGAGAAATAATTTAGGTGTATATGCATAAATATATATACACAGAACTATTGTTTTCAGATGAATTTTGTGTTGGTTTGTAATACATGAAAGAAATAATTCGTAGGTGGAGATAGAAGAAAGAGAGAGACGGGAGAAGAAAGGAGAGAGGAAGAGAACTAATCAAATTATTAAAATGAGTAAGTAAATACATAAGGCCTTGTTAATTGGAGACTTCATTGTTCAAAAACCAAAATAACATGTTGATAATGATCATACCTATTGTCTAACATAAATACTTTTTACCAATCACAAATTGCCAATGCTACAAAGTGAATTCAATCAGCCTTCAAATCCTTTTAAATTTACCCTTAACTAGTATAGAAGTTGGTTTTGTTCACACTGTGTTTGTATAAGTTATTTATTTGTTGTGTAATAAATTCCTTAAAACTTTGCAGCTTAATATATTTTCTGAAGTTCCCGTTTCCTAGAACAACTTAGCAGAATGATTCTGGTTCAGGTTCTCTCATGAGGTTGTAGTCTAGCTGTCAACCTGATCTACAGTCCTCTCAAGGCTTAACTAGTATGTTCAAGCTCACGCAGGTGGTTATAGGTAGGCTTGAATATCCCCAAACTACCCTCTAGTATTGCCATCATTAATATGAAGGAAATTATGTTTGATGAGTATGTTACAAGAAAAATATAATCATAAAATAAAAAATCATAATCTGATAGTAAGAGTCAAATTTAAATATGTATATATGTGTATATTTATTTATAATGATAAATTTTAAAAGTTTAAGATATCTATTGCATACAGGTTAACACAAAGCATTTTTATTTTCTATTATAGCACACTACCTATTTTCAGCGATGTTGCTTATATATGGATATGGTTTGTGAAAGGTTTGGAAGCAAAGAAGAGGCATCATTTTGAAAGTAAAAAATAATGCATTTTCTCAAATATGTAGTCAACTTTAACTGCTTATGATAAAAATTTAACTATTTAGTGTTTGGGTACAGATGCATGATATACTTCTGAGCTTATCTATCTGTGTATATGACCAGGTCTGCTTGAGAGTCTTCTGCTATAAGCTTTCTAGGGGAAAAGAAATACCTTTTTTGGCTTCTAAATTATTTTCTCTTGTTATTTTCTTGCCCTTAAAAAATTTCGGTGATGGTAGAGATTACTGGAGACCATAGTATTGAATGATTCAGTGGTGATAACTTGAAATTTCAGAATGTTTCAGGATAACAGGTATTAGGGAGAATATCAGCAATAATAGTATATATGGTTCATAAGAAAGCACGTCTCCAAATTTGAATAGCCTTCACTGATGACATACTGTGTAACAATTTTTGCAGATAAATTCTTAAATTATTGAAGAGGAAATTATATACATAAATGTAAATATACTCCTTTTTATCAAAACTATCATTTAAAATTAGTCAACAGGCATTCTGTACTTTTTATTTGGGGGCTAAGTATTGATCTCAATATGGAAAATGAGAATTGCTTTAAGTATACTCATAATTAAAATGGCAAGGAAAATGTTTACACTCATCTGTGAAATTGTTTTTGCTGGAATTTTTCATTTTTGCCCAAGGTCCTTTTGTTAATTTAGTCATACATAAAAACAGTTTTTGTGTAAGAACAACTTTCCATGCTCTTTTTTTCCAAAATCATAATCTATTTTTCCTCAGGAAGGAAAAGTATGTTTGTATGTGAACTGCAGAGAAAATCAATGAATATAAAGTTACTGTAGTTAATTTACATTTGATTATTCAAGATTTTTGCACAGAGAAGCAAACTTTGGTCTTTCAGAGAGGATTTCCATTCTCCCCCCAAGAAAAATGTTAAACATGGCTTAAGCAATAAGGAGAATTAATTTAAGAATTATAATAAAAAACTATAATATTTAAGTATCCAGAATTGGTGAATTCACCACTTTTGAGAGTCTCTTGGTTTCATTGTCATGATGATGAGATCATTGACATAGTAGGCAAGAAGAAAGAGTATGGGATCCCTTCAAGTAACTCTCTTTATCAAGAAAGAAGATTCTCTTCCAGGTGAATAGCAAAGGCAGTTTTTCTGGGGAACAAGAACGATCCATGGTCTCTAGCAATTGTGGGAATCCACCTATATGATAGTTACCTTACTAAGTACATGTACAATGTCAACTTGTATACTTAGCAGTTGTCTTCTTTATAAAACAGGGCACAAGGAAACACATTTGATTTTTTGTTTGTTCATATTTCCAATAATAAGATATTTTAATATTTTTTAGCCCTAAACAATTCAAAAAAAATCTCATTAAACTATTCTACAATTGATTTATTTTGTACACTGCGTCAAATTTTAATGTCTGGAATCATAAAGACCTAAGTTGTAGATAAATATATGACATTAAAAATATCACTTTTCTTCATTTGCATGTGAATAATGGTATTACCTACCTCAGAAGGAGTGTGTGCCTGTGTGCAAAGGCATTAAATGAGACTATGCATATAAAACTTCAAGCATATTATCTCACAGAGTAAATCTCAGTAAATATAAATTTTTAAAAAGTTGCTGATGAAGTTACTAATGATGAATGGTAATAATGATGATGGTAATGATTCAATCTATCTCATGCTCTGAACCAGAAGCTAAATTATATGCCAAATGAACCACACATCCATAATAACAGGTTCATGCAAGATAATTCAGTTTAGTTTATCTCCTTTTTCATCATTTAGTGACCATTTACTGTTCTTTAACAATTGTGCCAATCTCTTTATGTACCTCATTTTTAAAATCTCCAATTATTGTTTGTTTTACAGCAGAAGAACTAGGTTCAGACAGTTTAAATAACTCGATCAAATCACTGTCAGGTGTGGTATGACAAAGGTTTTGTTTCCAACCTCCATTTTTAACCACTACTAGATTTTGCTTTCCTTTTATGAATTATTTTATATAAAACCATCAATGTAAGTTATAAACTATAAATGTTACCTTTGGGTTTTGATACTCTAGAGTTTTGCTTTCATTTTCCCCTTTTCTCTGGTACTGTTCATCATTTTCTCTCAGGATTATTTGCTTAATATATCTGTATGGTGTTTTGTGTGAATTATTATAATTGTTTATAGGTTTCTTTGTATACATATTTGTTTTTGAACAAGTTTCTTTTTTTCTTTAATTAAAAGTCATTATATTTACTGAATTTCTTCTCTGTTGGTAAAATACTTTAAAATTGTTGCAGGATATGCAGTCATACAGAATAAACAGAAAATAATGAACTTTTTCAAATCAGTTAATATTTGTCTTTCATACAGCAATCTTGAATTTTAAGTACATCAATTAATTGTTCTTAGTTCATGTTAGGGGTTGGATTAGGTCCTCCAAAATTCATTTGTTGAAGTCCTAACTCTCAGTACCTCAGAATGTGACTGTATTTGGAAAAAAGGCCCATAAAAGAGGTAATTGACTAAAATGAAGCTGTTAGAGTAAGTCCTAATCCAATATCACTGCTAGGTTTATAAGAAGAAATTTGTATATACAAATGAACACTGGCTTTGTAAATTCAGAGGAGAGACCATGTGAGAACACAGTGAGGAGGTGGCCATGTGCAAACCAAGGAGAGACACCTCAGGAGATAATAACTGTGACCTTGGACTGGTAGCTTCCAGAATGGTGTGAAAATATATTTCTCTTTTTAAAAGCATCTTAATCTGTGGAGTTGACTAGGACACATAAACGCTACTAAATAATAGCATTTATTTATTTAATGTATTTATTCAACAAATAAATACTACAAATATATGCTTCACTTCAGATATATTCCTAGCTCCTGGAGATGGAATAGTAAATAAATCAGAGTATCCTGACAGCCATGAGATACAGGTGGATGTTAGTATCATAGAGGAAAAGAACAGTGTAAGGATAACCTGAAAGTTGCTTTTCCTTATTGATGACTTTTGTTGGAGAGGAAGATCAAAACTGTGATCATGGCAATGTACCATGCATATAATTTCCATGTGGATATTTGAGAAAGATAATTATTTTCTTTCAGCAGACATTATTAAGTTGTGTATATAACAATTCAGATTTTGTTAACTTGACATCACTCATTGGTTTGTAATTATCTTTACCTTGTATCTAAGTCCCTGAGTACGAAGATAGTTGAATATTAAGAGTGACATAGAAATAGGAAATGCTTTGCTCTTCCCCATCCTGCTGGTGCTTAGTTTACACACACACACACACACACACACACACACACACCTCTTTTAATGTACATGGACAATGAAGTGGCTCGTATGAAAGTGGAAAGTGATGTATATAACCAGTTCTAATGTGAATAGACTGGAATGTGAGAATAGGGATACTGGTAAGATTATGACTTGTCAAGAGAATTCTACCTTGGAACTTATGAAATGTGGCAATATGAGGCAGCTTCAACTAATAGGACCTAAGACTCCTGGTACTTTGTGCAGCTTTCAGCCAGTCAAAGGAATATGGTGTGGAGATACAGTGCTATGTAAAATTCTGAGAGTCATGTCCCTAAAGTCTATTAATTTGAAGTTCAACTGCACAGGTGCAAAGTAAAGATAAAAGAGACATTTCACTGTCTTCTTCAGGCAACAGAGATGACACCACTGTCTGGTGACATTCAGCAACAGCATGAATGAGTAGTGCTTTGTCTGAGTAGTGCTTTGAATAATTACTGAAGTGGGAGAGAGAAGGAGATAGATTGGAAAAGACAGAGAGAGGACAATGGCTCTGAGTGGAGCTGGGATGGGTCCTGATGATTTCATGACTCATTGGGTATATAACCCAATGCTCTGAAAATTCTGGAGTAGAAGAGCTTCTTGAAAGGGGGAAGTTCTGCAGTTATAAAGATGCAAAATGTGGGTACAATGGATAATCTAATTTACTTTGCATTCACAATTGGATAAAGACTTGGGATCAGTGTTGATGACAATGAAACATTTGGGGGCAAACCTAGAATGAGCTGATCAAAAAAACTACTGAGATTATAGGAGATCTTCATAATCTTGGGAATTGAAACCAAAACCTAATCTTCATGCTCTATGTTTTCTGCTATATTTTGAAGCTTTTCATATTTCCTTTTAATCCATGATTTTGTAGTAATTCATGCATCAAATCTATTCTTTGCCATACCTAACGTTTTATAATTCAAAACAACAGCTTGGTTTTTATGCTTTAACTGGGTTGTATAATCTCTAGATTTTTAACTTTTTTTAGGGATTACTAAAAGGTTCAGTGTAGAGGCTCTTCTATTCTTAATTTCTTTACTGAATTTCTGAACTTATTTTGTTGAGTCATTTTCCCTAGCTGTAAAATCAAAAACCAAAACCAATTATAGAGTGAAGTGACAACTCCTCTGTAGATCAAATTCATTAATAAGAAATGTATACAATAAAGTAACATTAAACAAATGTAAAATACATAATGCTATTATTTGATTCAACAAAATGTGTAATAATTATTCTCTGGATCTTTTTTGAAGGGTTACCTCATTGCTTTGAGAGATTATTTCTGAGTGTAATTTCTTGCTCTTTCTATATACTGTGTCTTTTGTTTTAATTTTTTATTTAGTCTAAATTTAAAAGCTGAGGAGTTCACTTTTTCACTTTACCATTTTTTTAAATGAAGAGTTAAAGTCACTCTATGTTTATGAGCTTCTTGTGACTGCCAAGTATTAATTCCAACTACAATAGGTTATCAGTCTATTTCAGGAAAGAGGTTAAGCAGGTTAGTTGCATTTCACCTCTCCTGCCAATTCACGTAACTGTGAATGCCATCTTAAAAAGATTTAATCTATTCTTATATCTAAATCAAGGAAAATCAAATAAATTTAAAACCATTTTTTCTGTTTTCTGTTTTATGAAACTTTGAATCTCTGCTAGCAGCTCTTTCTATACACACTCAAAATGTACCTAATTATAACTAGAATGAAGTTTATGATTCTAAAATATTTAAAGGGATATTTGAAGTTTATTTATTTAGGAGTATTGCATTAATGATGGCTGATACCTCTATCACAAAATACAACACAAAAGGGTAGGATCACATTTTAAAGTACAAAATTATAAAATTGATACACTTACCAACTGATAGATGTTAATAACTAGGACAAACATAAACTTTCACATTTCTAATAACTTAAAAGAATATGTGATTAAATCTCATTCTGGAAAATTTTCACAAAAACAATATATAGTGTTACTAAGATTATATAATAAGCTTCATTCTGAACTGGATTAAATTGTTGTAACCATTCATTGATTATATACATTTTTTAGAATATTCTCTCTGAGACTATTGAGATACCCACAGTCCCATAACTGTCCCACATGTCTGCTACTTTCTTGAACAAGTGGAATATAGTCAGAATAATTTTTTTAAGTCCTTCTCTACTATCATCTTTTTTTTTCCAGAAAAGGCAAGTATTTTCAGAGTTTAACAGGAAAGAGGAAGATAATGCTTTCCTTCTGCATCTTTCCTATAAGAAACATAATGATATGAATAGAAAGCCTATTGTGATTAAGAGCTTGAAGCACTGAATTTTCAAATTTCTATTTCCTTGATAAAATTACAGATTCCCTTGATCCAGTCCATTTAAATTCTGATTCATGGGGTCTAAGATTGGTCACAAAATAATAATCTATGTGTTAGATACATGGATTGGGCAGGAAGAAGAAAAATCATCTATAGTAAGCAATACAGAAATAGTAGTATTAGGTGCTCCCTTCCATGAAAAAACAAGCTCTTTCATATTTCTGTAGCAGAGCATTTAAATATTCTATCTAAAATCAGTGGAGAAAAGGGTGGAAGTATGTTCATTGGTTTTTGGAGGACATTTTAGCACGGCTGTGTTGGCTGCATTCTGTCAGCAGAGACTGAGAAATGAGGCACCAGTGTGGTTTGGCTCTGCCTTTCCCTAAGGGAGAAGAAGGGAACTTAGACTTCACAAGGAAGATTTTTGACCAGTTGTAGTCCCCTGTCTCTTTAGATCCCATTACTAATAGTTAATATTGAGCCATCTATATTTTATTGCAATAAGTAAGTTAATTTGTTCTATAGTCTTTAGGGAGATTATAAATTTCCCCTCCTCCAATAAACCATATGATCAACTGATTTGCCTAATTTTACATATGGATGTATTTTTTAAAGGAAAGGTACAGGCAGGAATGAAGGCAGGAAAGACAGGAAGTGTAGGAAAAGGCATACAGGCAGGAAAAGAAAAGAGGAAGAGGTTTTCTACTTATTTTATCTAGTTGCTCACATTTGTTGGATCCCTAGTCCCAGGATGCAAACCTGGATCCTTGGATGAGCATGGACTGTGCTCCTTCGGAGGCAGTTGACATATCTGTCTCTGCAGCAGGATATGCCATATATATTTTAACTGACATGATCAATGATATAATGAAAGCTGAAGATTATAAGAGCTATGTGAAAATAATTATCTAAGGAAAACTATTTTCTTGCTTAATAGTTTTGGCAAATTTTGTTTTTCCTAAGTATAGTTGGAAGATTATTAAGTGGAATTAAAAAATTATATTTTACAAAAAAAAAGCCAGAAAGTAAGTACCACAAGAAAATAGATTATTAAAGCTTATTCCAGGTTATTGTTCTGATAGTTATTTGGACTGATAAAATGTAGACTGTAAAGAAAAGTGATGTGGCTGATTTACAATTTCAAAAGACCATTTTCTCCTCTTCAAATAATTCTGCATTTTGCTGTTTCATCTTTAACAAGATAAATTTATGCACATAGGTTCCGTCTTTTCTGTAAATGCACGGTGTTGGAACTATAAGATATAAGATATACTTCAGGCTGTATTCCATAAGGTCAGTCATCCTGCAAAGATTTTGATCAACAAATGTGATCTTGACAAATAAAATTAATGTATAAACAATAGAAATAAATTGCCTTTCAGAAGTAGAATATTCTAAATAAGGACATTTGACATGAAAAAATGCTGTCAAAACATTTTCAAGTCTTGTTATCTTTCTTTTCAGTATTAAAGAAAGCAGATTCCAATTTTATGACTGATATGAACATTAATTAATTGATTAATAATTACTGTTTCCATAAAACTTCTATGAATTTGAAGGTATTGTAAATATTGTTTTCTTAAAAATGTTTTAAATTTTCTCTTTAGTTAGTATGAAATTTTACTTTTTTATTGCTATTCGCTTGCTGCCTCACTTTTTCTTAGTATTTACTTAGAATTTAATTTATTGTTTTTAATCACTTTTAGGGACATGGATTTTTATGAGACAATGAGATTTATCCATACACATTTCTATGAAGCTTAATAGGTACCAGCTTTTATAAGATACTCATGTAAAAAATTTAAGATTTGCAATGCAAAAAGAACTTCTTTGAATAAGGCTTTTAGAGACATGTTTATTTTTCCATCTTCTGGTGAATCTGGGAGGTATTAAGCAAAGAGACCTGAAGAGAACTTAAGTCCAGTTTCAGGTTAGATCAAAGTCTTTGCATGAGTACGGTGTTTTCAAATCTGAGCTCTGTTGCCGACTTGCTATGAAATTCTGGTCATATAATACACTTAAGTGGTATATACATTGTCGCTTAAAGATAAGTTAAAAATAATTGAGAGCCTTTTAACTTTCTCTTCATGCATCATTTAGATATTAAAAAAATAAACTTTCAATTAATCTATCACTATTTTTATTATCATATTGAATGATGAAATGTACATAATATTAAGTAAACTATACAGCCAAAATGCTACCTATATCAGATTTTAAAAAGCATTAGATTTATTTCATCTGGGATCATTAAATAATTTACAAAATTTATCTAAATGCCCTGTTAGAAGAACAAAATAAAGCAAAGGGGCCAAGGTTCAGATAAGAGGCTTTCAATAAATTATAATAAACAAGTAAAGGTAAAAGTAATTGATTAATTGACCACCTATTAATATGGGTCTCTGTAGCTTGCCATGATGGAATATAAAACAAGAAGAATGTGATCACTTAAATTTGTCTTTGATGAAGTAATATTTAAGCTGACATAAAGAATAAGACTTATAATCATGACAAAACCATGTGGGCAAACAGTTTGAGCCAGAACAGAGTCTGGAGTATTGGAGATCTGAACAAAGGCCTCAGCAACTGAAGAAAGAGGGAGCAAAGAAAGGAGGCTCAAAATGAAGCAGATAAATAATGCTGAAGATTAAGGGCCATAGTGAGGAGATTGCTCCTCACTATAGTTTAACCACAGTGCTTTCCCAGGAGAGCCATGTTTTCCATTGTTAATTTTCTTTACAAATGCTGTACTTTTGTGGTCACTTCTCCTTAATGAGATTTCTTCTCCCTCAAAGTCTTCCACCTTTTTCCTTTTAAATTCACTTTATGTTCCTATTTTATATTCTAGTAACCTCCTTTTTTATTTTGTCTCTCTTGTATTCATCATATTATCATTATAAATCACACTCTTGTCTCAATCCATAGGCTATGGTTTCTTTAGGCAAAGGGTTATTTCCTTTTTAACTTGTCCATCTTTAGCACCTATAACAATGCCTGGTAAATATTTGTAGAACAAATGTGTTCATTTCCTAGTGTCAGCTCTGCCTCAATGCATTTCATTCAATGTTAAGCTTGTTCAGTTTTTAAAATGTCAATCATACCCAAAGCCAGGCAACAGTGCTAGACATGGTGATTGCTCTCTTAAGAGACTTCACTTGAAGTTGGGATCCTGGATCTGACACTGAAGCCAAGCTACAAGTGACCTAATTAGTCCTTTGGTTATTTCCAAAAAAATTGGAAATAGTCATGAACTGGGACAGCCAAAAAACTGGGACATGCAAAGATTTTGATGAAAGCTGAAATATTAAGGGCACCAGATGCAAGTCTTTCAGACAGCATCAATAGTTTCTAAAACAAAGTAGTTTGCATTTTAATTGTTTTCTAGAGCTTTTATCAACAAAATATGTTCATTGACAAATCAGATCTTTGTACCAGATTACAAATTAACAGTGTGTTGGCTGTAGAAATAAGATACAGAGTCTCTCTTTCTGGCCCTGCTATAAAAGAATTTCTGACAGAATTCATCCAGATGCTGTGTATCTCTTTCCAGAATGTAATTTTGGGGCTAACTAACAGTGAGCTGCCCTTAGGTCCCATGCTTCTAATCAATGTCAGGGAGTGAATGCTAAGAAGGCAGCCCTCCCAGAGGAGTCAGTAGTTAATAGAAGTTTGACAGGCTTTTAATGTTCTTTTCTAAGGGCTCATCTTTTGCTTCACAGTCACAGTTGGCTGGTGATTTTGATGACTGATGTCACAGATAAGTGTAACTAATACTCTGCTGGTATCTTGTTTACTCAGGGAATAACCCAAGAACAAAACGTCTTTAAACAAGACAATATTCATGGAGTCATTTATGAGTTTAAAGTTTAGCATTATGTATTTATGATGATGGGCGAGTTTTACTAAGAAACTGCTCTCAATTATTCTGTGAACTCAAGTGACTAAGTGACTAAGATATAACATCATGCAAGGATTTATCTGGGGGCCTAACATGTCATTCTGCAACTCTAAAGTGTCTATTGAAACTCAAAATATTTATTTACACTGAGTTGACATAAGTGTGCATTAATTTACAGTTGAATAATATCTACTAAATACCTACTTTTATAGACTCTATATGTGGTTCTGTCAATTAGCAAGGTGTTTCAGGATAATAGCTCCCAAAATACAGCTTAGGAATCGAAATAGATAAAAATTACTGAACATTGTTAGAAACAAAATGATTAAAGAATATTTTTGATGATTTTTAAAAAATTGTTGACATTTGAAGAAAATCAGGTCTGCTTCTTTTTATTACTTGTATAACAAGGGAAAGTGAATAGACATACTTACTGATGAAAAAAATTTCAGACATTAAGTTCCTAAACCTTTGACTTGGGCCTATATGTATAGATGTTCAAATGTCATCACAGAACTGACTAATACCAGATACAGAGTGAAAAAAGTGCTTAGAAAATTAACTGCAAATATCTACAGTAATCCAACTTTAAAGAACTCACTTTTAACTTTTGCATTTCTTAAATTAATTCTTCTCTTCCACGGTTTAAGCAGCCAAGTAGTTTTAAAGATTCATTCTGCTTTAGTGGAAATGCCAGTCACTTTAGAAAACTATTCTCTGCTTATAGTAAAATATATAGGTCTTTACTGAACGTATAAATTTGCTGA
Organism: Solenodon paradoxus; assembly: GCA_004363575.1. NCBI lineage: Eukaryota > Metazoa > Chordata > Mammalia > Eulipotyphla > Solenodontidae > Solenodon > Solenodon paradoxus. The sequence continues at coordinate 914,684 of RJWH01000027.1, forward strand.
CATATAAATATTATATATTGATCTGCAAGATTAGAGTTTAAATGTTTTTATCAAAGGTCTGGGATGACTTTAGCCAGAAGATGATCTCATATTTTAGATGAATACCTCGACATCTTGACTTCTTATCTTTACTACAATGCTTTCTGTCTAAAGTCTCTTTTTCCTCTTTTACTTATGAGCGTAAATTCTCCCTTCTTTTAGGAGATGAAGATTTTGTTGTGTTTGAATTTTATACATTTTGGGAATCCCATTGAGGAGAAAGAATATACTATAAATTTAAAAACGTGATATAATATTTATTAATTAAGGATAAATCAGGGTGTGTTTTTGTGGCTCAGGTGGCTACAACTCTGGTGTGCAGACCATATATCACCCCAGGATCCTGCTTCAAGACCCAGGGGCAGGGTGGAAAAACAAAATGAACAACTAAATAAATAAAAGTGTAAAAGAAATTTAAAAATCCTAACAAGCCACAATATTTAAAAAGTTGAAAAAGTGTCATCACATAATCGAGAAAAATACAATTATTGTTACTTAATTTTCTTTCAAAACTCTTATGCCATTAGCTTATACTATTAGATACCATTAGCTGTCCTGTTTCTTTAGTCTCCTTTACCTTGAAACTGTTCCTCAATCTGTGCTTGTCTTCTATAATCTTAACCTTGTTGAATCCTCAAGGTGAAATGTAAGCTCTCAACTCTGTTGGTCAGTTTGTTTTAATTTAAGCACTTTCTGATTGGTGACATGTATAAAATCTTCTGGTTAATAATTTTGTTTGTTTTAGTCCACTCTCTTATTATTGCTGTAATATTTACAGCCCTGAATCAAAGAGCAGATTATCTAGCACAGAACTTTGGCACATAGATATTACTCAGTAAATAATAGTTCTGTTTCTGTCTTCTGTCTGTGTGTTGCTAAAACTTTCTTTTTGTTCAATTTAATTACTTCTTACCAAACTCCAAGGAAATTATTGTTGCTGATGTTAGATTTTTGTGCCCTCTGAATATCTAGGTTCCAAACTACTGTTGTTATTCTTGAGATCTTTACCAATTCAAAAACTTCACTCAACCCTATGAAAATACATACCTCAGTATCCTATGACATCGTCTCTGGTTTTGACATTTCTCCCCTATTCTTTTCTATGACTATTCTACAGACACGACTGTTATACAGACGTGAATGCTCTACTACTTGATTCTTTCTGTTCCCTCATTTTCTTGCACCTCACATTTAGAGATTGAATGCTGTGTCCCCCATACTCACAGGTTAAATCACTAATTCACAATGTGATGGTATTAAAAGTTAGGGCCTTTGAAGGGAATTAGATTTAGAAGAGATCATACAGACAGAAACTTCATCAAGGGGTTAGTACTCTGATAAGAAGAGGAAGAGACACCAGAGCTTCCTTTCTTTGCCATGTGAGGACATATGGTTGAGGCAGCCTTCTGTAAGACAGGAAGAGAGCCTTCAGCAAGAACTAAAGAGATTGGCACCTCCATCTTAAATTTCTCAATTGCCTGAATCTGAGAAATGTCCATTGTTTGAGTCACCAAGTTCAAGGCTTTTTATTATAGCAACCTCAGTTGACTAACACCTGCCCTATAATATCTTCAATTATTATTAGATTTACTTTTATTAACCCTCTGCTGTATTTCCCATTATTTAATTCAATTTATAGAAATAGAGATTTTGGTCCTGTTTATTTTTCCTCCACTTCTCCTTATCTTTCAACAAATAACTGTATTCTGTGCATCCTCTTTGCTAGCACTTTGGGAATCTCATTTTATTTTTCTTGTGTATTCCCTACATTGATGTTTTGTGATGTATTGTTCCACTTTTCCATGACTCAAACTCCCATCCAAATAGTACTACTCAGAGTTTCCATGCTGCCAGGGTTCCAATGTGGAGCTACTCTTCCTCAACCAAATTTATGTATTTTAGCCCACTCCCTTGCTTTGAATGTTTATTAAGAATATCTTTTATGAAAGAATAAACAGATTCACCAGGAAAAATAATCATTTGGGTAACATATACCAACGATTTTTTGAATTTAACTTGCTAGAGATCAGCTTAGTTTGCAGTACATATCTTAAACTTTCTCTGAACTAACTTACTCATGTATCAAAGATACTTATGTACCATCTTGTTCTAAAAATTAAAAGGAATTTATAGTCTAGAATAATACATAAAATATATGGCAAATGGTACAAGTAGATGAGAGAGTAAAATGTGAAAAAAATCCAGACAGGAAAATAAAATGAAATTAATTAAAAAAAGTTATAGAGCATACCACCTGATAACAAAAATAAAATAGTCTGAGTGATTACAGTTATTTCTGTTTATGATAAATGGGTTTTAGATTTCTCTTTGGAGGTATATTTTCTTAATATATTCCATTTATTCACTCTAAGTGTGACATGTAGCACACGCACACTGCCTGTTTTTACTTTTCAAGTGATTCTCACAAGTATTTCCATGTTGGCCATGTGAATGAGGGCAGACAAACTCACTGAGAGGAAATTCCTGAGGTACATGTCCCATTCCCCTGGCAGAGAGTAGATGCTTAATTAACATGGGTAGTGAGATACTATACTACAATACTCAGGGAAGCACTTTTCTTTCCCTGTGCAATCAGAGGCACAAGATTTGTAGGAAAATAAAATTGTTATGACAGGAATACTTAGTAAAAAACCAGTCAATATTTTGCTTCAGAGTTTCAATATAGGCTCTGAAATACATATTAGTACAATCATTCTGAAAGTCAAAGATTTTTATTTCTTAAAAATGTATTTGATAAAGGAAACAATTTTTAAAAGTTCAAGTTCTCCGATGGGCTGGTAATAAGCATAGAATAAGACTAAGAGCACACTGACTAAGTAGGTGAGCATCATTTAGTCTGGGACTGAGCAAAATTACATGGTCAGTAAGATGGGCAATAAGGAAACTGCATTTGAGCAACTCTACGGATAGATAAAGTCAGCACTGAGAGGTTTCTCTACATTCTTTTTCTCAGAATCATGGAGTTGAGTAGAAGTTACTACATCTATAAAATGTCCAGATCATGGAAGCTGGTACTGAATTTCGACTGCTCTGTGAAGCTAGATTATAGTTGTGTTTGGTCACAACCATTATCAACAGTGTGTTGCTCATGGGATTTCATTAAAATTGGTGCTTACATGAATTTTAAGGACTGATGAGGAACATTCATATCACTTTATTTAGATATCTTACTTCAACTGGCTGAAGAAATATGTAGATTTACAGAACAGAAAATGGTGTATTTGATTCATAGAGAGGCATAAAGGACAGCCATCATGTTCTATGAGAATGGATTGTGCTGAAAGTTCATTATGTTAACCCCTGTTTAAAAAAAATTGTTTCATGCTAATACACTATTTAGTTGATGTGAAGCTTCATACAAAGTATTTTTTGTGATAGATGCTCATAATTTATATAAAAATACTTAAAGGCAAAATTGTGGACCTATTGCTTAGAAAAACAAATATCATAGAGGGTTCTGCCTTTGTGGAAGTTATATTCTCATGGGGAAAGCACATATTAAAACCAATAACCACATTGAGAAATGCATAATTACACTTGCATATATGCTCAAGAGTAAAGTTATGTTTCTTTCAAAGTATATGTTAGACAATTTAGCTCTACATGAAAGTTCCACAGAATATTTTTCCTTATGCCATTTCTGAAAGAGGAGCTAGTGTTAATTGGGAATAGTAGCATGGAAGGGACAGAAATGGAGTCAAAGAAGGGAGGCAGGTTTCAGGAAGAAGAAGCCTGTACAAGGATCTTGCAGGAGAGAGAAAAGTCATGAATCTAAAGCCCTATGGAAAGCTAGACTGTCAGGAACATGCGGATAATGAGGAAGTGATGTGAAGTCTCAGGGACTAACATGCTAAGTTAAGAATTTTGGTCTTAATACTAAAATTGATATGAAGCTGTTGATGGTTTCAAACTGTAGGTTGACATAATTATATCACATTTTGAAAAGATCATTTCGTATCTAAAAATTTCTGGAAAACAAATTGATGAAAGACACCATGATGGGAGGCTGGAGAAAGATTCTTGGTGGAGATGATGATAGTTTAGAGTGATGTAATCATGAAGACAGACTGAAAGATAATGAGGGAGTTTATAGTAGATGAAAATATTAGAGGCATTAAAATGCCTTGTACTTTAATGACAAACAATTGGAAATATGGTGACATCATTAAATGAAAGACAGTACAGGTGATATCTTAATTAGTCAATGTATCACCTTAAAACGCCTTTTAGGTATCCAAAATATAGATATTTGGAAAACGGTTCTGGAGTTGAATAGGGAAAAAGCCTTCTTCCTCTGTTTCTCATTTACTGTCACACGACGACTACACTCACGATACTGTGACACCAGATTATATGTGTTTGTGGGGGAGGGGTACCCCCACCAAGTAATTAATTAACGGCTATACCAGCTGGGTGTTATAAAACTTAACTGATTTTTGAAAATTTCTACCTACTGAAAGAAACCATCAGATACCACATGTGAAGGGCTCAGTTCCCATATGAATGTTCTACTTCAAATGAGAATCACATTTCCAGGTTGTCACCTGAGCTTCTCAAATACAGTCTATAAACTAAGGGTCCCCAGGACTTTTTCCTAGGGTTCAATTAATTTTCTTGAGTAGCTCACAAAACTCAGGGAAACATCAGTTTATAAAAGGGTCTGATAAGGAATATACATGACCAACCAAATGAGGAGATACACAGGGTGAAGTCTGGGAGGGTCCTGAGTGCAGGATCTTCTATCCTCATGAAATTGGGGTACATCACCCACCTGATGTCAATGTGTTGATCAGCCTGGAAGCTCTCTGAACCCACACTATGGGATTTTTATAAAGGATGCCTCACATAGACATGATTAGGTATTAAAGTCAAACCCAGCTGCTGGCCTCTCTCTGGAGAGTTTAATGGTGGTTTGTTTTTTCTGAATAGCCCTATTCGATAGGCCAGAGTTGCCTCATTAGGACAAGCATTTGTTCCTTCTACCCTTATCCTCTTATCATTTAGGAGTTTACATGGGTTTCAGGAACCTGTGTCAGGAAGTAGGGGCAGAAACGAAACATATACATATATTTCTTCCTGTTACAGAGTCCTATCTGTGAGAGATTTGATTGCCTGGTGGCTGGAAGTCAATGGACAGAGGCAAGGTTTGATAGGAAGAGCAAGATCTTTATTGCTTGCGAAGCTATGGAAAAGGGGTAGTTCATGTTCCAAAGCACCCTTCTTCTGGGGAGTTCTTTCTCCCATAGGCAGGAAAAGCAGGGGTTTTGGGTAGAGGGAAAAATATGTCTTCCATGTAAAGGGCTGACTATTTCTTGCACCTGCACAGTTTTTCATGCTTTAAACATGCATCCATTATAATACTATATCTCCTCTCAGGGTCTTGTCACTTACAGATTCTCAGGTCATCTTAAGCAACCTTCTTTCCACTCCAGGAACCACCTCCTAGCTCCCTCTCAGAGATCTCTAGGCTCCAATCTACTGCCAGGGTTTGTGTACTTTTGTTTTGTTTTTCTCATTTCTTGTCCACATCAGCGGTTCCTAGAACAGGCATCAGTGGTGCATCATTAAGTTATTTTAAGGCGGGGGTGGTGAGCCTCTGGGACATTATTTCACAGGCATGCAGAGGAAAGGTCAGAAATGAACTTTTAAGTCATAGGACAGATGAGAAATCAAGCAGGAACATAAAACGTACAAAAAGAGGAGGCCAGAACTTCAGAAATTCTAACATTAAGCAAAGAGCTTGCCTGTTTCAGGGAAACAGAACAGATATACACAAAATGTCACCACTCACTAATATTTTATTGCTTGTAAACCCTTAAATTTTCCCAATGTATTCTAGCATTTCTTATAAATTATCATCCATGTATTTCATAGTACTGCTTATTGCAGTACTTTTCTGACTTCCATTTGCTTTTGTGAAGTAAGGAGATGTATTATGTATCTATATATCTTTGACTCTTCTTCATGGAATGGTGCCTAAGTCTCTAAATCTTCCAGAAGGGAACTTCTAAATTCCCCTTAGCATCTACCATTTTATTTCTCTTATGTCAACATTTTGTAGTGATGCTTCTGTTTCTGTTGATAGAACAAAACAACTACTCTTGCCAAAGCCCATCTAAACTGCTGCCATCGCTGGCCCTGCCCACTCCTGCTGTCTGTTTATATCTGAGGCTTGACTGCTGCCAGCCATTTTGGACATGCTTCTTTTAAAGCAAATTCTACCAGTACCTTCACTTTTTGCCACAAAAAAACGCTTACACTCTGTGTTGTTGCATATTTTGTTTTTTTAAATTTCAGAGTAAAAAAAAAGTTTTATTTGTGCTTTTCTTGAGGCCTGTTTCTTCCAGACTCAAGCAAGAAGACAGGGTTTAGGGCAAATGATGATCCACTGGAACCATTAGTTCTTTATTTGGAATTATTTGCACCCCAGTATTTGTTAGCTACTCTCCTTGCAGAATGTTATACACAGTGAATTCACGTTCCCATAGAATGTCTTCTTTCCTAGGAAACGTCTCAGACCTTTATGAAAGTAACTCCAGGGAAAGCTTTCTCTACACATTTTCTCAAAGTGACTGAAAACCAAAATTATTCATTTTGCAATCCAGCTAAGGCAGCGGTTTAACTTGAGATCAATTTCTCTTTTGCTTTTATTTTCTATAGCTATCCAGTGTTTGGAAATTCAGCTAATAGTGTTGTCTCCCTTAAACTGAACATGATTAGAAATGTTCACTTAACCTCATAACTAAGGAATACTATTTTTTCCATTGTGGAATTACCCTATAGATGTTATATTACAGAATTAATCTTTTTCCTTATATGCCGTTCTATTCCCTCTCCACTTCAGCCCCAGTAACAAGAGGTGACTGTGTATCCTTAAATATCTCCATTCGCTTTCAAATAGAAAACTTAGCACATGTAGAAAGGAAGCATTCCAAGTGAAGTTCTCAAATTCAAAACTTGCATGGAAATAAGCCTCAGTTTACTGGATATTGCCTAGCACTATACACATTTGTCTGCCAAGTGAGAGAATATCTGTAAACTTATTCATACAGAATGGAGTTATTTAATGTATCCTGAAGAGTGTTAAATTTCTTAAAGATGTCTCAAGGACTGCAATGGAACCAGGAAAGACCTCTAGGTCCCTCTCAGCTTCAACAAAAGCAGGGTTACTTCCTCTTATTTTGCATGGATCTCCACATAAGCTCCTCAAGTATCTCCTCAGTTTCTATTGCAGTGCTGTTACACAACTTATATACTAACTCCACATTGATTTTTAGATTACTTCCACTTCTTTAGTCTTGTAATTTGTCATTTTAATGTTTTTAGAATAAAGTTCTAATAGTGGAGTTTCTAATTAATATGTGTATTTATGTTTATTTACTGTTGGAAGGTATTGTGGATATGCCTTCTAAAAGATCACACCAATTTACACAACTCCCATGCACTACAGAAATACAAATAAGTGTGTATTTTCCTGTCCAACTTTGTATATTGCCAAATTGTTAAGGTTTCCTCGGGGGCAAAAAAAAAACAAACCGGTATTTTAGAAAACATTAGGAAAAAAACAGGCACAATAAAAAAGTTGCTACATTAGAAATAGAAGACCCGGATCCAGCATGTCCATGTTTTAGCTGTTCAATCCTAGACGAATTATTTAATTTATCAGAATTTTGTTTCATCATACATAACACTTTTTCCTCCCTTTTTATGCTGTTTTAGTTTTTTGTTTTGTTTTTTTTTTTGTAGGAAAAGTACAGGCAGCAATGAAAGTGAGTAGGCAGGCAGGCAGGAAGAGAGAAGAGGAAGGTTTTTTGTTGTTTTTTTTTTTTTACTTTTAGTTCACACTGGTTGTCAATCACCATCCCCCCACCCCACACACACACACATACACTTCCACCTCCACCCCCACCCTGGGTAATTGAGAATTGAACCCAGGTGTGTGAATTGTGCTCCTTCGGAGGTGACTAACCTAACCACAGCTCCAGTAGGGTGCACCTAGTTTAGATTAACATACAGAAATATTTTTGGACCTTAAATATGCACTTCACTAAGTTTTGTGCACTAAGTGCACAGCTTATGTAAATATCACAATCAAGATATAGAATATTTTTGTCATCCCAGAAACTGTTGGTATTACACATTTTGTAAACTCCACCCATTTGTACCTTCTATTACCAGTTATTATATTGGTTAAAACTTTTTATATTAATGAAACATGTCCAATTTAATACTTTATATTTGTTAGTAACCAATTTTGTGTTCTAAGAAATCATTACCTACCCAAATTCTCAAGTCTCCATTTTTTTTTAAGTTAGTAATTCTAACTTCTATAATAGGTCAATGATTCATTTCAAGCTATTATTCAGTTATGATATAAGATAGAAATTGAGATTTTTTTTCCCCTATGGTGTCCTCCAGCTATCAAGTATTTTTCATTTAAAAAATATTTGGTGGAAAAGACTTTTTTATCCCAAATTGACTTTCTTTAGTATATGTGTGAAAAAACAACACATATACATGTGGATTCACTTCTGTAATCACTCTTTCTGATTTATCCGTTTAACTATCCTCATAGCATTACTACTTTGTCTTAATTACTGCAGGTTAAAATAAACTTTAAATCAAGTAGTATATATCCTCCTTTTATTAAACTGATTTTTAAAAACAAAACTCAGTTGTTTCAATCAATGAATGAAATAAGTTAAATAATTTTATCTCTCATGAACATTAGGTAGATGACCAGATGTTGTTAAGAGTTTAGTAAAAGGCAGGATAGAATAGATATAGAGCTATAGAAGGAAATCAGATTGTCTAAATTTGGATCCAGTTATCTTATGCTTGCTAATTGAGTATCCTTTACTTTGAGGATATTACTTCTACATTTCTTTTGTTCCAGCATGTAAGAGCTAATTGCATCTACCTCACAGGGCAGTTAAAATAGTAAATTAATTTAATAGCTGCTAAGCACTTAGAAAAAGCAATCTGTCACATTTTATGTGTTAACTAAATATTTCCTAATGTATTACATATCTATGGAGTGCAACGATTTATGCCAAAACTTAATGCCTTAAAACACTTATTACCTCACAAATTCTGTGACTCAGTTTCCTTAGAATATTCTAGCTCAGTTCTCTGCTTCTCTCACAAGCTGGCTATCAGATGTCAGCTAGTGCTGGTATCTCATGTAAAGACTCGACTAGAAGGGCCACTTGCAACATCACTAATGTAGCTGTTGGCATGATACCTCCTCAAGGGTTGTTAGACTAAGGGCCTTTGTTCATAGCTGCTTGTTGGCCAGAGGTTTCCCTTGGTTCCTTGCCATATGAGCCTTTAAGCATAGCATCTTGCTCCATCAAAGTGTTCAAGTCGAGAGAGAGAGCTAACAAGATTTAAGTCTTGTTACTTGTAAGTCTTTTATAATTATGGGAGTAATATCCCTAAATTGGCTGGAACAAATTACTAGGCCTGGCTCACACTCAAGGAAAGGGATCATAGAAGAATATGAATACTAGTAGGCAGAGATCCCTCAAAGCCACTTTGAAAGTCTGCCTACTACACCATTTTATAATAAGTTTATAAAAATATTTAAATTTGCTATTTTCACTACTTTGTATAATTTTAATATGTAAAAGGGAAAATAGTTTATCCCATAAAATATTCCCTAAGTCTTATAAACAAATATTACAATATATGTTTAAAAATCTAATATACAATATGAGTATATCTCTTTCATACTTAAGAGTTATAGTCCTAAGAAAGACACTATAATTCCAAGATTACTGTTTTCTCTTTTATTTTGAGTGACAATTATTTAGAGTTGTTTTCTAGCTCTCAATTAGTATTTAATTCATCACTTCTAAAATAATGTGGTTATTTTCTTATTAAGGCATTTAAAAATGTCTCGTAATTTTAGAAGACTAACTTTCCTTTGTTGATCTATCATTATTTCAGTCTCTTTGAAATATGTCTTGTAGTTTTGAGATTGCTAGCATGTTAGCATTCACACATTGAGGCTAAAGTTTATCATGTGCCCTTAGAAAACACTGGTGTATTCTTGGGTAATTAAACTCATATATATATATATATATATATATATATATATATATATATATATATACTTTATAAGATTTTTGTGTTCAATTGCCTTGTTTTTTTGTTTTCTGTTTTTTTAGTGAGGAGGACATTCTAATGTAAATCCTGCTTGTCCATAATTGATGTATAAGCACAAATCTGTCCCTGCTCCCCAGGTTTGAGATATAATTGATGTGCAGCACTGATAAGGTGTACAGCACAATGATTTGACTTACATATATCATGAAATAATTACCATAAGTTTGGTTAACAACCCTCATTTCCTATGGATACCAAAGAATTTTTTTTCCTCATGATGAGAAGTTTTATGATCTATTCTTTTAGCAACTTTAATATATGCTGACACAAACATCTTTAGAGTTAAAGACAAAATTAGGCATCTTCAGTGTTCTAGAAAATGATTACTTTAATATTAAGTATTTTCAGTGGAAGGCTTGTACTTTAGAAACTTCGAAACTCTCAGATGAATGCCATTCTGTTCCAGAGTCTATTATAATTTTGTTCTCAACTTCTCATTCCAGTGTTTGTTTTGATAACTTAGAGAGATGTCATTTCTCTTATCTGTAAAGAATAAACAAACCCAAGGATACTGTTTACTACTATGAGCAAACTGTATTGACCTTTTTTATATAAGGGTTTTCCAATACTTAAAAGGTAGGTATTATATAATATTCTAATTAGTGTCTTACATTTTTAAGCAGGATAGTTACACCTTATATAAGAATGAGTGCCCTGCATCCCGGTATTATCTGTTTCAACAAATGTAAGTAAGTTCATCTAGCATATCATATTGTGTCACAAGTTTACAGATTCACAGTAAAACTGAAGCAAATTAGCTATGACAAATTTATACTATAAGTGTATAGTCCCTGGGTCAAGACTAATATTAAATCTATATATAAAATATTTATATTTATTCTTTATAGCAAGGACAAGGAGAGTGTTTCTTGACAATAACAAGAATCCATATGGTCAAATCATATCTATTTTATCATTTGCTCATTCATTTAATATTAAAACAATTTTTAATAGATTGAGGATACATTAGAACACTAGAAGTGAAAAGTATCCTTAACTTCTTGGAGAATAAATTATTTCATTTATGAGAGAATCAATCAATAAGTTAAATAGCAAATAAAATTGTAGTTTAGAGGTTTATCTGCACGATGGGAAAAAAATAAAGAATGGGTGGAGTTATATGAACATCTGAGGATAGAGAATAAGGCTGCAAATTTATATGAGCCAATCAAGGAAGCCTAATTATGGCCACGAAGACTAATGAAGTGAGAAAGCTTATGGATAAGTTTCTCAGCCACAGGGAATAGTTGAAAAACCTTCAATTGGTAGCTTTCCTGGTGGGTTTTAGCAATAATAAACAGAAAAAGCAAAATAGAAAATAGTTGGAGTTGAATCAAGAGACACAGCAATGGATGATAGAAAGATTCTGTACAGCCCTGAAAACTGTAAGTACTTTGACAAGAATGTATCACACGGTCACTAATGTTCCTGCAAAAGAGACTGGGAAACAAAGTCTTCCTTTCCAAATTGCAGTGGCCTAGTTTCTGCCACAAGTGCAAAGTTTCATTTTGGGATGGAATCTGAGTTTGTGGAAAGATAGATTTGGGGTAAATTATCTACTTTGGTTAGACTTTAGGATGATTTGTACTTAACTACAAAAGCTTCTTCAAAATCTATCAGTATGTGAAAAATATATTTTTCTAAGCCTGTATTTGAGCTTCTGGAACATTTATATTGCATTAAGTTTATGTGTTTTATGACAATTTAATACATTAACTGCATAAACACTTAACATTCATTCTACTTTTAATAAACATCATGGTCATTCATATATTTTTCTAAGACAAAACAGACCTATATAAACATTTGTGTAATATCTTTATATATATATATTTGCAATAAGTTATCAAGGTTTTATTTCTAAGAGTTGAATCCTAGTGGCATGGGCTACATAGATCTTTGATTTCCACCAGATAATATCACATTATTTCCCAAAGTTATTTTATTAAATTATATTCCATTGACATTTGTTCTATATCCTCACAAATACTTAGTATTATAAATCTTTTAAGTATTTTCCATCTGGTGGATACAAAATTGGTCATGAGAAGTATTTTGTAATGACTACTTACATTATTAATCTTTTCACATATTTAATGAACAGATGCATTTTCTGTTTCATTAAGCACTCTTATTTAGTATTTTGTACCAGAACTATTTCTATGAAAATTTTTCTGTAGTCAAATATTATTTGTAGGTACCAGTATTTTTCAATATTTACTGTTGAAATACCCTTTCCATTTGTACAGTGCCCTAATTGTGGTTTTGGATAAGTAGAGATCATTATTCCATACCTCATGTTTCTTTTTCACAGTCAAAATATTTGTATTGTTTTCTATTTATATATTTGTTCTTTCCAGAAATTGTTTTGTATAGGATGTGAGACAGGAATCTTTACATTTTTTAAAAGAATACCATGTAATTTGCTGGCATGATTTCTTCAAGAGTCTATCATGTTCCTTTTGATTGGCAATGATATATTAATTTGGCATATCAATTGATATATTTGTGTAATAATGACAAGAAAAAGGTTTGTACATGTTCCGTGCATATTAACCATTGTTGACCTAACTATATTGTACATATTTTTCATCAGAGGTTCTTTGGATCATGGATGTGGAATCTGTGGATATGAAGTTCCAGCAGTATTAACCCTCTATGTAAGTTGTGAAATATTTCTGCTTTTCTATAGTGTGGAAAAGTTTATCATCTGTTTTTAATAGTTGGTATGACTCACTAATGAAGGCAAGTAGACTGTTTTCGTGAGAAAATTTTAACTTTTAAATTAAGTTTGATAGTTATTATAGATGATTCAAATTATATGTTAACCTGTTTTTTGCTGGGAATTGGTTAGTTACATCTATTTTTTTAAAATATTTTGGCAGAATTTTTACTTTGCACTTTTGATTGATTCAGCTTTATTATTTGTCATAACTTTCCCTCACAGGAAGCTCTTTTGGCTATTACCAAATACTGCTATGTGTAGTCACTTCTGTTTTTTCTGAGGTCTCAAATTTTGTCACCCAGGCCAGGAAAGTTGTCTACTACTGCTTTCTAGAACTTCAAATTGTAAGATATTAAAGCAATGTTTAAATACTGAGATTCCCCAATTTGAGCATATTACATTTGTGTGTGTTTGTGTGTGTGTACACAAGAACACTATACTCTCTCACACAATATCGAATCATTGATTCCTATGCCTATATTTTGAAATCTCCTGATGAGAGAGTAGGCTTTAATTCTGCTTTTAGTTTCTCTCTCATTAAGGTTCTAGCATAAATGAATACTGAACCAGGGAACTGTCTCCAAAATAGACCTTTCTTTTCTCCAAGTATGTCTTCCCAGGACTAGACATTCTAAATATTTATCTTTTTATATTTTATATCGTTTTTTCATAGGTAGCTTACTCAGTTTTTCAAGTTCATATCAAATTGTTACTGATAATAATACATTGATAGTTATATGCTTGCATTTTCAGTGATAATGTATAGAATTCTAAAATTATTTAAAGTCTCATAGTTTTTAAATGGTATAAACATTTACAAATGTCATAATATTATTAAGCAAGAAAACGATGCAATATAAATTATGCACATAAGGAGTGGATGCATATTAATTAAACCATAAAATTGTCCTGTGCTTTTTGATATTTTAAGTTTTTATTTAAATTAATTCATAAATTCTTGTGAAATAATACTGGCAATTTTTTAAGTAAACTTTCTAGAGGTTTGCACAATTAAAAAATAACTATTTTTCAAGGTGTCAGTCTCTTTGAGAGACTATTCCCTTTATTAACATGTACTACCCCTACATCTAAAGTCTTTTGGAAAAGAAAGCAAGAGTGCATTAAATATACATATTTATACAAAAACACATTTATGGAATTATATTGATCTAATCATTTTAAATATTTTCTTTAAAATAATATTTAGAACCTGACATTCTTTTTAAGAACAAATTCATAGGTGTTAAAGACTTATCATTTTGAAATGTAGAAATAATGATGTGTTTCTTCACCTAAATCTGATAGACATTTGATCTTGTGAGATGAATTATACGTAAATATTACCATTAATGCAAAGGAAATAAATTCCACTGGTTTCACTTATGATTTTAAAGCATATATCCTCCTTTTGGACATCCACTTTTTTCCCCTTGGATATCGATATATATTTTTGCATAAGCTCAAATACCTATGCTTCCATTCTGACAACTATTTTCTGTAGAAAAGTTTTGCTTTATATCTCCTAGAAAAAAAGAATAAATGCTTATTACTCAAAATGACAAACATGGTGTTCTGTAAGATATTCTATATGCTCATGATGACTTTAGATCTAGTCTATTTGACTTGAAATGATTGATCATTGTTTTTATATATACTTTAACTTGTTCAAAACTCCAGATCTGATATTTTTCAATACTTCATCGGTACTAGACTTAATGTGCACTATATTGAATACATTACAATTTTCAAAGTTTTGTACTGGCAAAAATTTGACATTATTTTATAGAAATCTTCCAATGAGTCAAAGGTTTCACATGAAGCTTTTATTACACATATACAAACTGAAAAATAATTTTCTTAATTGATATAACAACGTTCCTTACTCATAATTATTAACATAAGAATAAATGGTTAAACTTCAATTTTGTGGTGTAATATGAAGCTTGTATTTATACAATCAACCAGTAATCTTGCCTCAAATCCTACATATATATATACATATATATATATCAAAAGTTCAGAATCCTTTTTATTCATATATGAAGCATGCTGATTCTGTACCAGTCCAGATTTTACTCGGGCTGAACTTTTACTTTTATCCTCACTAATAATCAAATTGTGAACATGTTCCCCACCTTAGCTTTGTGCATAAAATGAAGATATAGTAGCATCATTGCTTTTGGTATCTTTGAATTGTTTAAAATAACAGTGTTCAAAGATAGCTAAAAAATAATTCATTGTCAACCCTCAGAGAAGTTGCCACCAACTTTGTATTTATATGTATTTTGTTCAACACTGTTAATAAGAATTTGGATGAATTATTTTTCATACTTACTATACTAGTTATATATTTAACACAAATCCAGTGGATTGGAGTCAAAAGAAAAAAATAACTTGCTTATTTAGAATGAAACAAATGAATTTTAGCAATAGAATATGTAAAAAAAAGTCCTGTGACCTTCAGTTGGCAAAATCTCCAAATTAGGCAGTAGTGGTATATGATTGGTAAAAATAAATCTTTACTTTGAATCTTTAGGATAAGGAGGGCAAGTCTTATTATACATGGTCTCAGAATAGCCTACAATACTATAGTGACATTAAGATAAAAAAAAAATTCAAAAAGAGTGTCAATGTATTTAGAGATAGATTCTTTAAGGAAGTTCTTTATTATCTGGAAATTTCAGTTTTGAAAATGAACTTGAGGAAAAATCAACTCTAGTTTTCCAAAATTTGAAACTGTCCTTTGGAGGAACATGTAGACTTGTTCTGAATGGCCTCAAACTGTTGAACCAATCAACATCATGTGGAAGAAGTGTCAAAAAGGCAGATTTTTTCACTATAAAAAAGAGCTTTCAAATATTTGTTGTTATTCTAATAAGGGAATATAATCTTCAAAAAATAGTGAGCTTTATGCTTCCTTGAAGGTATGTTAGTAATCAGTTATTTTTAAGCTCAGAGAATCTTATAAGGAAAAGGAGGCAAATTGGTAGGAAAGAGGACCTCTATACTTAGTAAAAAAACAGTTCTATATTATATATTTTTGTATCCAACTTTTAAAATATTAAATGAAAAAATTCTATGTTCTAGATTTTTATAATCACTGATTTGTTGAGCTAAAGGAAAATTCAACATATCAAGGAGTATGTAACCCTGATGGCCTTTAAATTCTTAACACTGTTTTGACAACAATTATAATGAAATTATGACATTGTCTACAAGTAAAGTATCTGAGAAATTCATAAACTTTTGTTTTTCAGCACTGGAATAAAACTTTATTATTTTTACATACAAATGTGTAGCAGAATGTCTAGCAGATTGTACAAAAGGCTATGGCATGTAGAAAGAGATGGGTTTATATCCTTGGATATTCTTACCATTACACAATATTTTATACAATCATAGTCAAAAACTACCATAATGATCATATCCTATTCCATTTTAGTCCTGATATTTTAAGATTCACATAAAGCATCACTATTTAGTGATGATGGACTAATATGTATTTTAATGTCTTCAACCTCACTCATTTGTTCTTGAACTTTCTCGTTTCATCTTGAGTAACCTACCTATTACAAAGTGCCTTCTGATGTGAGATGAAATCTACTTTTTCATATGCTCCACTTCAAAATCTAGCTTAGTCATATTTCAATAAGCAAGCATTCTAATTGGGACTCAATTAGCATTGCACTAATGCTATAGAGTAGAACTCAGGAAAATGCAAAAAGGTGTGCAGTGAAAAGTACATTCTAAACAGAATTCTCACCATCTCTTGTGTATTTAATTAGGGAAGGTAATATGAATACTGCATATAAATTCAAAGCATGTGTCTGCAGCAACAGAATCAGAAGCTCTAGGTGGAATCCCAGCTGTTAGAATTGACTGTTGGCTGAACCAATCAATAGGAAATAAGCACATCCCTAAAATGGGCAGAGAAAAGCATAGCTGGACCTGACAACAGAAAGGCATGTATTGAACAAGATAAATTTCACAGGCACAGGAGCACTCATTTGTGGAGATTGTGTTTTCAAGGCAGTATTTAGATTCTAAGACCAAAATAAGAGAGCACTCAGAGAGGATCAGTCAGAAAGAAAGCAGATGTGAGCAAATAAGGAGTATACCTGATCACTGGATTGCAATTCATCCACGTATCAGTCAGTTACTTAAATCTAGATTGAAAAGAGACAAAGCAATTATAGAGCGACCAAGTAGCTTGATTTAGAAAATAGACTTAGTAACACAAGTATGTGTGTTTGTGTGTGTGTAAGTATTATGGGTATCAGTGGACCTAGAGTTATGCTTCTTTTGTTTTTTATTTAGAATATCACTGAAGATAATAAGAATTGAGTACAAGTAAAATAATATTTTATGTCAAATTATAGTATTCATTTGCTCAAAAGAATATAATGAGTCCTTAGCTAACACAGCTATGATTGATAATCCTGAGATACAGTACACATATAGGATTTCAAAAGACCAAAATGAAAGCTGCATTTTCATCGCTGTTATTATATGACTCTGTTACAGGCCATAAAGAGGAGCTAAATGTACTTTCTTCATTCTCTTTTAGTTCTTCTAGTTTATAATTTTATGAGTTCATAGTGAATTATAACGTCTTCTGGAAAAAATACTACTCTATTTTAATGGAAATAAAAAAAAGCAAAGTTATATACAATCTTATATGTCATACATACACAGTGAGAAGAATCTTATAATTTTCAATTATTCTGTAATCATATTTGCTTACTTTTTTGTCCAAATATTTATCAACATATATATACACACACATATATATACATACACATATATATACACATATGTACACATACATAATTGATGTGTTATGTAATAAATTATACATTATTCGACGTACACATTTTCTTTGAAAAATTATATGAAAACATCAATATGCTTTCATATCTTTTAAAAAAAATAAAAAGTTGTATATATTCACACTTCTGTCCCATTATAAAGAAATACACGTTTACAATGACTGAAAAAAAAATACCGAGAGTGTTGGAGAGATTAGATATAATTTGCAGCAGGAGTCATGAAAAGGACTGGAAAATTGTCATAGTTTGCTAATATGAATCTACAACGAATGTTTAAAAGCAAGTACTTTTTTTTTCTTAAATGACATCTTCATATCACTCTTGATACATCATTTCAGCTACTTTCTGTGATTGTGCTTATTTTATTATGATTGAATCATATTGTCTTCCTTTTACAGAAGTATGACAGTCTTAGGGTAAAAATGTATTGAGAATTCTAACAGAGGACCTGTAAAAAGAAAGGAATTAGTATTGCACCTCCATTTTGTTTTGACTCTCATGTTTTGGAAATAGTTTTCTGTAACTTGGATGTACTTATGCTGCAGAGCAGAATCAACTCACTTTCTAAATCATGTTTAGTTATTAGCCTGCCCTCTTAGGAAAAATGATGCACAATGTTTGTGTTGAGTCTCTTTTTGAACTTAAATTTTCCGAGGAGAAAAACACATAATCTACTTTCCAATCCTCTGCGATTAATTTCTGAAATATGATATGTGAGGGAACCTGAGTGATGCTGTGCCCACCAAGCTGTGGCGAACATCTGCTTCAAAGAAGTGAGTGACTGTGCATCCAGCTCTCTGTAGGTGTCACTTGTGTGCAGTGGTGCAGAGGGAAATATGGGGAAGATGAAAAGGAAGCGATTAAGGCAGTTTGTGTTTCAGATTCTATGCCAATTTAATAATGTGTATTAATGATGCATTTTGGCAATAAAGCTATTTAATAATCATTAAGCAGAATTGCCATTCCCCATTAACAACAGATTGTTATAACACATTGGCTAATTCCTCATTAAATTCCACATAAATTAAATAATGGCTTTATATGTCTAGCTAAAGAGATAGACCCCTTCATTTTATTTTCCAATGAAAATAAATATCCTTGGGGAAAATTGGTCAAACCTTCAGGTCATGATTAAAGAACAAAACACAAAATCTCTTTTTCTGATGTTCAAAATGATCACTCAAATATAGTAAAGAAAATGAAGATTGTTCCATGGTGGTTTATTTCAGGAAAATGCTTGCAAAATGGGACATTCGAATTTCAAACTGCAAATGTTTTTTTCTCTCAAAGCCATTAAATAGTCTCCAAGAGATTTAAATTTAAAGATTGTCAGAATGGAGATTGATGGACAGAAGAGAAGACAGATTCCATTGCTCACCTCACCCCATTGTCTCTCTTCCCACTTCCATTCAGGTATTGTATTTTTTTCAAATGGTTTGGACATTGGAGGGTTGAATTAGGTGACTTTGAGACTACCAAGTGAAGTGTAGATACTCCTTTTCTCATTTATCTCTATTTGCCTGTGAAAGTCAAAATATCTCTGCACTAGATGATAGATGCTCTTTTGCATTACAGTAGAGATTAGAGTAGACAAGTGATATTTGATATTTAGAGGTATAATGACATGTGCTAGATTATAGGGACATTTAAGAGGCCCCTAAGAAGTAAATTACTATAAAGGAATACATTCGCACTTTTAGCTATACGTAGCACTAATACCAAGTTATTAAGAAGCAGATTGACTCTGGACAGAATTAGTATGCATGGAAAAGTTGTTAAAGACTTTACTTTCATCTTGTGAGATTTTCAATGGTTTTAACTTTATTCTTCACATTCATGTATCTAACATTCTTCCTTCTATTTTTCAGCATTATTTGGAGTTGTATGACTTTCTTTTCAATGAGAAAAATATAATGGGAAAATAATTATTATAGTTGAGATGATCATAATATAACGATAAAAATTGAGGATAATGAATAAGTATAATGGCAGAAAAATATTGAAATTAAAAAAAATAGAATGAATCAGTCTCACTATAGGAATTCTTTCATTATGGAAAATAGTTGTAGTGGCCATCAAAGGATGACCAGACCACAAAACATTTTTCTATAAATCAACCAGTTTAGAGTTTGCTTATATAAAAACATATAATCTAGTTCTAAAGTGTGTCTATGTATGTAAGGGGGAGACATAATATTAGGTGGATTTTTGAATCTCTAATTACTGGCATTCATAATTGTGAATATTACTAATACAAATAACATGTGATGCCAAATGTGAGAAAATATTATAATACTTTGTAAATTACTTGTGGAGTTGAACATATCAATGCAACTTTATGAATAACAGTTTATTTACACAAAAAATATTAAACATAGTTGAATTGGACTATAAGAAATTTGTGAGTGAGGTTTCCTGGTCTCTAGTGGTCTAATCCCTTCTCAAATAAGATATATGGGTGGAAAATAAACACAAGAAAAGGTAAGATCATTATTCATAGGGGATACAATATTCAAAAGGAGATATTACTTTACACCTATTAGATGACTATAATTAAAGATTGGATGAATCCTAAGTAAGAATGTGGATGATCTTGGATTCTCATACACTGCTGATGAGATTCGGAACTGGTCCAACTACTTTGGAAAATAGTTTGATATCTTCTTAAAAAGTATGAAGCATCTCTTTATAATCTGGCCATTCCTCCTAGGTATGTATCCAACTGAAAATATATCATGGCCCCATACAAAGATTTATGCATAAAATTATAGCAGCTTTATTTGCAATAGCCCCTAGATGGAAATCATCTAATTATCCATAAGCAGGTGAGTACATAAGGAAATAGTATAGTATAGCCACATCTATTTATCAGTTAAACTGACTGAACTACTAACACAAAAAACAGCATAGGTGATCTAAAAATAAGTATATTCAGTGGAATAAACTGGATCACAAAGAGTGCCCATTACATGTTTCCATAAAATTCTAGAAAATGTAACTCAATCTATAGGAACAACAGGCAAATCAGAGATGGTCTGTGGTGGGCTAGGATGAGATTGTAAGGAAGTACTGCAAAAAGAATGAGACATAATTTTGGGGTGATGGATATGTTCAATATGGTTCTACAAGTATGTGCATATGTCAAAGCATACTCAACGGCAATCAGTTGAAATATAAATGTATCAGGTCAATGCATTATATACCTTAAAGTTATATATAAATTTGTTAACTACATCAATTTAAAAAAGACATGCAATCTTGACTTTAAATTTGTGCAGTTAATGTATATCATGTGTCAATTAAAAATGAAGATAAAAGCATGAAAAATTTATATCTAAAATAGAATGCTTATCTGTGCTCACATATAAAGCAAAATTGATTATATAAAAATGACAGGACATTAACAAGAATCTTTTACGCTGGAGAAAAATATTTATTTTTGTCTAATTTAAAATAATATTCTTAAAGTCTCACCAATATGCCAATGACATATTAACTACTCTGTCTAAAACATTTATAGTTGTTTTCCTCAAAAAATTAGCTTTTCTTTAGTGATTGTATGTTTTTTATGAGAGTAGTAATTTTGCTTTCTTTCCTCCAAGCAATAATTTGCTGATTCATTCAAGAATACATTATGTCAGGAAAAATTAAGTCTATAGACTGTTTTTAATTTTAGAACACATATCTGACTTTGTCTAAATCCTTAAGAACAATAGGTTACCATATCTAATTCAGTGATTCTCAAGGCTAATCTGAGGATCAGGGTTAAACTGAATTTAAATGTACCTGGTAAGATTTGTTTAAATTATTAGTACTTGACGGATACCCTTGTAAATGGTAATTGCTATTGAGGGTGGGGGATCATTATTTTTTTAAATGCTTTCCTGGGCTGAAATTTACTGCACAGTCAGTCTTCCGCAACCACTAGTCATTTTCTAACATTAGTACTCCTTTAAAGAAGCAGTGAGAATGAATTAAAAAATTATTAATAAGTGAATTTGCATCAATTTATAAGGTCTGGGAGATAAAGTGTGCATTTCTTCAAAAATTGCTAATCTTTAGCAATTTAGAAGAGATAATCTCTCAGGGAAAGAAAGGAGACACAAACTTTCTTATATACAGAAGGAAAAGGGAAGATGGACACATGCTAAGAAGTCTGGGCAAGTATAAAATGAAGTGGAGAAGACTAAATATTTCTTTAGTTTATATCTGATAGGGATTATAAAATATAACTATATATTTAGACTATGTAATTGTAGATGTGACAATTTTACTCCTGTGCCTTTACTCCCTAAAAATAAATAGTATGCTGAAATAGCTATATAATATATGCAAAACATACTTATGTCTTATTTTGGCATGAATTATTTAGATGATGACTGCAATGCTCTACTTCATTTAGCTTGAAATTAAGTATGGTTTCAATCTTAGGCTAAACATTAGGGAATTACTTTTAAAGCCAAAACAAACAGCTTTGTCACCCCATCCCTCCTCCCCTTCTCGCCACCCCCGAAGCTCATTATTTCCAAAATCATTTTTTAAGGATACTCTTAGGATCTTTATATCCAAAATGCTTTCCCATCACTGAAGAATGATTATAATTTTATGACAGATACCCTACCATCTCATTCCTTAGACAATTTCCATACTGCAATCAAGCAAGAAGATGGAAGTTCCATTTTGCTAACGTTTGCGTGGCTATGCCGAATATTTTCCACCTGCAAAACACATAAGATACTAAATACAAAATACCGAAAAGCAAGCAATTGTAAAAATAAACTTTCAGTAAAGAAAATCTCTAAATAGTTCAGACTGATAACAGGGTAACATACTCTATTTGGGTTTCTACAACAAGATAGACTTGGTAACTTACGAATTATAGAAATGTATTTTTCACTATTGTGGAGGTTAGGAAGTCAAAATCATGATGTTGGCATGTTCAATACCAGATGAGGGCTCGCATCCTAGGCTGTACCTTCTCCCTGTGTTCTTACCTAGTGGAAAGGACAAGGGAGCTCCCTGAGGTCTATTTTTGTTGTTGTTAAGAGGGTATTAATCCCATTCATTGGGCTTCACCCTCATGATCTAATCAACTTCAAAGTTCCTAGCTCCTAATTGCATCACCTTGAATATTAGATTTCCTTTTTCTTTCTTTCTTTTTTTTTAAAGGGAAATTTACAGATTGGAATGAAGGTGAGTAGGCAAGCAGGCAGGAAGAGTCACTCTATTTATTTTTGATTGTTCATTTTAGATGTTCCCCTTGGCCGGGAATGTGAACCCAGGTCCTTGGGATATATGTGGACTGCGCTTAGAACAGAGGCAGTTGACCAAACCACTATTCACCAGGGTGCTCCTAGTATTAGATCTTTAACACAAGACTTTCAGGAAGACACACATAATCAGAACATATCAACTTAATAGGGGTGAGTAGAGTTCTTTTGATGGTGATTTTCATGTAGCTAACAAGTTAGTATTGGTTGATGACAGGATGCCTCAGTTCTTCTCCATTTGTCCTTCTCTGTAGGGATGCTTCAATATCCTGACAGCATGGTATCTAGATGTACCCAGAAAAAGTATCTAAGAGACCAGGGGTGAAGCTTTAATATTTTTAATTACATAACCTTATAAACCACACACTATCACTTCTGCAATAGCCTGCTCCTCATATATATCAATCTTTGTAAATGTGGAAGGGTGTGAATACCAGAAGACAATAATTACTGCGTAAATCTGTATTATGCCAAACTAAGCTTAAATTATGTTTCCCAGAATTCTCTTCCCAGCATATTTCTGTATGTGTTGGAGCCATGAGATATTTATATGGGATTTGGAACAGTGAAGTGAAACAGTAATTATATCCTTTTTATTCTCAGATGTTCAATGCTGAGCACAAGTCACTATTGCAGCTCATGCAGGCTATCCGTTTGCTATCGCAGCTTGTGGAAATGGGATAGTAACTAGGCCTACAGGAAGTCCACACCTGGCAGCTTTTCTGACTTCTGAATGAAATATTTCTTGGAGGACAACAACAACACCTTTAAATCATCCCAACTTTGAGGTTTTGGAGACTTTCAAGTCATGAACAACTACCTGGATTCTAGCTATCTGACTTATTCTTAAAGGTACTAGTAGATGGTCCCTTCTTCATTCATTTCACATCCATTTTTCCTTCCTCACTGTTTCAATGCCTTCCTTCAGGCTCAGCAATAGACACAGAAATGACAGTTTCTCAAAGATCGTTTAACCAGCTCCCACAAATAAAGGAAAAATCTCTAAAATAAATCCTCTGTTATACACAAATCTTGTGGTTTTGATTCTCAGATCAAACTGAATGATGCAGAGACTATAAAGAAAGTAGTTGTAAATTGAATAAAGTAGGAAAGGAGAAATCAATTACTATAAGAGATAAGATGGCATAGAAAAGCAGATGTATTTGAAAAGAGGCCAAATAGAAGTTGTAAAAAACAAAAAATACATTAAAAAAGAAAAATCTTTTAATATATGGGCTGAGTAGTTAAGTATACTCTGAACAGGATATAGGAGGCGCTAATATAATTTCAAATAAATAATAGTGCAAATAAGATAGATGTTAATGTCTCTTTATAAATGCAAGCAATTCACGACTCTGGTGGTTGATCAGGCATTTTTACATTGTCAGCAAAACTGAAATTATTTTTATAGTATCTTCCATAAACTTTTATATTTGTGTCCAGCATGGCTGCTCTACATCCTGCTCTCAAATCTGTACCCACTGCACCCCTAGATAAAGAAAATAGGAGGCTCTGCTCTTCTTGTTCTAATACTGTAATCTAGAAGTTGTACTTGGCTTTGTTTCCTTATAGATCAGTGGTCTAGCAATATAATAGATGCAGTAGAAACTAGGAAAAATTGTTGTTAGTTAGGTGAACAGTTTCCCATCTGAAAATTGCTTTACTACAAAGGTAAATGAATATTGAGAGAACAAATTGTATTCTTAACCACAGTGATCAAAAAGTAGAGAAGACTTTTCCTAAAGGATTATAAGCAAACAGAACAAGTTGAGGATTTTATAGCATCTAAAGCAAATTTGAGAGAGAAAAAAATATAGAAAAAAGACATTAAAATAAGATAGATGCAATAGGGGAATGGATGATAATTATAAAATTTTAAAAACTAATTAACAGCATAAATCTTTAGGTTTATAAGCACAGTGTCTAGAGCAAGACAAAATAAATAGAATTATATATATATATAGTAGTAAAGCAGAACACACAGGAAATAAAGATCTTCAAAATCAACATAAATAACCCATAAGGAAAATTGTTATATTTTACATGAAAGTCTACATTTCAATGCATTGCTATATTTACAAAGCACTGCTTGTATAAATAACCTAATAAACACGCAAAAAGTAACCTGAATCATGAGAATCAATGAGCAGTGAAATGCCTTTAAGACACAAAAAAGGAAAGTTAGAGCTAGCTTGAGACAAATGTTGATATCAACATTTTATTATAGAGACAAAGCCTGAGGAGCTGCCCTTAGGAACTTCTGTTAGTATTCTTGGTTATAGCTTTTACAACACCAAACTCCTAAAAGAAATCATTTAACACTTTCTGGAGAAAGAGCTGATTCTAGAATATCTGAAGATTAAGATAAAACAAATCAAGGCACTGTGAGCAAGACAGCAGAAACAACCAATAACCTACTTAGAGTCTAAGAAATTCAAATATTGGGGTAATTGGCAATAGAATGTAAAATGACTATATATTGAATATTTAAGTAAATAATAGGTGAAATCACAAAGTCAGTAAACCACAAAATGTTATCAAAAATGAACAATAGAATTCTACTCTGGATATGATGAACAATAGGGACTAGAGTTTCCCTAATATTATAACATCTAGAAACTTGGAAAAGAAATGAATTAAATTATATCACATAAAGGACAAGAGGTAACAAAAGATTGTGATTCAAGGAAAAAAGAAACAAATTTGGTGAACACTCTGATCTTCCTGGAAATACATAAAACTGTGCTGTGGGAGGGTGAGCCCTAACATGGTCACTGAATTACATAAGGAGTTAGAGATCAGAGCAAGGGAAGGCTGACATACTTGGAAGATCAAATATGTAAGACAGATTACCAAAGAGGAGGAACTATAGGAACATATTAAGGAATATCCTTGAATGTATTGCTAACTACTAACCTGCATTTGCATGGAGAACTCAATAAAGCAGAATCTTTAAGCGGAACAATTCCTAAAGTTCAGACAGGACTGAGAAATGTTTGCTTTCCAACCAGTCAGAATATTTGGTGGAGTCAATAGAGTGATCATACCTTAGTACTGGAGCAAATTTAATTTTTATGTAAAGAATCTTCCGAGATCACCCTCAAAAGCATAAATGCAAGTTTCAAAAGGGTTAAGTAGATCTACAATATATTTGCCCAGTAAAAGTAATATTAATATTTAAAAAAGGAGAACAATATTAGGTAGCATTTAGGAATGGTGAGAGCATAAAAGGAGGAAGGGGTGGCAGGAAGGGGAGGATAAGGAAGGATGCTTGAAGTCCATCAACTTAAGACTTGGGGACCCTTCAACCAGTTTGAAAGTCAACAAATAATGGACCAATTAAAGTCCTTGCACCACTCTAGAATGCCCCTGTATGGAGATGAGGATGGGGTATAGACAACAACAGCCCCAGCCAGGAGGTTTCTGCTTCCCTCTCAGAATGGCCTGCCCTTCCTCTCTCTCTTGAGGGTATACTTTCACTTCAATAAACCTCACTTGCTTTACTGGTTGTGCTATTTCCTTTGTTCCCAGAGAAGGTGGACTCATGAAATCTTCTCTTAGACTCACAAGAACCGTGGAGTGAGACCCCAATACCCTCGTGGGGACATATAAGTGCAACCATGAAGGGACTGCCAAAGGTATGTCAGGGAACCTCTTTTTCTCCCCCTTTCTCTTATGGGGTGTTCATGTTGCCTCTGGTAAACTCACATCTGTTTTCCGAAATTGCCCATGTATGTTTTGCTCTTTCTGCACTTCTGCTGCTTTCTCAACTCTTTTGTCTCTAAGAGGTGGTCGCACAGCTCTGCATGTGGTCAACCTTTGCACTCACTTAAAAAAATCGTCTAGTAAGCAGAGAGAAATTTTTCGCTGCGAAGTTGGAGACTCCCAGTCCTTCTCCACATTTTTCCTTTAGAAGCTACTAGAAGGGATTGCTCTGGCTTAGGAAAATGGATGTGTTTTTAAATAGAAGGATATAAGACATGGGCTTCTTTTTGGATCAGATGTTAAAGAAAGTCCTTGTATCTTTAAGTAAGTGATTCAAGAAGGAATTAAAGGCAAAATGAATGGATTTGGCAAGTAGTAGGATGATTTAAGCAAGTTAAAAAAGTCTGTGGAAGAGGTATTCTGAAAGAAGTCAAGTTCAAAGATGGAAGAGGTGGAAGGTTTCACCTTTTCCCCAAGACAAGGCATATGTACAGCCTTCAGGCATCAGTGTAGGGATTGGTTGTGAGGCCAAGAGCAGTCCTTGGAAAAGGGGAGGATGAGATGAGGTCTCACTCATGACTGTGGGATAAGAGAAGATTTCCAGGGGATGCCCTTAAATTCTTGAATTTGGAGGTACCCAGAATAGGGATGCTCCAGGGAAAAAACACAGGAAAAGAATGGAATGCCAGTCTACCTGTGTGAGGATGCCTGTAAAAATCTTATTGACATCCAGCTTATTTTTTTTTTTGTACATATGGGAAGCCGATTATCTGTGCCCTCTGACACACCATTGGGAATGTTTTTATTAAAGTATGAATTAAAGCCAGTGAAAAATGGACAAATGAAAAAGAGTCCTTTAGTAAATGCATGCTTTTTATTTCTCCCTGGGTTTTAACATTGTTTTCTTTTAGTAGATTTCATCTTTGAATATTATTTTAATTTCATGAGTTACTCTTTTGTCTTTTCTCTCTTGGAGAACCTTACAATATCTTCTCTAAACCTTGGGAAAATAAGATCTGGCTCTGTACATGTTTCACCAATTTTAACTGTGCTTTATTATGTGAACTTCTTGTTACTGGGTGTAAGATTATTATAAGTATATGGTTAAGTTAAAATACTTATTGATTCGTTTGAGTTAAGATCAAATTAAATTTTTAAATTGGAAAAAAATGAGAGCTCTCATTATAAATTTGGCTTTTTAGAACATATAAAATAAGCTGAAAAAATATATTTGAAGAAAATATATCAGCTGATTTGGGAAACCAAGGTGCATGGCATACTTTTAAAAGATTGATCATTTGAAAGATGATGGTTGGTTTCTAAAAGTATCAACTATGTAATTAATCAGTATATTTTCTAGTCTTTTCATACTTGTGTTTATTTTAATCATATTGACCCAGGAGAGGCTGATAAGCCTTACTAATCAATATTTTTATTCAATAACTAACAGAAAATTCGATTGCAAAATTTTTGTAATCCATGAGTTAATATTTTACTGTTTTCTCTTCCCTCTTGCTAAGTCTTAAAAATAAGTTTATCAGTCAAATTGATTCAAAATGTCGTTAGTGTATGTGTGCCTTAAATTGCACCAGAAACAAAGGGAACTCCTAAGACCATCCCCAACTCTGGCTCTAAATGTTCTTTTTCTCTTTCTCTTCTATAGTCTGTGCTTTTATATCAACTCTTTAGGAGTTATTGAGGAATTTAGAAAACTCAAAAAAATATTCATCTATTGATGACCTCAAGAGGGCCAATGCTAATTCCTCACTCAGACAACTATTCAGCTCTATGTTTAGGTGGATCTGGCCCTGGATCACCACTAAATACCAGTCCTGGCCCTACTCTTTCTACCCTGTTCTCTTTGGCTCTGCATACTCCACTTGCTATAGTTGCTTAAAAGAGAATAATGCCCTTCCTCCCTAGATGATTCTAGGTGCCAACTCTTTGGTGGAGGGGGGCAGTTGTTAGGTAGAAATTAGGCATGGGTGGAGTACAGGAGCAGGAGAGTGGACAGAAAGTGAATGATATATAAAGTCTACAATACAACAATGAATAAACAAACAGTCCTTTAAAAATTGGGCAAAGGATTTGAATAAACATTGCCGTGAAAGATAAACAAAAAAATCACTAAATGAAAAAATGCAATGAAAACAACAAAGAAATACCAACCTACACACATTAGGATGGTTATTATTTAAAAAAAATAGTAACAAGTGTGGGCAGAGATATAAAGAAATCAGGGCCCTTATGCAAATCATAAAAATCATAATGTCAAATCATACAGTCACTGTGAAATGTCAAATGATATAGTCACTGTGAAAACATGGAATTTCCTCAAAAATTTAAGAAAATGAGTTATCAGATAGTTCAATAATTCTACTTTTGGGTATATACCCCAAATAATTTAAAACAGGATCTTGAAAAGATATTCTGCACCCATGTTCAAAGTAGTTATTATTCACAAGAGCTAAAATGTGAAAAAAATACAGGCATTCAACTACTGATGAATGCACACACATACACATTATTCAACCTTAAGAAGTAAAGAAATTATGACACATTCTACAACACAGATGAACCTTGAGGCTATTGTGGTAAGTGAAATAAATCAGTCATAAAAAATGACTAATACTTTTTGGTTATAATTATAAAAAAGTAGTCAAAATCATAGACACAAAGTAGAATGATGTTAAGGTTTGCAGTTCAGAGAAAATAAGGTATTATTTGATTGGAATAGAGTTTCAGTTTTAATGGATTGAAAGATTTATGCAGATGGATGGTGACAAGGGTCCTACAACATGTATGTATTTAATACACTTTTTATATTTGAGTATGGTTAAGATTGCAAATTTTATGCTATGTGTTTTTATCACAGTAGATGACTTTAAGTAACAGAACCAGACTTTTAAGTTCTGACCATAAAGAAAACAAGAAGCTCAATGGTTTATGATGTCTACTAACATTTCAAGGACTAAATCATATAAATTCTACATAAAACTCCAGGGGATAGAAAATAAAATAATGATTTCTTACTCCTTTTGAGTCCAGTGCAACATTGATATAAATATTAGATAACAGAGGGAGAGAAAATAACTGATTAGAATGAAGACTCTTAAATAAAATATAGGGAAATTTAAACCAGCAGTGATTCAAAACAATTATAGGATAGTTTATATTAGAAAATCAATTAATATAATTTATTTTACAGAAACAGATTTAGAGAACTATCTACCATTTATTAACTGATGAAAATGTAATTGATACTTGGCACTTATGTTTGATAAAAACTATAAACCAAATAATGCTAGAAATCCTAAAACTGATAAACAATAACAATGTCCTACAGTAATTACTTCTAATAGTAAAATTATAGAAATATATTTTAATATCACAAATATGACAAAGATGAAGAATGGCACTACTTGAAATCAACATGGTTCTAAAGGTCCTAATCACTATAGAAATACAACAAATAGGAAAATAAAACAAAAGCCTTGATTAAAAAAATAAATCAAAATTATAAAAATTTCTCTATATAATTGTTATATAATTATCCCAAATTAAATCATTTTTATCCTATTCTTTTATCATTACATCCATTAACCTAGAAACTTGAGTAGGAGCAGCAGAATCATGATTAGGGTAAATCAAGTGAGACAGTCACTCAGCCCCAAATGTAAGTACACCAAAAAAATTCATAGAAGAAATTATGTTTTAATGTAATAATTTGTAAATAAAAGTTAATGTAAAAAAGTTTCTGTTGACCACAATATAAAAATTATAAAAAAAAAAAAATGCTGCTGTTTGAAATCTCATGTCATGTAAGATGAAGATTTGCTTCTAGTGAACTCTTGGTTCCAGTCAGAGCTGCAAGTGTGTCCCATTATATGAAGTAGATTAATGAGGACTGACAAAAGCAGTGAAACAAAATGGATGCAGTAATTTAATTGGTTGCAAATCCTTATATCTAGTCATATTTTTATTGTAGAACTTAATAACTTTTCCACTTGGCTCAACAAGTGGAATTTCTTGATATTTTAGATAAGTGCATATTGACGAGCACATTTTCTCTTCTGCCTTAGCTACACCATGGGTTGACATAACCCTGAAAAAAGCTTTAATTTTGTCTCTGGGTTACCCTAGACCTGGTCTACTTGCATGATGCCTACCTTAAAACACAATGGCCTAAAGGTTTTGGATACCATTCATTCCTAATATGGTACCTCTGCAGTAGCCTCTAGGGGTTTCCCAAACTTAAATGAACACAGAAGGGCAGACTTTAGGTAATTATGAAAATTAACGATGATGTTTTTATAGTACTTTAGATTTTTAGTTCATATCACTTTGATTCAATTTCTTCATGGTATTTATATTACTATCTTTAAAAATTCAAAGAATTTGTGAAATAAACTCATTCATGCTAAAGAATAAAAGTCTGAAGCTGAATGAATGATCTTTACAAAGTCTGCACAGAAAGGGCTTCCATTTTACACAAATCAAAGTTTTGCTAACTAAAGTAAATTACTAGTTGCTAAATCTTAACTATCTCAATATGGGTAAGTAAATTAAACATTCTAAATTGCCCTTTAAATTTTTGTAAATAGGCAGAAGACAGTCAAATGACAACCTGGTAGGACGTATGGGATCTCCTTCCCACAGAACAACTGGAAATCACCTAGTTTACAGACACACACAGCATGGAAGCCTGGCTTGGGGGCTGTAGACACAGCAGCAGTGATAATCACCATAAGGGGAGGCAAAAGTTAAAGGAATTCATCACCCCAAAACCAGCTCTATAAAAAATACTACCACATACTCTATAAAGTATAAAGAAATCCCACTTAAAAACAGTAAGATAGCAAATATAAAAAGTGAGGAGGAGAGAATAAAATTGTGGAGAGTTGGAATGCATGTCAGACTAATCTGCTCTCAAATAAAAATAAGAAATAAACATAGAATTCTTAATGCTAACCTTAGAGTAACCTCAAAATACATCTCCAGGGGAAAAAGCAAAGAAGAGAACAACAAAGGAAATCAGTCAAAACATAACTACACCCAACTCAATTAAAAGAGAATAATAATGACCATTAGAACCCGTGTGAGATGTGAAATTCTCATAGACTGAGATACAATTTTGGTATCCTAAAATGAATATAGCACTGTAAACAAAAGAAATAATAAAATTATTATTTTAAATAAATTTTAAAAAATAAAAGAGATTGTGAAAAATCGTGCCCAGTGTTAACTGGGCCAGTTTTAGTATGAGAAAAATGAATAACTTTTACTCCTAAAAATAATTACATGTAGGTTAAATCTTTTTGAACTGTGCATTAAGCCAGTTTTTGAACCAAACATATAGATTGGTTCCAAGATGGTGGAATTTGAGTCCATTCCTCACTATAACACATCAGAAATCTGTCCATTTAAGATGTAAGGCATTTAAAAAAGAATGGAGAATTGGGGAATCACTTTCTCCACAATGAAAAAGGAAAGAAGTCATCAGAAAGCATCAATATAGTCTTAGTACAAATATCGACCAGGACTGTAATCCTTGGGTTTTAAGGTATCAATAATGCAGAGTCTCTTCTCAAGACTAAAGAGCTTACTTCCGTATTGGATGCCTCCACACCCGTGAAGTGCACCTAAGAGGGGAGTGTAGCTACTGGTATGGAAAATAGAGGGGCATTCCTTTAGAGAATAAGGTTTTAAAGAGAAGAGATCTTCAGCCAAGAGCACAGACCTAACTGAAGAAATTTCCCCGTGAACAGAGAAGTTTCTGGGTATTCTCTCAAAGTTTTCTTTTGTCTGTGTGGTGCTGGCACTCTGGTTTCCATTGTGTGGCCAGAGGGTGAAAAGCCCTGTTGCTCCTTTGTGATGCTGTTCCATTTTTTAAAGTTGCTGCTGCTACCGGACAGCATTCCCTGCAGTCAGGCCTGCAAACCCTGGAACAGTTAGCTAAGCACCTTTCTGAAAACCTCAGTATGTGGATGTTTTGGCAGCTCTCTCAGGGAGGGTTCCAAGGTAGGTGTAAGCACTTTAGCCCTGGGAAGAGTCTGTATTACTGATGCCTCCCAACCCAAGTGTCACAGTGCCAGACAGTATTCAAGCCAAGACTGTATATAAGCTTTGCCTAAGTTTTCTGATGTCTTCCTTCCTTTTTGCTCAGGGCTGCTGCTAAACAGATTTACATATCTGCCTGCTATTGTACCCTAAAGCAGCTAGAACTCCTACACCTTTTACCCTGGAGGACTTGTAGGATATGACTCCCTCCTGGGGCTGCAGGCTAACTAGGGGACCGACAAGCATTCATGGGAAGAATGTGCTTTGCCATGACCCGCTCCTGAGCTCCCTTGGAGACAATCAATGCCTTCTTACCAGTGGCCTCCATAGGGACCATGGCTAATTGCGACCTGAGCCTATTCCTCCCAGACCTCTCTACTCTGTGTGAGCCTGGTGGGGAAATTTTGCTTGAGGATCTGATTAAGTCTATAGCTAGACTGTGGAACCACAGTGGAGCCAACAGTCACAGCCCAAGGCTACTGAGGAATTTCTGAGACTAATCCTTTACATCCTTTGCATCCTTTGCCCCAACTC
The DNA here is from genome assembly GCA_004363575.1 of Solenodon paradoxus. Taxonomy (NCBI): domain Eukaryota; kingdom Metazoa; phylum Chordata; class Mammalia; order Eulipotyphla; family Solenodontidae; genus Solenodon; species Solenodon paradoxus. The sequence goes on from RJWH01000027.1 coordinate 948,037, forward strand.
TAGTCCTGAATGCTGGGCTCTTAAGCCTCCACTCAGTGCTTATTACAGAGTTCCGATCATTGTAACTGATCCTGTATTGAGGTTTTATCTTGCACAAGAAAAAAAAGCAAGCATACCAGATCAAAACTCTAGGCCTATGCTCTTCAGTGTGACACCCTAACATTAGACTATTAGATCAAGAGAAAATGTTTAGCTTAAACCACAGAAATAAACACAGAGTATCAAAGAAAATGAAGAGACAGAGTAAATACAAGGGATCAAAACAAAACTCCTAGAAAAAATCCAAATGCAACAGAATTGAGTAAACTACCTAGAAGGAAATTTCAAATCAACATGTTAATCATGATCACTGAGACCAAGAGGACAATGGATGAAGGAGCAAAAAGAGAAATATAACAAAAATAGAGAAAATACCAGGCAGTTCCAAACAGCATTCATGAGCTAAAGGATGCAATAACTGAACTGAAAAAAAAAAAGAAGAAAAATAGAGGGAATCAATGGTAGATGGAAAGATGCCTTCCATCAAACTATTGAGCTAGAAGATAGGGCAGTGGAATGTATCCAAGCAGACCAGCAAAGAGAAAACGAAAAGACAGAATATGAGACTTGGGGGATAATATCAAGAAGAACAACATTCACTTCACAGGGGACTCAGGAGTCTAGAAATAACAGCTGAAAACTTTCCTAAACTGGGGAAGGAAACAGGCTTTTAGATCCAGGAAGCTCAGGGAGTTGCAGATGCATACAAAGATGCATTATTATTAAATGACAAAGATCAAAGAAAAGAGAGAATCTTACGAGAAGTTAGAGAAAACATGTCAGATACAATGGAACCTTCTATAGACTAACTGGTTTCCTCTCAGCAGATACTTCATAGGCTAGAAGGGCATGACAGGATGTAATCAAATGCTGAAGGAAAACAACTCCCAAATAAGCATGTTCTACCCTACTAGGTTATGACTTAGAATTAAGGGATGATAAAGAGCTTTACAGATTAAAAAAAAGTTAAAGGAATTTATAACAACTAAGCCAGCCCTGAAAGAAATACTAAAGGGATTTCTATAAAATGGAAAGAAACCTCACTTAGAAGCAGCAATACACCAAAAACATAAAATGTGTGGAGGGAGTAAAAATGTGGATATTTAGAATGAGTTTGAGACCAACTTGCTTTCAAATTAATAAAGGTTATAAGCATAGAAACTTATAGGAAAACCCCAGATAACCTTAACACAGAAATCCATAGAGTGCAACATCCCAACACACTGAAAACACCAGTTTTTCGCCATAGGTCACAGAAGAGGAAAAAATTCTCATTCCTCTACCCTTCTGATTCTCCATCTTGGCCCCTATAATTAGAATGAAAAAAGACACCACAGCAAATAAAAAAAGAACAGAGGTTTATTATTGAAAGGTTTTTTCTGGGCTCCACGAGGAAAGAAAGTCAATTAAACAAAAAGTCGGATAGCCAGGGCTTTATTGGGGTTTGCGCACCCAGGCGAGGTTCTCCGGTCTGCAGAACGGGGGCCGGGGAAGTCGCGCCCGAACAAAAGGAAGCGCGTTCTTTAAGCAAAAGAATTTCGCGGGCTTCCTATATCACAGTTAGGGATTGGTCCTGTGATTCCAGGTGTGAGCTTCAATCCCTTAGTCTGACGTCAGCCACCTTTTTCCCTGGGTATGGCCGCTGCTTTGTCCCTCTGGGCCAGCCTAACAATTATCAGGTGTTCCATGAATACCATGAGAAAACAGTAAAAAGTAATTAGAACTGGACTTAATAGCACTTTAACCAAATAACAATAAAGTTTTAGAGAAATTCAAAGACAAAGTAAAAGGACTTTGAGTTTTTAGGGTGACAAATTGTGAGCAGGCAAATATATGGAAATATTAGCAAGGGCTAGTTTTAGCAAGGTTTGCCATGTTGATAACTCTGATACAGTCTCCAGGGCCTAATATTTTCTTCCACAGTTGACTTCTTTCCTTTCTGATAGAGAGCAGCGGAGGGACATCTTTGTAAAACTATAACCCACTTTTAGACTTTTAGGGGCAGCACAGAGAGATTTACCTCTTTCTGCTTTTTGTCAGTTGCCTTCAGCTGTGAGTAATCCTTCACCAAAGTCATATATCTTGGACTGGCATATTCTACTACTCTACAAAGTCAAGTTATTTACAAAATAATGCATCTGGATGTGGACATCAAGAAATATACTTCTAAGAAAATTAAGTTTTTGAAGTCTTAATTAAATCCCAAATAGGCAATGTGTGCCAGCATTGCAAAAGGCATTAAAAGTTTCTTCTTCTGCCAAATGTTTCCCAATTTGAGCATGAATTTTATTTCTTTCACAAATGGCATGTTATAACCCTTGAAAACTGCATGGCTGGCATTGAAAACTAGAAGGAACACAGAGTGCTAGGTATTATATGCAAATATTATGAACAGCACAAAACAACATATAAATGCTACTGAACAAAATGGACATTTTGCAGTAACTGAATTTCTAGAGCTTGAATCACTGAATTTCTAATTTAGGTCAGTTGGTATATTATTTGGTGACTTTGTGAAAGGGAATTTGAATGCAAACAATAGCCAGCATTTTCTAAGCCCTTATCATGTGCCAGAGATGATTCTAGGTTGGGATGTCCCATTTACACCTCACAATAGTCCTACTTAATCTCCTTTTGAGCATTTTTCATAGAACTAAAGTGGGAGATATACATAAATTATGGAACTTTCCCAAGTTCACACAGCTAGTACCTGGGGGGAAGCCAGTGAGGTAAGCATACAAAGTTAAGGGAAAGGCTTGACATATCACATTCTTAACACAACTGAATCCTTTATTCACCATCACCAACTTTTAACTTACTATTATTTTTTTGCCTCCTTTTATTAACTCAGCAATTTTGTTATGATTTGGAAAGAAAAATATTAGCAATCTGCATTCCTTTAGAAAGTACTGAGTATATTTATATGTCACATAAACAAAAATAAGATGAATAACTAAATGAATTATAGAGAACCCTGACCAACCCAAAGTATTCTACATATTCCAGCCTAGATACTTTATCAGACTACTTAAAAATGAAAAAAAAAACACCTGCACCTCTTTTCCATTAAGCAAAGCAAACAATAGGCAAAAATCTAAAACAAAACAGCTCGTTAAAGCAACAATAACTGAACAAATAAAAATATTCTATTTAAAAATAAACTTGTGTTTTTGAAATTTATTCCCTCCACTTTTATAAAAGTTTTACTCAAACGTCATGCTTCTACACGGCAAATTGTCAAAATGCAATAAATTAAGCGATATAAGTATTGCACATTATATTGAAATGAAACAATCATCAAAGGCATCATATTCATAAAACACTTGGAATCTAAAACCCACTAAAATTCAGGCTATCAGCCAAATACCACAACAGCTTTAAACACCAGGCAACTTAAGGTGTATGATCTGAAACTGATAATGCATAATTTCCAAGGAGCTCTAGGTCGGTAAACAATGGTGATGCAGAGTCTTTATTTATTTGCCGTCTGATTGCTCCAGCTCCCCAGAGGTTAGGAGTCTATCACCTGCTGTTCCTCAGCTGCTAAGATTGGAGACTATAACACAGATGGAGCACCTATGTTGTCAGGGCTGCTGCTTCACAGAGATAAGGCTGCACTGGAGGAGGGCTTAGCTTTGCCTCCCTCTGAAAGAGTATGAACAGCCATCAATAATAAACACTTATCACTCAACTGTTATGCTAAACAACGGGGCCCTGCATGCACAGGTGAAATTTGATGAAAGGGAGTTACGTAAATCACTTGAAATGCCTGTAGCTTCATTATTTCTGGTCTTTGTATCATCTCTCTCCCTTTTTTTCCTTCTCTTTCCCCCTCCCTCTCTGATCTACTGTCAAATTGCAATGATTTAAGAACCAAGTGGAAATATTGAGACACATTTCTCTATCAGTTGGTTGCCTTGAATGTTTTTGGTGAGCTATTCTTTAGCCACTCTTGTCATTCTGTTGCCATTCACAGCATTATAACTCTAAGTATGGAACACTGCAAAAATCGACTATGCCCATTCAGAAACATGTATTATGCCTGGTTGTGACCTTGCAATTAAAATAAGCCAACTTCCAGGTGCTGAAGAAAGATAGCTGCAATCCCTAACACCGTAAGAATGTATACAGTTCTTATATTTATCAAATGATGAAGATTATTTCCCTGGAAAATTAAATACACAAACTCATCACGTTCTTTCCTGCCACTCTCCAGTGGCAGGAAGAGTCAGATTGCTACTGCGTAAAATAGTACTTCATGTGATTCACCTGTATGGCCAATCATGATAATAGGATAACAGTCTCTCTTTTTTTTTTTTTCCTCTGTGAAGCAAAACATGAAATGTGATTAGCTTATAGGGATCATCCAGTTCTTCTCTGGACAGGAACTTGAGAACCATGACTAATCAGTGGCTAATATTTTCCTCCTCTCATCTTAGGTACTTGGGGAGCTTTTGGATATTAAACTGAGATGACTTTCATCTGTATGCACATGTTTTCAGTATGTTGGGAACTAAGGGCACATACCTTCTTATATAGAAATAATGGTTAGAAATTCACTATCATAAGATTTTTATACAGTAAACTTGATAAAATAGCTATTGCCTGAGTAAACATTATATGTCTGAAATTCACATATTTTAATCAATGTTTTTCCTATTATTTTCTTATTTTCTCTTATAGTAGTTGGACACAATCTTTTATTGCTGATACAGTATTTTGATTCCCCCACTATGTTGAGTAAACTACTTCTCACCCAAAACTAATCACTGGAGCAACAGTCAAACCTGACCTACCAAAGTATGTGACATGTTCACAATCAGTCGCACAGGAGGTCATTTAAAAGGAATTTAAATTTTTTAAGTTAACCTTATGTGATTTATCTTGAGACATTTTGGTCAGTATGCCAAAGGTAAATTAATTGCAGTTCATATTATAACAAATAATATTACTAATTTATTAGATTTATTTTCAAACTTGTATACACACACATTTTAAACTGTAGCTTAAATATAAGGTGTTAAGTACTTTGTATTTCTTTGGAAGAAATTATTTTCCTGATGATAGCATTTTTGATTTTATATAAAATCTAATTACAAATAGCAATACAGTGCTTTTTTAGCTGACCACATTTTTTGTTGGCATCTCAAAACTAGACTACAACTGTGAGTTTTTAATTGCTTTCTACAATTCTTTCACGTTCATTAGGCTTACTAAGGGTCAGATTCCCCTGTATTTTATAGCCTAAGCATCTTTACAGTTTTCCCTAGATATTCTTTGTTTTACACCTTGATATGGTGGAGACCATCAGTCTCCTTTTGTCCATTAAGTCTCAGCAGCTTCACATCCTCTCAGGTGTAGTCCAGTTAATAAACACCAGCAGCACAGGTATGGCTGTAGTTCCTAAATGTACTTATTCTCTTTGACCCAGTGTTTCCTTTTTCTTCAAGTAACCGGAAACTTCAGGAGCAACATCTCTAAGAAATCATCTCCTGTCTCATGTTCTCACAGTAGCTGAACAGCTCATTAGTATTCTTTTAACTGTATGTTAAGGATCTAGATTAGATATGAATGTACGTGCACCCCATGTTCTTTAGTACAATGTCACAAAAGGGGGTATCTGTAAGAGTATATGTGAAATGATTTCTGCAAAGCTAGGAAGCACAGCTCATAAGATGGTCCTCACTTCTAACACCAATAACATATTTGGTATTTCACAACACCAATCCTTAGTTTATAGATCACTAGAAGTACACTCACATAATTTACTACATGCTTTTATACTCACAGGATGGTTTATTCCAGGGAAAGAATAAAATCAGCTGAAGAGAGAGATCTACAGTGCAGAATTAGGGAAGTTTCCCACCATGAAGTTAGTTTTTATTTTAGGATGCATTAGCCTCCTGACATTAACATAGCACAATATGTGTAGACTATTGCCAATCAGGAGAGCTCATCTGAGCTTTTGTGTACCAACAGTTTTTTCTTTTCTTTTTTTTTTTTTAGGGTTTATATTAGATTTTGTACATGACCTATCATTTATATGGTCCAAGATACTTATCATAATTCAAATCGTTAGTCAGAGGCAAAGGCCTCTAAGTAAAGATCCTTCTATCAGGGAGGAAATTTGAAGGATCTGGAGATAACTCTCACTGCCAAGTACCTCTCACTGACCCACAGCTGAGGGCAGAGGCCAGACCTCTCTTTAGTTCAGGTTAAATACCTTATTACACACTTTCAATATGTAATCTGTTAAGGTACTTTTAAGAAAATGAAACTTTGGATCTTTAGGACTACTTTAACTACAGCAATGCATTTTTTGACAAACTTTAGGACATCATACAAAAGTAACAATTTTTAATGATTTAATTATTGCATCCCAAATCCACTCTTTATTCAACTCACCTACCTACCTTCTCCCTTCTTTTCTGGTAAATACTATAAGAACAATCAGATGTTCTTTTATTCTAAGAGTTTGTTTTGATTTCTCTCTCTCTCTCTCTCATCTCTCGTGCTTTCAAGTCTTGTTTTTTTATCTAATATATGCGTGAAATCATACAGTGCTTGTCTTTCATGTCTGAATTTTTAAAATCATAATGCCTTCTAAGTCTATCTATGTTATTGCAAATGGTAGGATTCATCATTTTTAATAGCTGAGTAATATTCCATTGCATCTATATGCTACATCTTCTTTATTTACCATCCACTGATAGGCACTTAGAGTGTTTATAACTCTTGGTAACTGTGAATAATGTTGCAATGAATATGGGAAGTATGTATTTCTTCAAATTAGTGTTTTTTATTATTTGAGTAAAATCTAGGAACTGTGATAACTAGCTCATATGATATTTCTGTTCTTTATTTTTATTGAAAAAAAATCCCATAATGGTTACACCAATTTATGTTCCTAGTCGCAATATGTAAAGTTTACGTTTTCTCTGCTTCCTCAACAACATTTGTTTCTTGTGTGGTTGATAGTAGTTATTCTCATGGATGTGAGGTAGTATCTTGTTTTGATAGGAATTTCCCTAGTAATAAGGATGATGAATATCTTTTCATGTGCCTTTTCGCTATCTGTATATTTCCCTTTGGAGAAGTGCTTATTCAGATACTCTACCCATTTTTTAATCAGCTGGTAGTTTTCTTGTAGTCAAGTTGAATGAGTTCTTTCTTTTGTTGGATATGTGTTTTACAAATACCATCTATTCAGTATGCTGTCTTTGCATTTTAGCAATGGTTTCTTCTGCGGTATAGAAGATTTTAAAATTTGAGGTAGTCCCATTTTTTTACTTTTGCTTTTGTTTTCTTTGTCATAAAAGATATATCCACAAAGACAGCACTAAGGTGGTGCTGAAGAGTGTATCGAAATTATTTTCTTCTACATATTTTACAGGTTCTGATCTTATAATTCAAATCTTTAGTCCATTTTGAGTTATTTTTTGTGTGTGAATAAGATAGTGATCTAATTTAACTCTAGTTGGAACACTGTCCAGCTTTCCTAACATCATTATTGAAGAAACTTCGTACTCCATTTTATGCTCTTCGTTCTTTTGTCATAAATTAGTTGACTGTATTTGTGTGAGTTTATTTATAGATTCTCAACTCCGTTCCATCAATCTGTATGTCTGTTTTTATTCCAATATCATGTCGGTTTTATAACTATTGCTTTGAAGTATATTTTGGTATCAGGGAATATAACTCCTTTTTTGTTCTTTTATTCCCAGGAAAATTTTGGCATCTTAGGATTTTTATGGCTCCAAATAAATGTTACAATTCTTTTGGATTTTTCTATAGGAACTTTAGCTTAAAATTTTTTTAAATAAATACTTTTTTATAGAAGTAATATTACCATCTTATAAATTTCAAGTATGCATCATTACATGTCGACATCTATATATACTGCAATAAGATTATCACTAAAAGTCCAATTCTGTCTTTTACCATTATTTTTGATGGGGATTGCATTGAATCTTTATATTGATTTAAATAAAATGACCATTTTAGCAATATTAATTCTTCCAGTCCATGAGCATGGGCTATCTTTAATTTTGGGGGTATCTTTTTCAATTTCAGTAATATAGTTTTTAGTATATAGGACTGTCATCTCCTTATTTACATTTTATTACTAGGCATTTCATTCTTTCATTACAACTGCAAATAAGATTGCATTCTTAATTTTTTTTTTCTGATGGTGCTTTTTAATGGTGAGGTTCATTTCCTCCCCTGTGGGTTTCACTTAGTCCTAAGGTCTAATCATCTGCTCTGCCTTCCTTTCCATCTGGTCTGTGAATAGGTCTCACAGCCCCATCTTCTCTCTTGTCTTGACTGTATCACTTCAACAAACCCAATTCAGCCACTGTCAGACATGTCATTATGTAGGTTTACAGTGTCCTGGCATGATGAACAGAGAAGTTCTAAATGAATCATGTATGCTTTTACTTGTCAATTAAAGGAGGGCATGGAAGGTAGCATTTTATTTTGCCAAGATGCTAATATCACTCCTTAAATATGCAGTTTATAAATGAAATATCTTAAGCATTCAAAATGTCTTCATAGGAAGGGGACATTTTAATTACTATACAATGTACCAACAAATCTGATACATTGTGGAGTAGAGTGGTAGGAATAGTGACAAATTTTTTTTAATGACAATATCTTCCAACCTCTGGCTACTTTCATGTAGTATGTCACTCTCGAGGGAGAGTTTTGTAAGCACAAGAAAATACATAAAGAAATTACTGAATACTAACATCTTTCATCCTCTGTGACCCCAGGTATATAATCATAAACAATTATTTGAACTATTCTCTATACTCTTCCTCATAATGAAAGCATGTTCAGACTGCAGAAACAATGCAATCAAGATATTATCAAACATATCTTGGATGTAGTACTGCTGAGTCCTCAAGGTAAAAGTTTTCAATGTAAAAGTGTGTGTGTGTGTTTGTGTGTGTGTGTGAGACAGAGAGAGAGATTTCTGTTTTGAAATTTCAGCATATTCAGTAAGAGATTAAAACCTATTTTATTAAATCATATCCAAAGCTCTATAACCAATAACAGCTAATTCTTATTTGTACTTACAAAAGACAATTTTGTCTATCTCTAATTTTCAAAAATTAAACTGCATTCTGATTATTAGACCTGTTATTTGAGCAAGTGATCAACATTTATTTCATTAAATATATAAAAAATTGATCATGATTCATAACTAAATGGATTTATTTCTGACTTTTATTTTTGATTCTTATTTAATAATCAAAGAACCAAAAATATATGTACTAATATAAGTCTATCAAAGAATTTTATTAAATATTAAAGTATTTTATTATGCTCCTTGTATATTGCTAATTTTAGCTAAATATTTGCAGTTTTATTACAAATTAAATAATGAGAAATCACATGTTGATATATCATCTAATTTTTATGACTTATAATAAAGAAATACACTCATTATGTCAGATATACAATATTTTAATCTTGAGTACATAGCATTTACTAATCTATCTTTTAAGATGTGATCACAGTTTTTCTCAATTTTTAAAACAATATTCCTTGAAAAATATAATAAATTTAGGCAAATTGACAAATGAAATTGGAGTTTCTGTTATAAAGATAAGGTGAGAAAAATAGCTATGCCTATAACTTACTAGATTTTATTTTGCTAGGATACATTTTAAAGTAACTTCATACTTAAAAATACACTATACTATATTGCTGATTTCAATAGGCAAAGCTTTTAAATAATAATTATCCTTATAAGATAATATTTAAGCTTCTGTTTTTCATAGCTTATTATACATTTTGCAGCATCATAATTTCCTTTTAATTTTGTGCCCAACTTCATATATGTATCTATGTATGTTTAATCTGTTTTACATTGTAATATTCAAAATTCTATTTTCAGTCTATTGTATCTTTTGCCTTATAAGATAGCCCGGGTAAAAACTCTTAAGGTTTCTTACTCAAACATCTGTATTTTAATGGTATGAATAAAACCTGTAATACAAATGTATATCATGATCATTGACTTGAGTTATTGTGTATTATAAAGATTATGACTGGTGGACTGAGTTTCAAAAGTTTACATGCTTAGATTAGTTACTAATTATTCTCGTAAATAATGTGCATGAAGCAATACATGGCATGAGGAAGACAATCATTCAAGAGAGTAGATGATTGTTCCCTTTTCTAGCTGATTTGTATTTCAGGGTTATTCTGTCTTTAAATTGTCAGCTTTACTATACTTGAATATCTTGGAACTGTGTATATGAACACAGTCAACTCTACTTTGCCTTGAGCATTGCTGGAGGATATTCAAGCTATTTGCTGATCTTTATCTATGTTTAACCAAACTTCATTTTATAAAGAGTCCCTAGGCTCAACTATGAGGCATTTTTATGCCTCTTTTGATTGATGCTTCCAGACATAGACCTCAGTGATTTGGTAATATTTTAAATCTCTGCCTAAGTTGTTGCACTATTAGATAACCAATGTGTAGAGCTGCCAGAATATTTGTATTCCTTTCTCTGTGGCCAAGAATTGATTTAATGGTTCCTGAGAGTAAATTTGCTCTCTGTTTGAGCTGGAACAGCCATCTTCTTCTGTTCATGCATTAGGTACTACTTGTTCTTAGGTCTTCAGACATTGGCTCTTCCAAGAGTCTGTTGTTTGATGTGAACTGGAACGATACCATCATCTTTTCTGCATCTCCATCTTTCAGACAGGAGATTATAAGACTTCTTCATAACTATGTAAACCAATCCCTCAGAATAAATTTTAATATATGTATATACATCCTGAGAGAATTTTATTGTTTGATGGCTTGCCCCATTCTGATATCTTTCTGTGGTTTCCCAGAAATTTATTACCTTTGAAGTTAGACCTTCTCTACTTTTGATCTGATCACTTTCCATTTTTTTTCATTTCTCCAGAATTTGGAACTAAAAGTCAATCAGACATGATTTTGAAACCAAGTTCTACTAAGTCCAGTATACTAGCCTCTGAGCTGTATGAGTTCCATAGAATACACACTGGGATAAATAAAATCATGATAAAATAGTGCCAAACGAATAGCAGATATTTAAAGTTCAGTTTATCTACTTCCTTTTTACACATATTTTCATTATAATGAATCCTTTTGTATTCAAAGACCAATTAATCAGGGATTTAAAACAACAAACACAGTTTTCACAATGTTCTTGGTTAATTGGGTAATTATCCTTTTTTATACCAGAAATACTTGTTAAAATGCGGTAATATTAATTTGTTATTGCATTAGAATGATTATATGTATTATGGAATTTATTGATTACTATCTATTTTGATAAAATTCTCCAAGGGGCCTTCAGAAACCTGGGGACAGGGAAACAGAGAAATGCTACTGGTTCTCAGATTTCAAGTCTACTATAGGAAAGTTCTGAAGTTACCATCAAATGATTTGAAACCTTAGTGAACTAAAACTAATTAAGCAACAACAAATCTAGACTAAGCACAAGCACAAAATAGACTGTTAAGAAGAGGTATCTCATTTCTAGGTAAAAGATATCATTTCTTTCAGTTTTTTTCCCACAAATTATCTTGTACATAAGAAAAAAATTATTAGACAAATCAAGAAGGAAAATGATTAATAATGAGCAAAGAACCAGTCAGATTATATTAGGATTATTAAACAACAATTTAAAAATAATCATAAAATATTGTTTAAGAACTTCATAGAAAAAGCAACATATTTTAAAGTAATTATGTTAAATATGATAAGGAATTTAGAGCAAAAGGCAGATGACAGAAAGATGAACAGATGGGACATAGCAACAGAGTGATAGGTATTATAAAAGAAGAGAGAAAATAGAAATGCTAGAAATGAAAAATATGGTAATAGGGATGGAAAGTCTTCTGATGAGCACATCAGTGGACTGAGCATTGTAGAAAAAGGAATCAGCAAATCAGTGTTCTTATATTTAGGTCAATAGGAAGTGTCCCAATTGAAATACTAAAAGTAAAAAGAATAAATAAAAGAGAAGAGAACTTGGAAGATTTTTAGGACAACATAAAATGTTCTAACATCTATTTGGAGCTAGGAAAAAATAAGAGTGAAGCAGAAAAACTATTAAAGGAGGTAATAGAAAACATTTTTGCAGAATTGATATATCAATGCAGAGGTTAAACATAATGTATGTAATAAAACTACACATAGTATATCATAATCAATAACTGCTGAAAACCAAAGGGAAAAAGGAAATAGTAAAAGCAACTAGAGAGAGAAATACATTGCATAATTTGGATCAACATTAAGATTTTTGCTTATTTCTTAGTAGAAATGATTCATACTAGATGTTGGAACGGCATTCTTCTAGTGTTGACAAAAATCATGCACAAAGATTTCTATATGTAAAGAAATGTCCCTTAAAAAAGGCAAAATAAATACACATCCAAATAAGTAAAAATTCAAAGAATTAATATGCTGTAAGCCAGCACCACAAAAATGCTGAAATTTTTTAGGCAAGAGAAAATGAAGAAACGAAGAACACCAAAATGCAAATATGTAAGTAAATATGAAGAACATATTGTTAAAAAATTTCTAAATATTTTCATCTGTGCCCATGTCTTCATATCAATATCTATACCTATCTCTTTAAATGTCTTCAAGACACTATAAAGAGTTTAAAGTAAAATACTAACAATGGGTTATGATATCTATAGCATATATAGATAAATTATATGTCTGTGGAGGATACAATGAATAAGAGAATGATCATTTGAAGTGTACTTCTGTAAGATGCTTGCTTTGCTTATTAAGTAGATTAGTTTTCAAGGTATATTGAGTCATATTAAGTGATTAGTTTTGAAGATAGACTGAGTCAATTAAAATATATAAGAAAAGCTACACAATAAATAACATAAAGAAACATGATTATAAGGTCAATAGAGGAGATAAAATGGAATATTAAAAATACCATTTCACTCTAGAGGTAACAGGAAAAGATGAACTGAGTAAGAAAGTGCAGACAGGCAAATAGGAAACAAAAGCCATTTAGTGGACTTAATACATGTGTCTCAATTATTACATTAAAAGTAAATGTCATTTGGCTTCTCCAGAAAATTTCCTCAAGACGGTGTAAGAAGCCCAAAATATTTACTCATGTTAACATCTGTGAATAAATAAGGGGAGAGTCAATAAGTGTAAGAAAAGCCTTCAGTTTTCCAATGTAGGTTTAAAAACAGTAAAATTAGAGATAAAAGGAAAAATGGATTTTGTCAAAGAGCTTCACAGTGTGAAGTATAATTTTCTTCATATTGCAACAGGGCACATGCGACATGACTTATTGGCGATACTGGTGGTTATGAGCTGGTCAGAGGAAAATTTAACAGATTTTTCTAAAAGGCATTGCCCCCTCCATTTCCATACTCTTTCTTTAAAGTAAATCATTATTGGTACAATCCACATTCAAGGGATATGAGGGCGTTAGATTCCATCTCCTTTAGGGAAGAAAACCTATAGAAATTATTTTTAAATTCTTAGGTAAATTAATTTGTCTATTTTCCCCATTTATTTACTCATTTACTTACCTATATCAATATGTACTCATGGTTATGTTTTTTTAAACTTCCTTTATAACTCACTTTAATATTATTTACTTTGTTGCTCTAATTGTTCCAGCTTTAGCTACCAGGAGCTCTTTTCTGCTGACCCAGTGTCCTTTGGCATGCAACAATTCTTAGGATTATTTGAACATTGCCTTACTTTTCAGCACAATAAAATACTCCAAGTTTATATTGTATATTCCCTGTCTATCCCTAGATTAAGCCATTTCTCTGAGGAACCCTGATATATTTTATTGGAGAATGATTTTAGAAACAAAGATCATGTGGGTAGGCTAATTTTCTGGGGTGCTGTTACTTCTAGGTCATGTTACCTGATAGACCAAGAAATATATGTATGTTTAAATGCTAACTCATATGTACATGAGTATATTTGATTAATTCTCTACCTATACATCTATATCTATTACGGCTGTCTCTAACACCAATTCACTACTGCATGACTTTAGTCCCTCTTCTCCTTGTTTATATGTAACTCTCCTCTCAAATATAGATAAACCAGAACCACAGCATTCATTATCTTACCTTTTCAACACTCATATGAAATATAGCTTTTTCAGAATTCTTGCCCCATTTTCCTGTGAGAAACAACTAGAGTACAGTGTTTAGGTATAGTTCCTTTCATTTTTAGTCATCATTTCTAATAAAAAAAATCTTCTGAAGTTACTTATCTCAATCCCTAATCTGCCAAGCTTTTTTAATGAGATAGACCATCAATTTGTAATACAGTTAGCAACTTTTGTGGCATTTGTTATTGCATTCAATGTTTCTTCTATTTTTCTCCCCATTAAAATTATGTATATGAAGTTTAAAAAATCAGACATTTGCAAAGCATCATGTATACACCACAGCAATACTGTACACATTGCTTCCATCTTGTTGGCATATCCCTGGTACTTCTCCTAGTCAAGCATTTTGCCCTCCCCACACTTTCACATACAGGCCTCCTTATAGTCTTGCTTTTTCTAAAATGTTTATGAAAGGAATCCTTTAACTTACAGTCTTCAGACCTGACTTCTTTAAAATAGCAACATGCACTTTAAGCTCATCTATGTTGTTGCATGAATTAATAGCTTGTTTCTCTTTACCATGCAATGATATTTCCATTGTATGACATAGCAATTTGCTCATCCATTCACTTGAAGATACCTTAATTGCTTGAAACATCTGTTGATTATGAATAAAATTGCTAATTATATTTGTGCAGGTTTGTTTTGTAGATATAAATTTTCAAATAAGTTGAGTAAATGTCTAACAATATTATTCAATAAATTTTATAAGAACTTCCAAACTGAATTACTCACAACATAATCTTCTCCGTGTCTATCCAAAGTTGTTGCAAATAGCAAGATTTCATCTTTTTCAATAGCTGAGTAGCAAACCATTGTGTACATATACTGTATCTTCTTTATCCACTCATCTTTAATTAACTTCCAGGTATAATGAAAACTGTAATAGACAAGAAAGTGTATTGGTGGGAAAATAGACTGTAAATAATTAAAACCAAAGAAAAAGCAAAAATAGAACTACATCTACATATATTTTCAAATGAAACAGTAGCCCAAAGTAATCAACAAGGAAAGAATCTTCTTAATAAATTATTCCAGAACAACTGTATATACATATTTATATGTATATATATTGAAATATTTATTTTTTAATTTGCTTACTTATTCCAACTATGGATCTCCAACACAGGTTCATATAATACATTACATTTAATACTCAAAAATTATTAGTATTTGAATAATAGATCTAATCAAAAAGCTAAAACATGAAAGTCTTCTTGGGGAAAATATGGAAAAATATCTTCATAGCATTATTTTTAGAGGTTCAAAAGAATCATGGTACATTTTTTTGGCCCAAATTCATTGTATCATTGTTCTATAAAATAGAAAGTTAATTAGAGAGGCCCTTCCAGGGCAATATATTTCAAAAGATGTAATATATTTAAAGCTATGCTTGATTTACAATTGCAAGAAGCCATTTATAAATAGACATAAAGCTATTTAGTGAAAGTATGAATATTGACTGAAAATGTGCAGCTATGATATATAAAAGCATGAACTAAAATATAATAAAATTCAAATGATGTTTTAAATTTAATTTAAATCTCTGAAGATATATAAAAAGTTTCAGTAAATTGACATAATTGAGGACACTTTTGAGGACAATTGAGGACAATTTTTGATTGGATTTGATGGATTAGTACATCAAGTAGTAGTAAAATATAGAAATGAAAATTTGTGGCTCTATTAAGAAAATTAAGAACATTATATATATATATGAAAATTATTGAAATTACCTTAGAAAAAATAGTTAATGCCATTTCATAATTTTCCTGGACACACAGAATAAAAAATAACAGTGTTCCTAAAGTTGGTGATACTTTTCAAATTTTAAGTAGGTTAAAAAAAAAAAGATGATTAAAAATTTAATCAGGGCATATTTTAAAATCTGCTCTGTACACTATCTGTTTATTATGAAGGTTAAGGGCTTAAAATATATCTTTAGTATTGAAAAACTCAGATTCTAACTGAAGAAATGAAAGACACAAAAAAAGGACAGTTCCGTAAGTGATGCATGACTAGTACTCCATTATTTGTACGCACAAATGCTACTAGAGATAACATATTTTTGAACTGTGATGTGCAGGAAATTATTAAAAACAAATATAATATTTTAACATAGGAGTCAAGACTACACCATAAGCAAAAATATTATATTTAATAAATGATTTTAGAAAAAGTGGGTAGCCACATGCAAATGAATCATACTAGACAACTATTTTACGTCATATACAAAAGTTAACTCAAAATGGATTAATTACTTGACTGCAAGACCTCAACCTATGAAACTCCAGAAGAAAACAAGGGGGTAAACACTTAGACATTGGTCTGACTATTTTATTTTTAGATTTGACATCAAAAGTAAAAGCAAACATAAACATGTGGGATTACAACAAACTCTAAAGCATAGCAAAAGAAAGTCAACAAAATAGAAAGGCCACCTATGAAATGGCAGAAAATATTTGCAATAGCATACCCAATAAAGGGGTTAATACCCCCAAATACATAAAGAACTCATACAATAGCAAAAAATTCCCAAGCAATGTAACTAAAAAATGACAGAGGATCTGACAGAGGATCTGAATATATGTTTTTCTAAAGAAGCCACTAAATAGTCAACAGGTCACACATGAAAGTGTCCTCAACATCATTAATCATCAGGGAAATGCTATTCAAAACCACTATGAGGTAACTCCTCATACCTGTTATAAAAACTATTATCAAAAGGCAAGAAATAAGTGTTGGAAAGGATGTGGAGCAAAGAGAACCCTCATGTATTATCAGGAATGTAAACTAGTGCAGCCATAATGGAAAACAGTATAGAGAATCCTCAAAAAATTAAAAGTAAAACTGCCTTGCGATCCAGAAATGCCAGTTATAATGATTTACTGATGCAAAACACTAACTTAAAAGGGCATATGCACTGTTATGTTGATTGCAACATTATTTGCAATAAGTTACGGCAGCCACCTAAGTGTCCATTAGTAGCTGAATAGATTTAAAAAAAATAAAAGTGATGCATATAAACACTGGAATAGTATTCAGCCAAAAAAAGGAGGAAATTCTGCCACTTACTACAATATGGATGGACAGTGGGGGCATTTCGCTGGGTGAAATAAGTCAGACAGTGAGACAAACACTGTGTGATCTTACCTATATATGGAAACTTGAATAGTAACAACAACCTAAATAAAAACCTGACCTGCTAGATACAGAGAACATTTTGGTGATTCCCAAAGGCAAGGGGTTAGGGGTTGTGAAATGGGTGAAGATGATCAAATAGGTGCATACTTCCAGTTATAAAATGAAGTCAAGGGGAGATAATACATAGCAGGGTGACTGTGGTTGAGAGTACTGTCCTGTATATTTGAAAACAGGTGAGATATTAGACCTTAAAAGTTCACATTATAAGACAAAAATGCAGCTATGTATGGCGATGAACGTTAACTAAACTTATCATAGTGATCATTTTGCAATATACATATAATCATTGAATCATTATGTTGTGCACTTGAAACTAATAAAATGTTATATGTTAATTATATTTAAAAAGAATTGTAAAGCAGATTATCTGGGAGGACCCTGAGGGTAAAATGCTGCCTAACAGGGATGAGTTTTTGTTCAAACCAGCGTGGAACCAGCATATTTTTAAAGGTAAAATATAACTTTCATATGCTGTAATGACAGTATTTGACCTAGAGGACATTATGGGAAGGGGAAATAGGAACATCCCTAAAAGAAATATGAGATTAAAAAGTATTGAACAAATGAGACAAAAAACAAAAAAGCAAAAATATGAACACTAAGCCTAACTACCTGGCCTGATAAGACACTCATGAACACATCATTATACATATGTGCACACATACATACATATATTAGGAGGATGGAGGAGGGCAAATATCAATGTCTTCTTTCTTTGCAATTTTCATAGTAAATCTGAGTTTAGGTCAAACAGGATCTAATCACATTTCAGGAGACAGTCTTTGCTTGTGCGTTTAGCCAATGCTATTCCAACACTGACCCTTTCTCAATAGTTTGGACACCAGAATCCAGTCATCATATTCCTAGATATTAAATCACAGCTACATCTTCTTATCTGATGAAAATTTACCTGCAACAGAAGCAACTCTTTTTGACTCCTGTATCCTCTGTTCTTTCAGGAAAAAAAAAAAAAAACACACTTCAAACACTGGTAACTAGAGGGTATTCAGAAGTTGGAAAGTAGGAAGAGTAGTATCAACATTATAAGGAAGGAAATAACTGTTATTCTCATATGACATCTATGAGACCATGTGGTTAAGGGTCTTCCTAAGCTTCAAGGAAATATTGTAAAGAATATTTAAATGTTATGAAGTCTTTGCTCACAAGAATTAGATAAAAGATTGGTACCTGGAGGTTGATGTGGACTCATAATTTAATCTTTGTGCTCTGATGAGTGGCTGGTTGATTTTAAAGCATTCCTACATTAATCTTCCTGAGATTTCTATCTGGGCATCCTGAATCAGCGCACATTTGCTAACATAGATATCAGGTAATGAAGACTGAAAGTAGTTTTTATGAACTATTGCAGAAAGCCAGAGTCATGCAAATAAAGCCATCAAGATCCTTTCTTTCAGATGTTCCCATTTCAGGATCATAGAATTTACCATATTAAATGTTAATGCTTGAAAAAAAACAGTTTCTCTTCCTCATTGAGAGGCATATGAGAACCCACAGAAACATACTTGACACACAGACCCTGCTCATCTGAGAAGACAATTTCAGCCAATGGTCTCAGCTCCAAATCCTACATTCCAATGTATATTATAATCTAACTCCTAATAAAGCTGGATTATACTACAGTTTAATCTATCCAGGCATACTTCCAACCTGCCTCAGTGAAACCAGTATGGCTCACATTATTAAAATTCTATTCTATCAGTGCCTAACGAGGGAAGAGAATACCACAGGAGGGAAGTCTAGAGGACAAGACACAAGTATACCATACAAAATTAGTAGTCTGTTTTCAAAGAGTAGGTAGAATTGGGAGATGAAAGGAGGGGGTTAAAAAAAGAAATAAATATAATAATAATATAAGGGTCAGAATTCATAAACTTTTCACTTTATTTCTGCTGCTTCTCTAAACTGAGCTGTAAAGATTACCATAATTGCATTCTTGATTTATTCCCAGGCCCAGGTAGCCTAAAACTGCCAAATGGTAGCCTTGAAACAAATCCAAGAGCAAATCATGTGTCCAGTTATTTACTCTGAACCATGGCAGTGAACTGAGTTCTTGAGATACGTTCCAACAAAGTAATCCAGGAATCAGGAAGCCAGCAAATCAAAATTTACCTAATTATACTGAGATATTTTTCAAAGAGGTAATAAAAGAAAGATATCCTTTTTAATAAATATAACTAATATATATTTATTATGGATTGATTTTACTCTCTTTAATTTGCAGTGGACTCATGGCAACAGCACTAGACCTGAGAAGAAATGAATTAAAATTTTCATTGACTAGTTGTTTGACTGACTGTAAATCATTTAACCTCTGTGAAACTTAGTTTATCTTTCTAAGAAATAGAAAGTAATTATTTCGAGGTTATTATAGCTAAAATTCAAATAAGAGAAATAAGTGAAAATAACCATATCTTCATAATATCCAGGCTATTTCAAATAAATGTTTCTTAAGTAAAATTTAAGTTAGAGAATTTCAAAATTGCTTATCATCTTATATTTTGTATTGGCACTATCAAAAAATTTATATGTATTGTGGTAGGTAGTCTATTCATTTAAAATAAGTATAGATGTACTGCTATTTTATTTAAATAATATTTAATATGGTTTCTGTATCTATACTGTTTGTAAACACTATTGATACTCATAATACAATTGTCACTAAAAGCACAAAAGTATAAACATTCCTGCATTTGGTACCAAGTTATTAAGAAAGGGTAATATTTTATTTATACTAATATTTACTCTTTAAAGGTATTAAATTTTATTTTTGTGATAACATTATCAAAAACTGTGTTTCTATTTTTGATAACCTTAGTCATTTTCATAGACCAAAACTGGTATTTTCTGGTGAGAGATGTATTTCTGTAAGTCCTAAGAGGAATATAGTTTAGGATCAATTGTACATTACTTACATCATTATCAGAATTAACTAAATTAAATCAAAACAGAATTTAGCACAAAGTTTCAACCAGTATATTTCACTCCCTGTAAAGTCTCACACAAAATCCAAAATAGCTTTACAAAAATAGAAAACATAGAAAAATGGGTAATGGATTTCCCTTTGTCAGGCAGACCAGTACTATCCATGCATGTAAAATCAGAGTTGAATTTTCTTGGTTTGAAACACTCCATCACCGATTTTCATACATTACACTAAGCCACCATAAGTCAAAACAGCATTTGCAAGTCCAATGACTCTATGATCCTGTGAGCAGTGAACAATGCTGTTTAAGGAGTTATATGACATTTAGTGATTATTTCACCACACACCGATCATTCCAAAGTTGTTAATGCAACAAAAGAAGGATTTTAATGAGAAGAATACATGTTTGAATAGCTTTATTATTTTATTGGGTGCCTATATTTGTTTCCCCCACCAAAATCCTATGGAAGGAGTCAATATGTAAATAAGTCATTAGCCAAAGGGAAAGGGAAATAAAAAAATCACCATCCTTGGCATTAATAAGATTTTAGCTGTGCTCCTAGTAATAACCATATGAAACTGGTAGATATAGTTCCTATTTCCTCCAGGGAGTTTCTATCTGACCTAGTTGCAATGCCACGTTGTTGGGTATTTTTTTCTACACACGAGTCTTGAAAAAAATGTTAAAGAGATTTGGGAAGCTTTGTGACTTCTAAATGTATTAAAAAAAGGAGTAATATAACTCAGATTGAAGAAGGACAATCAAAATAAAATATTGATTTGTGAGATTCAAAAGTAAAGACGTTCTTAGTGATCATATAAAATTATTGTAATTTAAATTCTGAACAATATATAATCCCACCACCCTCAACATAAACCCCTCCATGTCCACACACGTATTTTTTACTAGGAGTTAAAAGGAGATAGAAAAACTGGAAGATAGAAAAAATAAACATAGGAAAAAAAAAAATGTCTCCAGAGCTATCCTGCAGCTAAGACCACTTACAATCAAGGCGCTTTTTAAAATGACAGCCAGCAGGTGAGAACCGTGGTCTAGCCAGAGGAGCAAGCAGTGTACAGATTCCTCAACTAGACAATGCAGAAGTGATTGCTTTGCTAGAATGTTTCAGAACTTTATTTCACTTCAAATACTGAACATAGCCCAGGATGGTGCCAGATTCTGTTGACAAAACCATTTGACATTAAACTCCTTCAATACAGACAGCTTTTCAAGAGACAACACACTGCCCTCTAGAACTTGCACATTGTTATAGTAAAAAAAGAAAAAAAAAACCTCACAACTTTCGTGACTCTCTTTCAAGGGTCCCATTTAAAATAAGAGAAGTGTTTTGTGTAAGTGAAATAAGAACAATGGGAGGATTTAAATAACTTTGTAAGAAAAAAGTTTATCACACAGCGCACAATATGGGTCATTGAAAATTCAGTCATAATGTAGAATAGTATGGGAAGAAGAGAAAAGTGAGTTGGATAAATTCAATTTGTTGTAAAATAGTTCTCAGAAGAGGGGTGGGTGGCACTTAGAGTTAGTTCAATGACAAGCAGTGAGAAAAGATTATTGGAAAAAGGAATAAACCTTTAGAATTAGAGACTAAATTAATTAACCAGAATTTCTTCAGTCACCATTTATTTATTAAAAGGCGCTCCTTCTTGGCTTAACACTTCCCTACCCTCTGAAGTCCAGAGGGTTATTGTTTAGCTTTATTGAGATATTGAGGTCATGGGAATTATGCAAGACAAGTGATTTTTGTCCATTCATCTGGTCAATATATTAAAATTGCATGTAAGAAAATATCAATTGATTTGCTATAATAATTATAGAATTCCCCTTTTTGAAGCATGTTATGGACCAAGCACAGGATTAATCTCATAGCCTAAGTAATGATTGATTTTTGTAAAAATCTTTGATCAAATTAAACATTTAATCACAAATACGTCTAATGAATTTATCCACAAATGGGTCTGATCTAGTAAAAAGTATAGATTAGAATTACATGAAAAATAATATGATCATTATCTCATACTTTTAGGAAGAAAAATGAAAAGCCAGAAGTAAACATGATTCTTTACAGCATACAAACTATATTGTAGAATAAAATCATTGAAAGAACCAAGGCACTTTTAATAATTCTATTAATTGAAAACTTAGCAATTATATAAGAACTAGTTCTTAAGAGGCATCAGATACTGTGCTTAATGCTTTCATATTGTATTTTTTTCAATGGAAAAATCAGTTCTGTGGGAGCAGATTTGCTATCCTTGTTTTCCAAAGTGAGATCGCAGATATTTAATAACTGCTTCATGTTCACACAATCAGTAAATGGTGAGACAAGTATTTAAATTGAATCCTGATTCCAAAATTAACTATTCTATTGACTCAGTGATCTTCAATTTTATGTCATCTTTAGACTCAGAGAAAGTATGCAACTCTTAGGTTGTTGCTCCCTAGGATCCAATTAATTAATGAGAATCCTCAATCTAAGACAAAAGTCCTAAATTTATATCTAGTCCTTACTTTAACTCTTCAGATATAGCATTAACCTCTATGTTCCATAATTTTTCATGAAAGTGATATATTTTTGAGAAGAGAGGCTAGTATTATTTGACTGAAAAGATCTGTGAAGTAGTTCATGTCCACATAGATATTCAAATTCTTATTTCAGGTGTCTGAGTCATGACAGCTAATAACTTCAAAATTTCAGCATCTCAGCACAACATTTAATTTTCTCTGAGGATATATTGGTTAAAATTAGATTATCAGGGAACTCTGTTCCACAGTCATTCAGAGGTTATCAAGACTACTGGTCTCCCTGGTCAGTGAATTTATTTTTATTGGTATTAATTTAGTAGGTTCACTAAAAGTTCTTTTTTTTTTTTTTTTTTTACCCTGACAATAGAGATAGTTAAAATTTTTATTTTAGTGGCAATACTGTGATATAATACTTTAAAAATGTATATTATTTAGAGTCATATGTAAAATAGATCATTTAAATATTCTGAATAGTTATAAAAGCCATCATCTGAAACAAGGTCAGTCACCCCAAGGGAAGAAGGCCTGTATTCAGGAGCCCGCCTCCTGCTGTGGAAGGACTCTGGCTTTGCTCTCAGGACTAGGTGGCATCTGAATTTTTCTTCGAAGAGTCATCTGCATCTGGAACTGTAATTAAGCCTCCTTGAGTCTATTTCCTTGTCTGTCAAATGAAGATGTGATATCTGTGTCAATGTAATACTGGAGCTTATAGAAAAGATTCTGGATCCTCAGTGAATGTTTTTTCCTTCTCTTGAAATACAAAAATGTCTTCCTAACTTTTGTAAAGCATATGTCATAAAATTGCTCATTTTATATCCATGGCTTATTTTATCTGTATTTGATACTTGAAAAATTTCTGTTACTTTTTACTTATTAATATATGAAGAGAGAAAAATATTATAAAGTTTATATTTTAATTTTGTTAGCTTTTAAAGATTCAATGCTATCTCTCTAATCTAATATGCCTTTATTTGTTTAATTGTGATAATAAAAATTTAGATATATTACTTTCAGTGATATTGAATATTCTTCAATTTTTAATGAGAATAAATATTCTGAAAATATTTTATATGTTTTGTTTCAGGCATATAACTTCTAGACTTCCAGAAGTCTCTGTAACAAGATGTACCTTAACAGACAAAAATATGGTTTCTACTCCATAGAAATCATTTGAAAACTTCAGGATGCAAGGATTGGAAATGACCTAAGAGGAGATATATTTGTAGAGAATCTGTCTTGGAATATTTGTATGCAGCTTCTCCCCCAACTCCCTTGAAATTAAAATTCTTTACTTCTACAGGTTTGAGAGATTGAGTTTGTGGAGGGGAGAAAAGTGAAAAACCAGAGAGCCTGACAATGAAGATAGATCTTTACCCCAGCATGTCAGGCCTGGAAAGTTGTATCTCTTTTTTCATTCTCCAATGACTCTGTCTATCTCATTTAAAGACTCAAACTTATGCCTCAGAGTATAATGTGGAACATTGTAGATATGTGGAAACCAAGAGAAGAATCAGGGGAAATATTTGCTTATCATTCTCTAATGTTGGAAAATTTTTCTATACAGGGAAATTCAAGGGAGATGATTGGGAAAAAGGATGAGGGAGAAATACCCCCTATTAGCAAAGGAATACTGCAAGAGAAATTATATAAATCTTCACAAGAGTGCTTAAAAATCTAAGTTTATATCAAGGTAGGGCTGAAAGTATCCCTTTAAAGGTGAGAAGAAATGTGAATGTGAGTGAGAGAGGGATAAAAGTCTGCATGACCACAGGGAGATGATAAACAGCTTTCCAAATCATCCCATTATAAATACTGCTTTTCCATGAGATGAATATGAATGGAACAGATGATTTATGGGTATTCACAAAATATTGTGATTATAGACAGAGTCTCAGGAGAATAAAATAGTGAGAAGCTAAACTAAATAAAACACATGGATTTAGTTCATACTGACAGCTCTGATGAGCCTTCAAATGGGATATTCCCATTATTCTAATTATAAAACCATCAAGATACTTAAAATTCTTTCATCATAGTGCAACTTTTAAATTTACCTAAGAAAAATAATTATTCTAATGTAAATGTCAAAATAGTAACCTTTGTTTTTTGTTTTCAGAATCCATGTTGTCAATTCATAGACTTTGCAAAGATATTTGAGGGGTAGTATGCATGTATCACTTTTTCCGCAAGCTCAGTGTTCAATACATCAAAGATCGCATAATTAGAGAACAGAAAGCTTTAGCAAGGGACAGGTTGAATAGAATGACAATAACTAAAGAGGGTAGATCATTAAAATATTACTATACGATTGCTACTATTACTAGATACAGTGAAACACAACTCCCAAAATTGCTTTGATATTTTAGATTATTTGGGATGCATGACAAGCAATAAAATGACTTTTTAAAAGGAAAAGCTTAAGACACCTAATAAGCTTACAAATTAAGACAAAAGGCAGGATGGTAGAATAGAAAGACAACCAAACTTGACTTTCACTATGACCTCAGACGAAGCTATTTAATCACCTGAGATTTATTTCTTAAGTTTTAAATAGTTTCTTTGAATTGTGGTAAGAATTACATATTTTAATATTTTGTCCATATAAAGTACACACTAAATGGTCGTTTCTTTTCTTTGAGACAAAGACAAAAAATGTTGGCTGGTGAAGCGAGCGAATGATTATTTTTTATATATGCATTGTAGAGGAAGGCTATGTGATTTTTTCAAGCTAAACTATTGATATGGTCACAGTAATATTTGATAAAATTACTGTCTTTATGCAATATATATGTAAAGATGAATCTATGTGCTATAGTATAAAAATGTAAAACTGGCATTACAAAAAGAGTTTTCATGTAAGAAATGTTAAGAAAAATGATTCATTCTCATGAACTTGCTAAAAAGTTCCCAACTATCATCTTTCTTTGACAAATCAAAAAGCTCTTTCAAAGGCTCAATTTTTAATAATATCTGCTTTTATGAAAGGAATTAAGATACAGCAGAGATTATTCATTGACTATAAAAGGACACTAAATAGAAGAAAAGGCAAACGTGGCATGAATTTTTAACAGTTTTCACATGGGTAACAGAATTCACTGTTCTATTATCTTAGTGCTCTGAATGTAGAAGCTCACTCCCTCAGGTCTTTCTGAAAATTGATTGGAGACATTTCTTTGATTGTTAAAATATTAGGAACTACTACTCCATTAGCTGGTAGAGATGAAGAATGCTAGACATCTTGGGAGAAGTCTTGCATAATTAAAAGAAACTCTCAAATTTTGAAGGTCTTCATTGTCATTTAAAATAATGTAAACCTAGAAACCAACTCTTTATATCTGGAAAATATGATGTATTAGTATACACTATAGCAAATATTATTCATTATATGTACTATATACATGCAACACACATGTATATTGCACATATATGTGTATATATTAATTTGTAAAATATTTTTCAAATTATAATACATTAAGTTTATCGGGAATTTATCTATAAATCAATAATATATTGTCCATTTTTTTGTTCAAATTTTTACAAATTTGTTCTCTATTTCAGAAAATTAGGTTAAAAAGACAATGTTGCTAAGACATCAATGACATTACTACACGACATACTTGTTTTTATTTATGATTATTAAATTTAAAGAAATTGTTAAAAAATTTATTTAAGTAATATTGTTTTATAGCATTATAAGGTTTTAGATGTACCGTGTTATGAGTCAACATATGTATATATTATATAGTATCTGCAAAGTACATTTTCCAGCCTTCGCCATACAATTGACTGGTTTTATCTCACTATGACCCCCAACCCTTTCTCTCTTGGTAAAAAGGAAATTATGCATATACATAAAACATACTCTTATAACATCCTTATTTAAAATTATATATAAAGAAAAATGAATGATATCAAGGTGATTATTATCAGGTTTTGTAATTTGTCCAACCATTGAATAATTTCTCATATTTCTAATCTGTCAATATATATTAAGTGAAATGATGAAATTAGTGAGATGTAATACAGATTTTAAAAAGAAACACTAATTAAATTAGAAAGAATGTCATATTTCTGAAATTTCTAGAAAAAGTTTTAAAAACTGTCACCAGATTGAAATATATTCTAATTAGAAAAATAAACATCTTATTTCTTGCAGATAGTACAATACACTATAAAATATATAAAATAAAAATATTTAAAATTTAATCTTTCTAGATGTTTGAGAGAAACTATTTTTATATAAGAAAGAAGTTCTGTTAAACAATTTTTGTGTTTATCTAGGCAATGATATTGTATTGCTAGGATTGCTTCCTGGGAACAGGGCAGAGGAAGGGGGCACCACAAGAGATTAAGAAACTCAAGAGAGAGTGAGATGATAGAAACCTGAGATCAGTGGGCCAACAGTCTCTTGGACTGGAGACCCCAGAATACCCTGCCCAACACCTGTTTATTGAGTTCATATACAGCATTGTTTCAAGCAGCTTACACAAGCAAGTTTATAGTTACATTGGATTTGCTTATATGACCCTTTGCTCTCTAACCATATAACTGTATCTATCTTATTTTGGCAGGTGAGCAGTTACAGATACACTCCCCAATGCTTTCCCCTGGTGACCTGGGCCTGGTGTCCTTGATGTCCTGCCAACTCCCAATTAATCTTTGCTATACTCTCTACGCCCAACATTGCATCATGAAGACAAGATTGTGAAAAATATAGAAAATCACTATGTAGTGAACTGAAGTCAAGCACATTTTCAAACAATAATGAACGTATCCCATGTGAAAATGATGCGTTACTGCTCTTATACATATTGAGTCATAAATAGAAAAAAATAAAGGAAATGTTGCTTTCAAAATTACTGAGAGTGAATACAAAGAAATTATCAATGCACAAAGCCCTTAGTAATAAATCATGAGTAAACATATTCACTCTCAAATTTCACTGTTTAAATAATAATTTTTAAGGAAAAAGTGAAAGCAGGAGTGATGGCAAGCAGGCAGTCAGGTAGGAAGAGAAAGGAATAAAAAGCATTTATTCCCTTTTATTTAGTTGTTCATCTTTGTTCCCCCCAGCCCCAGGTCTTGAACCCTGGTCCTAGAGATGTTTATGGACTCTGTTGGTGAAGGTCACAGACTTAACCTCTAAGCCACTGGGGCACACCATGAATAACAATTTTGATGCAGTTTACCATGTGGCCTTAGTGCTGACAATAGGTCTATAGGCTTTAGTAATATATTATATTATTTACTAATTTCAGGGCTATTAAAGAAATTACTTCAAAATCAATTAATGCTATATTCACTGTTACATTAGTATACTATTCAATGGTAATAAAAATAATTTGAAATTGAAAATTAGGTGAGTTTTCAAAGCAAAGTTTAAAAAATTTTTATCGCTGATTTTTGATTAAATAAAAAATTAAACCTTGCAATGCAAATATCATAGAAAAACTATAGGGCATATCTTACAGATATATCTGCAAAGTTAAACAGAGTTCTTTGCAAGAGACTAGAACACAGATCAATCATAATGAGCAGAATAGTTACAGGTATGTGTAACAGAAGAAACATGAGATTCCTTTTAACACACTTTTGAACAACTTTAAAAGCACATAAAATTATAGTTTCACATCGAACTTCATTGATAATTGCTTTACAACTATAGATAATGTATATGCATGTGTAGATGTGTCTTATCTATATATAGATCCATACACATATGCAATGTATATATGTAATATATTTGTAATTCATATATAAAACTAGACTGTCAAATTTCTTATTAAAATAATCTATCTTGGTTATATAAGTTATATATTTAAACTATTGTGGAGACTCATTATTGTTGATCAATTTTATATAGCTAGTATCTTCCAAGGTCTACCACTCAACTTATCTATAGCAACCATACTGCAGAAATAAAAAGGAAATCACAATGTGAATCATATGTAGAATTAAAAATATTTACTAGCCCTAATATTAAAAAAAAAGCAAAAAAAATTTTTCAATTATAATTAAATAAATATATTACATCCTCCAATGATCATTTACACCTATATTCATCAGTGTAAACATTATTGAAACAGTTTACATTGACCTAATTTTAATATAAATAATATAATTGAAATTAAAAAGAACATTAAACATTCTTCAGTGACACCATATTTCAAGTGCTGCATTGTCACTCCAAATTGGACATTACTAGTCTATAGAGTTGGTTATTCGTTGTCTTGCCAATGATTAATAACTACTAAAAAGCCTAATATTAATTTTTATTTTAGCATCTACACACATCTCTGTTCTTCTATTTCCTTGCACTTATCAAATCCAAACAAATCCAAGCTTACTCTAAGGTGGTGCAAGAATATAACTACTTCATTAAGTCTTTTATTGTAGTTGATTGCGGTACTATAAGTCATGCTTTCTTTACATTTAGGGCATTATATCGACTATCTTGAATCAATATAATGCATAATTTTGCATCAATAATATATGACTTTATGTTAGTATATTGTGTGCTTTGGGGCTATATTTTATACAATGTCCTATTAGTAATAGTGGTTTTCTTTGATCTGTGTTAGTAAAAATATAACATGTTTTACTGGGTTTTAATGAGAGAATTGTGCTTATGATGTCTAAGCTTTTTAAACTTCTACACCAGCTCAACACTCTGAACACAGCAAAATCTTACTACATTCATCTTTTTACTTTGTCTGATTCATGTATATTTCTCTCCTTTCCTCATCATTTCTATTGATCTCTCGTTTTCCATAAATATGTTGCATGAGTCTTCTAACTATGTGGTCTAAAACACCAAGTGAGAATAATATAAGAAAAATGAATCACTGATAAAAATGATAATAAAATGACAAAGCCAAATATAGTCAGTATTTATATATCTTAGTTGCTATAGTAAGGGCTTAATATATATCATTTAACATATTTCAAAGTATTCTTTGAAGAATATATAATTTCTCTTTTTTTTTACAATTGGGGAAATTGATATTTGTCTTCGTTTAGAGCTGTAGTAAGCAAATGAATTTCAACTGGCACTCATCTTTGACTCCACAAACCTTTGATCCTAAGCACTATGATATATTGCCTCACAAGGAAATAGAAATGTGCTTTTAATAGGTGGATGGGTGCTCCATGCTAACATACTGATGTAGGGTGAAGGGAAGATTATTACAATTGCATGTTGTGTAGTTTTTACTTTAGCCCTTTTGTTTTAATCTACTAAACCATTGCTGGCAGCCTTCAAATGAACAACACAGATACTTTTACGTAATAGTGCCCCATGACCAAAAGATTATATGTTGTTTCACTATCTGTCCTGTTCTGCAATATTAGGTTTATGCTATTCATACAGTTGTTGCTAAATAGAGACTCCCCAGAACTGTCTGAGTCAATATTGGCTCCAATCATTCTGCTGCCTGTGGGAGTATTAGAGCATGACAGGTCTGCAGCAACATTGCAAAGGGAAAACACCTCACTATTCTCAGATCATACACACACTGATTATACTGGTCCTACATAATTTGTCATTCATGTTTTCCTTTACTGTTACTCTACTCTTAATATATGGAGTCATTTACCTGTTAGGCTTTATAGCTTGTTCATGAACTTGTAAGTTTATTTTTTCCCTTTTACATCACCAGGAGCAGTTTGTATTGAGAAAAGTAAAACTATCAATATTACTCATTTTCTTAAAATATGCTTTCTGTACAATGGGGAACACCAATATTTTTGAGGGAATCACATTTAATAGACTGAATTTTGTCTTCATTTTAAAAGTAGGTATTTTATTCCTAATCTGAATGTCTTTTTTCCTCTAGGGAATTCTTAGATGGAAATTTTAGGCTACATTTTATCAATCATCATCTTGACACACATAAGTGACTGACATAGGAAAATGGTTGAGATGGCTAGTTAAAAAATGGTGAAGGATAACAATATTATCAATTCTAAAGCTTTTAAATATTTTCAATTATATCTGTTAAATTATTAAAATATTTTATTTAAATAGCAAACACCTTATATTTGTTCATAATTTTACCAAGAGAATTAACCTTTAGTCTTCTTATATATAATTATTAAAATAGGAATCTCACCCTTGAAATAAGATTCAAGTGAAAATATATAAAATTTAGTTTACACATAAAATTTTCATATATTTTTATTTCACAAATATTTTGATGATTAATGTATTAATATGAGTTCCATTTAAAGACTGTTTTATGGCAAAATTAATCCTGGCAGTGAATTTATTCTAAAAAATTATTGATATTAGTTAAAAAATCTTTTGTCTATAAAGATGTTTTCACCTAGTGAAACTAGGTAAAACTAACAAACAAACCAAAAAAAAAAAGAAATACTCTGCAAAAAGAAGAATGATTGATGCAAGACAATGTATTATCAGGTGTCTAAAAGCTTATTCAATGTTTTATTTTAATTATGAAATTTATCTTTGTCTATTTCTCTCACAGAGATTTTAGCATATTTATTGAATTATTTATCTTTATATGCTTCTGATACTTTCTAGGAGAATTTCTTGACCTGATATTTTGATTTAGCAAACAGTTTTTCTGCTATTAAGTTTATATTTGATATTTTTATTACTTATTTTTAAAAACATTTTTATTTATCTTTATTTAGTTGTTCATCTTGGTTGTTACCCCTGATCCCAGGATGCAAACTAGGTCCTTGGAATGTACGTGGACTGCACTTGGTCGTCTTAGCCATGTGGTGACCTTAACAATTACTCCACCAGAGTATGCCTCTGTGTGTGTGTGTGTGTGTGTGTGTAATTTTATATATATGTGTATATATATGTATGTATATATGTATATATTATATATGTATATAAATTTGCCTATCCCTTTCCATAAATATTTGACCTTGTGCCTTGTGTAATTTTATATATATGTGTATATATATGTATGTTTACATGTATATATTATATATGTATATAAATTTGCCTATCTCTTTCCATAAATATTTGACCTTGTGCCTTGATACAATAAACTTCATTATTTTTCTGAGGATATTACATTTTGCTTATTTTAAAATATTTTCTTCTTGGTTCATTGACTCTTCATCTTTTATTTCTACTCACTTTCTTGACTTTCTTCTCTTGAGATTCTGTTCTTCAGAGACCCCTTTAGTTTTTGTGATTGTGTTGTATTCTTCCAAGGAAAAGAACAAAAATGGATTTAAGTTTGATTTCTGTTTGGTGAATTTCTGCATATGTTTAAAGTCAGGGATGATGATTGAGGAAAGAATATTAGGGTAGTAAAACTAATTAAATCATAAATATGCACTTCCATTTATGACAATCTATGTGACTTCATCTCTAAAAGAATTTCCTTATTGAGCTCTGAATCTCCTTTTCTCTAATCATTTCCCAGGGTCTTAGTCATTCAAACCTAAGAGTGTGAAGGGGTTATGGTGAGAATATCAAAGGCACCTAGCTAGGTCTGCCCGCACTATTTTATTTAATGCCATCCCGACAAACCTTGATTGCAAATTTGATATTAGCCCACTCTATTAGTCAAATGTTCTCTGGAGAAAGAGAATGATTAGGATAAATGTCCCTTTCTCTATCTCATCTATTATCAGTACCTTGTTTATGTCTAAAAGTGTGATCATTAGTGCCTTTAAGTCTCATAGTACACAATTCCAGAACTAACAGAACCATTAAGAAAAATTCATCCTTAACATTCAGTTCCTCTAGAATCACCACTCTTGATACCAAATTCTGAATTATGATTCTCAAGAGAAACAAAAGCTCCTATTAAGAAGACAGAGACAGATTCACTAAGAGAGGTTGTGGGTTATGAATTTGTGAGTATTCATGAATCCAAAATAGGTTGGAAACTCAGTTTTGAGAAAGAATTTCCTCCTTTTTAGGAAACCTTAGATTTAACTCTTAAGGTTTTCAATTGATTTTAAGATGTCTACTCATATTATTGTGAATAACTTCCATTCCTTAAAGTGAACTTTTGGACTTGATACTCTATTATGTTTTGTTTGTTCTCTTTCAGATGGGAACCCTGTCTGGAGTCAGATGAATATTCAAGGTAAATTCAGTTTCTTAAATCAAGATTTCAACCTCAGTATAGTTTTAAGGTATCTACAAAACCTGAAACAGTTATAAGGTTGAGTAAGTGTCATCATGAATCACTAATCCTCAATCCTTTCACAATCTTTATGTACAAAAAACCCTTTGTAATTTTTATCAGACTACCTTAATTCAGAACCTGGCAATAATGAATTGACCAGTCCAATGTCAATGTGTTAGTATTAGAAAAATCTGGTTTAAAGTTAAATTTACTAATGAAAATTACTCTACATTTAAAAAAAAAGATTTGCTTATTTCATTTAGTTGTTAATCTTGGCTGTTTTTCCTAGTCTCGGTCATGAACCCATATCCTTGGGCTGTATGTGAACTACATTAGCTAGAGGTGGTGAACTTAATCACTATATCTCTAGGGTGTGCCAAATCATTTTAAAACTAAAGATGCAAGCTAAATGAAACACATTACAAAAGTATCCTTTAGTAAGTATATCTTAACACAACTGTCATAATTAAAACCTGTTAGACTGAAATAATGTCTTTACTTAAGACAAATGTATAGTGTATAGTTATTTGTAAAACAGATTCTGTGAATGATCTGTATAGATAGAGAACTATAATGGTGGAAATATGTTATGATATGTGTAAGTTCACAAATAGAAAACGCAGTTTAGATTATGGAATCTAGAATTCCTGATATTAATAAATGAAATTGTGGGGCAAAATAATAACAGATAATATTTTTTCTGATTTTTTTGAACATTAGCTAATATTTCCCGGCAAAACAAAGTAGCATAATGAATTTTGAGTCTAGGAGACAACCGTATGATTTTTTTTCTACAAATGACTAGTGATTTTCTTTTTTTTTTTTTTTTAAAGAAAAGACAAACATGGATAATATCTTCTTCACCCTTTAGTCTATTATTAAAACAAAATTTGGTGGGAAACATAATTTAGAAACTACCAAAAGTTTGAAGAAGACTACCACCAATTTCATTATTCATATATGATGACCACTGATATTTTGGTTGTAACTTTCTTCTTTTCCTTGTTATAATAGTATACATTTATATATTCTTAGACTACATATTAAATATAATATCTATAACTATCTATAATATATATTACATATATAATATATATGACTTTAACTAGAGATAGTTAACTATCTCTAATATGAATATATTAGGCTAAGATAACCTATATTGGTATAGTACAATGACATTATTAAAATTTTCTTTTTACTCATATTTTCATATTTTCCTAAAATTTTATATTTTCAAAAATAAGATTTTAATGAGATTATTTTGTGAAGGTAGCATTATGTATTTAGCTAATTCCTTTTTACTAAATATTTTGTTTCTCCTATTTCATAACGATTAATACTTTATTAGGTGTGCCAGTCATATGTTTAGCATTAGCAAATTTAAAAGAATTTTTCTTTTTAAATAAGGAAGTTTACATATTTATATTCATTGCTACAACATGTTGATTATCTGTCATTTATTAAAATGTATTTGACTTTTGAATTTTCCTCTCTTTGACTATAAATGTTAATTTTTTTTCTATTTGCCATCTAATGATTTCTAAGATATTTTAGTAATGGCAACCATTTTATTAGTTTTAAACATCATTTTTAAAACTATTTTTCTGCCTTTTTTTTTACACTTTAAACAAAAAGCTTATGTTGCTGTCTCCCTTCTAGCTTATTTCTAGATAGCAATATTATATAAATCACATACCTTAGCAAACAGACAAGGATATTTTATAAAAACAGAATTAGTAGAAAGATATTCTTAGAATATTTATATTGGAAGGTGGGAAAATAAATTAAACTCCTGTAAATGTTACAGTGAAAATCTTTCATTCATATAATAATGTGATCCTTTTACCTTACAAATAATTATGGTGAACTATATTAATTTCATAAGATACTTTATATACATCACAATGTCCTGGAATATATCATTGGAGCATTGGAAATAGATGATATGAAGTTGTTTTCTCTTGTTTCTGTTTTTGTATTTTTTTCTTAAAGAATTGTTTTATTTTTGTTTCTCCTTTAATTATGAATGCTTGTACTATATTAATATTCTGAGAAAAATAGTAGTCTACTCAGGTATACAAATCTATCTTAGGAAATATCATTTAATTTTTTTCTTAAGTCTATACTCTTTATGTATCATTTATAGCTTCCATTTTCCACTCTCAAATGTCTATAAATTTAAAAATGATAAATAAAAATCAATAACAATTATTGGTCTTTTACTTTTATCATTTTAGCAAATATATCCCTTTTGGTAGATAGAAACCTTTGCTTTGATCTTTCAGTTCAAATGTGGGATTGTTTTTTGACTTGAAAATAATTATCTTACAGTGCACAATATTTTTATCTATTTAATATGTGCAATTAAATTTCAAAAATAGTGATAATAAAAATATCATACCTAATTTTAAAAGATAAAGGTTATTTTTAGTGTTTAATTTGTAAAATGAGTTATATAAAATTACTCAGTTGGGGATAGTAAGTCTTTTCCTTGAGAACAAAGAAATTATATATAAAACTATGGGAAATATTCTAATTGTCTATTTCTATAATTAAGAGAATTAAATATTCTTGTATTATGAGTGACTAATTAAAATAAACTACTTAAGAAAAAAACACAGTATACATTGATCTTAAATTAGGTTTATAGCTATATTCATTTTTCGTTGTAGTTGTTACACAGCATGATGTTTGTACACATTGTATGTAAACTGATCATAAACCAACTGTCACTAATGAATAAATGGCTACACTTCTAATAGCACAATGAATATAAAGAAATGAGAACAAATTTTCTATAAACATTAAAATATTAGGTGATTAAAAATTTGCATGGAAATAAACAATAGAATTGGAACTTCTTTTTTCTGCCTCCTAAAGTAGGTTTTTCACTACCATAGGATAGTGCCCTCCTAAGAAATACAAACTTGCCTGGATACCAAGAATGTACCATACTAAATCTATTTTTATCTGCCCTCTGTGTTTTAAGGGGTGTAGGATTGTACTGTTGAGTACTTTAATGAAATTTGGATAAAGCAAGACATTCACCACCTTATCAACTGGTGTCATAAAAATCTCAGATTGTTAAAATGCTGCAAGATAATGAATATTAAAAAATAACTTTGGATGGGTGTTGAGCACAGGCTTACATTACCCAAGCCAGCTGTGAGGCTCCTGCAGGGCACGTGGGCTCAGATTCACAATGGTTGTCAAAAGTAAGGGACCAGTTCTACTGACTTACAGAGAGATGAGCGGCAACTTTCAAGCTGCTGTGCTCCGAGGGCCTGAAGGTGAGTCTGTCTGGAAACCCACAGGCCTTCCAAAAACACAATCTTAGTTTTTTGCAGGGAACTCTTCTGTTCTTGATGTAGTCCATTGTAACTATTCTTTGTGATAACTGCCACTTCTGTTAAATCTCTTCCTTGTTTCAAAAACTTTGCTCTGTTCATATCGTTTTTCTTTACTCTTGTTGAGTAAATATAAATTACTTATGAGACTCTTAAATGAAAGGTAGAAAATAACTCAGTCAAATAAATTCTTTTACTGAAAGAAAAATTGCAAGACTATTACATGCAGTATCTGTGGATGATTTTGAACAAAACATATCAAATGTTTCTTACATATTTTCCCTACTTTATATCCACAAAAAAAAAAAAAAAAAATTGAGACATCAAGTACTTATCCCCTATATGTCTATTGCAAAGATTTTCTTAGTGGTCTCTCTAGTATGATTTTCATGATGTTCTAAATTTTCTAAAGCAGAAACACTCAGATTTTCAACCAGGGAATATAAACTCCTTGACTAACATTCAAGAATCTACATGGTTTATCACCACCCTGTTGTTCATGGCTTGCTTTCCACTGTTCGTACAGTGTGTCCTAGAGGAAGGGCAGTTTGGTTAAGCTACAAACATTGGTTAGGCTGCTTTACTGTACTTATTGTACCTTTCCACTAGAAACACTGCTCTCTTCATCCTCAAGTTCACTCATTTTGAAATCTTTTTAAGCACTAAAATGCAGCAGAAATGATTTATTCTTCCTTAAACTTTACAGGACAATTTCCAATCACTATTCATGTCTCTCATTCTGGGAATTTTCTTAAGATATTTAATTTTTCCTTCATTGAAATGTTTTATTCTTATATCAATCTCCATTACAAGACATTAAGCTTTGTGGAGAAGATCCTGAATCTTTTTTCTTCATCAGACAGTAAATAGCAACATATGTGGCACATAGTAGGTCTTTAGTGCCCATTAATTTTATTAAAAGATAACTATACGTATTTATA
The DNA here is from genome assembly GCA_004363575.1 of Solenodon paradoxus. Classification (NCBI taxonomy): domain Eukaryota; kingdom Metazoa; phylum Chordata; class Mammalia; order Eulipotyphla; family Solenodontidae; genus Solenodon; species Solenodon paradoxus. Next base: position 985,349 of record RJWH01000027.1, read on the forward strand.
TGTTTAAATTAAAATTAAATATAACTATTACATTCTGAATAAGATATTACTTTATTAAAGCAAATATTCCTTTACATCTAAATGTCAAGGTATTTCCTCCTGAGATAAACATAAAAAAAACCCACCATTGTTAGGAAAGCAAATGCTATTAAACAGCACAGGAAATAAATATAATTATACGTTCTAATTAATAATATGCTGAATATGTACAATAAATATTATTACTTGATAATTATATCTTATTTGAATGAAATCCAATAAAGTTAAGCGATTCCTTATTTCAAAATCTAGGCACTTAAATTGATTTTTGGAATTAGATTTAAAATTATTTTAGTTTTATTTCCTTTAAAATGGCAAGAAGTGTTTTGCATTTGGAGATTTTTTTTCTAATGTTTTTCTCTGAGACGCTTGATTTAACCACGTAACTCTCCCTTTTTCTCTGTACTAGAGTCCTTTAAGGTGATATGAATTTGCTTTATTCATGTTCATTCCTTCACTAAAACATGAGCATGTAAGTTCTTAATTTTGCTTTTATTTTTTGGTGCATTGTGCATGTATGTGTACAGATTTGACGACGGATTTTTTCAAGGAGTCAAAAATTAGTATTTAATAAAGGAATTTTATACAAACACGCGAATTCACAACTATGGGAATGGATGAAAATTAAAAAATAATTATTTCCCTTTTGATAGAAGTAAACGAAAAGAACTGCGTAACACTAAAGGCACTTAGGGGTAAAAGCAGACTTCCAAAAGACCGCGCATAGGAGTGACGTCACCAAGATGGAGATCGCGGTAGTTCCTAGGTTTGCTCTCACTCACGAGAACAAATTATCCATGGATAAAACCCAGAGAGAATCCTCAGACATGGGCCTCAGACATGGGGGTGAAGCTGAAACACCCACTGCATCACAAAGACCAGGGCGGACCATATTAGAAAAAGGACGCTGACTGTAATATTGCCCCTCTCCCAGGCCAGCGCTGCAGTTCCTTCACAGGACGCTTAAGCCTGAGGTTCCTCCTGTGGGAAAGGAGAACTCAAGGAGGACAGCCAATTCTCCCAGCATTGTAATTCACTTGGTGTGAGCTTCCACTAAGGTCTGGTCCCACCGGGAGTACGGGAGAATCTGTGGTGTTAGACCACTGGGAATCTGATTGTGACACACGTGAGGAGGGGCTTGGACAACCAGCACCTGCATCTTGGTGGAAATATTGCCACGCTCCATGAAGCATCGTGAAAGGAAATACTATGAAATCTGACAGGATAATTCTGGGTTTGCTACTGTTTGGAGGTATGTCTCCCCACTCCTTTTTGTTAAATTGCAGAAACTGATTTTACACTTTAAACTCATACGAACTTTCCTCATATGTGCACTTTACCCATTCCTCAGATGTAAGTCAGCACACCCTTCCCTCTACCAAATCACCAAGTGTGCTTCACCATTGTCCAGTGGGCTCAGTCACCACTTGTCCCGCTTCTAGCCATCCCCATCCCGTTCTCTATTGGTAGCCTCAGTTCTACCGCAAGTGTCCAAGGGGTTTTTTTGTTTGTTTGTTTTTAATTTATTTTTTATTATAGTAACATTCTACATATTAAAATATCCTCTTACGTGCAGGTTCACCATTCCTCAAATATATGTCAACACACCCTACCCTCCATCAAATCACCAAGTCTCATGCTTCACCACTGTCCAGTGGCCTCTGCCACCACTTAACCCCCACCCCACACCTCATTCCCTGTTGGTATCCTTAGTTCAACTGCAAATGCCCAAGAGTTGGTTTTATTTCCTTTGTTCTGTCTATTCACATTTCAACTCTGTGAGATAATTTGGTATCCATCTTTCTTCTTTTGGTTTATTTCACTTAGCATAAGCCACTTTAGATCCATCCATGTTGATTCAAATGACAGGATTTCTTTTCTTCTAAGAACTGTGCAGTAGTCCACTGGGTATATATACCACATCTTCTTTATCCATTCATCTGACATTGGGCACTGTTAGTTTCCAGTTCTTAGCTATTGTTTAATAGAGCTGCAGTAAACATGGGGGTTCATCAATCTCTGAAAATTGATAGTTTTGTAAACATGCAGAAGTGGGATGGTGAGATCATATGGGTTTTCCATCTTCAACTTTTGAGAAATCTCTATACTACTTTCCATAAGGGTTGCACCAATTTGCACTCACACCAAGAGGGTAAAAGTGTTCCCTTTTCTCCACATTTTCATCAACATCTGTTCTTTCCAGACTTTTGGATAATAGCCAATCTCTCAGGTGTAAGGTGGTATCTCATTGTTGTTTTGAAATGCATTTCCCTTATTACCAGCAACTAGGAGCATCTTTTCCTGTACCTGTTGATCATCTGTATAGCTAGAGGTATGCCCTTTAGCAATTTCCTAATATCTCTGTTCCTCAGTCTCCTCTTTGGCAAAGTATAGTATTAGAAGCTACCTTATAGTGTTATAATATTAAAATAACTATTTTCTATTAAACGCCTAGAACTTATTAGTTCTATGTAAATGACAACTATAATTATGTCTAAATACACATGAAATATCCGGGAATACAGCTGAAAACTTTTATTCTCATTTTCACTTTCCATGGTTTGTTAGCTGAGGTCTTCTGCAGTCCAAATATCACGTACAACATTATATTTTGATGGAATGACCACTTTTGTTACAGTATGCTGTTTTGTCATCTTATGTTAGTTTTTGTCATTAATCTCTTACGTGCGTAACTTCTAAATTTAACCTTAATATATGTAGGTATGTATAAAAAAGATATGTATATATATATATATTTATAGGATTCAGTACTATCTGCAGTTTCAGGAATTCACTGGGTCTTAGAACACATTAATTGTGGATAAGGAAAAATACTAATAACACCTAACAATTTTTGTATAAATAATTCTGTGTAGCACTTGACATATATTACCTCATTTAATTTATTCAGTTACTCTCTGGGTCCTAACAGGAAAGTAATGGCATATTCAAAACATAATGTAAGGTGAGTTGAATCTACCTCAAGAAGGGGTATTAGTAGCATAGAACTAGCATAATGGTGGACTTTATCAGTTCTGGAAGGGCAAATTGAACTTAGTGTATGTGAAGAGGTTGAATTTTTCTAGTACCATAATTACTAAGCAAATGGTAGAATCTAAATTTGAGCCTAGGTAGTCTGGCTCCCAAGACAATGGACTTAAACTGTATGTCATACTACATAGTATATGTCTGCTGAAGTTTACATAAACAAAGACACAATTCCAATGCAACTACACTCATCTTTCTGAGAAGAGTTGTCTTAGAAATAGGAGAACTTATGAGAATAATATTGCTGCAGTGATTTTAACTAATAAGTATTTTAAATGGGAAATGAGTTTTGGAGTTCATAAATAGCATAAATGGGATATAGAACAGAGTTGGTTGAGAGCTCCAAATGGTTTTAAAAAATAGGAATACACAGCTTTAAAGAATTAAATTGACAATTTATAATCAAGCATTATTAGATTTAACAGTAAAAAAATGAAAACTTTTTCTCTAAGATCAAGACTAAGACAAGAATGTCCACTCTCCCAGTTTTACTCAACACAATACTGGAAGTCCAGCTTTAAGCAATTAGACAAAAAAAAAAAAAAAAAAATACAAAGCTGGTGGGGGGAGAAAAATGGCATACAAACCGAATGGAAAAAGTGAAAACAAGTCTGTATTTTCTAATTACATATTAAATACAGAGAATCCTAATGATTCTATCAAGAACTGTTATAACTATAAATTCAATGAAAGTTTAAAGATTAAAGTCAATATACAAAAATCAGTTGTATAATTAAGAAAATAATACTATTTAAAATTGCTTCAAGAAGAATGACATACCTAGGAATAAATTTAACCAATGAAGTGATATACCTGTACACTGAAAACTGTAAGACATCAATGGAAGATATTGCCAATATATGAATAAATGGATGGATATTCGTGCTTATGTAGTAGAAAGAAGAATACTATTATTAAGGTGTCCATACTACCCAAAGCAATCTATAGATTTAGTGTAATCACTATCAAAATTTCAATGACATTTTTAAAGAAATAGAACAAGTTCTCCTAAGGTTTGTTTGTATGGAACCACAAAAGACTGAACAGACAAATAATCATGAAAAAAAACAACAAAAAATGTTAGTATTACATTCCCTGATTTCAAATTATATTGTGAAGCTATATTGATCAAAACACTATGGTATTGGCATGAAAAGAGACACATAAATCAATAGAACAGAAAGCATCCAGAAATAATCTTCTACATGTGTATAGCAAATTAATTAATGACAGAGAAGCCAAGAGTATACAATTGTGAAAGGATACTCTCTTCAACAAAGTGTTAGGACTACTGCACAGTCACAGGCAAAGGAATGAAACTGCATCCCTATCTTATACCATACACAAAAGTCAACTCAAAATGTATTAGACTTGAATATAAAATCTGGAACTCCTAGAAGGAAAGATAGGGGTAAGCTTCTTGACATTAATAGTAACAATAGTATTTTGGACTTAACCCCAAATACAAAAGCATCAAAAACATAAATAAGTGGGACTAGAAAACTAGAAAAGTTTGTGAACAGCAAGCCATCAATAGGAAGCCATCAACAAAATGAAAGCACAATCTATGGAATGGCATAAAATATTTATAAACTATATAATGGATATGGGATTAATATGCAAAATATATAAATATTACAACGCAATAGCTAAAAATCTGGTTAAAAATGGGCAGAGAAACTGAATGACATTTTAGCAAATAAAACATACAAATGGCTAAACAGGTACATGTAATAAACACTCAACATTACTAATCAATAGAGAAATGAAAATCATAACCACAATAATATCTGTTAGAAGAACTAATATAAAAAAGTCAAGAAATAACAAGTATTGTTAAGTATGTGGGGAAAAGGAAGTCCTTGCGCACTATTGGCTGGGAATACAAATGGCACAATATAGAAAACAGTGTGTAGTTTCCTCAAAAAATAAAAATTAGAACTGCCATATAAACCAGCAATCCTATTTCTGGGTATATATCTGCAGAAATTGAAACAGTATATCTAAGAGCTATCTACACTCCCAGATTTATTATAGCATTATTCACGATAGCAATGATATGGGACAAATTAATATTCATCAGTGGATGGATAGATAAAAAAGATATCATATATATGCAATGAAATAGTCATTCATGAGAAAGAAGGAGATTTTTTATTTTGGAAAACAAGGATGGACCTTGAAGGTAATATGCTGAGTGAACCAGACTGAGAAAGTCAAATACAGCATTATATTACTAAAGGTAGACTCTAAAATATGTCAGACTGTTAGAGACAACAGAGTACTTGCCAGAGGTTGGAGAGTAGAGGAAAAAGTGGGGGATTTGTAAAAGCTTTCAACTGTATAAATAAATAAGGTTTGAAATCTGATGTAAAACATTGTGGCTATAGTTTCTAACCATGTATTGTCATTAAAATTGCTAGGAGAATGGAATTAAATGTTCACATACACACAAAGATTAATACATGAAATAATTGATGTATTAATTAAGTAGGAGGAATTTGTAATGTATATCTATACCAAATTATTATAATGTGTATTTTAAATGTCTAATAATTTTATATTATACTTCAGTAAAACTAAATCATTAGAAAGAGGTATAATGTGATAATATTTATATGCACTTGAATTTGATGTATACAAATACTAAAAAAAGTGTTCATTTTGATTAGTGTAAGGTATTTTATATTGAGTGAGATATTTTAACGTGTTAAAGAGGAAAATAGTCATGTTTACTTTTGACATGATACGAGAAGAAAATATAGAAGGGTAAGTTATGTGACTTTAGGCCATATAATACTACCTTGTTTGAGAATAAACTTCTTTTTTCCTTCCAACACCTGTTAGGATCTCATAGTCTGAAACTAATCATGGTAATATGGAACTTAATCCCAAGACAGTTGAGACAATTATTCAAGAGCATTGAGTCATATTAAAGGAATTAAGTCATGAGCACTTGACAAATTAACTTTGTAAGGACATTTCTCCAGTCTTAAACTTTTGCCAACTCCTTGTAGAATAGTTTTGCTCAATATCTTGAAGGTGACCCAAATTAAAAATAATTCGTTTGCCATTTCAACATTTTCTCCTCCTTCTCCAGTTTCTTCCTTTTTTTCTTTCTTTCTTTTTTTTTTTTTTAACCCTCAGTCTCTTAATTCACTAGATTATCCTGGTCTTGTTTCTGAACCTGATGAATATTTATAGCCAACCATTTTTTTTCAGCTGCTGCTTGGAATCATTTTACCATTTCTTAAATCTTCTAGATTTTTTGCAATTCCATCAAGTAAATCCAGTCTCTAATCACATTAATGCAAAAGCAGTTAAATTGAGCGTATACGGAGAAATATAGTTACTATGCTGCTTATGATATGAATGATCTCATAGTTTCATCTGTCTCTCTCCTGGGGCTATTATGATCACCTCTTTCGTGGCCCGCTTTGACCCATTTTTCATATCAATTTAATTTATCCCATAGATTGCTCAGAGTTACCGCCCAAAAATATAGATCTGATGATGTCACATCATGTGAAAGTTGTTCTAAAGTAATGTTTCTTACTTCCTCAACTCAAAATGCTGGGGAGTACCTAGTGAATAAAGAAAAAAGAAAGTAGCTTCTTGAAGGAAAATCTCTAGAATTTTTGATTATCCTATGCTGGCTGATTGATCAAAAGAAAAGAGAAATCTCTAAGAACCTCTTCATAAGTTTAACACCTGGTTTATGAATTTGGGAAAGCATATCTTTTCCATGCCATGACTCTAAAAGTTTTACAGTAGAAACTGGGACGATAATCTTCAAATTTTAATTATACAGCTACTTAATAGCATTTTTATGCGTTCTTGTCTTTTAAGAATACTGCATAAAGCAGAAAATAAAATAGCAAATTACTACATTACAAGCTAAACCATAACTGTAATAAAGGCTTAAACAGCTTTTTGCCTAGCATTTCTCAAATCTCTAAATTCTGTAATAAAATTATAATTCTACAAATTTGGATACTCTAATTTTGTTAATGATTATATTTAATCACTTCCATCATTTTTATATAAACTTTTCTAATTTTAAGAAACAAGAGGAAAGACAAGATCTACAGTGATGGACAATATAATACTGATATAAAGGATATTATATTCCCTCAGGAATAAGTATTTCTCTTCCAAGCAGTATCTAGATAGGACATTTTTAATTAATACAATTTATTATACTTAATAATTTTACTCACAACAGAATGAGACAATTAAAATGTCATCTCACAGATAAGAAAATTGAGGTGATGAAATTGAAATAATTTGCCCAAGGTTACATTGCTGTTAAGAGCTTGAGTTAGAATTTAAGACTAAGGTGGTATTATACATTCCTAGATCTTTCCATTTTGCACCATACTTCCAATCAATATTTTTAGTAGACTATTTATCATTGTAAATATTCCAAATCCAATTATAGAAGTACTCAAGGGTGAGTTAAATTTTGATCTACAATTGCTACTCACTGTAGTAATGGTCCCTGAAGAATTTGTCCTGATTTATCTTGAGTCTTACCTCTTGGCTTATTTCAGAGGGCTTATCTGCTGCTTCCACAAATACCTCACTCTCTTATTTTCACTGCTATTCTAAGGTTTTTCTTTCATTTGCAATACAGGCATCCAGATTCACCTTTTTCCTTATTTCTGTTTTTGCATAATCTCTCTTTTTTGTTATTTTCTGTTCCTCCAGCATTATTATGGTTCACTTTCATTCCTTGATTTCCCATTTGCAGTCATTTGCTTCTCCTGTAACTTTGCTAACTATAGTGGTATTTTGTTTTCTGTTTCTAGTCATCCTATAAAAGATCCTTTCTTTTCCTTTAAAAACCTTGATGTTCAGAGGACACATTATATTCCTAAATAAGCTGCTCAAGGAATACAAATTCTCTTAAAAGCAGTACAAATGTCCTCATATAATTCTGTTCCTCCTCAAGTTCAAACCACCTTCTGCTCCAAGAACATTTACTAAGTATTTCAAATACAGTTAGACAAAATGCTAACATGATGAATATGCTTTTTTAGTTCTGTGCTACTCACCTGCATTTACATCTGTTCACCTTTCTTACATAGATTATGTATTTATTTATGACATGATTTTTTTTTGTTTTACTTTGGTAATGGTGTTTGGAAAATAATACAAAACTGTCAAATTGTAATTTGTTTTTAATTAGTAACACTCACCTTTCTATTGGTAACAGAATAATTTGTAAGTAGCTAGATTTCTTTGCCCAACTGTTTAAGTGAATTGAATTGCTAGCTTTTCTCTTTCCTCATTTTTTTCTATATAAAGACACTAGAATAGATATTTCATAAATAGTTCCACAGTATTAAAAAATTCCCTCATCAATAGAAATTATAAAAATCTGATCTAGATAATTTCTATGAATTTTGAAAATTATACCAGATAAAAAGAATCATTGAAAGCTAGAAATTCTGACTACTTTGCACAAAGTCTAATGCAAGTCTTGCTAAGTAACCACTGAATGTAAAAACTGTAGCATACCTTAGGAAATACTGGAGTTGATTTAGAGTCATGATTCTTAAAAGTTTGTTTGCTTATTTTCGTGAAACTCAGGTGATTAGTCACACATTATTTGGCATTTATACATTATTAGTTTTTATCAGTTATACAAAGCCAGTACAGAATCCCTGGAAAATTATGAATCATAAATAATTAAAAATTATTTTTTTTAGGTTATAGAAAATTTTAGCTGAATCTCACCAAATCATGAAGTAAACAATATGAATATAGGACTTAGAGTGTTTGGTAGAATTTTATTGCTATTTGGAGAATTTTATTGCTATTTGTGTACTTGATCCCATTCACCTAAAATAGATACAACAGGCAAGGAGTAGAACAGCAAGGTCAGTTAACTTGATTGTCAGAGTTACTCTGCTTTGTTCACCATAGCTCAGCAATAAGAGGTCATCTGGGGGAGTGGAAATGCAGGAAGGCATATTTAACCTATCCAGAGAAACTAGCCAATAAAATAGGTTATTTTAGCTAGAGGCCAGGTCTACATGATGGAAAGAATGGTTAGGCATTCAGGCACACACAGAAGAAATGTGTTATTCATTAAACTGAGTGATAGAGAAATTAAATGCCCCTGGAAGGTATTTGTGAACCCACATTTCTCATTCATCAAAGGCTCATATCAGATGTTGAGCATTTAGCCATTTAGGCATGGAGTGTATTATTATTAACGTATTTAAAATAGGATATATAGATAAATGGGTGTATATATATCTCTCTAATACACAATGAAATGTCTTCAAAGATATCATACATTTTGATTATTTTATGTACTATTTTAAAACATTCAAGGAAAATGTTATATTGAAAAGAAAAACAAAGTCAGGACAAGAACAGAGCTTGACATTTGGGCTTGTGTTCTGAAGCAAAAACTTAGTAATTCTTGTATGCACATTTCTAGAATTAAGTTAATGCCTGATCTCATACATGAAGTTTAGGAACATTTGTGGAATAGGAGACCACACTATTCCAACTCTGTAATTCATTAAATTCTCTAGTTGATAGATGTTCTCTCAATATATTTGACTATTCTAGGTTTAGTGGGGCAGAAAAGTGTATGGAAATCCTAGGGTGGTCATGTTGTGTGATAAGAACTTTTGTTTAAAAACTAAACAAACTGTACTTTGTATAACTGGATTTTAAGAGGAAGAATGACACTTTTGATTAGAATTACTAAACATTGGTGTTTCTGGTACTGGGACTAGTGTTAGTTGCCTGTGTGTATGTGTGCTTAATATGTTGTGTGAAATGTAATGAGAATAAGAAAATATTTCTTTTAAACTAAATTTATTAAATGGAAATGATTATTCTTTATTTTCAGATTATAAATTTCCTACATTTAAAAACATGAATTTCTCTCCTATAAAACATTAGTAATACTAGTATTAATACTACATAATGAACATATTTATCTAGCATGCTGTTAGCATCTGTGTTTTATGAATGAGGAAACTAAGGCTCAGAGATTTTAATAATTTATGTAGGGTCCTACCCCACCTAGCAAGTGATGTTTCTTAGATCCAGATGGAGGAAAAAATTTAGAACCTGGGATGGTAAGAAGATATTTATTTTGTTTTTAAATGTTCATTTCTGTTTTTAAAATGTTGACAGTGTTTTATCAATCTCATTTAAAAATGAAACAAAAAACATAGAAACTGCTCTGAGAATATCATGTTAAAAAGCATGAGACAATTATAACTCTATATATGTCCATTGTTTTGTATCTTGTCTGATATTCCTAAAATATAAAACTAAGGGAAAAGTTGGAATTTAGCTAGTTTATTTTCAAGTCATCCCTGGGAGCAGGAATTAAGGAATAAAATAGAGAAGTGAGAAAACAATTCAAGGATGCAATATTGTTGGTGTTTATTTTGGGGTACCAAAACTGTATCCAGGTGGACCTTCTGAGGTGTCTTATGAAATCAGCTCAGGACTGCCTACATAGGAAGAAAGGATGAATTTATCCTCACTTGTCGAGAGTGTATTCTTGGATGTTAAATCCTTATACTGCCAAGTAACCCAAACGTTCTAGAATAATAGAGAGTAGAGGACATTGGCACAAAACAAAGCACTGTCACATGTATTTTCATAAAGGTAGTCAAAGTCTGCAAGGAAATGATGACAAGAAACATTGGAGGATAGGGCCAGGAGGATTTGAAGTGACAATAAGAGCATCTTCTACTCACATTTCTTTGGAAGACACAGGAAGAATATTGCTTTGTGTAAATTCTAAGTAAGATTAAACAACCTTAGATTGAATGTTTTGAAACCAAAATTAGAAAGATTAGTACTGGGAAGAAGGCATAAGCTTTGCTTTATGACATCTGACTTCCAGAGGCTTGCTTCCTGACCAATGTCAAGAGCAAACTAAGAGAGGCATTAAACTGCATGTGGTATTTGACCTTGCCTGACCTTTCACTAGTTTGTACCCCTCTCCCGCGCCCACATTCTTTTTTTTTTTTTTCACTTCTGAAAGCCAAGCATTCATAATAAATCCATGCAAGAGAAATGCTAAAATTTCTTAATGAGTTACCCTTGCGTTCATTTCTATAAGGTCAAAAGAAAGTGCACTTTATAGTTGAGCCAAGCCAACTACTTACAGCAATGTCAGTGTATGAGAACCAATTTGAACGTAACATTAATTAGCTTTTTAGTGGGCTGTAAAACTTGCTCAATGTATGAAGTACTTCATAATTATAGGAGATTATGGCCGTATTCTGAAGAACCAAGACAGAAAGCCACTGAATAAAGCCAATTGCGTGTAGGTCTGAATTATAAGAAAGTTCAGTGGGTTTTGTTCCTTTGGGTATGTTTTGAAATAAATTTAATATTGTGAGTTTCATAAATTTTTGAAAGTGCTGTGTGAGGCGTGCAATGGCAAAAGTATAAATTAATATTTATAATTTAGAGTATGCTGCATGAAATAAGATTGCATATCATTCAGCACTAAATGTTTCAAAGAAATCAGTTTACTCAGTATAGCTATAACACTGTACCGAACACATTATTTAACAAGGACAAACTGTTGTATTTATTATACCCAAGTTCAGTAACTTGTGTTTCCTTTTTTGACAGAGGCAGCTGCTGTGCTCACAACAAACTTAGCTTTGCTGTAACTGAGACCTTTAAACATACTTCTCATAAATTGTTGACTCCAAACTAACATCAATTTCCTTCTTTCAAAAATATTTTTGAATTGTTATTTAGTGTCTGAGACAACTGTGCTATGTGAATCTGATGAAGAGTAAGTAGAATTTAAAGGTTAAGATATACAAGATACAGATGCTGTCTAAATCATAATTGAAACTGTAAAGAACTTTATGAAATGCTCTTTTGAAATTAATTATTTTTGGACTCCACTTCAGGATGTTACAGAGATGTTAAGTGTCATTCACAAGTTTATTTTACTGATATTAATTTAATTTACATTCTCCAATTAACACAAGGGAAATAGTGGAGTCTGTATTAATTTTCCTTCACTTTCTAAGAAATTGTACATGATGTGATGTGAGTGAATGCATTTTACAGGGAATGTTTCCCCCTAATTACTGAATGACATTAATTTAGAGTGATATAACCAAGTACCCCTCACTTTGCAAATTAATATTGCTTATTTCAATGACTAAGTTAGTGTATGAGCTATTAATTAAAGACTCAATCCAGAAACCTTTCAAAAAATGCCAAATAATTAATTCTTTCGTGATTGAGCATAGTCTGTAATCAGCATTCACCTCTGATCTGCAGAGAAACAAAAAAGTGAAATGGGATGAAAGTGGAAAATCAAATGTCAAGAATTTACATATGATATTTACTTAAAATCTAAGTATTATAACCATGTTACAGAATTTGCAGTTCTATGGCTTGGTGATCCTTCAACTTGATTTATAAATGATGTCTAGTCTTTTCTTTTATAGTCAAAAGCTGTGTTACCTTTCTTGAATTCATTACTATTCATCACTATTGTTACTATATGTTTTAAGTTGTACAGTCAGTTGTCAGAATGTATATATATCTTTTTTTATCAACAATCCAACACATTGCCTCAGGACAAACAATTACAGTGAGCCCAGTGTTACCAATGATTTGTAAATGAGACTTTTCTCCTATGATGTTTTTTTTACTTGTAAGGACAAAAGGCTTCCTTTATACACATAAAGATGCATAAATAAATTAATGAAATTATTAAGCAGTTTATTCTTAGATAAAAAAAGATATTGTGATTTTGCAAACATAATGTAAAGGGAACATATTTAAAAATATGAATTACTGAAAGTTAAGCCACTTTAGTTTAATCCACAGGAAGTGAACAATAGATAGTGAGGACAAATATTATAAAATCTAAAATTAGCAGGCTCTAAATTTATGGATTCATACATTTTTATATAATATAATTAATAAATTATAAAACAGTATCTATAAACTCAACAATGAAGGCTTATTACCTTCCCTTATCCTTTGGGACAGCCTGATTATTGGAAATTTTCTCTTTAAAAGCATTGATCTTATATCACTCAAAGGCCGGCTTCTGAAATAGTTGTAGAAACCATGATAATTGGCAAATGCTACCTACCTATTGCCCATCCACTTCAGAGAGCAATTTTTAAACATTTACCAACACATTACTGTGTTTTAGGTTAATTTGTGTCATCGTATTTATTGTTTCTCCCTTCGTTATTGCTGAGTAATATGCCACTGAATGAAAATATATTTGTTTATTCCAGTGGTTCTAAACTGGGGACAAAACCCTGCCCCCTACTGGACGTATTTGGCAGTATCTGGAGATAGATTTGACATCATCTGTGTGGGGTTACCAGTGACATTTACTGACTAGAGCCCAGGGATGCTGTTAAACATACTAAAATGCACAAGATAGCTCCCACAATGATAGTTATTTGCTCCAATATGTCAGTATTATCACTTGAAAATACCTTGTGTTCTCTTTCTGGTGGAAATTTGACTTGGTTCAAGTTTCATGTTTATGTCAATTATAAATAAAGTGTTTTGAACATTCTTTTTATCTCTTATGGGGACATATGCATTCATATTTCTTGGATAAATAGTGGTGGATGTGCTAGGTGATAGGGTTTGTGTATGTTCATGTTTACTAAATATTGGAAAAGTGTGTCTCAAAGTGGTTGTTCCATTAATGTTTCTACCAGCAGTGCATGGAAGTATTGCTAGTCTACATTCTCATCAACTCTTGGACTTTTGCATGCTTTGCATATATTGGAGACAAGTATTTTTGATGTTTGTATGTACTGTAAATCCTTCTTAGTCTTGGACATCATTTTGTTAGTGGTGAATCTTGATGAGCAGTTTATGATCTTAGATTTATGCGGGTGGTCCAATAGCATTTGTTGATAACAGTTTCTTTCCCAGATGAATTGCTTTTGCAATTTTTTGTGTGTAGGTTCATTTAGAGACTCTATTCTATTTTACTGATCTATTTATCTATCTCTATACCAACAACTTGCTGTTTTAAATAAATCTTAATTTTACAATTGATATTATCTTACAAAATTTTTAGAATTTATTTTTCTATAGATATACCTGTTGATATTTTAATTGAAATGGCATTGAAGTTGTAGAACTATTTGCACAGAACTTGCATACTGTCTTTTAATTCATGAACATAGCACAATATTCCATCATTTTAATGTTCTCTAATTTCTTGTACCAAAAGTGTGTTTTTAATTTGAGGACTAATATACCTTTTGTTAAAACCATTCCAAAGTGTCTTTCTGACGTTTCTGTAAGCGCCATCACCCACTAAGAACTTTTTCATTTTTATGGTATTATTAAAAATACAAAATGATCATGTGCAATGTGACCTAAATTCATGAATTATTAGTAGAGGATTTTTTTTTTTTTTTAGATTCTTCGGGATGTATAGTCAGTCATATGGTCTGTGAATAAAATAATTTTACTATTTCTTTTCTACCCTGCAAAACTTTTCATTCCTTTGTGTACCTTAATGTACTGTCTAGCATCTCCAGTGTAATGCAGAATAGAAGCAATGTAAGCAGAATTCCATTCCTTGTTTAAGGGAAGTTTTAAATTATGCATTCACTGTTTTCAATTCATATAGAGCTATTCAGATATTTTGTTCACTCTTCTTGAACCATTTTTTGTGTCTTTCAAGGAATTTGTCAAAGTCATCAAAGATTTTGATTTTATTGGCATAGTTTCTCAATATTAACAATTTTTTCTGAAAAGTCATATGTTCAAATTTGTATGTTGAAATCTTAACCCCTAATATGATAGAATTGGAAGTGGGGACTTTAGGATGTAATTAGGTCATGATGGTGGAACTCTCACAAATAGATTAGTGCCTTTATGAGAAGCAGCATGAGAGATTGTCCCTCTCTGCTTTTTCTCCATCATGTCAAGATGCAAGGAAAACATGGCACCTGAATTTCAGGAAGCAGTTTCTCAGCAGCAACTGGATTTGCTGGCACCAAAATCTTGAATTTTCTAGCCTCCAGAACTTTGAGAAATAAATGTTAATTTTGTATAGTAACCCTAAGGAAAAATGGAAATTTAGGTGCTCAATTTTAGACATTTCTTGTCTTCTGATATGAGTTAACTATTTTAAGCTATTTTACTTAGTAGGTTTTCACTAATGCCTGAAACTCAGAACAACAGGGACACCGCAACTCATCAAAATACTCAGTCTTAATTTCCAATTTACAACTGGGTATAGGTTGCAAGATAAATTAACTGCATTTATTACATATGTATGTTGGCATAAAGTGGCAGGCATAGTGAGGGTTGGTGCAGTGATTCCTATTAGCTTCAGTTTTACAAAGTGTGGAAAAGAATCAGTGCTTCAAGTAATGTGATCTGTCAGTAAAACAAACAATCAAGCAAAGAAAAGATGGAGACTTTCATCATAGTCATGAAACTGCATGCTAAATGAAAAAAAAAAAAAAAAAAAGGTGCTTCTTCCTCCTTTCTCTCCCTGCCTTCCTTCCTGGCTGCATCTTTCATTAAAAAAAAAAAAAAAGAGGCCCTCTGTAGGTAATCGCTATTGCCCACAATTATATATCTTAACTGAGAAAAGGAATTATAGCAAGTGAAGTCTTTCTCTATTTCCATTTACTCAGAACTTAAAGCTTTTTAACATAAGGCAACACAGTGTGGACAGAAACTATTTTTAATCCATTGCACTTACACTGAGAAAGTAAATATACAGTTTCACAGGATACGTGCAAATACTAGAAGGAAGTCTCTTTAAGGAATCTAACAAATTTTCTAAGTAAATGAGCCTGATAAGCTATTTCTTTATTTGAACTTCCAAGTGAATTTCTAATTAAATAAAATGAAAAAAAAAGCTAGTGGACTTAAACAATAGAACTATCTTTAACAAAAGGGATGAAGGTGCATTGTGGAAACTGAGGTAGAGGGGGACCAAGGGATGGTGGTGTTTTGGTATTTTGTTTTTCTTTTTTTCATATTGTTTGCTTAATAAAACTTGAAAAATTTAAAAATGACTTTTTATGTATCTATGCAATAGAACTCTCCCACGGATACTTAATTGTGTTCCAAAATATATGATATGGAGTAAAAACAAGTTATGATGTCCTGTGTTATCAAAAATACAGTACACATTTGTCTTAGAACTGGAGGTAGAATTAGAACTAGTACTCCACCCTGAACAAAATTGGTGCCACCTAATTTGCTTTTTAAGGAAAACTCAAAATATTATATTGCTCTAAGTACGTGCAATAGAAAGTAACAGAATGATTTCATTTTTAGGAAAAACTTTGAGATGAAGTAGTAGTTAAGCTGGCTAAAATAGGAATGATTTAATGAATTAGCATGTTGTCCCAAAGAGTTTGCTGCACAAAGATCATGCTGAGAAAACTGCAGGCTCTCAACTTAGCTTGTGACTATTCCTATGAATCAAGGCTTACTGCTCTAGCTGTGTAAGTAATAAAGTCATCATTGTTCCTGGGTGCTAACATTCGAAAGAAAACAAAATCTTTTCCTTAATAAAATTGGAGCTAAACTACATAGAAAAACTGAATATATATTAAATTGAGTTTTTATTTCATTCACTATACATGCTTTAAAATAGCAGGCTTATTTGCTATTAAAACACTATTAAAAATGACAGTTATACAGTGCTTTATCCAAAGGTATATATTTTTTCATCTTAGCATTGCTACCCTGGCCTTTTCAGTTTTTATGTATTACTAATTCTAATTTGACTACCTGAGTTCTTGATCTAAAAGGAAATAGAAGAAGGAAATTAGCCCTTTGTGAGGCAGTGTGGCATTACATAAATTAGATATCTTCATATCTTAACTTTAATTTTTCAATCCTCTAAACAACCCCAAACTTAATGACATAAAAC
This sequence comes from Solenodon paradoxus, assembly GCA_004363575.1. Classification (NCBI taxonomy): domain Eukaryota; kingdom Metazoa; phylum Chordata; class Mammalia; order Eulipotyphla; family Solenodontidae; genus Solenodon; species Solenodon paradoxus. The sequence continues at coordinate 1,002,348 of RJWH01000027.1, forward strand.
CACAACCATTATATTACATTCATATTTTCTCTGGATCAAGAATTCAGATAGGGTAAAGAAGGGGCTTGCTTCTATTTCTTGTCTGAGGCATTAGTGGGGTGACTTCTCATTTAAACAACGTTAGTGATTTGAGCTTCCAGATGCTGAATTCATCTAAGGACTTCATTGGAGTTTGGACTGGGATGAGTGAAAGTCTAGCTGGCTGGGGTTGTCAGTCATAGATCTCATCTGTGGCCTCCTCATGAGAGTCAGGATCTCACAAGCATGGAGCGAGTCTGTCAGCAGACTGACCCAGAAGCTATAAGCTTCATTCTGGTCTAGTCTCAAGAATCAAATACCATCATTTCTGCTGCATGCTCTGGTTATAAGCAACTCACTAAGGTCAGCTCAAAATCAAGGGGTGAGGGATTGGCCTCCATCTACCCATTGAAAGGGAAGTGGTAAAGTAACCTTGCAAAAAAGTAGCTGAAATGTGAGATTCTATTGTGACTGCACTTGCAAATTAAAACTGGCTAAATAAAATATTATCATCTTAACTTTTACAAAATAATTAAAGAGCTACTCAGCTATGAACTTGAGAATATCATCAACTTTTTGCATTTCAAAACCCATGTTCTTTTAACTTTATTAAATGCTTAATTTGTGTTACATATACAAATCAATTTTCATATAATTTTCAGTGTTCCAACTTTTGTGGGATATGTTAATGTACTGCATTTGCCATTAATTGATTATGTGTATAATCATTTTCAAAATGATAAAAATTTTCCCATGTTTTATGAATGTGATTGAAACTAGAGTGCTAGAATTTCAACTTAATAGACCAAGTATCTTATTTTGAAAAATAGTTCTCTGTGATCTCTAATTATAACCTGATTCAGTGACCATTGGACCTGGCACTATAAAAGAAAGTTCTAGTGATATAGGGAAGATTCCTACTAAATTCTTATATTTCCCAACTTCACCAAACAACTTAAGGATTTAATAATGTAAATCTATCTTATAATTTATATAATTACCCTCATTAGGTTGCAACACAACAGTAGAGGTTTGTAGACTACTTCTTTAATTCTAGCAGATTTTAACTTGTCTATTACAATTCCTTATTAATACATTTCTTTGAAGATAATGAAGAATGTGATTAGTTCATTGAAAATGATAGTTTTTTCCCATTTTTGCACCAAGTTGGCGGTGAAATGAGTATCTTGATCTGATGAAATGTAACTAAGTAAGTTCTAAACTGGTGAAGTGTTTTGTGTTTCAGTCCTTGATATATATAGCATTGACTTCAGTCACTAGGTATGCAGAGTCAAACCCAGAATCTGCATACATCCATTTCAAGAGTACCTGGAACAATTGGTTAAGAACCAAATTTATCTATTTTCTAGGTTGTGTTTGATATTCGCTCCTGGGGTTATATTGTACGTATTCAATCTTTCCTGTTGGAAAACAGGTTAAGTTTTATTAAACATTTGAGTTTCAGAGAAACCTATAATATATGTCACTTTTATTCTACCTAATTATGTCTTTAAAGTGTTCTTCCCCTAATTCCCATGTGTCGAGCATGTTCCCCATTCAAAACAATTCTCAGATTGTTTTGGTTGTCTTACAATTATATTCAATCCAGGGAATCTCTACTTGGAGATAGTGTCAAACTTAACAGGTTAAGTTTTAGTCCCAGAAGACTGCCCCACCCTCTCACCAAATTTCTCAACACACACTCCAGATGCCAATTACAAACCTAGATTGTCACCCAGGTTTCTGACCTATGGTGAAAAATTTGAGATTTCACTGACCCCATCTGTGGGCTAGATTAATTTGCTAGAGCAACTCACAGAACTCAGAGAAACATTTTCTTACTATATCACTAGTTTGCTATAGAGCATATAACTCAGAAACAGCCATAGGGAAGAGATTTATAGAGCAAGTTACGGGGAAAAGTTACAGAGTTCCATTTTCCTCAAATCCCATGTTCTTACTCAGCAAGAAGCTCTCCAAACCCTGTCATTTTCAGTTTTTTAGGGACACTTCAGTATAGGCATAGACATGTGAGATTAAATCACTGACCAATGATGAGAGAACTCAAACTCCAACCCTTCTCTCCTCTCTGGAGGTTAAAGGGCAGTGATGGGATTGAAAGTTCCAACCCTCTAATGAAATGGTTGGTTCTCCTGGCAAATAGCCACTATCATGGATAGAGTTCTAAAGTTACCAAATTAACGTAATTGAAGGCAATGTCCTCAACATTTAGGAAATTCCATAGTTAACTAGGTTAAGCATTGACTTCTGTGGTAGGAATTGGGAGAGACCAAATATATATCTTTCATAAATCATGGTATCATATTTATTTATTTGTATTTCTAAAATGCACATATATGAATCTTACTGTTTATCCTATTTAATCATATTGCCTTTAAATGAGATTAAATATTTTTTTCTTTATGAATGTGGTTATATTTAAATCTATGTAATATTGCTATTTGTTTTCTAATTGATCTATCTAATCTTTGTTTCTTTCCCTACTTCTTTGACCCTCATTATGATGAATATGTTTGCATTTGCCTCTTTTGTTGGCTTATTAGCTATAGTTCTTATTTTGATGTTCTGATGGTTACTTTAAAGTTTATAACCTACATATTTTTAGCTTATTGCACTCTATCGTAAAATGATTTTATACTTGTGGGGGTTTAAAGGAAAAGTTCCCTCATTTCTCTGAAGTTATTCACAAGCTGGACAAATGAACAGAACATTGTGATTAATGAGTTTTAATAATAACATACAGATAGAGAATTTGCATGGTGGTAAATACTGAGATTTCTGGGGCGCGCACACATTTATATCCTGTGCTGAGGCCTGGAAAGGGGACCTGGGGTCTCAGTGGAGAGAGGAGGGGGTCTCCATGTGGCAAGGAGGAGTGACTCATTCTTGCTTTTACTCTAAAATATAGATAAATGACTCCTTTTTCTATATTCTTCTACAGATTAGGAAAAAGAACATTTCTTGATTAGGAGAAGGCTGGAGGCTCAGGGATTGGTAGAAGGTTTCTTTGATTAAAGGAAAGACTAGAGTAGCTTCTCCTTTGCCTCTGGGGCTGTCTGTTGTCCTCTATTGTCTGTTGTTCTTCCTATCAGAGTGGGGAGAACAATTCTGAGAAACTGTGTTGTCATGTGTTAGTCCCATCAGTTCCCTCTTCTGTGACTTCTGGTAGTCACACATGTTAATAGCTAGGCCAGTGGCTGTAGAGAGAGAAGAATCAGGTTATTACCTGGAAGCACTTGGGGTTTCACTCCAGTGTTCCCAGAGGAGTCCCAGAGGAGATTTCGTCAGGTCTACACTCTCCAGCAACAAAGGTAGTTCAGCCAGTAGTAAGTAAAAACAAGTGAGATGTATTGAAAATAGTACACCCTTGAATAGTTAGGATCTGGGCAGGCCATATTCCAAGAGGGACACAGGTTACTAGGAACTTTGGACTGAGGTTTTTAAGGAGCCTGGTAGACCTTATCCTGGTCCAGAAGCTTCCTGAGGTGGGACAAGGGGTTTGATTGGTCCATTCATTGTTCTTCTTTTCACTGTTTGGAGGACTTCAGATTGGCACCCATTTCAAGGTCTGCTACCTTTTGATTGGCCTCTGTTCCCTATTTCCTGCTTCCTAGCTCATGACTGACGCACTACCTAGCAAAGTTAGTACTTTAGTAACAAGATTTCTGCAAAAAAAGAGAAAGAATATTCGGGTGAAGATGAAGAACAGAACAAATCAAGGCACATGTCCCCACATCCCATTAAACTGGTCTCCTACACCTTGTTTTTGTGGAAGGAGCGTTTTTGTCCCATGACCAGTACAAGCTGCTTTTGCTGAGAAATCAGTGTCAGAGCAGATCCAGAGATTCTGAAGCACCATGGAAGTGAGACTGTCCACTTCTGATTGTGATGTGATGTTGGACATAGTGATGTTGGACTCCTGATATAATACCATGGAGAGATTTAGGATTTCTTTCTCCAATTCGTAGTCTCCAAAATTTAGAAATAAAACCTTTAACGTGACAAAGAACTTGGGGTCATACAAGTAGATTCTCCACAATTTCTTGATAGTCACATCTATATGGTACAATTGTATGAACAAAGAAACCCAAGTTTGCAGTTTGGCTGTCGTTTAGGGTGAAATGTCTGGTAACAGAGAGAGTCAGCTACCCAAGTCTACATATTCCTGACTAGTTGGGTGGAAAATCCTTTATATACTCTGTCGCCACATAAAATAAAGGATTAGTGTAGTTTATGGACAGGATCATATTGGTGCTTGTGATTCTCAGTGTCTGCAATGTTCCAGGACCTTTGAAAAAGCTGGTGTTTATACATCTTCATTGTCCATGTATTCCTGAGCAAATCATATTACAAGAGCTGATGCAGGCAGCTTTTAGCTTTGTTCTGACAGTTATATACCTTAGTCTTGTTATTTAGTCAGGAAAATTCACATTTCTGATTCACACATTTAATCTGTGGTATGAGGACACTTGTCAAAGGAATAACTAAGGTACCCCAAATTGTACAGGGTCAGTCTCCAACAAAACATTTGATGATATGACAAACCTCTGTGTTATAGTCACTTCTTAATCCCTGGCAAATGTGAAGATGTCACTTTGAAGATCAAACTGCAGAGTCTAGAAGAACTCCAGTGGCATGTCTATTTTCTATGCACAGGGCACAGTTTTCACCTATATCTGGTAAATGGGTAGAAATAGTCCTTGAATTTCTAGAGAGATCTGGGGTTCAGGTAACAGGTAACTAAAAGCAGAGGCAGAATCACATTTTCTAGCTGTGGAGACCATACCTCATAATCCAGAATCTTCAGTGTGTGTTCGCCAGGTATTCACATCAGCAGAAACAAGATGAGTTCTGGTTTCTTTCAGACTCTCTGGATATTGACATAACCAAAAATCCAATTGCTTATTTGACATCACCATGGTATAGCAGAATGACAAAGGATGTTTGGTCTGTAGTTGATTTGTTTAAAAAAAAAAAAAAAGAGCCTTAGTAAGATAAGACAAGTTGAAAAGATTTCATGGTGAAAAACTGAAAGAGAGGCAAGATAGACTGAGATCAGCTGTTTCTAATAAACTTTCTAATAAAAACAATGTTCACTTAGAGGGAAAAATATTCCTACCCTACACCTTTTATTTTATTTTAAACGGGAAAATAGGTTATTCTAAGAAGGGAGAGGAATGGTAGGCAGGAGTGAGATGTCTTGATCTGTGTTCTTTCTGGAATGCTGTCTACCTCATGTCGTTAGCAGCTTCTGGGGCCTGAGAATTAGCCCTGGAAATTCTTAAAGTTTATCTATAGGAGTGGACTCCCAAAGTTAATCCTACATCAAACAATATGAATCATTTCCATGAAAGCGAAAGAAAAAGAATCGTTAAACTTTGGGGTTCAGTCCATGAATCCACTCTGAGCAGATGTCACCCTGTTCAGGTTTTCAGATGTCAGGGTCAGAGTATCTCCAGATGACAAGTTAGAGCTGTCAGAGAGTTTCTGGACCACAGGTTCTGGATTTCAGTATCTGATGTTATTAGGTATTCAGAAGAATAGTAACACTTTCATAAAGATTCCCATCTGTAGTTCCATGAATCCAGAAAAAGATAGTTAAAAATTTTCACATTCTGATGGTATCTAAGAAGAAAAGCAAGTGTCCAAAACTGCTTAATTAAAAGGTGCAATTTTCCAGGTTGCTGCAGGCTAGTTACTCAAAAGACAAAAAACTTAATCTGGTTAATCATGAAAGAACCTATAATATTTTAAGGAAAAAAAAACTCATAGAAATGTTCATTCTCATTAGTTAATTTTATTCTTTTTTATTTTTTATTCTTTAATTTTATTCTTTAATTCCTGATTTTGATCTCTGTAAGCATTTTAATGAAACTAGGTTTCCTTAATTTCTGCAATTCCTTACCCAGTTCAGTGTTATGATAAACTTGTTAAAGTCCTTTCCATGTATGTATCTGAACATGAATATATTAGTAAATAATAGTTTATGTAAATGGTAAGACTTTAAAAATGACTGTAGTTAAAAATCTAGTTATAGCACAATTGACGAAGTTTGCTTGATTTTGCAGGATACACAGTTTTAAAACAGTGAGCTGCTTGGTAAACAAGTACATTAGACTTTTTAGGAATTTCTTATAACTCCTGTAACACGCATTTCAGTTATGGAGCTTACACATCAATATATGCTAAGATTATTGTACCACTCTTTTACTTTGACAGTGCTTCCCAAAATAATCCACTGTGCAAATGAGCCTAACCAGTTTAATGTCTCTCTTTAAAGAGAAATTTTTCTGTAGGATTTCTTAGCTCTCTAAAATTTCTCTTATTTTTCTTTTAAAAAGCTTCTTTTAATTTAGAATTTTATTTTTAAGGAGGTTTTGGAAATTAAGGTTACATAATGGAACAATATTCAATTATCCATTTAGTCAAAGGCATATAGTTCTAATTCAGTTCTTAGCTTCACTTTCATGCCAGAGAGAGATAATCTAGCTCTTTTTCTAGGTAAATCTTTTTAACAATTTGCAATCTGTTTTTAAAAGTCAACCACAATTTAAGAATACATTTTCCTTTCAGCAGATGAAAGAAATGAAAGTTTGATTTTACATTAGTATATTATACAGTTTAAATTAATTTCATTTTATTCAAACTGACCACATTTTGCAATAACCTGCTTCATTTTAAAATTTATTTCCTTTAGCACACATCTTAGTATATTTGTATTCAGATATATTTCCCTTATTTTCATTAACTTTATTTCTTGCATTAGAATTTTTAACCTTAATTTTACAGAATCATAAATAAAACAAAACAGTGGTTTATTTTATCAACATTGTTCCAGGTTAGAGGATTCACAAATATATGCTTCCTTATTGGACAATGTCTCAAGGTGGCACAAACTTTCTTCTTTTGACTTACTTCACTTAGTATAAGCCCCTCTAGATCTATCAATATCGATTCAAATGACAGGATTTCATCTCTTCTAAAGGCTGTGTAGTATTCTGTTTTATGTATGTACCACATCTTTATCCATTCATCTGATGTTGTGCGCTTTGTTAATTTTCAGTACTTAGCTATTGTGAATAGGAATGCAATATATATGGCGGGGGGGGGGTGCATAAATCTCTGCAAATGAATGTTTTTATGTCTTTGGCATAAATATCCAGAAGTAGGATGGTGGGGTCATAAGAGATTACCATCTACAACTTTTTGAGGAGTCTCCAAACTGTTTTCCATAGGAGTTGCACCAATTTACACTCCTACTGACAGTATAAAAGTGTTCCCTTTTCTCCAAATCCTCGCCAACATTTGTTGTTTCCAGACTTTTGGATAGCAGTCAATCTTAGGTGTAAGGTGATCTCTTTTTGTTTTAATTTGCATTTCTCTGATAGCCAAAGAGTAAGAACAACTTTACATGTTCTGTTGGCCATCTGTATATCCTCTTCAGAAAAATGTCTCCAGTTTCTCTTCTCATTTTTTAAAATTGGATTGTCTGGTGTTTTACTACTGAATTTTATGATTTCTTTGTAAATTTAAGATAATAAGCCATTGTCAAAAATATGAAATGCAGTGTCTTCTCCCAGTTAGTAAGTTGCCTTTTTATGTGATGTTCCCTTTAACTGTGAAGAAACCTTTTAGTTTGATGTAGTCCCAGCTGTTTATTTGTTTATTTATTTTTGTTTGCCTTGATGCTGGAGTTGAGTCCTCAAAGACCTATCTAAGTTTGATGTCATGGAAAGTCTTTTCTAAGTTGTCTTCCATGAATTTCATGGTCTCTGGTCTTATGTGCAAGTTTCTAGTCCATTTTGAGTCAGTTTTTGTGAATGGTGTTAGAGGGTGGTCTAGCTTCATTGTTTGCATTTGAATGTCCAATTCTCCCAACACCATTTGTTAGAGACTTTCCTTTCTCCATTGTACGCTTTTGACTCCTTTCTCATGAATTAACTGACTATATGTGAGTGTGTCAGTTTCTGGTGATTCAATTCTATTCCACTGATATATGCCTCTGTTATTATTCAGTACCATACCTTTTTGATCACTATCACTTTGTTATGTAGCTCAATGACTGGTAGTGATATCCCTTCAGATTCGTTCTTTTTTCTAAAATTTGCTTTGACTATTTGAGGTCTTTTGTTGTACCATACAAATTCTAAGGACTTTTTGTTCTGTATCCTGGAAATAAACCCATGGGATTTTAATGGGGATTGCATTAAATATGTATATTGCTTTGGGTAAGATGTTATTTTAACGATGTTGATTCTTCTCAGCCATAAAGAGGGGATGTCTTTCCATTTCTTTGTGTCCTCCTCTATTTCTTTTAAGAGGAATTTATAGTTTTCATTGTACAGATCTTTTACTTTTTTGTTAAGTATGTATGCCCAGGTATTTATTCTTTTAACTTCTATTTTAAATATTGTGTATTTCATGATTTAATTTTCTTCTAGCATGTTGTTTGTCTACAAAAATGACATGGATTTTTGTGTATCGATTTTGTAGCCTGCCTCTTTACTGAAGTAAAGAACCTGCAACGAATCTTTAGTGTATTCGTTGATGAGTTCTAGAAATATTTTGACAGAGTTTTTGGAGTTTTCAATATATATATTAATCATGTCATCAGGAGATACTGGTGACTTTGCCTCTTTTCTGATTTGGCTCCCTTTTATTCCCTTTTCTTGTTGAGGTATATACCTTTTATTCCCATTTTATGGAGTGTGTTTTTAATCATTAATGGGTATTGGATCTTGTCAAAAGCTTTCTCTACATCTATTGATATGATCGTGTGGTTTTTCTCTTTGCTCTTGTTGATGTGGTATATTACATTAATTGATTTACATATATTGTACCATCCTTGCATCCCTGAGATAAATCAAACTTGGTCATGATGGGTGATCTTTCTAAATCATTGTTGAATTCGGTTTGCTAATATTTTGTTGAGAATTTTCACATCTATATTCATTAGAGATACTGATTTGTAATTTTCTTTCTTTGATGTCACTGTCAGCTTTTGGTATCAGGGTGATGTTAGCCTTATAAAAAGTATTTGGGAGTATTTCCTGTCCTTCATTATTTTGGAAGATTTAAGAAGAATGGGTGTTTATTCTTCTCTGAAGTTTTGGCAAAACTCATTGGAAAAGTTATATAGTCCTGGATTTTTATTTTCAGGGAGATTTCTGATAATGTCTTCAATTTCTTTGCTTATGATTTGTTTGTTCATGCTTTCCAGTTCTTACAGGTTCAGGCTTGGTGGACTGTATTTTTCTAAAAACCTGTCCATATCCTCAAGGTTTTCCACTTTGTTGACACAGACTGTTCATATTAGTGTCTTATGATGTTTGGAATTTCTGTGGTATCTGTTGTAACTTCTCCCCATTCATTTCTGATTCTTGTTATGAAAATTTTATCTCTTTTTTTCTTTGTGAGTCTAGCCAATGGTTTGCCAATTTTGTTTATTTTTCCAAAGAACCAATTTCTGATTTCACTGCTCTTCTGAATTGTCTTTTTGTATCCTATTTCATTTATTTCTGATAGAATTTTGATATTTTCTTTCCTCTGATGATTTGGGGCTTTGATTATTCCTTTCTCTTACTGTTTTAAATGTAGAGTTTGGTTATTTGTGATTTTTCTTGTTTCCTGAGGTAGGCCTGGATTGCAATAAACTTTCCTCTTAGTATTACTTTTGCTGTATCGCAGATTCTGGTAGTTCATGTTTTTATGCTCATTTATCTAAATATTTTTTGCCTCTTTTACCCGAGTCATTTAGAAGCATGTTGTTTACTTTCCAATTAATTTGGGGTCATCCAGCTTTCTGGTTTTAAGCCATTGTGATCAGAGAAGATGCTTGGTATGAATTCAGTCTTCATAAATTTGTTGCGAGATCTATGTCAGTGTATGATCTATCCTTGAGAATGTTCCATGCACACTTGAGAAGAATGTGAAACATCTAATCATTAGATAAAGTGTTCAGCATATGTCTATAAGAACTATCTGTTCCAGATGGTCATTTAAAGCAGCTCTTTCCCTGTTGTTAGTTTTCTACATGATTGAATCTATCCTTTGTAAGTGGAGTTTTAAGTCTCCCACTATTATTGTGATGCTGTCAATGTCTTTTGTCAGATCTAATAATACTTCCTTAATATATGTTCATGTTCCTTCATTTGGTGCATATTTGTTAAAAAGCATTATGTCTTCTTGCTGGATTGACCCTTTAATTATTATATAATGTTCATCTCTGTCTTTTGTTATGCTATTTACATGAAAGTCTTTTATCCAATATGAGTATAGCTGTTCCTGCTCTTTGGTGGCCATTTAACTGTAGTATGTGGTTGTTCTTTGATTGGTTTTCCTTTTTCTTTTTTCCCTGGGTATTTATTTTGAGGTTACCTTGAAGTTAGCATTAGCATTTCTATGTTTATGTCTTATTTTGATTTGGAAGTCTATTAGTCTTCCACTTCTAACTATTCACAATTTGGTTCTCTTCCTCCCCACTTTTCATATTTGTTGTCTTACTGTTTTTATGTGGAGTTTCTTTACACTTTATAAAACATACTTTTATATTTTTGCAAAGCTGATTTTTGTGGTGATGAATTCCTTTAACTTTTGCTTATCAACTTAGCAATCACAGTCTTGCAAGAAAATAGGGACATGCACCTCCACAGAGAAGGAACACACACATTTGTAAATGGTAGAAGAAACTGATAGGTCTTGGCATGAATACCACTTGGTACTAAGACTCTGGGGAGACGCCAAGACTGATGGACTTATTCCCTCAGCAAGTGCACCTAAACCTGGGAGTTGACCCACAAGCATGTACAACTTATTGAAAATAGAAAGATTTTTGGGACAACTTTAGGATTCTAGGAAACAATAAACACAGGACAGAGAAGACAGGGAACTAATAAAGTGTGCACAGACAGATGTCAGAATTTTCATTTGTTGATCCAAAAACATCTGCATTGGGAGTAAGAAAGAAGGATAACTCCCTTGTGAAACAAGGCATGGCTTTCTACCTTCTCCGGTGATTCCTTATCTACAAGGCCCTGGCACTAGAGGTTGATATATTTCAACAAGGACTTAAAGATGAAATGCCCTGCCCACTTTACTATTTGTGGTACCAGACAGCTTGTGTTCCAAGTTACAGTTCTCTTATACTCCTGGCTGCCTGGGTAGCATTTGTCCACCTGGGGTTGCAACAGGGAGTCTGCAAACTCAGTACAGATAGCTGAGCAATTTCCTGTAAAGAGGGTTCCACAGCTCTCATGGAGGATTCCTGGAGAGTCTCAAGAAAAATAACTGCATTGTATGTAACTGGGATTACTGCTAAACAGCTTTGCATATCTGCCTGCTTTTTTCTGGAACCCCCTGCCTAGGGATATAATGTATGAAGCCCTCTGCTGGGGCTGCTGCAAGATAAGAGAACAGACTTCACAGAGGGTGTGTGTTTTGCTGGTATTGACCCTAAAGGATCCTAAGAAGCACACAACTCCCTTGCAGCAGAGGCCTTTTCTTGGTATTGTGGATTACTTGTGGTGTGGACTCTTGCTGGGTCTCTTTCTTCATTTCTCACTATTCATGACTGTGATTCCTGGGACAGTATCTGCATTACCTGCCTTGACTTCAGCTATGAAGGCTAGATTTTTGGTCTTCAGTGCAGTGCTGGTTTTAGAGCTCTAAACATTCTGACTAGACTAGAAATCACACAACAATAGAAAGTCCAGAATCTGGACAAATAATCCAGCCCTATACTCTGCAATCTGGTGCACTAACACAAGGGCATTGCCTCAGGATAGGGAAGAAAATTTGTTCAGCCTAATCCGTAGAAACAAACATAGAATAATAAATAGAATGAAGAGACAAGGATACACCACAAATGATGAAACAAAACCCAAACCGAACCAAACCAAAAAATAGCAACAAAAGGACAATCTGATTGCAACAATTAACTACCTGAAAAAGATTTTAAAACAGCCATTTTAATGATACTCACTGAAATCAGGAGAATAATTAAAGAACAAAAAGAGAACTACAATAAAAATAGGGTAAATATTAAGCAGTTCTAAACAGAATACAAAGAGCTAAAGAACACAATAGAGGAACTCAACAATAGGCTGGAAAAAAATCTCCAATCAGATTAGTAAACTAGAAGAAAAGAAGCAGAATGCACTAAAGCAGACCAGCAAAGAGGAATAGAGAAAAGAAGTGCATATAATGTTAAAAGACTTGTAACATCAAGAGAAACAACATTCATATCATAGGGGTCCATTTATAATTAAAGGAGTGATAAGAAATTTTACAGACAAGCAAAGTTAAAGGAATTCATCACAAAGCAGGCTTGCAAGAAAGATTAAGATTTCTATAAAATGGAAAGAGGCTGCCCACTTAGAGGCAGCAAAACACTAAAACCATAAAATATGCAGAGGAGAGTAATAACGTGGGCTCTTAGAATGACCTTGAGACAAATTTCCTTTCAAATCAAAAAAAGGTTACATCCATATAAACTTATATGTAAAACCCAGAGTAATCGCAAAACATAAATACATAGAAAAAATGAAAATGGAAACTAAACACAACATAAAAATTTTCAAATCACAAGGAAAGAGACTAAGAGAACTATATACAGTTACCGTATACAACAATACCCAGAAAACAAATACCAAGATGTAAATAAATAGTTGCATATCAATAATCATCTTCAATGTTAATATGTTGAACTCATCAATCAAAAAGCATATAATGGCTGAATGGACTGAAAAACAAAACCCAACTTTCTTTGGCATACAGGAAAACAATCTAACTTCTAAAGGCAAACAGTTGTTTAAAGTCAGTAGATGGAAATAATCCTACAATTAAATGGTAACCTAAAGAAAATACAGGGATAGGCACACATTGGTGGACTAGCAGTTAACTCTGCCTCCTATGGCCAATGAAGTTTATATGCATCCTAAGGACCTGGGTTTGCATCCTGAGGCTGGGAGAACAATCACTATGAACAACTAAAAAATAAAAACAAAATACTTTTTCCTTTCATCTCTTCCTGCACACTTGCCTAATCATCTTCATTCCTGCCTGCACCTTTTCTTTAAAAAAACATAAAAAAGTTCAGTAACCATACTTACAACAGATAAAATATATTTCTAACTTAACAGGATAACAACAGACAGAGATGGATATTGCATATTGATTAAGGGGTCAGTTCAGGGAGAAAACATAGAATTTAATAAATATGCAGCAAAAATGGGGATAACAAGATATAGAAAGCAATTTTGAACAAGACTAAAGAGAGATATTGACAACAATTCAATAATATTGTAATATTTTAATGCCATACATAAAGTGAGCAGAACAACCAGGCAGAAAATTAAAGAGAAACAACAGCCTTAAATGAGAAAATAGATGGGATTAATAAATATTTGTAGACTACTTTACTCAGCAATTGCAGAGTTCACATTTTTCTCAAGTACTGATGGAACATTCTCAAGCATATACCATATATTGGGGGAAAAAAAAAGTGTTAATAAATTTTCAAAGATTGAAATCATACCAAGAATCTTTTCAAGTCACAATAGCATGAAACTAGAAATCAACCTCAAAAAGAAATTCAAAAACATTCCAGAATATGTGGACACTAAACAACATGCTTCTGAATGAATTTTGGGTAAAAGCGGACATCAAAATATAAATTCAAAAAATATAGACAAAGGAGAATGAAAACATTAGCTATCAAAACTTGAGTGATGCAGCAATAGCAGTACTAAGAGGGAAGTTTATAGCAATTCAGACATTCCTTAAGAAACAAGAAAAATTGCAAATAAGCAATCTAACCATATACCCAAATCAACTAGAAAAAGAACAAATGAAGCCAAAAGTCACAAAAAAGTAGAATCATAAAAATTTGGAGAAGAAAAAAATAGAATAAAAAATTCAGATGGTCAAAGAAAACAAAAGCTTGTTCGTTGAAAGATTACCTTGATCAAACTTTGACTAAGCTCTTTAAGAAAAATGAATATTTTGATACCTAGAACAGATTTTAATGAAAAGTTAATAGGAGATGCTTCAGACATAAAAAGCATCATACAATAGTACTATAAATAGCTATATTGGAATAAGTGGGACAATGTAGAGAACATGGAAAAATTCATAGAATTATGCATTCTACTGAGACTGAACCAGGAATTAATAAAAAAAAAAACAAAAAAAAACCTGAATAGACTTACACAAGTAAGACAATTAGTGAGGTAAGGAAATGTCTTCCCCTAAATTATAAGCCCAGGGTTAACTGGCTTTACTGATAAGGTAAGGTTTATGAGATCTTCAGAGAAGACCCTTCTCAAAGTCTTCCAAAAAATTGATCCACTATCCATGAAGCCATCATTACACTTATTTCAAAAGCAGACAAGGGCCTCATTAAAAAAGATTATAGACCAATATCTCTGATGAACATAGATGCAAAAATCCTCAACAAAATGTTAACCAACCAAATTCAACAATGCTTTAAAGCAATCATGCAACTTGACCAAGTGGAATTTATTCAATGATGGCTCAAAATGTGAAAATCTATTAATTTAATTGTAATTAATATAATAATAATTATAGATTTTATCAACAAAAGAAAAATCATATGATCATACCAATAAATGGAGAGAAAGCGTGTGACAAGATTCAGCACACATTTATGATAAAAACTCTTGATAAAATGCGGGTGCAAGGAACATACTACAACATAATAAAGGACATGTGTGACAGACACACAGCCTACATCAGATTCAGTGGTTAATAATTGGAAGTGTTTCTTCTAAGATAAGGGATAAGGCAAGGGTGTCCATTCTCACCACTATAATTCATTATACTGGAAGTCTTAGCAAGAGCAATTAGGCAAGAAGAAATATGAAAAGAATCTAAATTTGAAAATAGATAATAAACATTGTTATATTCAGATGACATGATATGTGTAAAACCTTGGAAGCTATACCACAAAACTATTAGAATTAATAAATGAGTGCAATCAAGTGGTAGACTACAAAATTTATATACAAAAATGTGCACATTTTTATATTCAAACGATGATACAGAAGAGAAGGAAATTAATAAAACAATCCCATTTAATATCAAAAAATAGTTTTATATAAAAAATTATATAGATTAGTTATAATAAACTTAACAAAGGAATGAAAAGACATACAATGAAAACTGACAGACATTGTTAAAAGAAAACAGGAAGATTCAAAGAAATGGAAAGGTATTCCGTGATTATAGTTTGGAAGAATTAAAATTGTTAAGTAATCATCTTACCTAAAGAAATATATAGATTTAATATAATTCTCATAAAAAACTCAATGACATTTTTCAAGGAAATAGAACAAAAGTTTTAAAATTCATATGCAAGCACATAAGACCCCAAACACACAAAACAATATTAAGGAAAATGAACAAAAGTGGAGGTGTCATACTCCTTGATTTTTAACTGTACTGCAAAGTGATAGTAATCAAAACTATATGGTACTGGAATAAAAAAAGCCACACAGAGAGTGGAAAATAATTGAACCCCAGAAATAAACACATATTTATGATAAGTTAATATAAAACAAAGGCACTAAGGTCATACGGTGGAGAAAGTAAAGCCTTTTTAACAAAGGGTGTTGGGACAACTGGACAACCACATGCAAAATACAGAAATTAATTCACTATAGCACCCTACACAGCAATCAGTTCCCAGGAGATGTCTTTGGAGCATGGCTCCAATGAAAGAGAAACAAAAGCAAAAATAAGCAAATAGAACCACATTAAACTAAAATGCATAGTGAAATAAATTATAAAAGAAAAGATGTCCTGTTGAATAGTAGGCATTTGTGTAGCCTACATCTGACATAGAATTGATATTCAAAATATATAAAGAACTCATAATACCCAATAACAGAGTTGCTTTGTTATTTTTTGTTTAAACAATCCAATAAAAAATGGGCATAAGATCTAAATAGATATTCCTCCAAAGAAGACATACAAATGGGCAACAGAATGAAACAATTCTCTGCATCTTTTGTTTTTAGGGAAATGCAAAACAAGACAACAATGAGATATTATTTCACAACTGTGGGAATGATTGCTATCCATTGGATTGAAAACAACAAATACTGATGAGGAAATGGAGAAAATAGTACACTTTTACACTGTTAGTGGGAATATATATTGGAGTAACCATTATGGAAAGCAGTATGAATATTCCTCAGTAAAAGTGATAATGCTTATACCATATGATTCCATTAAACTACTTCTTGGTATTTATCAAAAGTACTTATTCAAAAAGATATTTGCACTCTAATGTTTATTGTAATATTTGCGATAGTCAAGAACTGGAAATTTCCCAAGAGCCCATTGACAGTTGAATAGATACAGATGTGGTATATATACAAAGTGGAATACTATATAACCTGAAAAAGATAAAATCCTGCCGTTTGTGACAACATGGATAGAATTAGAGGGGATTTTGCTTAGTGAAATTAGTTAGGAGAGCAAGAGATACTGGATGATCCATATGTGGAGTGTAAAGGAATAAAAAAAATGAACTGTCAAAACTGTCTTTGAATGTTGACATCAGAAGGGGAAGGGAGTATGCAGTATTAGCAAGAGGTGGTACAGTTCCAATTAACTGTGATGGTGGACTATTGGAAATTTGGTGGTGAACATGGTGTTTTATCCTATCTTTGATGAATTGTGAATTTGCACATCTAAACATTATTTTCCCTATCGAAGTTTCCTCAATAAAACAAAACAAAACAAAAATTCTGTGGTCTAGGAGACAGCAGCAGAGACTTTGATAAGTTCAGCTCTCCTTAGCAGTACCAGTTTCCATCATTTTTGAGAACTGAGGAGAGAACCTAGTCAAAAGACTAGATTTACTGCTACTTAATCAAATGACAGGTTTAGTAGAGTTCAAAGACTGGGGTATTGCTAAATGTGTGGTGCATTTGTATTAAACATACCTAGATGAAGTCAGGGACATTTCTGAACCACACATAAAGTTAATAAACACCCAGATTTCCAGGGTTGTAGTGAATATTAAATGAGAAAGTGGATTCATATAAAATGTGAGTATAGTCTTTAGTATGTAATAGATGCTTAATAAATGGTGATTGATATTATTGATCTTAAAATGTGATAGCCTTTCCACTTCCCTTTCTTATACCATGTGACGAATATATAATAAGATGAACAAAAAAGTGTATTGAATTAAGAATATGACCAAATTTTGTGCTTTTCTTTGTAGGCTGCACTTTGATTTTTGGTTTAATACTAAAAAAGACGTTCTGTTAATAAAAAGGTCTCTATATTTATAAATTTTTTACTATTAAAGGAATATTCATATATTTTATCTCTGTCCTTCACTCTCCTTTTCATATGAGAAGCAGGTTTTAGATCATTTAAATTTATCTTATACTAACAAATGCTGTTTATTTTCTTTCAGTATTCTTTTTGTTTCATTCTGCATTAGTATGTCTTTAAGTTCATTCTTCTTTTCTTCTCCAATATCAAATATACTATAAATTTCATTTAGTATTCTTTGATAACAGACATTAAAATTTCCATATTTACTATATTCTTTGGTCTTTTCCTTTAAATATCTGTCATATTTCTACTAAACTTCAGACTTTTGGAGAAGAATTATAATTTTTAATGTCCTTTTCAACTTTTTGACATATATGTATATACTGAGTCAGTTAATTTCAAACAATTAGTTTGCTTTGGAGTTGTAGTGTGTTAATGTATGTATAGAATCTAAGTTTAAAATATATACAATCATGGAGTAACTTTAATATACTTAAATGAATTATATTGTGCATATTGAAATAACTGAGACTATCTTGGTTACCTTTCATAGATAGAGACATGTAGTCAAGGACTTTCTTCTGTCACAAGGTTTAGTAATCTGTATTAAATTCAATTGCTTTTCTTTCTCTCTACAGTCTTAACTGTTTAATGGGTTATTCTGGTGTCTGTGCATGTATGCATGTTTTCCCATGTTTATATCCTAGGGTATAGGATAGTGAATAGTTTGTGATAAACTCAATTGAACAATTTTTAAATAAGTGAATGTATTTATTAATGAATAAGTAAATGAGATGGAGGGTACTTGACATACTCGTTTAGTATAGACAGATTCAGGGAAAAGTGTCGTCTCTTGAATGCTGGCTGAAGAGATGATCTTGAATAGCCAGAATATAGATTATAGTTTTTTTTCTAAGAAAGATGAGTATTACAAATGTAGAAAGAATATGTTAAAATACTGTATCATTTAATAAAATAACTCTACTATAGGACTCCATGTGAATGCTGGTGTTTAGGAGGCTGTTTTGTCCTTTTAAGAAATTATATTTTACATAACTTGAACCACATCTTGAATAAATGGACCTTGAAAATGTATTCTATTCATTACATTTTCAAAAATCAATCGTACTTGAAATGATGATGAGATAATATCCAAGAAAGTATAAGCATATATAATTCATGATATCAAAATTATTTTATTGTATATGCTTTGAAAATATATTTTTATGTCATTATTCAGAGTTCTTATGTTAATAAAATATTTTACTTCATGAATAATTTCTAAAAACATATTTCAAAAATTTCTTCTTTTTTGGTGGGCCCTGGTAAAGTAGCTGTTCGTCAACTGCCTCCAAAGGAGTCCAACCCACATAACCCTCAGATTTGAGTCCTGGATCCAAGGGGAGATACCCATGTGATCAACTAAATAAAAATAAAATAAAGTTCTTCCTCCTCTCTCTTCCTGCTTGCCTGTCTACTCACCTTTATTCCTGCCTGTACCTTTCTCTGAAAAAAGAAATCTACTTTTCTAAACAGTAACAAATGTGTTGCAGCACATTTGTATGTAAATTTTCTAAATTAATATTTGTATAAAAGACTTCAGGTAAAGTGTGATTTTCCTCAGTGTCATTTAACATTTTTAATCTTACACTACATAATTTATGAAAAATTCATTGAAAAATATATGGTACTAGGGTCTAAAAAACTATTATGTTGTACATGTTTATATTTATTGTATATATTATATGATAGGGGATTATAGAGATAAAGAGTTAAGGAATAATTTTATTTATTTATTTAATTCTCATTCATTCCCAAACAAAATGAAACTTGGTCCATTTTTAAAATCATCATTATACTACTTGGACAGCCAGTTCAGCTCACTTATAAGAGGGAAAACAAACAACAAATTATTTGAAAGCTAAATTATTCAAATTAGTTGTCAACTAAAAGGATTTATTTTTAATGTTAATCTGCTGTTTACTCTCTATGTAGACTTGTCATAATCATGTTTATATTGAAGTGTCTAAGGCAGCAAGAGTATAATATAGAGGCTCACATACTGTAATTATTTGCAAGTTTTAAATTAAAGCAATTATTTAAAATATGTTTTATCCCCTAATTTGATAAATATCTTCATAAAAACCTGGAAGTAAGGATTTGATGTTGTAATTCTTGGACTCCTTATTCCATGTCAAAATGTGACATTAAGGGAAGAACTGTTTCTAAATTTCCCTGACCTGAAAATGTCACCAGAATTTCGGCACATGTCCCATGTCCCCATTTGTATTACATTTGCTTATTGGCTACCATCAGATTTTGGGATGTGCAAACCTTTGCATTAGTAGAGTGCCCTGACAGCAGGGCTTTTGAGAGAGAAAATTCCAGGTTTCTGAATAACAGCAAGTAGATTGGAACAAGGGGTAAGGCCTTAGGTGGGGGAGTGTTGGTCATGGCTAAGGGAGAGCCACATCTGGACCCTCTAAGACACTAGCACAGGACAGCCAGCAACTTATCTTCCCTGGGTAAAGGAAGAATAGTTTATAATAACCCTGAAGAGCTAAGAAAAACAATATTGTCAAACCACCCCCAATTGAATGATTATATTTGTTTCACTTCCAAATACCTATTGCAGTTAAGAAGGAAATAAAATTTTACTTTTCATTCTTAATGGCTAAAATCATTAGCTAAACATGTAATTTACATAGTAATACACTTAGTTTCAAATATTTTTCAAATATAATAGGCAAGTATGTGTGAAAGAAACATAAAAATGACAGTAGTTGTAATAAAATTTTTTAGTTTGTTTAGTATACAGTATTTAACTTTTAGCAAAAGTTGAAATATATTTGCAACAACCTAAATTTGCAAACCTACTTGATCTAGAAATCAAGGGCATATTTCTAAACAGAAAATGAATATATTGCTATTTTAACTTTATATTTAATGAACTGTTTTAATAAATGAAAAAATGTGTTCTCTGATTTAATTTTTCTTTGATAAAAATTAATTTCTTTTCCATATTTCTAATTTTAAAAGATAGTGCAGAAGTACTCTCAAAAACAGTGTTTTCTTGTGTGCCTTATTTCTTTATTTGTATTAGTGCAAGATCTAGCTTCATATTTTCTAGAACAGCTACTTGAAAAATTAAGAAAGTAAATATTGTTCATGAAGCATCTTAGAGTAACAGTTTATTCCAGTGATATATAAAACCTATTACCTGAAGCATTTTAAATTCAATTGGAAAATAAAAGCAGCACAACAAAACATCTCATGTCAAATGTAAATGACAATATGAAGTTAATTACAAATAGGCTTTATGAAAGAAGATATTCAGCTCCATCAGGAAGGAGCATTTGCCATATCACAACTAACAGAATAGAATTATCCATGGTAACAGCTTATTTACAAAATACATCCAAGTTTCAGACAAGCATGTTTGTGTCTGTGTCACATTTTAAACCACTATTCTACTAATGCTTGGCATAGGCCATTCATCTGTTACTGAATGTTTATCTTTTAATCGTTAAAATTCCTTACCTACTTTCCAAGCAAAGGTTAATTTTCTCCAACTTACCAGAGTTTTCTGGAGATTCCTTTTGGTGAGTGAAATGGAGAAACATGGAAACCTGGAGAGGGGGGTGTCCAGTCCCCATTCCTGTACACCTTCGCATCGAGATGTTCTGCTTTTATTTGTTATATGTCTTGAGGTATGTCTATGATTTCACATAAAAATGCGTTTTTTTGTCTTAAATATTTGGCAGTGCCTGCGCTAATATCATTAATTTAGTTTCAGTCATTAAAGAATTTGAGAACAGTATTATCCTAAGATTATATGCATTTTTATTCCAATAGAATTTAAAAATATAACTAGTGTTACTTTGTTTAAAGTAGAAGCATCTACCTTCAAAAATAGAAATTTATACAAGTCTTATATCACTAAAAGAGGAAAAGAAAGATCTGCTTTTATAAACAGAAGTTATCTTTGAGAAGACAGAGGGTTAAGGGTATGTTAGGAATAATTTTATCAAACAAAATTGTTCAATAAACCTAATGAATATCGATTGAAGGCAACAGA
Organism: Solenodon paradoxus; assembly: GCA_004363575.1. NCBI lineage: Eukaryota > Metazoa > Chordata > Mammalia > Eulipotyphla > Solenodontidae > Solenodon > Solenodon paradoxus. The sequence goes on from RJWH01000027.1 coordinate 1,023,778, forward strand.
AAATTTTTTAGAGGAAACTGATGAAGCATTGACCATTAAATATTTTTCCTCTAAACTAAATGAGAGATCTCTCCTTTGTATTAAGTTTGCTATTTGTAATTGTTTCTAGAATAGGTTACACAATTTTTTACATGTAATTAGAAAACTGATAAATAGTTTGCATAATTCAACAATCGAATTGAACTAGATAGGATTAGTTCAAAATTAGAACTGAAAAAAAGACTCAACTTTACATTCAGGATTAAATACAAATGAATAGTATAAAGCCTTTTCATAAAATGTAGTTTATAATCACATTTCAATGTTTTTTATTATATATCTATTAGAGTGGAAAAATACTAAATGCATTAGATTTATAATTATTATATTATTATTATTATATCTTCTCATATTAATGTCAAATAATTCCAAAAATTTTATAGGCAATAATAAAATTTTGCTTTAGGGGAATTCATCATTTTAGGACACTTAAATTTTTTTTAATATTTTTCATATTATATTTGATAAGCAAACTCACAGAATAAGTGTTATGAGGATTTTCAGCAAGATGATATGATGAAGTAAACAAATAATGAAAACTAACAGACTATCTTGTTGAAGGAAGTTGATATAGAATCAGTCTTAATTCAAATGGAAATTAATTAAATATTCAAAAAAAGTGATTAGCTTAATATAAAAATGGAAAGTAAATCTTTGATAAGTAAACAAAGAAAGAAGGAATCACTACACAAGAATAGAATATCAGTTGTTCTTGAGAACAGCTAGATATTGAGATACACTATATTACACTTCTATAATGTGAAAAATAAAATATATATAAACAAGACTACAAAGTAAGGAGAGATGGGATAAACTATAGATAAAATGAATCATATGCTATTTGGTACCATAGACTGGTTATTATCTATATATTGGGTACTCAGATAAATGCTTTCCCAAATAATGTGTAGAAAATAACATTATTTCTAAAAGAATTCCATGTTAGTAATGTAATATTCTTTTTAAAAACCAGAAAGACTGCTGTGAATATAAGGAATAATTGATATAAAATGAAGAAATGCTGATATAAATTATCTTCTGTTTTCTTAAAAATTATATATGCTATGAACTAAAATGTGGACATATGTGACTGTACTATGTCTTTTTATGATTACTGCTTGAAAAATTACTTATTGTTGTATTTAGTTAGTGAGTAATCAAATAATATTTCTCCATGAGAAAAAGTTTTTCAGACATTCCACACGTGGAAACAGGCCCATCACTACTATAAAATTATTGAATTGTTTACATTTTCAGTAAGTATTGTACTTTGCCTACTTATTATGAGACTATACAATGAATGTTACTATGCAAGTCATTCAGAATAAACACTCATTTACTATCTACCTATTTATCCTTATGGATAAATTTGATGATACAATATTTTCGTTGTATTTTGATACAAAATACAATACAATAGATTGTACTTTATAAGTCAATACAATTGATTGTACTTTTAATGTGTAAGATTATAATCCAGTAATTTCAGAATTTATTTTTCATGATGCACATCATTTTTAAAGCTCTTAGGACAATAAAAAGCCAAAGTATGACTAAGTATAAGAAAATATTTAGTATGCTTCCTAACCAGCACTTCGGCTCTCATCTAGAAAGCATGTCACACTAAAATATGTAAAACTTATTATATAGGTTGTTTTGATTAAGGCATCATGTCAATCACTGTGAAAATATAAACAATTTAAGGTGTGGTGTATTTGTAATTGACTTCCACATATATATATATATATATACATATATACATATATACAAAATTATATTTTCATTTGACACCATGGAAATAAATATATTTCAAAGTCAAGGAAAAAAATCTAAGAACCTAGAAAACTTTTAGACTATATTAGGGAGAAAATCTTTATGAATTTCTGCCAAAAATCAATAAGAAAAAAAATTTGCACTGGAAATATCATCACTGGTAATTTTGTCAGAGAACTTTACCTTTTATTTCCCCCCCAGAAGACCATATTTCTTTGCTCCCCTTGCAGATTACTTGGTTACTATTTCTTCCAACATGTATCAATTACAATTTTAAACTCTATTCACTGTGTCTTAAGTACAAAATTCCAGAGAAAGTTTCAATTTTTTTAGTTTGAAGCTTAGGAGTTCCTTAAATACTTCTTATTGCCACTTTCCTTAAAAAGCCGTAATGCATGCGCATTGATTTTTACTTAGATAGATAGTCTAAGAGAATAACTCTGAGATAAACTGTAGAAAATAAATATATGGGTAGTATGTTATTTTCTTAAAAAATTCCTGTATACATTCACTTAAGTTCTTCTCAGCTATAAAACAAGGACTGATCTGTTCCTTCCTATAAGAAGTTTGAAGTAAATTTCAGAGAGATTACATAATCCATAGTTCAAAGATAAAAGGAAAGGTCCATGAGTTGAACTATTTTGGTTACTACTCCTTTTTTAAAATGTGTACTATAAAAACAATGTTTTTAAATATTGCTAGGAATTTCTTTTCATTGAGCAAATACAGTTGGAGGCCAAAATGTTTCTAGCTCTAGTTCCATGATGTTGGTACACTAATTGCTGTTATCTGTCAACTGTCAAGTACCTGTCTATATGGAAATTAGGTTCATTTGGGAAAAACAAATAACAAAACATGTAAAATATATAGATTCTCAGGTGGTGATATGTGCTGTGGTATAAGACAGGGAAGAAAGATAGTGCTGAATATGGTCACTGTTAATAATGTGTTAGGAGCCTTGACCAATAGGAAGAGAGATAGCTAAAGATAGATTTGAAGGAGACAGAGGAGCTAAAGCAGGCAGTTGTGCATGTATCTAGGAAAAGAACTTTTTTGGTAAAGGAAATAACGGTTGCAAAGGTCCTAAGTTAGGGACAGGCTTGCAATTTTTAGAAAGTGCAGGAAACATGCTGGAACAGAGTTTGGAAAAGAGATAACTCATAAGACAGGGATAAATGGGAGACAGGATAGTAAGCATATTTAGAATAATGTTTCATAGCACTGAAATTATTTTACTTTGACTCCAAATGTAATGGAAATTTACTGGAGGACTTTAAGAACTGATAGAGGTTTAGAAAGGGATATCTAGCTGTTGTTTTGTGGATAGATTGTGTGTGGAGGGAAGGGAGAAGCAAGGATACACTCAAATGTTATTGGAATAATCCAAGTGAGAGATGGAACAGAATGCTAACACTCGAGGTGGTATCATCTGATTTGACTGTAACATGAAGATAGAATTTGTTGAAAGTTTGAATTTACACATGAATGAAAAATTACAGAAGTAAAAGTTGACTCCAAGATATTTTACTTGAATAATTGGAAAGATGGAGTTGCCATTTACAATAGTAAACAAACACAACAAAAACTCAAAAATTATTAAAATCCAAACATGCAGAAAAAATTAATTAAAACTGATAAAAATGATAGCACTAGTCAAAAAGGTCTTTAAAACACTATGATGTTTTTAGATGATTAAGAAAGTGAAAAAATGTCTGAATATGTTACTAGATCTTTAAAATAGGTGTAATAAAATGCACGCTGGATACAATAAATGACAATTTAGACACAGAAGAAAAGCCTGTTCATACTGAACAGCTTTCTAAAATTAAAGAAAGAGAAAACGCACTTAAAAAGAACGATGAACTGTGGGACAAATAGAAAATAGTGTTTCAAGATTTGACTCTGCAAGATGGTGCTTCGAGAATGGAAACTGGTTCAGAATTTTTCAAGGCAAAAACAAGATTTTTAATCACATAAGGTCCATTAACCTATATTAGAAAGGGCGAGTCACTTGAGTTAGAGCAAATAATCACAGATTGACATTCATGCTTTTTTTCAAGTTGGTTTGCATGGCTACCTGTGTGCATTGTTCCTAATTCTGGTTCCTGATAATTTGAAATTTCTCATTCTCACTGAATTTGGGGTTCTGCAAATTCTCATTTTTATTATATTCAGAATTTTTCCTGCTATCACGAAGTCATTAACATTGTGTTTGACACATTCTTGAGTACTTTATGAATGCCATTTTGTTTCTTTAGTAAAATCCTTCTGAAAATAAAGGTTTCAGGTATATTGTACATACCACAGTTTCAACAAGTGATTTGTACTGGTGTTTTATTAATTCAAGGGCAAACAAGTGTTTGACAGACTTTTCCTTGAGTTAAACCAGGTCTAGTAATGGACAAAGATGTTTCAAATTTTACAAGGGCGTTTGAATTCTATGTACAGTGAGCCACTCTGGATAAGATTTTAGCATATTATTTTTGGTACACATAGAATAATTTAATACTTGTGTTTTCTTTTCTCTTTAGAGGTGAATGCTTCAATTTATATTCAGGCAAATATAATTTATATTTTAAGCAAATCACTTTAATGGGCTTTAGATTTAGTCAGTCGTTAAGTAAACATTTAACCAGAGGTTAATATGCATACCAGAGGCAATTTATTTTGGTATGTGTAGATGTGCTGGAGTATGAAGAAGTTTGCTTTATTTGTATGTGAAGTGGAGTGAGAAAGTGGGAGAAATACATTTTGTGTGTGTGATTGAATGGAGAAAGTTTATTTCTGTTGTGGGGTCATGGTTGTTTTTTATGTTGATTTTTATACATGGGTGAATTTTGCAGTTGATTTGTAGTTTTGACAGTTCTTGCAGGAAACTAGCAGCTAAGAGAAGAGGCAGAAAAGCTTTCATGAGACCTTTCTTGAAATTTGAGGTCTGTGTTTTGTGGCAAGGACATTACTTATTCTTAAGAAACTCTGCTAACTGGTGGAAATAGCCATCTCCATTTGGTGTTGTAAGTGGTTAAGGTCAATAGATAGTGGAGATGGGGCTCAGCAAAGGAAGACCCCAAGGTACAACTACTGGATACATACTATATTATAAGAACAAGTCACTCTTTTGTAGATTCCTAGTAACAATGCGACAGCATTATGCTTTGATGAGAAGTCAGAAATGCAGCAATCATGAGGGAACACAAGCTTTTAGAATAGGAAAACATGAGTATGTTTATTTACTGGTTGGTGAGGCATGAATGTTTGGGCTATTCAAAATTTGCATTTCATAGAAGGAAAAGAACTAGTATCAACTAGCATATTCACATTCTTAATGTGTATAATGTATCCAGTAGATAATCTTTGTTAAATAAAGGGTTATCTTTGAGAGTATAGTTTCAGCTCAATTATTTTCCAGGTGCTAAAGACATTTATGTTTCAATTGGAGCACGATATAAATATTAACAAAACAATTGACTAAAGATTAAAATAATATTGAAAATCTATCTGTAGTGAAAGTCATCCTAAGTATAGTCCATTGACATGTTGTTTACATAAATGTCCAAAAAGAGGAGAAAATGGCAGAACTGGTTACAGTTGGGATTTCAGACCTAAAATTATGTACATTAATGGTAAGTTCTTTAAAAAACATTATTGCTTAACTGATACTGAGGGAAGCAAAATTTGTGGAAAGAATGACTTTGAAAAAATATTTAAGTGTATGTTAATTTACCAGGTTATATAACTGGACATAGTTTTTAAGTTTGAGATTCTGTTTTTAACTCAGAAATAATCTTATACACAAAATGTTTATATTAATGAGCATTTAACTAAATTCCCACAGTAATAAGAAAAATACTTTTTCCAGCAATTCAAGATTTCTCACTGTTATAAATGCTGCACTGGACGTTTTAAGCATTTTCGAAATGTTGCCTCATGTCAGAGAAGATGATACAGGTTGTAATGCCTGTTTCCTTTCATCTGTGAATTTAGTTGAAATAATAGTTCAGTACTCTGTGTCTTACATAAGGTCTCACATTTTGCATTTGACATGTCACTTAACTTACTCACCAATCTAACAGCTTTTTCCAAAAGAGATTTTTAAAAACAAAGGATAACAAACATTTTCTTGACAGAACTGACTTCTGATTATTTGGAGTTAGTCTCTATTGTTTTCCCAAGTGACTTATTTAAGGCTGTCAATATGTATTTTGCACTGCTTTTCCAAAAAGTATACAAGGACCAAGGCACATTCTGGATCTTTCTTGATGCTGTCATTTTTTTATACTATAAGATAAAATGTGGTAATAGAAAGCTATTACAAGCTGGTAATCTAAAAATATTTAAGATTTAAAGTGGCTTAGTTTAGCCAGAATTTCCTGAAGAGAAGTATCTAACAAATGTATGTGCCAAATTTCTTTTTTAAATTAATGTTTCATTAGTTTATAGTATAATATACATTTTCGGAGAACAGATTCTTATTTCAGTTAATGAGATTCACATCTCATGTATCATACCACACCCATCATCAGAGTCCTAGTGCCAGTCACCACTGCCATTTTTATTGTTTCAATCCTAGTTTCCTTCCCTCACGGCCCCTCTGGGAAATCACTGTCTTGAATTCAGAGTCCTGAGAATTTTGTTGTGTTTTATTAGATTGTTTTGTTATTTTATTCTTGCTTTTTTTTTTTTTTTTTTTTTTGGCAACAATCAGGATGGAACTTGAGGTTATCATGCTAAGTAAAATAGCTCAGAAGGGAAAAGGAAAATATATTTCAATTTAAATTGGAAAAATATCCCACATATTAGTTGTGGCCCACGGTATTTGTTAGGCGTAAATAGGAAATATAGGTTTATCTTAGTAAACTAATAATTGAAAAACATACCTTAAATATATGTAATATGTTTGTCTTGTCATGGAAACAAATGTGTCTCCTGAATATATTCAAAATGTAAGCTAAAATATTTAGAAGAGATACTCCTAAATATGTAAATTCAGTTCATCAACATTACCTATAAACTTATGGAAAGGTGATTTCATGACTAAATTGAATAAACTCTTGTTTATTCTGATAGAAACAAGCAAAATAAAATTATTGAAAATGTATGTCATTTCTGAAATATTTTTTTTTCCTTAAAACACGATGTCCATGTTAGGGATCTTTTTGAATTTTGAGTAACAAATTTTCAGAGTGTTATGACAACTGAAGATCATAATCATTCAAATATAAAGGAGTCTTGAATTTTCAGACTATTTTTACTTTTGAGATTTTTAAAGACTATTCAACTAGAGATGCAAAAGAAAGCTAGATATTTGGGATACATTTTGCTTGCTTGGATGAACATTCATTCTCAATACTGCTTTTTTCTTTTCCAAATAGTTACATTTTTCTTTTCCCTTTTATTTCCATCAAGAATATTTTTCTGAGATCCTCAGAACACTTTATCATGATAACAATCTCTAGGTATATCTGTTGAATTCCAAGTGATAACATTCTCCATTGGCAAGCATCCTGTCTAAGAATTTGAGCTGAATTTAAATTTGATTTATTTGAAAAAACTTTGACAGAAAAAAAATATCATCCTCGTTACATACATTGTTCAAAGAAATTAATATATATATCATTATTAAATGAAAGGAAATTGTGATATAATTTAAGGGATGTGGCATGGTTTTTGAATAATTAACAAAAACAATTCATTGTATGTATTACAAGAAAAAGTATAAAATATTTTACTGTATCAGTTGATGAGTAAGGCTCTAAATGTGACTTATCTATATTCGATTATAACATTTCTGGTATTTTTTTCTTCAGTAATAGTGCATTGGTATTACAGTTTAAAAATCAGAAAACACAATGTGTGTTTTTTCAAATGTACACAAAATATCAGTTAACTGTTGACTTGAAAATTAAGGAATGACAGAAAATATACCTTTTCAGAGTTATAAAAGGCATTTGTAAACTTGGCTGCAAACAATAAACACTAGATAGAAACCAAATGTGCAATCAACTTTTATTAATATTGTAATATACTTTTTTGATTAGCACAAAGAACATACTACTTCAGGCAAACATAATGAAAGTTAAAATTTGCTGAAAATTTTTAAGACATTTTAGCTTTACATAAATTATTTCATATTTGAAAAATTTTAAGGAATGCTATCGTTTTGATACTATCTAGGTAAGAACTTGAGAATATTAGGATACTTGGAAAAAAATCTTATGAAATTTAAGCATATCATTGGATATTAAATTTTATACAAGATATTGGACCATCTCAGAAAGCTATGAAGTTATGTAAAATAACTCGTGATCTTCTTACATCTGGTATCAGAAGAAAAGTTGACATTAGGAAGTCAGTATACAAGTAGTATTTTATTTTGTTATTATCTCTGAGTTGAACACATCACAGTTACAGCTGTAATCATTATCCTTTTAATGAAAAATAAAAAAAATTAAAATCCCTCATGATATAGAATATTGATACATTCCCTGTCTTTGCGAGGATTACAGTCCAAGGTTGAGATATAAAGAAGTAGAATTAACAAGATATTTAATAAGTAATCGAGATATTCAATATACACTCACGTGCTTTAACTAGAGGGTTATGAGAGTGTAAGGAACAACCCCTACTCAAAGGGAAAGTAAGGGGCTACTAATAAAAGCTTCCAGAGAGAAACATCAAAACTAGGTGCAGGCATAGTGAAGGACATAGAAGATCTAGCGATCAGAGAGCTTGGAGAGTTTCAGAAATTAAAACACAAACAAGGAGTTTGGAATCTTGAATTGTGTATGGAAGGCTAGAGGCTTTCAGGAGTCAGATCTGAAAAGAAAAACAATTCAAAATGGGTATTGCATGTTTTGACATCTGTGATAACTTTAAGCTTCATTTTATATTTGTTCTAGAATTTATAAGATAACTTCTTGAAATAGACATTTGTTTCTTATTATTTATCTTGAAATATTCAAGTATTTATTCTACATTTTAGGGTATTTATTCTACATTTAGGGTACGTTTATCATCTGTTTTGTCTTGTTATGAATATTATATGCTTAATTCCTAAGAATCCTCTAGTTGCTTTCACTGAATATGCTGCAGATTTTTATCTTTTGTTTCATCAAGGTAACCTATGAACATTGTTTTCTAAATCAGCAGAAACATTAAGACAAAAATCAAGGAATGCCTGGTGACCTCTTTTTACCATCCTGTCTCCCATGTAACCTGCTACCTTGACTCATTCATTTTTAAATTTTCCTATTTGCATATCTGAAATACATGCATCTATAGTTATCTTTTGACTTATAAATTTTAGAAAAAAATATACTTCCTCTTATGGTAGATGAAGATTTAGATCTTTGCCAGTGCTATTTTCATATTTTTCCATTATCCCATCACAATTATGTTTTCATTAAATTAATATTAATGCTTATTTTATTATGCCTATTCAAGTATTACTCATAGCTGAACATTTTAGTCAGCTGTGATTATAGTTCTTTATTATTTTCTTACTTGTATAATAACTGTTTCATAATTTATGCTATTTTCTTTGTGCCCATTGCTAACATTCTATATAATATCCATTATGTAATGTTTGTAGGTACAAGGAATGCGAATATTATGATAATCTATAGTTAAGAAATGAAGAATATTAGGATACAGGGAAAAATCTTAGGAAATGTAAGTATATCACTGGATATCAAATTTTAAGCAAGACTGAACCATCTGACAAAGTATAATTTTCTAAGTATTTTCTGCATGATCTAGTCCAATCATGTAATTGATGGATGCATTTGTTTCCTTAGGCTACCATAACAAATTACAGAAATTTATTGTTTTACTGTTCTGCAGGCTAGAAGTCTGGAATCAAAGTGTCAGCAGGGCCATGCTCCCTCTGAAAACTATAGGGGACAGTCTTCCTTTTCTCTCTTATTTCTGGTGATTTGCCAACAATCCTTGGTTTCTTGACTTAACTCTGCTTCTCTTCCGTCTCTGCCTGCTTCATCATATGGCATTTTCCTCTTCTTCCGAATCCTACCCCACTGCACCTCATGTGTCTATGTCTCTGTTTCTAATCCTCCTAAAAGAACACTTGTCATATTGACTTGAGAGTTCATCCTACTTTAGAATGACCTAATCTTAAATTAATACATCATTATGTGGTGAAATAGGAGAACATTAAGGAGTAATGAAAATATCTACAATGCTTCCAAACAGGAAATATATTTTATTCATACATATATATAGATATATATACACATATGTACATATACATACATGCAAACATATTCACAAGAAGTAAGGTACTATATTGTGAAAGTAATGAATAACACTAATTTAAAATGTGTAGCTATATACCTACCAAACTGTTCAATTATGAGATCAAAATAAAGACATTTCTAGACATTCAGATTGTCAGAAAACTTAACAGATTTAATTTGAAAGAATAACTAGAAATGTTTCTAAATATTAAAATATTAAATATTAATGGCTGTAATAAAAATGAATGGCATCAAAGAGTTAATGATAAAATCACTAATTATTAACTATAAAAATTATTATGACATTTTCAATATGAAGACTAGGTAAAGTTAACAAGTAGGAGAATTAAAGGAATGTTAATCTTTTGTGCATTAAGAATAAAAATTCAGATAATCATTAATCTCAGCAATGTTAGCAATATAAAGAATAGTTATTAGAAGAATATATATTTAAAAGACAATTTCCAAAATATTAAAAAGGAGAGAAATAGAACAAAGTTAATATGCAAAATACAATAAAGCATAAGAATGAGAAAAGAAAAAGCATATTGAACCAAATACATTAAAAATGGTAGCATATAGCCATTATATCCAATATATCATAAATCATGATACATATGAGTGACTAAACTCTCATATTAGCATACAAAGACCCACAAGCTCAGTATAATGCCAAACTATTGACAGCAAATAAATGAAATCCAAATGCAGGCAACTTTTGTAGTTATTATTATTATTATTATTATTATTATTATTATTATTATTATTACCAATTCAAATAAGATAGCACATCAGTATCTGGCACATAGTAATTACTGAAGAATTTTTAACATTTATATCTTTTTTTTAAATTAGTATTTTGTTACATTGTTCATTAAAACATTTCATCTTGTTCATGTGTAATATTCTAAAATTTTTTATTGGAATTTTGTTATCTATTTTAAGTTTTATTTTAAAATATCTGTGATACATTGCACAAGTAGCAGAAATCCTTGTGTAAACACCACTCAATCCTGTTGTTATGTGAATTCATTGATGCTTATATTTATTGAATCCTGAAAAGGATTATTACACAAAGCATGTCCATATCTTTCAAATATAATTTTTGAAAAAAGTTGCTCAAAAATTTTAGTTCTAATTGCAGAACTGATGTCAATATATGCTCAGCACTCCCATCTATTCTGTAAACACTCTTCAGAACTTCCTTTAGTTGTGCTTATTATATTGATAACTACAACTCAATGCACTTTGGTTTATTTTATGCCTCTCATTCTTTTTTATGCATATATGTTCCCGCTTCCTACTGGTTACAGATACGTCACTTTTAGAAATCAGTTTATGAGTTTTCTGTGTGGTAATTATTGGTTTCTCTCAACTACATTTTCCAATTTGATCACTGGAAATAAAATTGTAATACAGTATTCTCATTCGGTAAATAAAAGAACATTTAGAAAAATAATTCCTAAACACAATATTAAAATGGCTCCCTCATTGAGAATTCTCTACCACACATTATTCCATTTCTCTTTATTTTCCGTTTTCTTTGTTTCTTACCATTTTGTGTTTTTACTGCTATTATTTGTTTGCTAATGTACTGCTCCATTGATAATACTTATTGTTGTATAGTATTCTGTTCCATCGATGTATCAATTATTACGCAACAATTACAGCCTCATTATTGTAAATTTATGAGATTTTCATAGTATTGAAGTATTTATAGATATTAGCGATTCAGGAAAGAAGACTGATTATATCTACATATATCTCACTTTGACTTCTACAGATTAAATGCATAACTTTTGGGGCCAGTATGCATATCTATCTTGTATATATGTTTTTTGGTGGTAGATATATCTGTACCCAGAACTATGCTTATATGCATGAACTGCTCGATAAATATTATGGGGTTTAAGGAATCAATTTTTTAATAAATAATGGTCTTAGTTTCTCTTGAAGACCCATTTAACAATGGCTTTTATTCAATTTATAAGAGTGGAAGTACTCACTTTTATATAGAGCAATTCGATATTTCCACAAATTTTATTGTGTAAAAGTTTCAATTGTAATCTTTATATAGTCAATTTATCCTTAAAACAATATTTAAAAATCACATATGTATAATAGTCTACATAGAGCATTTATAAGAACAAAAAATGTCTTAAAAAATGCTTTAGCCCTGGGAATAAAAGTCTCATTCTATACCAACTGAACTAAAACAAAAGGCTGATCTTGATTTTTGTGACAATTTGGATGAAACTTCAGTTGATTATGCTAAATGAAATAAGCCAGAAAAATACCACGTGATTTCACTCATATGTGGAATCTAAAGAAACAAAGTGAATGAATAAATAGAGCACAACAAAATAAAGACTTTGAAACCCAAGCTTTGATTAGCAGAGGCATGAAAGGGGATGGGAGAAATGAGCTATAGGTAGAAGGTGTCAAATTGACAACAGTATATGGCACTAGAACACTGGTGGTGGATGCAGTGTGATATAAACCTGATTGAGGTGTGAATCTAATCTCTTGAAAAGTATATAGTATTGTAAAGTAATGAAACATTAATAAAAAGAAAAAAATTTCTTTAAAAAGTTTTAAGGCAGAATTTTTCTTCATCCCTTTTCTCACTCATTACTGTCACCGTCTTTAGAATGAAAGCATTTTTAGAGTTGTACACAAAATCTTAAGAATTTCAATACCCATGACCATTGCAATCTATTCTATTGTCTATTACATTTTCTTTCTTCTTTCATTGAGAAATTCAATGTCAATAAAACTACTCAAGTTGCCAAATACAATGGCTGCTTTTGAGTTTATCTTGTTCAATGATAAAGGTGTATTTAACATTTGTTCACCTCTTCATGTTTGTCATTCTCTCCTAATCTCTGGAGCATCCTTTAATTTTCCTTCTATCTCAGTTACTGTTACTTTTCAATCTTTTCTCTTTTCCAGTCCTACGTAGCTTCTCAAAGAAGTATGTGAAGGCTTGTTTGTAGGCCCTTTTCTCTACTTTAACTCCTTTTCTCTAGGTATCATCATTCCCAGGTCTTTTAAGTGGTTATTATATGCTAATTACCTCGACAACATCTCACTCTCATGTCTCCATCACACTGAAGATTTTATGTATAAGTGACTGTTTGAACTCTCAGATATCTGTTTTAAGAGCTATGTTTGACATGTAAATTAGTTTCAGTTATATAATATAATGATTCTATATTTGTATATTTTGTGAAAGAATCACCATAGTAAGTCTAGTTAATATCCATTGGCTCACATAATTTTTTCCCTTGTGTTATGAGTTTCTAAGAGTTACTCTCTTAACTTTCAAATACACATTACAGTATTATTAGCTATAGTCACCATGCTCTATATTGCAGTCCCAGGATTTATTTCTTTCACAACTGAAAATTTGTATTTTTGAGTACTTTCACCCATTTCACCACCCCATTCCCCTTCACCTCTGGAAACCACCAATCTGTATTCTCTATAGCTATGAATTTTGTGGGTTTCTTATTGTTGTTTATTTTATTTATCTTTTGAGATCATAAATACAATATTTTGTGTTTTTCTGATTTATTTCACTTAGTATAATGTCTAAAAAGACTACCCATGTTCTCTCAAATGACAAAATTGCCTTTTTTTTTTTAAATGGATGAATGAAATTCTCTAACTTTTTTTTTTTTAAGGAAGGATATAGGAAAGAAGGAAGGTGAGTAGGCAGGCAGGCAAGCAGGAAGAGAGGAGCATTTTATCTTATTTTTATTTAGTTGTGGATGCTGGTTGTTTCACTCCAGATCCGGGAATCAAACCTAGGGATATATGGTCATTGCTCCATTGGAGGTAATTGGCTTAACCGCTACTCCTCCACTAGGGCGTCCTAATATAACCTCTTCTTCATCCATTCATCCACTGGTGGATATTTAAGTTACTTCATATCTTGACTGTCGTAAACATTTTAAGCTTAAAATAGACCTACGTTGAAGTTCTTGAGTCTCCGTTTCTTCACTTCCAAACCTAGACTTTCCCCAGTATGTTGTCACTTAATTAATAATGTATCATATTTCCTATTTGATTATTAAAGTCAGAACAATGGAGTTTCCTCACATATGTTTAAAATTTCTTATGCTCTTTTTCCAATCCCTACTGATATCACCAAACTTCAAGCAACCATGATCTCTCTCACCAGTAAATGTGTTCTGTTTGCTTTCATTATTTTCTACTTGATCTCCCATTTTCATCATTCCCTAGTTATTTGTAAAAGTATAGTGAATAAGATCATATCATACTTTTGCTTAAACTCATTCAATTCTTATTTAGAATAAATTATATATACACCTTGCCTTGCTCTACACTTCCATAATCTGAAGTTCCTCTGCTTTTCTGATCTATCACTCTCCCATTTGCTTAATTATTTATTTCCAGGAATATATTAAGTTCTTTACTACATTTGTCTTAATGGAAGATTTATTCTCATTCTTCAAATTTGTGTTTAAAAATCATTTCCATGGAGAAGTCTCAAACAACTACACGCTCCTATTATTATTATCAGTTATGACTCGATAATTTTTTCCATTAGCATATCACAATCTTATATATATTCACATATATGTATATTTATATGTTAATGTATGTATTTTCTATTGTGCGTATACAAAATATGCATTTCTATTACTATTTCAAATATTTTTCTATTTAAAAAAATTATTCCCACTATTTACCAATGTACAAATATTAAACATAAAGTTCAGTGCAGTGTTTGCAGTAATGTTTAGATTTACTTAAACTATACTGCACTCTTTTTAGTTTCATAAAAAGGACATTTTTTCCTATAGAATTGCTAAGTTTTTGCCTTTCTAATACTGTAAACATTTAACTGGTTTTGCCTTCTGTTTTACATAGCTAACACAATTTAGTAATGAAACTTTTTATACAGCTAGATTATGTATTTATGTAATTACTTTATCTTGCTACTTTAAAACATTTCTATGTAATTAAATAAGATTTAGTGGTGAAATGAAAACATATCATTTCAATCTATATTGGCTTGCTAATGCATATTTTGCTTTTCAGTATAATATAATAAAGTACAGTACATATATCTTCACTTTTGCAAATGAAAATATTCTCCATATGATTTTGTGTGATTTTTCCTTATGGTCTTTATCATTAGGAATTTTTATAAAATAAGTCATGTAGGTAAGTTTTTATCTCTCCTTTAAAGGCATTTAGACTAAATTGCTTATTTACTTTTTATGTATTTTTCAGACTGTTAAATATGAAGAAAGATTTTATATTGGTTTTGACATGTATTATGTCTTCAGTGTATATTGCTTGCTATGTACTGATCAATATATGTATTAAATGAGAGATCAAATGATGAGATTTCCATGTTAAAGCAGTTATTGGGAAAAATATAAAACCAGTATAATCTATTGTTACATGTAAACCTTTAATACCAGTCCTTGTTAAACTGTTGTTAAAGTTTTTTTTTTGATCAATTTTTATCTTTACAAGTCTTATATTTCTGATTAGCTGAGGCAATGACAAAAAGAAATAATTGTGCTGATTCATCAGTCTCTCATAGACCTCACTTTTTTTTAAAGGAAAGGTGCAGGCAGGAATGAAGGTGAGTAGGCAGGCAAGCAGAAAGAGAGAGAAGGAAGTATTTCATTTCATTTTTATTTAGTTGTTCACACGGTCCTTCTCCTCAGACTCGAACCCAGGGGTATGTGAACTGTGCTCCTTGGAGGTAATTAACCTAAATTCTTTAGAATGACATGGTTTATTGAATTGATCTAAGGTCATTGTTTTATTTTATGAGTTGTTGGTGTGTCAGACATATAAAATGATCTATTCTATAATACAAAATCCATCTCTCCTTTGAGCAACTTGTTTATCTGGATTATAGTCCATATGAATATAGAACATAATTTGTATTTAAGACTCTCACAGTTTATGGAACCAGAAGCCAAAACAACTGATATAAAACAACTGATTCAAAATTTTCTCATCCTGTTCAAAAATATCCCTTATTAAGTTAATTTAGAAGTGTTGGTGGTCAGATTATCACAAGTGGAAAGTAAATATTGACATTCCTAGTATAGAATCTCAAACTTGTGAAGCATGGAATGACATATTCATATGGAAATGCAATGATTAAGAGATAAAAGAACTCTAAATATAATGGCAAAGGATCAGAGTGATAAATACAGGCCCTGATTGCTGTCAGACTTCATTATGTTATACATTAGTTTATAAGATTATTGCATTCTACTGAGTACTTCTATATTTTCTATTGTGTATTAAAACTGGGGTCAAAGTTATTGCACATAACTGGATAAATGCATGAAAATCAGAAAGAAATTAAGATACATAATTGTTTTTATATAAAATAGTGACAAGTTAAAATATCTTGCCTTTAAAATGCAAACTACTTTTTCCTGTTTGTAAATTTCCTCCAAATTAATGAATTTCTGCTTTCCCAGACATGCTTTCATATTTTAATTTTTGATGCACTTGTACTATTATTGTTAATGTTTGTAGATGAATAGTTGAGAAAACTGGGACTGTATTAAAATATGTAAATAGCCAAGTAGAAAATATCCACAAAGCCTACCTCGAAAGATCTACTTAATATTTTTACACATTTTATTTAATTAAAACATTACCATTCTAATTTCAACACTGATATGTAAAGGGCTTGAAAGTTAGCATTCTCATCTTTATAATAGTAAACAGTGGGACAACAGAAAAGCAATGTATTTTATATTCATATAAGAGAACTTAGTTTGCAACAAAACTGCCTCCCCAGAGTCTGGAAAGACAGGCACATTCGGAAAATCATTCAAGATCTGCTTACTTGCAACAGAAGTCACTGGTGCCACAAATTTGTATTAGCACTTAAAGGATGATTTTAATGACTGTTGGAGAATGAATGCAAACTAGAATGAGAGTAAGAAACTCCTATGGATTTCAGTTTTGAGGTAGACTTGAAAAAAAGTCAATGGAAACTTTTCAAACTAGAATGTAAATAGAAAAAAAAGAATTAAAAAGAGAACTCCTAAGAATTATAGGACAATTTTAAAATAAGAAGCAGGCATGTAGTTAGAATACCAGAAGGAAAATAGAGAACAGAGCAGAGGAAATACTCATCGAAGTAGTGATGGTACAGAATGTTCCAAAATTAATGAAAGATATTAATATATAAATACAAATTATAAATACAACAAAGAAAGCAGTGTTTGAGGAAAATATATAGCATTAAGTGAATATATTAGAAAGAGAAGAATATATCATAAATAACCTAAATTTTCTTCCCAGGGAACTAGAGAAAGGAGAGGTATTTGAACATCAATCAATTAGAATAGGAAATAAAAAATTTGAATATAAAGTAATGGACTTTGCAACATATGACTAAAGAATATCAGCAAAACTAATACTAATAGCTAGTGTTTTAAAAGATCAATAACATTGACTATAGTTAGTCTCACCAAAATAAAAATAAAAGATACAGATTGCCAATACTATAAATGAAAGAAGAAGTTATCACTACTGATACTGGGACATTAAAAGGAAAATAATAGTATGAATAGCATGAACTCCTGCATGCCCACAAATATGATAACTTAGATTTAATAGACAAATTCCTTGAATGACATGCATCATATTAGCATAGGAGAACTAGATTACATAAATAACCCTAAATATAATAAAGCAATTGAATCAACAATTAATAACCTTCCAAAAAGGAAAGTTCTAGGTTTAGATGCTTTGATGTGTGTACCCTATCAAACATTTAAAGAAATAGATTGACTATCTACAATCTTTTTTCTTTCTTTTTTTTTAAGCCAAAATGGATCTAGCTTTATTAAAGACAGTCTTCATAAACAGGTATAAATATGGTATTTCAGGCAGGCAGTCTTTAACAGTATACAATAACTTTCAAACTCCCTTCTTCAATGAACTACCAAAATCAGAAAGTCACCATAAAACCCTGTGAAGTCTTCAGTGATGCTGTGAGCAGCAAAAGTTTGCAGTGAGGGTTGACACTTCACATTTATCATGTTGTTTAACAGCTTTTCACAAGCTGACCCTGCCTTTCAGGATATGAAATAATGGCAAAATTATTATTTTGAAGATACGCAATGTAAAGCAAAAACAAAAACAAACAAAAATCACTGTAGTTTGGAGGGATGCCATCTCTATGGTGACACATATGAGTGACCACTCTTTTGCGGTTAGGTCTCAACAGGTCTTGGGTTTAAGGGAGTCACATCTATGCAGAAGGTGGAGAAGGAGAAGACATAAAAACAAAGTTTAGTTTTCCATGACACAAGGCACCTGTGCCAAGGTTGGTTAATGTGTGTCATCATTAAGGAATTCCTCCTCCTGGGACCTAAGAGAAAGCCAAACCCATAATAAGACATTACAAGAAAGGCAAACTACAATGCAGAGCAGTATCTCTCATGATCAATCCTCATCAAAACACTACCAAATCGAACCAACAATGTATAAACAGAATAATGCACCATGACTAAAATATTAATTCCAATATGCAAGGATGAAGTTTTAACATTTGAATATCAATGTAATTTGCCATACATATACAACAATCTAGAAAACATAATTATTATATCAAGTAACAATGAAACATAATTTGATAACATCTAACATCAATTCATGGCAAGGAAAAAACGAAAAAACAACCTCAGCAAATTAGGAAAAAGAGGAGCTTCCTCATTTTGATAACATACCTGTAAAAACAAATAAAACTATATAACCCTTAATGGCGAGAGGTTGCATATTTTTTCCACAATTCAAGACCTGCATGCCAGTTAAACACCTTACTGAAAGTTCTGTCTTGTGCACAAAGATAAGAAAAATAATAAGTGCAGAAGTTAGAAAGTGAGAAACAAAAATGTTTTTCTTCATTGTCTACTTAAAAATATCAAAATATGCACAAAAAGCCTCCTACAACTAATAAATATAACAGGTTTGAAGGATACAGAGATATGTACAAGTGTTAATTGTTTGCCCTTATACCAGCATTCATAATTATAAT
The DNA here is from genome assembly GCA_004363575.1 of Solenodon paradoxus. Taxonomy (NCBI): domain Eukaryota; kingdom Metazoa; phylum Chordata; class Mammalia; order Eulipotyphla; family Solenodontidae; genus Solenodon; species Solenodon paradoxus. Next base: position 1,042,903 of record RJWH01000027.1, read on the forward strand.
TTGAAAATAATTAAAAATGACATAATAACACCAAAAATATTAAAGTTTAAAACTTAAAGAAATGTGTAAGATCTGAATGTGGAAAACTACAAAATACTGATGATAAAATGTCAAAGAAGATTCGAATAAATTCAAAAGCATTAGAAGATTTATATGACAAATATCAATTCTTCACAATTTCATCTATAGATTCAATCCAAATCCACTAAAACAAGCTTTCTTTTTTTCTTTTTTTTTTGGTATGTTACAAACTGATTTCTAAGTCTATTGGAAAGCAAAGGACAGAACAGTCACCATAGTACTAAAAAGCAGAAGGAATCACCGATTTCAAGATTTCCTTTAAAGATTAGTTATTAAAAAGTATTCAAACCATTATTGACAAAAGAATTAATACACAAATCAACATCCTAGAATAGAGCTCAGAAATAGACTGATTCAAATATATCAATTAATTTTAAAAAAAGTATAAAGTCAATTCAAGAAGATATTAAAGAAAGGACGATTATTTTTACGAAAATTGTTGAAACAAATGATATCCATTTGCAAAATTTGAACCAGACAGATCTTACACCTCTCATAAAAATGATCTCAAAAAGATTATAGACCTAAGTATAAAATACAAACTCTCAAGCTTCTGGAAGGAAACCTTGGAATTGATAATTAGTTTTAGATACAAATCTCAAAACATGGTTCATGAAAGAAAAAGCTGATAAATTGGACTTTATTAAACTTACAAACATTTGTGATCTGGAAGGCACTATTTAGAGAATGAAAAGAAAAAAGACTTGAGGAAGATACTTGCAAAACATGTATCTCATAAAAGACATGGTTCCAAAATATGTAAATAACTCAAAAATTTAACAATGTGGAAGCAAAATAATCCAACTTAAAATGTGCAAAAATCTGAACACATACTTAACTAAAAAAGAAATACATATGAGCAAAAAGGTTTATCAAAGGATGCTCAGCATCACTTCAATTTAGGGAATGCTAATGAAAATAATGAGATACTGAAACCATCTATGAAATTGGTTAAAATCTGGTGAACTGTCTTAGTCATTCTTGGTGAAGATACAGAGCCACAGGAACTTCCATTCACTGCTAGTAGGAATGCAAAGTGATAAGCCACTTCAAATCATAGTTTGGCTGTTTATTGTGAAGCTAAACATAGTTTTATGGTACAGTCCAACTGTATTACACCTAGAAGTTTACCCAATGAATTAGAAAATGTGTGTTCACACAAACTTAATATTTATGTTTGTAGAAATTTTATTGATAATTGCCAAAAATGGGAAGTAAATAATAGCTGAGTGAACATTTGATATCTGTACTGTAATATAAAATACTATAATATGTATGTTATATGATAATATAATATTTTAGTGATAAAAAGGAATGAGTTAAGCCATACATAAAGATGGATAATCTTAAATTCTCTTTGAGGTTGAGGTCATGTAGTGTTTTTCCCACATCGTTTTCTATGTATTTTATGGTTTCAGTTCTTACATCAAGGTCTTTGATCCATTTGAAGCAACCTTTGTGTATGGCGATAATGAATACTCTAGTTTTTCTTTCTACTTTTTTTTTTTTGCAGATTTCTTTCCAGTTTTCCAAGCACCATTTGTTAAATAGACTTTCCTTACTCCATTGTATGCTCTTGGCACCTTTGTCATAGATTAACTGTCCATATAGGTGTGGCATTATTTCTGGACTCTCAATATACTTCCACTGATTAGTGTATTGGTTCTTGTTCCACTACCAAACTGTTTTGATGATGATTGCTCTGTAATATAGTTTGAGGTCAGGGAATGTGATTCCCCCATTGTTTTTCTTTGTGTCTTAAGATGGCTTTGGTTATTCAAAGTCTTTTGTGGTTCCATACAATCTTCAGCAATGTTTCCTCCATTTCTTTAAAGAATATCTCTGGGATTTTGATGGGAATTGCGTTAAGCCTATGTATTGCTGTTGGTAAAATTGCTATGTTTACTATGTTAATTCTTCCAGTCCTTGAAATAATCCTTTTATTTTTCATAAACACATTTTTATTGTACTTGTATGACTTGCTTAATTTACTTTTTGAAAGAGCCAAATCTACATTTTATCCATTTGAATCTCTACAGTAAGGCCAAAGTGATCTTTCAGTTTTCCATAAAGTTTATCTGCCTCCCTTTCTAAAAATGCACGATGATTTCACTATTATTAGTATAAATCTGTTAGTCCTTTGAGTGCTATATATTACATTGCTTGAAACAATCACAGATGATATCTGTTATCATAGTAGCATAGTTGAGTAACAACATCCCTTTTAATTCACAGAGTTTAAAAGCTTGGAAAACAAATTATTTGTTTATCATAACTATAAGACTATTATCTGGGCTCTTTTTGCTACCACAGAGTAATGTTTTACTCTTTTTCCTTCTGGGGCTTCCCATCCCTACCACTTCTCCACTTTCATATTTTATTGCCTAATTAATTTCTACTTTTCTTCAGATAGCAGATTTATTGCCAAATTCTCAAATTAGAAAATTAAGAGTTCGGTGGTCTTCCAAAATGTTTAAATCCCCTCATTATATGATTTCATAAGAGCATATCTTTTTCCTTCATAGTACACCAGTAATTTTATATTTTTGTTTATCTTATTCATGTCTGCTTCTCCTAGTAGGCATTAGTATGTAAGCACTGTAATAGTGCCTGAATAAATATAATGTATTAAACATCATCACACACAGCTTAAGTTCCATAATTCATCATTATAATCACTACCTTGCACAATCGTTGAAATTCCTACTCCCTCACTTTAATCTGTATGACAAAATCTCAGACTTAAAGAGAATCAAACACTAATTACCACCAAGCCTTTCATGCTGCTAGATATTACTACCTTGTTCCCTTATCCTTTTATAGAAGACTTTCATATCGTGCCCTCTCTTTTACAGGTTAAACGCATACTTTTCCGAAATTATCCTCAATTGATTATTTTTCTTCCTGTTTCATGAGAACTTGCAAAACTTCTTTAATATATTAATACATATTATGCATACACCTATCCTCATGTTCTTAAACTCTGCCTTTCCTCCTACTAACCTGGATGCATCTATATTTCTTTCTGATGGCAATGCTTCTTTCTACAAGTTCACTAGCCCCTAGCCCTGTTTTACCTATTGAAAGGCATTTTTTCTTTTATAACGTTTACGTCATCAATTTTCTCTCTCCACAAAATATTTTTATTAACAGCTAAACATAGTTCAGTTTTTATGGAAAAAAATCCCTCTCTTAATACCCCACATTTCCCTTCAGCTATTAACCCATTATTACCTAATAACCTATAGCATAAGCTCCTCCAAATTGCTGCCTATACTTTCTCCCAAACTATTAAATCAGGCCTTTAATTCACTACTCTGTAGCAAATGCCCATCTCAAAATCACCGTTTTAGTCTCCTGCACTGATTCTTCCTTATTCCTCAGCCTCTTAATATTTGAGTCACTCAGTCCTCTGACCTCTTATCATTTCTATCTATACTTATTCCCTCAGTGATTTAACTGGATCATTTCACCTCCAATACCTTTATTTGTTAATGACTCCTCAACTTATATCTACATTTAGACTTTCTTACCTGAATTTTAAATTAGATTCTTATATCCAAAATCACAAAACATTTTTTTATCAAAGATTTAATAGTTGTCTCAGAGTAAACATGTCATCTCAAAATCAAACTATTTTCCCCACAAATGTGTCCCTTCCACAATCTTCCTTTTCTCAGTTACTATTAAGTTCATTCTGGCAGTTTGCTTATTCCAGCATCATTGATTATTCTTTATTTTACATAACATATAGTCTACTTAAAAGAATTCTTGATTCAACTTTCAAAATTTATCCAAAATCTAAATATCATCACATTTCTACCGTTGCCACATAATATAAACCACTATCATCTCTCACAGACGTTTTACTATAGCTTAACTGATCTTGCTGACTCTACCCTTTCTGTAGATTTATGCAGAATCTAGAATGATTCCTTTTTTAAAAAGTCACATTAAAACTTTTTGTTTAAACCTTTATATCTCCTCATCTTACTCAAAAGAAAAATCAGTGTCCCCATAAGACCATACCTAATATTTTCTTATTTGTATCCTTTCTGGTGTTGTCTTTTGTAAGTGTCGCTCTTGCTCAAACTGCTCTAGTCTCACTCTAGTCTTAATGGTATTCCTGAGCACTCAAATATGTTCATGGCTTGTGTTTTACTAGGAAGTTTTGTGGCATTTAATAGCAACACTTGTCCTTTCATTCTTCACATCTCTACTCAGACATCAATTTTTCAGTGTGAATTGACATAATCTTCCATTTACGAGTAGCACTCCTTACCCACTTCTTGTTTAATGGTTTCCCAAATTAATCATTACAATTTGATTAAGTTTTATTTGTATATATTTTCTTTTCATGAAATTAGGGATATTTTCCCTTTATTTCCCATTTCATAGCTTTAATTCTTAAATTTAGAAAGATTTTTTTCCATGTAGTAGTATTGGGTTTTAATGGATCTTAGCCGATTCATGTGGCTATACAGATTTTCCAAACATCCAGCATATATTTTAAATCAGGCAATTGGGGAAGAAGGTTACTTGATTGTTGAATGCATAGGAATAGGCTTATGCCATTCAAGTACTGCAACACTTGTGCCTAGGAGATTGGTGAGATCAAGGTTCAATTTATAGGGAAAGACAAAAGGGGCATAGTGTTGGGTAGTTCTGCATAATAAGTCACAAGAGAGAAATTTTTAAACTTATTGTATAACTGACAAATTCCTTATGTTGAATTGTAGACATAGACTGGAATACTATTTTTTAGCATTTTTTTTTTTAAGGAAAAGTACAGGCAGGAATAATGGTCAGTAGGCAGGCAGGTAGGAAGAGTAAGGAGGAAGTATCATTTTATTTTATTTTTATTTAGTTGTTCACACTGGTTGTTTTTCCCTAAACCTGGGACTCAAACCAAGGGGTATATGACTTAGACTCCTACAGAGACAATTGACCTAACCACTACTCTACCAGGGCCCACCTATTTTGTGGCATTATTGAATAGACTTATTCAGTTTCAGTGTATGATTTACAACCTTCCATTTTCTGAAAATGAGATTGGCATTCAGGAAAGGTTGACACAGATAAAGTTATATGCCAAGACCTGGAGTTAAAGAGATGGCAGTGGGGACGGAACTGGTAAATACCAGATTTAGTTTGCTTAAAACACTGGTCCATTACTGAGCAGCGGTCTTTAAGTCCTTTAGATTCACATTAGATATACAAAATCTTGTTACAAAATACATGTCTGAAAGGTTAATTCAGAAAGTTTTAATTCAGGTAACTTACAATGACTGTTAAAATAGTTTACAATAGCATTTGGTTTTATAAATAAAACATTCTGTCATGAATAGGATGTAAGCTATTCACACTATTTAGGCATATATCACTAAACCATTTAGGTTGTGGTTTAAAGGGTTTGCTATCTGTGTGTGTGTGTGTGTGTGTGTGTGTGTGTGTGTGTGTTATCTGCTACAAGAGAAATCTAAAAATCAAATTGGTCAGCAAACCATAAATATGGTAATTATAATTTCATCTTAAAAGTGCAGTTAGGCTTACATTTTGGGAAAATTTTCCTTTGTTATATAGAGAGAAGATGGAATAATAAAAATACAAATAGATTCAAGGACACCAATTGGGAGGTTATTGAAATTGTCTAGGTGAAAGATGATGAGGGTTGCTTATAAGAAGATTGAATTTATACACATAGGTCAATTAGATAGCTTTGACATATATTGAAAAAAAGTAGAACTGATTAAATTTGGTACCTGTTACTTTAGGTATACTGTAGAGAGGAGCTATAGTGGATGATAGTATACTGATTTAAACAAATGAATCAATGGTAGACCGTTTACTATGATGAGGTCAGGAGTGTGTACATGTGTGTGTCTGTGTGTGTCAGTGTGTATGGTATAAGATTAGTTTTGAATCTGAACTTGAGGTGTTTGTGAGATATTCCATTAGAACTACTGAGTTGTACCTGGATATAAAGAGTTTAAATTCTGAAATATAGTCTTGACTGAAGATAGAAATTTGAAAGTAAGTCTATTCATAGGTACAAATTAAACCCAGGGAAGTCAATGTGGTCTCATAAAAAATATTTGAAAATTATCAGAAATTGATCTAACATCAAATACTTAAAACTAGCATTGAGAATTTTCTTTGTGCTACCTATCTATCTATAATTATAATCTTTGTGGTCTTTGTCCCCACTCGTCGCCTCTACACACTTCGCCATTGTTAAGCAAAATTATCTATAGACAATACATAAATGAATGAGCATGTCTGTGTTACTCACCTGTATTAATTTTTATTTACAAATTAAGGGGGCAAGTTGGATTTGATCTGTGGGCCAGGGCTGCCTAGATCCTGAATCTAAATATCAGGTAAGTGAAAATAATTGGTAAAGCAGAGAAGTGGGAGGAGGTAGATGACCTTGTGAAGGTCTTTTTTAGGTTATTTTTTGTGGAAGTAATTATTCTACACATTAAAATCATTTCCTATATAGAGATTCCCCATTCCTTAGATATATGTCAACACACCATGCCCTCCACCAAATCACCAAATATTCTTCACCATTGTCCAGTGGTCTGCATCACCATTTGCCCCGTCATCCCCTGCCACCACATTCCCTATTGATAACCTCACTTCTGTTGCACATCTCCAAGTGGTTTTGTTTTATCTGTTCCTTTGTTTTGTCTATTCACATTCCACCTATGAGTGAGGTCATCTGGTATCTGTTTGTTTGTTTGTGTGTTTGTTTTAATTTTGACTTATTTCACTTAGCATAATCACCTCTAGTTCCAAATCTTCAATATCTAATCACCTGATGTTGAGCACTTAGGTAATTTCTAGTTCTTAGGTATTGTGAATAGAGCTGCAATAAACGTGGGGATGTATAAATCTTTGTGAATGGGTTATTTTGCATGTTTTGGATAGATTCTCAGAAGTGGAGTGACAGGATCATATGAGCTTTCTATATTCAATTTTTTGATAAAACTCCAAACTGTTTTCCACAGGGGTTGCACCAATTTGCACTCCCACCAGCAATGCAAAAGCATTCTCCTTTCTCCACATCCTTGCAAGCATTTCCAAATTTCTAGATAATAGCCAGTCTTTCAGGTGTAAGGTGATATTTCACTGTTTTTTAAATTTGCATTTCCTATGTAACCACAGTAGAACATCTTTTCATGTGCCTATTGGTCATCTGTATATCCTCTTCAGGAAAGTGTCTCTCCACTTCTTCCTCCCAATTTTTGATTGGATTGCCTGTTTTTTGTTACTGAAATTTTTGGTTTTTTTATATTTTAGATATTAAGCCTTTGTTGGAAATATTGAATGAAATATCTTCTCCCAGTTAGTAGGCTTACTTTTTTGGTGATATTTTCTTTTGCTGTGAAGAAGCTCCTTAGTTTGATGTAGTCTGGGTTGTTTTAATTTCCCTTGGTGATGGAGTTGATGCCCCAAAGGTCTCTCTACAGCAGATGTCATGGAAAGTCATTCCTGTGTTGTCTTCTAAGAAATTTATGTCTAAGTCTCTAGTCCATTTTGAGTTAATTTTTGTGAATGGTGTTAAATAGTGGTATAGCTTCATTCTTTTGCATGTGGCTGTCCAGTTTTCTCAACACCATTTATGGAAGAGACTTTCCTTTCTCCATTGTATGCTTTTGGCTCCTTTGTCATAGATTAACTGATACTATGTGAGTAAGTCAGTTTCTGGTGTTTCAGTTGTCTTCCACTGATCTGTACCTCTTTTATTATTCCAGTACCATGCCATTTTGATCACTGTTGCTTTGTAATATAGTTCAATGTCTGGGAGTGTATTCCCTCCAGATTTACTTTTTCTAATAATTGCTTTGGCTGTTTGGGGTCTTTTGTTGTTTCATACAAATTTTAAGATTTTTTTTGTTCTATTTCCTGGAAATAAGCCCATGGGATTTTAATGGGGATTGCATTAAATCTGTATATTGTTTTGGATAAGATGGCCATTTTAATGATATTTATTCTTTCCAGCCATGAGCAGGGGATGTCATTCCAATTCTTTGTGTCTTCCTCTATTTCTTTTAAGAAAGACATAATTTTCATTGTACAGATCTTTGCTTCCTTTTTTATGTATATGCCCAGGTATTTTATTCATTTAACTTCTATTTTAAATGGTGATGATTTTTGTGATTTCTTTTTCTTCTAGTGTGGTTTTTGCATGTAAAAATGCAGTAGATTTTTGTACATTGATTTTGTAGCTTGCCACTTTACTGTATTCATTGTTGAGTTCTAGAAGTTTTTTGATGGAGTTTTTGGGATTTTATATCTATGTATCTATATATATAAGTATATATAGATATATGTATATAAATCCTGTTGTTGGCAAATAGTGAGAGTTTTACTTCCTCTTTTCTAATTTGTATTCCTTTTATTTCATTTTCTTCCCTAGTTGCTTTGGCTTAGATCTCCAGGACAATGTTATATAGCAGTAGTATGAGTGGACACCCTTGCCTTATTCCTGATCTAAGAGGAAATGCTTTCAGTTTTTCACCATTTGCTATAATGTTGACTATGGGGTTTTCATATATGGCCTTTATTATGTTGAGGTATGTACCTTCTATTCAACATCTTTCTCTGCATATATTGATATGATATGATTATGTGTTTTTTATCTTTGTTTTTGTTTATAGGGTGTACTACATTAATTTATTTATGTATGTTGAATCATCCTTACATCTGTGGAATAAATCCCACTTGGTAATGCATTGTTGGGTTTGGTTTGCTAATATTTTGTTGAAAATCTTTTCATCTATGTTCATTAGAGATATAATTTTCAGTCTAGGTGGCAAGTCTATCAGCTTTTGGTCAGTGTAATGTTAGCCTCATAAAAAATATTTGAGAGAGTTCCCTGTTCTTCAATATTTTGGAAGAACTTGAGAAGGCTATGTGTTCATTCTCTGAAAGTTTGGTAGAAATCATTATAGAAGCCATTTGGTCTCCTGGGCTTTTATTTTTTAGAGGTCCTTGATTGCTTCTTCAATTTCTGTTAACATCTTTTTTAAAAGTATAAAGGGGAGCAAAAGTTATAATGCATTGAAGAATTAATGGAAAGGAGAGAAGTAAACAGTATAAATACAGATAACTCTTATAAGTAGACTAGATGTGAAAAGGTAGACAGAGGAAAATATAAGTAGAAAGGAAAGAGTTTTATGAAAGTTAATGTAAAGTGGATACACAATTGACAGACACATATTTATACCAATTTTTCATATAGTTATATGTTTACAAACCTCACTTCATTTTGTGTTCACTTGTTTAAGGTACAGGCTTTGGCACTTGATGGTGTTGCATCTGCATATTACAAGATCAGGTTTCCACAAAACTCTTTTTTCCAAGCCCCATTCAGCCATCAAGGATTTAAGACCTATTTAGGGATATGCTTTTTCAGAATTTGTATGTGGACAGGTATTTCATTCAGTACCTTTATACTCTACTAGTGGCAGTGCTGTATAAGAAAAAAAAACCAAAAGTAAATGAATTTTACTAAATCTGAAAGTTTTTAATTTATTAGTAAACCAGTTTTAAACTGGCACCTCTTCGATTCAGAAACCTAGTTAAACTTGGTTCATAATCTTCAAGAATCTTAAGGTCTCCTTGTCATTTCTAGAAAATTTCTTATAGTTAACATGACAGTGTTGTCTTCTGTCAGCATAAGAAATTATGTCAGCACAGTAAGAAATTGCTACATTATTTTCCATAAAGAATTCCTTTCACCAATAATTTTTTGATTGCAATGGTTTTCTGGAAACAATGCCATTCTCTTACCTCCCTTTCAGATTCAGCGTTAATTTACTTCTCTTTTTCTCTTCATAGACTCTGTAACTCTCTAGGAATAACAAGCCCACTTTTCCAACAATCTTAAGACAAATATTTTTTGAGAGCGTTTCCCACAAATGAAGGTTGGTTCTTTATGAGAGAAAAGATGCACAAACTCCTAGAGTATAGGCTTTTTATATTTTTCTGCATTAGCGTATACTTTCCTCTAGCACAAACTGGACCTAGGATTCATGGTAAGAAATTCTTCTTGGGGTCAGATTTTGATTTTATTTAAAGGCAATCTGAATTTCTTCCTAGATTTATTTCTTAGTTAAAATTTTAAATGTGCATTAATAAAGTGCAAACCTGAAAGACTGCCTGTATTTTCTTCTCTCCTTGCAATCAATCTAAATTATTTAAAGAATATATTCAGCATTTTAATATAACACTTTAAAATTATATAGTTAGGCATTATCCTTTATACTTTTTGCATTGCAGTTTATATTACCTAATGATAATGGGGACTTAAAATGTATCTTTTAATTCACAAAGTGCAATTTTAATTTTAGAGACAGATGACTATATTGAGTCATAATATATTTATAAATGTTAAATTCATATTTTAGAAGTATTTGCATTGATGAGCTCAAAATCAAAAAGCATCTTTGTTCATATTGATTTAAAGTCACTTTACATCCCATTGCATTCAAAATTAACTATTATAATTATTTTTAGATTTCTGTTTTCTTTGAGGATGATGCTGTATTTATGTTCCATCTTTTATGTAGTATGACTATAAATTTGTTATGCTATGTAAATTTGGACTAACAAATTTATTTTACTGCCAGGATCAGAATTAAGTATGATAACTATATGTTCATAGTAAAAGCATGAGATACAGAAAAAAAATTGCTTTGACCATTTTTATTTTCTCAACTTATTGTGAGAAAACTGCTTTAATGACCATTTCACCCCTTAATACTGAGCGAACCAGGGGTATCAAAACCATCCATGTTCTCCAGTTTTTCTTTAGGTTGAGAGATTATATATTCTGTAAATAGTTCCAGGAAAAAGATAGTGAAAACAAGTGAACAGAAACCATTCTGACTAGATTTAAGATGTTCTTTAGCAAATTAAACTCACCCGAGAAGCTTTAAAAAATTCTTATACCCACACTATATCCAGAAATAAATTAAATTATCTTTAGGAGTGTGAGACAGGTGTGGATGTCTCCTTAAAATTCACAGATAATTCTGATATAAGACTCAGGTTATGAGTTACTGTTTTAGAGACTGAGTCAAAAAAAGTTACAGCATCAGTGAGAAAGTGTGTACTTATTATTTGCTCACTTGAGCACTTTTTATTTGCTTTTCTTTTTCAGATAGAATTAATCCTTAAAGAATATTGATCCGTTGCTTGCAAATAACATCAGTTATATTTATTAGAATTATTTGACTGTACTAAGAAAGAACTGACATACGTAATGACTAATCAAATTCAAAATTTTGGCAGAAATGATAACTTTTAGAATAAGTAGAGTTAGTTAACATAGAAAAATTAGAGGTCATTTGTATAGCCTATGTATTTTGTATTCCTTTGAATTTTGCTCTAATTTTGAATATCAAATAAATAATTTTAAAGTAACATTTTTTTTGCTTAACTCCTTAAGTGAAAATAATTTTTAAAATAATGAATCTAAAAGCATCAGGTAGCCTTTTGTTCTAATTTAATATCATCAATTCAAGATTTGCTCTTTCATTCAAAAGTTATAATTGAGACTTTAGTCAGATTTACCTGTCCGGGTTTCTTAAAATATGGTTTAACACAGCTTTTGAAGTGAAGATTCATGACCCCTGATTCAATACAAAAATAGTAATATCTGAGTGAGAGGATATGTACAATTCATGTATAAGCTTCTGAGAGGACAACACATTTTTAGAATCACTGCTTTACTTCCCTCTAATGTAAAACTCAGCATTTACATTCAAACTAGGATTACATTTTTATATGCCTTGGTAGGCCAGGAGAGGGCAGCAGAAATCTGGAATTTATGGGAAAGAAGGTAAGATAAGGGACTGGGATGTCTAGAATTTGGAAGAATATAGATCTAGGAAAATGATGAGAACTTGTATCTCCAACTAAGAAGAAAATCTTTTGGTTTGTTCTCTTAAGTATTTAGAATTTGTAAAAGTTGGAGATGTTAACTCAAAACCCAAATGGAAAGCAAGTCAACTGGAAAACATTCCCAGTAGGTAGATTTTAGGTTATGTATAAGCACAGAATAAAGAGGAGAAATTCCAAATAAAGAAGAGAGGCAAAAACACTATAATCTTGTTTGAATATGTTTGTGAAGGTTGTCAGCACAGATTTATTCATCCATTAATAGCAACTCAGTTGAATTTGTTGATATTTAAGTGCTCTTTTGTGACAAGGAAAATAATTTCACTACCTCACTCATTCCAAGCAGTGTACCAGTAATTAAGTGTTTCAAATGCTTGTTCTTGCTGAGGACAATGAATAGACAAGTTTACTTCAGCATCTTGTTTGTTGTGATTTAAGCTGTCATGTTTTTATTACCTTATATTAGATGTATCTTAGAAAGCAATAGGCATATATTTATTTTTATTCCATTATTTCATATACTTAATTCCTTTATACTAATAAAAAGTAGTATATATTTGTATATTGTCATACATAGGAACACAAGACTACATAGCTGTGCGCTTTCAGAAATTTGAACAATTTCTAAATAAATACCGTTTAAAATATAAATACAATCGAAGATAGCTGTTCTAGTCTATGGCTTGTATTTGTTATTAATCGATAATATATACTTAAAAGCATCTATTTTCAGAAGGTTTAAGAAGAAAAGAATATTGTTTTCCATGTAAAGATAGACTTTTATGGTGTAGCTTATACCAGACACTTATTTGGTAAGTTGTAAATTGTAGCTATTTTATTTTGAGTGTGCTTAGGAAAGAAAACACAAACTTATTATATATACTTTTAGATAGCATTAATAGAAAAAAATAGCAAAAATAAAAGGAAAGAAAAAAATAAATAAAGGAGAAGCCACCTCAAAGAAAAAGAAAGTATTTAATAAAGGAAAATCAATTTAGAAGAAATTAGGAAGATTAATTAAACTGTAGTAAGTGAAATATCTTCCAAAACATCCTATAATCACAATACTAATACACATAACCAAGGACACAGAATAAAGAATGATTGGTGATCTAGCATTCAATATCTTCTCAATCTATTTTCATCACACTAAAAGCATAAAGAACCAAACAGAAAAGCAAAGAAGGTTAAACAGGATTAGCCATAGCCTGCTCTTCAAAAAAGTAGTTGAAATGGTTATTCTTAAATGTATTAGTCATATTACTTCCAAAAACATTTATAATTGTTTGGTTCATGTTGTTAGGTGCACCAGACACTTAGGCAAACAAATTATTTAATATTTCTATCAGATTTGAGATGCAGATAGACTTAGGCATTATCTGAAAGGGGGAAGAAATGATATTGTAAAGCACTAAAGGGACAGCATGAGGTAGAGAAAAATAAATATATGATAATCTCTATCCATCCTTCCACTCATCCATTGATTTGTAATCCATTGTTACATACCCAAAATGGATAGAGACACTGGACAAGGTCAAAAGTAGACTTAATTCCTCTTTCGAGGTTTTCAGTTAGGAAAGACAGTGGAGTGTGCATGATGGGATCTTAGGCTACAGAGCAGACAAAATCAACTATAATAAATTACTCAGCTGTATTTCCTATTATCCAGTATAAAATCTTAGTTTGATTTGGGAGCTATCTTATTCAAACAACAAAATAACAACAAAACGTGCACAAAATGTATTTTCTGAAGAATATTTTAGCAAAGTAAACATAAACAAATAGAGTAAAATAATTTTTACAAGGCAATTGTTTAATTGCTATTTAAATTTCAGTGTTTTATTTTAACAATTAAATTAGACATGAAATAATATCAACTATACTAAAAATATGAATTGAAAAATTATGAAATTTACTTTTAGCTCTATTTAAAGATGATATCCAGATTATTTTGAATTCTGAAAACCATTCATTTGATATACTGAGATTTTATTTATTTTTAGTTTGGAATTCCATATAAGGGACTATTGTATCTGGCTAGACAGAATTATGATACTGTTCTTTGTTTATTTATAAATTAAATATAGTTAAAAGTGCTGTGTGTGCACGCTGAAATGAGAAGATAATGGACTCTGCTGGATTATCTGTTGCCTGTTTGCATGACCATTACATGAAAATATTTCCCTAGCATCCTCTTCCTTATATGGATCTAAGTTGGAGTTTATCAATGAAAGAAATTTTTCAGGATTTGGAAAACAGAAATAAAATGGTGGTCCTCATTCTAGAGTTTGTGGTTGTCAAACATTGAAAGTTTGCCGTATGTAATGACTTTATCATGGCCTCACAGGCTGCTCCATGAGTTATATATCACAGTTATGATGGACTATGTAGAAATCTCTGCTAACTCCCATTTCATGATGTCGATTTGGTAGCTACATATATATATATATATATATTTTTTTTTTACAATCTGCCATAGCTTTTAAACTCTATAATTCATTTTCTTTTAGAGCAATTTTTGTCACAGCAATATTGAACAGAGTTTTTTCGTATGTTCTTGTCCCCACACATGCCTACTGTGCATTCTAAAGGTTCACATACTCATTTAGAGTGATAATTTGTTACAATTGATTAATCTACATGACACATCATTATCACCTGAAGTCCATAGTTTACATGTATCATTGATTTCATTCATTTCATTTATAGAAAGCATATATAAGTATCTATCTACCATCATCATTTATTTATGTAGGTATGCACACATTCAAATAAATTGTTACTATTATATTTTTGAACAAACTAATAATTTTTGTTTTATCTTTTCTTATTCTTTCTTAGATGATCTTCCTTTCTTTATCTGAGTTTCTGACCCATATTATTTTTCTTCCCTCTAAAGAACTTATATTAATATTTTGTATGGAAGGTCTTTTGGCAATAAATTCCCTCAATTTTCTCTTCTTTTTTTGTTAAAAGCTGTTTCTCCTTCACCTTTGAAGGATAATTTCACAGACTACAGTATCCTATACTAGTGACTTTTTTTTCTATCAGCACTTTAAATATGTTACTCCATTCTCTTTTGTTTACATGATTTATATGGATAAGTAAGATATAAATGCTGTCTTTGCTTCTCTAGAGTTGAAGTATCTTTTTCCTCTGACTTCTTGCAGGCTTATTTTCTTTAAATTTGATTTTCTGCAATTAAAAATAATTTGCCCATAGTTTTTTGTTTTCACTTTTAACACTGATCCTCTTTGATATTCTCTGAGCTTGGTGGTCTGTGGTTTCATGGCTGATAGTAAACTGGGTAAAGACTTAGTCATTATTGTTCAGTAAGTCTTCTGTTCTTTTTTTTCTTGCTCCTTTGGTATTCTCATACATGTTACATCTTTTGTAGCTGTATCACAGTTGTATGTTTTGTTTTATCTTTTTTTCAGTCTTTTATGTTTTGGATATTTCTATTGCTATAGTCTCAAGACCAATGATTCTCACCTTAGCCATGTACATTTCCTACAAATGGACCCATTACAGGTATTCTTCACTTCTGTTTTTTTTAAGCCCTATCATTTTTTTAGATTTGTCCTTAGCATTTTTGTCTCTGCTTGGATTACTCATATCTTTTTTCATGATGTCTACTTTATCCATTAGAACCCTTGACATAAAATTTATAGCTGTGTTAAATTATTTATCTGAAAATTCTAACATCTTTGCCATGTTTGGCAACATTCCTTCCATTTCTGGTTTTGACACTTGCTCTGTCCATTTGCACTGAGTTTTTTGTCTTTAGGTATACTTTATCATTTTGATTTGATAGCCTTATAGACCAACTAAAAGGAATCACTGTAAATAGGCCTTTAGTAATCACATGGTGGGATGTAGGGTAGGTGAAGTGCTATATAGTATTTCAGTCTTTGGTGAATCTAGAACTTTGAACTGTGAACTTTACAAGTGTTTCTCAGACCCCTACTCCCCACTCTAGGTTGAACAGAATGGTTAGAATAGTCAGAAGCTAGGTATTTTTCTCCTTTTACATGGATTATTCTGGGCTATTTGGGTATTTTCCTTCCTTATGATCAAACAGGTTCTAAGAATCCCCAGTTGTTAGGTTCTGGTTAACCAGCTTCCTCTGGGGTCCCTTACCACTATCTGAGTCAGGAAGGGCTTTTTCTCTGATATTTACTTTGAGTACTGGATCTATTTCCTGAAGGTTGAACTCATAAAAACATGAGCTTTTATAAATGGGTCCCCCAAAGTTTTAAATTCTCAGAATTTTTCATCCTCTGGCCTCTTCCAATTTGTTAATATAGTTTCTATTTTCCTTCCTTGGTACTAGTTCCTATGTTGGCTTCAAGTTTGGTAATTCTATATCTGCCTGTCTTTCCACTTTGGGGAATGGTAGTTTGCCCTGTTGTTTCACTTCTCTTAGGAATCTAGGAAGAGTTATTGATTTTTCAGTTTGTTGAGCTTTTTACTTATTAGGTTGGAGTGGCAACATTTAAGCTATTTACATGTAAAACTTGAAAACAGAAACTCTAGTATATTCCATGGTAGTTGTTCATTGTTTAGTGCTTAAGATTATTTAATTACTGTTTGTATAACATTTTTATGAAGGTAGGTCTGAAGGGTTGTACATGGTGGCAGCAGTGTGGTGATGGTAGTCTCATCCTCAGCTGTGGGACTGGTGGCAGTAGAGGCAACCAGTGTGACCAGAACAGGACAGTGGCCAGCTTCAAGTCCCAGAGAGGGAAGAGCACAGATTGCTCGAGGTGCACAAGTTTGTCTTGAGTTAAAGCCAAAGAGAAAAAGAGAAAGGGTTTAGGTTGGGACCCCAGTCCCAGCACAGGTTGGAAGGCCAGTAAAGAGCACAAAGAAGGGAAAATCCCATGTGGGGGCAAAAAGACCCCAATAACTTGAAATCTTAAGGTATCATGTCATCACAAGGAGATGACACTTTATCAGAAACCAATTTTGGATATATGGAGGATTATCTCTTTTTAACATATGAAGACTTTAAAGTAACAATCATAAAGAAACTGAAAAGGATAAAAGAATATTCATAAAAATAGTTCAAAAAGGTAAAAGAGGATTCACAAAACAGGTAATTGAACTCAAAAATACACTAAGAATGAGCAGTTAAAAAAAAAGCAGCATAGAATAATGAGCAGTAATCCTAGAAGGTGAAAAGAGAGAGAAGGGAACAGAAAAATATTAAAATAAATAATTGCTGAAAAATTCCCAGTCCTGGGAAGGAAATGAACAGGAAGTTCAATAAATTTAAGTGGATTGAATTCACTAATTTAAAGGCAGAGATGGGGTAACAAACAAAACCCAACCAAATGCTGTTTGCAAAAGACTTACTGAAGTATAGAAACAAGCATAAACTTAAAGTGATGGGATGGAAAATGGTACTCCAAGCAAATAGTGAATCTTTAAAAAGCTGGAACCACTATACTTATATTCAAATAAATTAGACTTCCATCCAAAAAAGTTAATAAAATATAAAGATGGCGCTTATATAATGATAAAATGATCAATACAACAGGAAGAAATAACATTTATTAATGCATATGCAATCGACATAAGAGCACTTAAAAGATGAAACAAATATTAATAGAACACTGAGAGACATTAACAGCAACACAATCAAGTAACGAACTTTAACACTCTCACAGTAAAGAACAGATCACCTAGTCAGAAAGTCAGTAGAGAAAGAATAGCCTTAAATGAAAAATAAAGTGAAATGTACTTATTATATATCTATTGATCATTTAACTGAAGACAATAGACTACATTCTTTCAAAATCCTCATGAAATACTTTCAAAGATAAACCATATGTTGGGACACAAAACAAATCTCAATAAATTTACCAGTCAAGCATCTTTTGGATCACAATGACATGAAATTAGTAATCAGCCAAAAGATAAAAGAAGGTACAACTGTAAATATGTGGATATTAAACAATGTTTTTAAAACATTATTGGGTCAATTAGTAAGTCAAAGGTGAAATTTTTAAAAAAAGCACTTGGAGTCCAATTAAAATGAAGAAATGACTTAGAACCTATGGGATACAGCAAAAGTAGTGCTAACATGGAAATTTATATCAATGTCTATCTCACACAAAAATAATCGAAATAAAAAAACTGTAAGACATTATAAAAAGAAATAGAAGAAACAAAGAAATGAAAATATGGCCCATGATCGTGAACTGAAAAAATTATGTAGTTAAAATGGTCATATTGTATAAAGCAATATATAGATTTAATTCAATCCTCATCAAACCTCTAAAGACATTCTTCACAGAGATAGAACAAAAAATCATGAAAATTTATTTGGAATGACAAGAGATCCCAAATAAGAAAAACAACCTTGAGGAAAAAGAACAAAAATGTAAATTTCATACTCACTGACTTCAAACTATCCTATAAAGCAATTGTAGTCAAGTCCCATAGTGTTGGAACGAAAAGACATATAGATCAATGGAGCAGAATTTAGAGACCAAAAATAAGCTCACACATATATGGACAATTAATTTATGACAAAGGAGCATATAATGGGGACACTGAGAGTTGCTTCGATAAATAGTGTTGGGAGAACTTGACAGACAGATAGAAAATATCACTACCGAATACCTAAACAAAAATTAATTCAAAATGAATTAAACATTTAGATGTAAGACCTCAAACTATGAAATACATAGAAGAAAGCATAGGCAAAACACTGCTTGACATTGAACTAAGAGATGCTTTTGGAAATTCAACTCTAATGGCATGGGAAATAAAATTCCAAATACAAGTGGGATGATATAAAATTTAAAAAAACCCGAATAACTGAAAGAAATTCATCAAAACAAGAAAACATCTTCTGAATGAGAGAAGATATTTTCATATCATACATATGACAAGGGGTTAATATCCAATATATATAGAGAACTCATAAAACTTGACAATAGACAAATAATCCAATTAAATATTGGCAGATGATCTTAATAAACGCTTTTCCCAAGAAGACATACAGATGGCCAACAAGCATATGAAAAGGTATTTTACTTCTCTTGCCATTAGGAAATTGCAGAACAAATCAACAGTGAGATATTAGCTTACACCTTTGAGAATGGCTGTTTCTCAAAAGACTGGAAACAGCAAGCATTGGTGAGGATGCAGAGAAAAGAGAATTATTCGGCTATCATAAAAGAGGAAACCCTGCTAATTGCAACAGCATGAATTGACCTAGAGGAAATTTTGCTTAGTGAGAAAAGTCAGGACAAAGAAACACATCATAAGGTATCACTCATATGTGGTATGTAGAAAAACCAAGCAAACAAATGAACAAAAATAGACTTTTAGTCAATAAAAAACAAAATAGTTGTTGCAGAAGGAGAAAGTGGGATATGGTCAGGCAGATTGGTAAAGGATATCAATCATATAGTAAAGGAAGAACTGAAATAGTGATAAGCTTTAATGTATTATACACGAATGTGGATTTACTGCGATGCACACCTTAGACAGAATTTTATGATGCACTATTCCTTCAATATATTAATTTAAGTTAAAAGAAAATAATATCTCTAAGAGGAGTTATACATGGAATCACTATAATTAAATTTCAAATAATTAAGTGTCATTCTTCAATATCTATTTGTATTTTCACAAACGGCAGGGAAGTTATGTGGAGCTTTGGTAGACATCACTAACCCTTTCTCCTTTAAGTCTTTTTCACGGTGACACACCATTTTGCCATTTTTTTCAGGAGGTGTAGTTTTCTTTTGGGTTCACTATTTTCATAGGGAATAAAAATTATTGTGATTTTTAAAAAAAGAAAATCCTACCATAATAGCTATTACTTCATACATGAAGGAACAGTAAGGGGATTTTTTTTTTCTATTCTCAGAGGTGTATTGAACTGTATACTGGAATTGAGAAACAACCCCACAGATATGATACATTTTGAAAATTACTGAGCATGCCATGAGATGGGGTCGTTGAGTCTTCATTGATAAACTGAACCCACAGACCCCTAGTTGGTGTGGCTAACCAAAATGATATTTTGAATTCAATGGAATAAATATCAGTTCATAGCCAAGCTAATAATTTCTGAAAAACCCAGGAATTTCTCTTTTCCTAGTGCAAAGTCATCCTGCTATCATTCCTTCTCATGGTGATTCAAAACCTCAGTTTGGGAAAAAAAATAAAGTGTCACTATATGGGTTTTTGTCATTTACAATCAAGTAAAATTTTAGTAGGCAGCACACTTATTGCAACCCTAGTGACACCAAATATTGTGAAGACTGCTCTAACCCTGTTGCTTATTATAGAATCCACAATTATCTTGTTTGATTATCTTCTTTTGTGGGTCAAACCTTGAGGGACTTCAATTCAATAAACTGCTATTTTACCAAAGCTTCTTCACATGGAAGAGCCTCAGTTTTAATCCTTGTTTTACCCTGAGGAGACTACAAAACCTCTGTTTTGTTTTCCAGAGACTATTTAGTGTTTATCTTCACTGTCTCCAGCAAATGTCTTAAGGATAAAGCTGTCATAGTGATTACTTAGCTCATTTATCTCTTCTCATTTGGTTAAATTCTTATTCCTCTTTTTGTTGCCTCTCAAGTTGTTGTTTTTGTTTTGTTTTGTTTCTAATCTCTCAGAGTGAACCCAAAATTCTATTTGGTCTCTATTTCCCCAAATTGAGTTCTCCCCATGCAAAATC
Source organism: Solenodon paradoxus (assembly GCA_004363575.1). Lineage (NCBI taxonomy): Eukaryota > Metazoa > Chordata > Mammalia > Eulipotyphla > Solenodontidae > Solenodon > Solenodon paradoxus. The sequence goes on from RJWH01000027.1 coordinate 1,063,604, forward strand.
TACATTCTGAAACTCTTGCCTAGCAGCCAGAATCAGAAAATACTCAAAAGCCTGCAGTGTGAAGTATATATCTGTATAGTTCTCCCTTTTGGAGAATCTTTCCTCCTCCACACTGGTTGATTCATTAGCTCTTTGATACCTATATAAATATATGAATTTGTGTATTTTCTTATTTTAGTTGTTTCGAAAGGACTGTTGGTATGCCACAGTTTCTTTTTATTTTTCTTACCAGCTTTTTCTCCTTAGAAATAACTAATATCATCTCAATATACAGACTTGGGCCCTTAGATTAGATATTTTGGAAATTTTGACTTTGCTTTTTTATCCTTCCTTCCATTCATTTCTTGTTTTTAATGAAATTGTTTTATTTTGGATTTCCTTTACATGTCCCCAGATTGATCTACTTTAAAACAAAATCATTTTTATTTCCTTGTTCTTTACTTTGAGTTTTGAGAAGTCTCAATTTTTCTTCTATGCCAGCAGTATACTTTACTAAAGGAAGGATTCTTTCTAGTTAATTCAATAGAATTCAATGTATACTTCATAAAATTTGTTACATTTTGATGATTTGATAATGATTTTATCATTATCCCACTTTGCAAAAGAAAATTATTACTGTCCCTCTTTGCTTTCCTAATCTGTATTAGTATACAAACTATAAAACTGTAAATCATTTTGTGCTAAATATAAACATAGTTATAACAACAGATAAGGAAATGTAGTCTTACTATCCCCTTCTTTTATAACCCAATCTATTCATAAAATACAATCTTATAAACTCAAAATCACTTGCAATCTGAAAAGCAGATGATTAAAATGATCTGAAAATATTTCTTAGCCATATCAGAAGGTTTAGAAAGGGACCACTGAACTAATAGTGATGAAATTTTGATTTGGGAACGCAGGGAGAAAGAATGGGACAATATGCATGCTGAGTGATAGGAACCTTGGTGAGGATTTAAGATTAAAAACACAATTTAAAGTTTGACTGCTTATAATTTTAAGAATGGCATAGGAAATTAACAAGCCTCTTCTTGGGACAAATGTCCTGTTGTTACAAGTGGGCTTAGAGCACTGATGTGTCCTGATCTGGAGTTAGTCATGGAGAACTCAAGGAGATGCTTGATGGCAGCAAGCCACATGGCACGTTTGTTAGGAGAAACACAGAGACAGCAGATTTCTCTGTGGCTGTAATGCTGCACCTCACTAAGCTCAGGGAGGGTCTTACAGACCTGGGGAGTGGAGTTTTCTATTTACTCAACTGGCTTGCTTACATCATGCTTGCTAGGGGGTTGTTAGGGAAGGAAGACCTTTTTTTTTATCTAAATCTTACACTTTTAAGGGGGGGCTGACATTCTGCTGATCTGCACTTTTTAGTTTTCTTTTATCATCCTTCATCGATTGTTTGACCATATCTTAAGCAAGTGTGTGGTTAGGGAGGTCAGTGTGAACACTTCTTATTTTTCTATGCTTGCCTTCTTGTTTTTAAGCCCTGCTTTCAGGTCCCTCTGTGGCTACCTCCTGCACTGAGATGTTATCTTACTGCCTTGATGCAGTGAAGCGTTAGTGTATCCTGTCACCCTTTTACTTTCTGTGCTTATTATTCTTTAGGTTGCTTCTTTATTCTGTTTGCCATCCTTCATCACTATAATTTTTAAAACATGGCATTGAATTTGTACCATAGGTCTACTAAATTTATAATTTATTCACCAGAAACAATAGCTGCTAATAAAAGGAATAATTTAAAGAACAGATCAAGATAATGATTCTGCTTCTATTTTATCGATCCCCAACCCCCAAATGGTCATCAGAACTGAAAAAAAGGCTAATAGTAGCTATAGTTGAAGCTAAACTCCTCATAAAAAACAAGCACATACATTCTTGTGGCCATTTCAGAATTGAATCTGATGAGGCATTCCTCCGTTTTCTCCATCCCAGTCCCTTCCTAGGTTAACCTACCTAACAACTTTAGTTTGGGCTCTTCCAGTATTTTATATAAATGAAATCATATAGTAGGTAACCTTCTGATTTTGCTTTATTTTACTCAGTATAATGCATTTGAGATGCAACCATGTTGCTGCATAGATCAGTATGTTCCTTTTTATTGGGGAACAGTATTTTATTGTATGAATGTACTAAAACTTATTCATTCACCAGTTGAACAGTTGACAATCTTGTTTTTACTAAGTATAAATAAAGTTAACATGCATGTCTATATATAGATTTTGGTGATTTGGAATTTCATTTCTTTCTCATTTATTGCCTTATTAGCTATAGCTCTATTATTATTTTGTTTTCCCTAGGATTTATAGTACATGTTTTTAACTTGCAAAAGTCTACCTTTAAATGAGATTATGCCACTTTACACATAGTATGACTCTCCCAGTAATATACCTCATTATCTCTCCTCCTGGTGTTGCTGCTATTTTGTATTTTACATATACTTGTAGTATAAATTCTGTGGGACATTTTTATTATTTTTGTTTAATCAATTATATTTTTAAAGATTTAATTAACACTACAAAAATCCTGTAAATTTACTCATGGTTATACTTTCTTGTACTTTTATTTATTTTTGGAGATACGTATTTCTTCATGGAGATATGTGTTTCAATCTTGTTCTCATTTCATTCTGCCTCAGGGAATTACTTTAGCATATTTTCTAATGCTGGTCTTTAGGTGATAAAGTCTTTTAACTTCTGTATGTTTGAAAAGTCTATTTTTCATTGTATTTTTGAAAGATATTTTCTCTGGCTATAGGATTCTAAATTGAATTTCTTTGCAATAATTTAAAGATGGTGCCCACTATCTTTTTCACTGACATTGTTTCCAGTGAGAAATATGCTGTTATCCATAGTTTTATTCCTTAATAAAATTGTGTCTGTGTCTTGCTGTTTTACTGATATTCTCTTTGTCATTGACTTTGGCAATTTGGCTATGATATATATCTCTTCCTGTGTCTCATGACTGCTTTTTGTTGAGATTCTTGCATTTATCATCAAATTTGGAAGCTTCACACTTTATATCCTTTAGTGTATTTCTATCCCCTTAAATATTAGTATGATTACAATTGTCCCACAATGCACTACTGCCTAGTTTTAATTTTGAAATTCTCTCAGGATTTAATTTTTGATAGTTTTTTTTAATTTGTTTTTAAGATACAAAATCTAATTGTAAGTTTATCCAATTGCAAATATATCTAATTGTAAGTAATCTCTAGCAATGTATATTTTTTACTTCAAGGTATAGAACTATAGGCATTTTATTAGTATTTTTGTATATGTGTCTAAAATAATTTTTAAACATATGGAATTTAGTTCTAAGTTTTAACATGTCCTTGTTTGTTAAATATAATATTTGAATCAATTCCTATCAATGTCAATCAACTGATTTTCTCCCACTTTGCAAGATTTATTCTTACCCTTTTGCTCCCTTGGTGATCTTGATTTGATCCAGAAATTTTTATTTTTACAATTGTTTTTACAGTTTTGTGCTGGATATTTTTGAATTTCTAAAAATATTCTTGATTTTTATTCTAGAATGCAGTTCAGTATTTGGGATAAGTATGATCCTTTTGTTTATAGTTTGTTAGGTAGTACCAAAGGAGTATTTATTCTAAGGTTAAAAATTCACCATTGCTGGGACAATAATCTTGTAGGCATTCTACCAACACTGTAAATTTTTAGATTTTCTACTCTGATTGAGAGTATAGATACTGCTCTCTTTATTTGATTTCTGAGGATTATTCCCTCTTATCCTATTGGGAGTGTCTCTTCCTGGCCTAGAAAAATTTCTTCATATGCATGTACCAATAGATAAGTTCTCTCCTCTTGGTACTCTGCCTTGTAAATCCTGGTCTGTGAGGACTCTTAAGTCTAATGTCTTGAACATCATTGTTTCATGTAATTGTTTGTATCTTTTCTTTAAGTGTCTGCCTCAGATTTGTAACTCTTCAATAAGAGAATATAATATACTTTTATTAAATAAATAATAATTGAGTTTAATAGGAAATCATATTAAGAACAAACTACAGAGACTGCAAATTAATTTTAAGCAATTGGATGCTCAAAATTAACCAAAAATCTATAGCAAACCTGTTAGAGAGATGTAATTTAATAATGACATATGAAATATTAGTAATTTTAAAGGTAGCATAAGATGATCATGTAAATTGTCAGAGACAGAGACTATTAAAATTACCCCATCACTTTGATTATAATCAAAATTACCAATTTTTACTTTTAGATTATATTATTTATTCTAACATATGTCATTTTAACTCATTTTTTCAAGCTAAGTAACATATTTCAAATAAATTACTCAGATTCTGAATGTAAAATATAAAACTATATATTCTGAAATGTACTATAAATAATTGTCTCCACTAATTTATGGTAAAGAATGACTTCTGAAAAGAATTGTAAAAATCAGTAAATATAAATAGAAAATAATAAAATTTGATAAAAATGTGAAATGCTTACAATAAAGAACAGGTCAGATTCTAAGTGGGGAAATTATTTATTGCCTGTACAATAGATAATGAAAGTACATAGAAGGGATAATCATGCCTACATCAATGAGCTAAAGAGAGGTGGGCAGGACTAGAATAGATACTTCACACATAGGAAATATAAATGACTGATAAACACATTACATGTTTTTCAATACTTCTAATCCTTTATATGAAAGCTAAAAAGACAATATGTTTCTGTTACCCATCAGAATGGCAAAATTTTTAAAGTTTGTAACTATTGACCAGGTTGGAGGCACCTAGTAGCTTCATATTATAATACTAAGAACATAAATTGCTTCAACTAATTTAGAACACAATTTGGCATTATTAATCAAATTTCAAGACACAGATTCTGTGATCTAGCAACTTTTCTCCTAAGTATATATGCAAATCTAAGTACATGTTCCCCAGGATGTATGAACAAGAATTTTCTTTGCATATTTATTTGCAATATTCAAATTTGGTAATAACTCTCACACACATATAATAGTAAAATGGATAAATCTAATGTGATATATTAATTCATTGCAAAAGTAAGCAAACAATGAATAAGCAATGTAGGCTAGAATATAGCTGAATTTCAGAAACATTTCTCAAAGAAGAGACAAAGGAATTAATATGATTATATTAGTGTGAAAGTACAACTAGAGATGAATAACTACAGAAGACAAAAATGTTCATGTCCTGACATACTTTTTGATTTTCTATTATGATGGTAAGCTTTCTTTATAATAACAAATAGAACAGGTAACAATCCAAATTTGTCAAAGGCTTAACTGACCATATTATAGAAAGGACTGAAATATGTTCAACACTTTTAACCTATATGAACCAAAACATGGATTACAGAAGGAAAGCCAAAATAATAAAAATAATTTTCGCTACTTGTTATTCATTGTTAGTGATCAAAATAAATAGGCAAGGTATGTATTTTAAAATTTCAATGAGAAACAGGTAAAATTGTTTCTTGTTTAGCTGTGGAAAACTATTCTATTTATTGAAATGCAGATATTAATAACTTGTGGAGTTAAATCACTGTGACTTAAATTACTTGATTTAATGATTACAATATAAATATTGTATATGAATATGATTATAAGTAAACTATGATATGTTATAAAAGAACTCAAAATATATGTTGCAACATAAATCCAGTTTTGTGAGTAGTACTTATACATTAGCAAAGCATATTTCTTGCACATTTTAAGAAATACAATTGCAACTATTTTTCTGTTTTTTATCTTTACTCACTTTTCACACTGCTGTAATATCTTTCATCCTTGGAATAAAACCAAAAATTAATAACTTGTCAGGACCAATTCAAATTGTATTTTACATAGGCTATTAACAAAAAGAGCACAGCTGTTTTGCTGTGCATCCATAGTTTTATTTCACGGAAATGATAAAAAATTATGGGGAAAGAGAGGAGACATACGTGTTTTTAATATTAATTATTGACAGTCAGATTAAATTGATAAAATAGAATACAAATATATTAAAATATCAGGTATTTGTTTTTAAGAATATTATAAAATAAGATGTGCTTTCATGTACATATGCAGAATTATATTTTAAAAATGTACAAAAAAAGGGCTAAAAGATAAGATCTGTGTTAGCAGGTTTGTTTTTTTTTAATGCAAGGTGTTTTATCTCCTTTAATTATCATTTAAAACCTAAAGCTAACATTTTCTTGCCTTGAAATATGTTTTTCTTTCTTATTCTATGTACCGGTCAGGAGATAATATCTTTTTTTTCCCTTTTTCCCCTCCCCACCCACAAAATTATCTTCTAGAATAAATAAGATATTTTATCCTTAAAAATATATTTTTAAAATATATCTAAAATGTGCAAAATAGGCAATCGAAACTTTGCTACTTCAACTCATCTCTTCCTGTTAGTATTGTGTCCTTCTTTATGAGTCTATATGGGGTTATTACAAGGAAAAACTGCCATATACGTGTATCTTTCAAGCAATTATTATTTCAAATAATGGTTAAATTTGGAATGATGGCTGTGAAAAATTATGATTTGTATGTATTTTGGGCTTTTTTTTTACAGCATTTAACTCATGCAAGTTTTATTTCAGTTTTTATTGCAATTATCTTAGTCGTTTTAAAAATAAGCATTTGACTTTTAAAAACAGATTAAAAATTTTATATTCACTTTTATGATCACTTTAATGATGTCATGTGAATGTCAGTGTTTTATTTAATAGACTTAACCTCAAGGTCTTTGACACCGAAGGCATTACTAAGGCATGCTCTAAGGCATTACCTATAGTAGTAGGATGGAAAATTTTTAGATTCTATTTCAATATGTATTCATTGAGTAGATGATAAGAGTTAAGAAGAAGCACACTAAAACAACTGTCCTAAATTACTGTGAGATTGTGTATGTTCTCCTATATGATCTCATTTCCACCTGGTTGATATCTGTATTAAGCCAAGCTATGTTTAATTATATTCAATAAACCAAACATTCTGTATAAAATAGGCCCTATCAGCAGAGTGGATTATTCATCTCAACTATAGAGGAGATGCTAACGTTCTTCTTTGTCTGTCTCTCAGGTTATAGACAATTGAAAAAAAAAAGCTATAGATTGATTGCTGCAATATTCCCTGTAAAAAGAAAAACAAGATTAGCATGTATAATTCAAGCTATTTTTCTGGTATTCTCTCCCCACATTTTTCTTGAAACTTCTCACAAGAAAAAAACATTTGTACATTTCCTTTATGATGATATTAAAAATATATACAAATTCATTCTGGTACAAAGGCCTAAATCTTAATTGTAGTATTTCTTGTTACCCATTGCAGGTTTGAATATTAATGACTTCTCTCACTGATAAACTATATGTTTCCATCTGTCCTGGGCGCCAAGAGCTAAGTCTCATTTCCTGACAAAAAATGACAAACAGGTTGCTCTGTGCTGCTCATATGTTCATATTCAATATGTGATTTTGTTTACCCATAAAAATGACGGTTTTTCTAAAAGGAATGCCAGTTTAAGTCCCTGAAATGAATAAAATTGTCTCTAGTAAAATGTTGTTTCCATAGTGTTATGTAAACTCTTTATGTTATGTACATAAAATGAACAAGTAAGAATGAGAGGAAGTACATTTTAAGTGTTATTTAAAAGGACCTGGTTATGCAGATGGTGTGCAACATGTGTTATTTTTTTATAGGGTCTCTTTTCATATATCGATGACTCCCAATATTTGTAGTCCATTCGAAGCAGTGGGGTGAGAGTTGAAACAGGGCTAATAACTTTCACACCTTATCTAAGATTAGATAAACAAAGTGTGGAAGAATCTATTCTAAAATGTCTTTTATTAACAATGCTGATAGCATTAGTCTTTAATTTATTAAAATAATAACCTCTTTAATATCACTTGCAGTTAGCATTTTACATCTCCCATCACATTTGGACATTCAATTTGCATAGATTTGAGTGATTGTTTAATTTTGAGAAATTAAGCTATCACTTTTAACTTTCAACTCTCATAAATCACTTTTATGACTAAATGTTGAAAAGGACAAATGTAATAAATGCTTGGAGAAAAGGCAGAAGTTCTGTTCTTCTAAATTGCTATTTAACAAAGTATCAGTAATGGAGGCAGCCATTTTTAGAATCAAAAAAATCACATTTTGAGTTGTTTCTAATATATAAAATGTTTTATTATATATTAAAACTTTAAAGCTCATATTTAAAAAGTATCTATATTTTAGATTTGTAGCTGAACTTAGGTGAATTAATAACATTGTAATGGAATGATAAAAAGAATAAGAATAATATTAACTGCAAGTTATTGAACATTTATTAGGTGCCAAGGATTGTAGTGGGTGCTTGAAAGGAATTCCTAATATTAATAGGAATCATGCAAGATAGATGGATTTGCTTCATTTATAATTATGAAAATTTAAACTCAGGGAAATTAATTAGTTTTCCTGGGGAATGAATTTGCATAAAGCTGAATTCAAACTCTAGTCAGCTTTCTCAAAAGTCCATGATTTTTACCATTGTATAATCTAGCAAGTGACCTTAGAGCTTAAACAAAATATTCTCTCCTTTATCTTCCTTTTCATTTTCTCTCCATTCACATCAATTTAGGAAAATACTAAGACTAAGATGAATCAAATATTTTCTAACATGGATAATGAGTTTTAATCCGAAATATGGGTTGATTTTTCAGGGCAATTTTTCGATGTCTTTTAAGATCAAACTTCCTGTGTTATGCTGATTTGTGACTTCTATCCTTGTCAAGATCTCTTTATAGGGAAATTAAAGGTGCAAATTAGTAGGATGAATAGTACTAGGTGATGGTGGTAGTGTTGATGAGGCTCCCTGAATAATCTATCTGGAGTTATACACTAAAATGATTTTTTTGAGACTGAGTATTCCTACTAATTTGATTCAATGAAAATCAACAGAAATCTAGGAAAGTAGATTACTTAACTTCGGATAAGTCTTTGAGTTAAGCAGAAAATCATGATTTTAAAGGCTGCACAATGCTACAATGAGTAGCAAAAGGGATTGTAGGCAAACCTTTAGTTGCTTCTTACTTTTCAATGTAAGTGGGCAACTATCGTTTCCCTAGGTAAGCTTTATTGCAACCCTGTTTCAAAATAAAAATATATATTAGCAACTCCTTAGCCTTATTCTCAAAAAGAGAAATAATTCCTCTTCTGTGTTTTTACTTTTATCTTTTGATGAATAAAACATAATAAATAAGACAGGATAGTCAGTAGATGTTGTGCACAGTGACAGGAATTTTCAAAAACAGGAGCTCCTTCTTTAATTTACTATCGTTATTTGCATCATTATTCTTTAATTTCTGGTAAAGTTTTGGAGATATAAATGTGGTGACTATGCCTGTTATATATCAGGTAGAACAGTAGAATGTATTCTGTTTAAGTCTGTATAAATGATTATCTTATTTTTTTATCAGCAGAATGATGTGATTATAGAATATTGAACCAATGATGAAATGTTCTTCAACAAACTGGAGGTTTCCTTGTGGAGAAAATTGCAAGAGAGCCTAGTCAATGTAAATACCTATTCCTTGTTTTAGTACTATGCACAAAGTTAAAAAAAAATAAACCCTAAAATTATCTTAGTCACATACATTACTACTTTGATTGGAACATGTCTGTTCACCTTATTTTGAGCTGATACTGTGACTGTTGACAACCTTCCTGTCATTTCTCTCACCAATTTAACAACACAGGAAGTTGAAACATCAGTGTGGAGGTATGAGAAGTCCCATTTTGTATTTCTTGATAAAACTTTAGAGTTAAAAACTTATGTTACCCCATGAGAGGAAGTAGGGGAAGTGCAAAGCTGTAGCACTGCACAAATGAAAAAAAAAAAAAAAAAAACTTTTCAAAAAATAATCCTGAAGCTTCCAAGAATTCTCAGCTCTTCACTCCTCTGGGGGTGTTGGTGAGCCTCAGTTATCTAGTTACCTTCATTATTTATTGAAAAGCACTGTGGGGAGCAATTTGTTGTTCCCTATGGTGTTATTCAGTAGATAATGAATTAATGAATAGAGAAGCAAAGAGATTTGTACATCAGGAAAGAAGAAAAGGATATTTGTGTGCGCTAGAGAGAGGCTAAAAAAAACAGCAGAAAAAGTTCCTACTGAATATAAAAAATGGATAATATTGTCATAATAATTTGCTTCCTTCTCTCTGATAACTGAAGTGATAGAGAAAGCAAAACAAAAATGTAATAGTCCTAATATCAAAGGGGGCAGAGGCATAAGGGTCAGTGTTCACCTTTTAGGTCTTAACACTGATGTAGAAACCATGTCATGGCAAATAGCAATGTACAGAATATGTTTAGTTGTAAAAAGTGAAAATAAATGGCTGAGGAAAATGTCATCTTTAATGCAAAAGCTAGCATAGTTATTTCATAGTAAAAGAGAGGACCAATCTTAAAGTTCGATGACATTAAAAAAATCCAGATTTTCATTTCATAGCAGTTCTAAAAACAATGTGAGGTATTAATTGCTCTCCCGGTGTTGTTTCTCCTAATTTACTTGATTTCTTTTAGGATCTATGAAATGTTAATACTTCTAGACACTTCATTTTGTAAAACATTTTTGTAATTTCCTTGCATACAACAAATCTACAGAACAGTTATTAAGCCATCATATTTTTTGAGATGTCTATTATGTTCTTATGTATAAAACTTCTTCATATGGTCCAAAGCCAATCTCTAGAAAAGTGCCATATAATATTTCTAAATTAATAATATTATAATTAACAGTAAAAAGTCTTTTTTAAAAATTGAGTAAAGTTTACTAAATTTAATTCCATTCCACATATGTCTTATTATAAAGTTAAATATAAGAATGATATTCACTAAGTCTGCATTTTTCTTTCCCAGAACAAGAAGAATTGGTTTTTTTCACTAATTTTGAATAGTTTTAGTAATAAGAGAGCAGGTGGATTCTATGGATACCTTACATATCTACATGAGAAGTCAATTGTGCATTTGCATAAACTAGAATAGGGACCCTCTTATGGTTATATATCTATATCTATATGTATGTATATATACATAACATGTATATATAGTGTATATACCTTTTAACAATAAGCATAAGCACATATAGTTAATTATGCATGCCATTCATATCTATGTATAGCATGGTTGGTAAGATTTATCAATGTTTCATTTATAGTCAAGTCTTAGCCCTACTTTTCTTTATTCATTGTTACAAAAAATACATATTCTAGAGGAAGAAAAACTAGACTCAGCTATGCTGTCTATTCACTTTGTGGCTTTATGTTTCAGTCTCTAAGTCAACTGCTATTATAGGTAAATTTTTTCAGTATCACCAGTCTTTCCTTAGACAGAAAATATTTATATAAATATTTATATATTGCTTACAAGTACAACACCTGACACAAAATGAGCACACAAAAAGCACACAAAATGAGCACATAAAAATTCCTCATTATTTTATAAGGTCACATGATTTTAACTTTATAATATTTTGCTAAAATTGTTTATATTTATAAACTATTATATTTTCTATACTACAGTCTTTATAAAATATTTTAAATGCTTTTGTTTTAATTTTAGTTTTAATTTTTAATCTATTCTCATTTTATCACTCTCTTTTCTATAACATTGGTATTCGATTACTCTCATTTCCTTAGAAAATTTTTATTTGCTACACCCTGAAGTGGTTACAGTGAAGCCTGCTTCCTCTAGTTAAGTGCAGTTCATGTACATCCAGGAACCTGGGTTCACATCCCAGAGTGGGAGAGAACAACCACGATGAATGACTTAATCAAAATAGAGTAAGATCTTTTTTTCTTCTCTCTCTTCCTACCTGTCTTTGCTTACCATCATTCCTGCCTGTAACTTTCCTTTAAAAAAAAATCTTCATGAACTATTATGATTTAAAACTTAATTTTTCCTTGTTTGTTGAGCTGTATTTAAAAAAAATATATTTAAGCCTTTAACTTTTGTCCATCACTTTTGTTATTTTTTCTATTTTATTTTAAAATTCTTAATATAAATACCTTTGAATTAGTAATTCTAAGTTCTAAAAGTACATAAATCTTGTCAGCAGATATTTATGAGTAATATATTTAGAAATGATTAATTTTCAAGATCACCATCCTAATCCTTGTAACTCTGTGACTAAAGCACTACAATAAATCTTTTGCTTAAGAAAGTAAATAAAAAAATAAAGTATGATTACTTTGGATCACATAGAAAATTTGTTAGTTATTTCCAGGTCTTTTCAGAAGATTCATGATGCTTTCATCATCATCTGCTTGGCTCACTACAGTGCTTTGTCTTGACATCCATACCACCCAATGTCTTTATGGATAGTTCTGTCCTTTGAAATCCACCTGATATAGAAGGGCTACGGATTTTATACTCAGTGTCTTCCCTTATTCTAAAATTCATTTGAATTCAGATAAAAGTGGAATAGATGGATTTTACTGATTATTTCCATAATCATCATTCAATAAATAATGGAGAAGGGATTTCTACTTCACACTTTAACTCTTTAACAACAGGTCGACAACAGTGAAAAAGATCTCAAATATTCCTAATAGCAGAATTCAGTCTTTTTCACTCGTCCCATGAAGTGATATGGTGAACAAACACCTCTTCTATTATTTCATAATCATTCTAATTTTGTTCCTCCTAATCTTTAATTGTAAATTTTTCCATAGGTACACTCCAACTGAGGATCTGGCTCCTCAGACATTTTCTACTTAATTTTTATTATTTTTATCGTAATCTTTGGTAACGAGAGAAAACACTGATAAATTATCATATCTATACATGACTACCTCAATTCTGTTTTATGTAATAATTTGCTTTAGTATTCATGAAGTATCTTTTGATATATCTTTCTGTTTGCATGATTCACTTTATTTTAGAAAAAAATCACTGAATTTTCAAATGATTTATTATCTCTTGGAAAATATTTATTTTCAGAGTTTGAGAGTCATTGGTATAATCAAATTATTTATTTCTCACTCATTTGAAAATATATAATAAAATTATAAACAAGTAATATAAAAGTTTAAGAATCTTTTCAATGAGAAAAATTATAAAACAGATAAGAAAAATAGTTAAAATGCACACCAAACACTACATCTGAAGATTCTAAGCAATTGCTATGCATAACTTTAGATTACATTTTATGTAATGTAAAATACTGCTCTAAAAATAGTTAATTAATATAAAAGTTTTATATATAGCATAGGTTTCTGGTGGTTAAATTTCTTCTTATAATATCAATATTTGTTTGTTGTTTACAATTCATTTTAGGATATTGGAATTGCATCTTGGTCTATATTTCACACCACATCCACCACCAGAGTTGCAGTGTCTTTTACCATCACTTTTTCCCTTCTTTTCTTCCCTCACCCTCCAACTTCCCTGACAGCCATCTTCTGTGTCCTGTGAGTTTTTGCTGGGGTTCATCTGTTTATTTGTTTCATTTATTATATTCCACATACGAGTGAAACCTTCCTGTATTTCCCTTTTTCCTTCTGACTTATTTCACATAACATGATCCCTTCCAGTTACATCCAGATTGTTGCAAAGGGCACAGTTTTATTTCTTCTTTTTAAGTAGCTATGTAGAATTTAATTTGAGTATATATACCACAGCTTCTTTACCCAGTCATCTGTTGATGGGCATTTAGATTGTTTCCACGTTTTGGCCATTGTGAACTGTGCTGCGATAAAATATAGGCATGGAGATCTCTTTTCTGATTAGAGATTTTGTATCCTTGTGTATGTGCCCAATAGAAGGATTGACAACAGTCAAATGGTAGATCCATCTTTATTTGTTTGAGGAATCTCCATACTGTTTTCCAAAGAGATTGCACCAATATGCATTCCCACCAACAGTGTAGGAGGGTCCCTTTTTCTCCACAACTCCTCAGGCACCTGCTCTTTCCAGTCTTTTTGATGTAGGCCATTCTCATTGGTGTGAGCTGGTATCTTACTGTAGTTTTTTTTTTTTTATTTGCATTTCTCCAATGATGAGTGATATAGAGCATTTTTTCAGGTGACTGAATTTCTTATGTTGGAATCTTTTGTTTTTGTCTTTGTCTTGATCTGTCTACTGGTCACATAAGTGTGGTTGCTTTTAATCCAAGTGCTTAAATTCTAACTATTGAATAATAAAAAATCTTACTGTCTAATATTTATTTGATTTCAAAGCATTCTATTTCTAGATACATGCAATCAACATTTAAGTTTGTGACTCTAGTTGCACAATTTTTTATAAAAAATATCAGAAGTGACTGTGCATTATGAGATATTTCAAATTTAAATGTGCTGTGCAAAGACAATGTGTCTATATATATTTGTGGATTTGTGGAAGGAAGATGCCTATATCTACACATTCTGAAGCCTTCAAATCTCTACTCCAGTAAAAGATCACAAATGTCAAGTGTGATCTCCATTCCCTAAAAGAAATTGATTCTATTTCTAACTTTCAAAAATTGGGCAGTTGTAAAAATGATGGATTTCTAGTTTCTCTCAAAATGTAGACATCTCGCAATGTTGGCAATATTTGCTTGCGATCTGTGACTGCTGCACTGACGAGAGCAGGTGTTCTTCATTCCACTACTCTCTAATACTCACTGTTGAAGCCCAAACCAGTGCTCTTTAGTCTTTTATGTAAGCCACTCAATTACTGAATGGATTTAAAAGATAATACCAGATTTATTCTTTTTTCCTACCTTTCACTACCATCATCCTTCCTATAAAATAATTTTCTTGATTCCCTGTGGTTTAACATATTTTGTCATACCTAATTAAATATACTGGGTAACTCTAGCATGTTCATTATATCAAGATAGCTGACAACTCTGTAACAAATCTGATTCTATTCATAAATACTCAGGAGTATCCTTTACTTTCTACTTAGAAGCAACTAATAAAGTGTAATTGTGATTGACATGGTAGATATATCTAAAATATATTAGTTTATTGGTTGTATTGGATTATACTCTTGCAGTTTAGAATAGTAAGAGAATAATGAGTGACTAGTTCATGTGTACATGACTACTTCATGTTTATGAATGTTCCATCAAATACAAAAATCAAGAACAAACCTTAGCCATTACTGTGTACACTGCTTAACTTTGAAGTGGTTTTGTGATAAACAACAGTGGCTAATAAATGACAGCTTTCCACTTATGTGAGGGTCACCCTGGCCATTAGGGTCCAGCAAATGCCTAAAATAAAGCTAGGCAGTGCAAAGAGTTGAATGAATTTCAGAAAGTATGGGACAAATAATAATTCAGGAGAAGTCAGAATGAGAAAAGCATAATATGTAGGAAAGAACAGTTTTTGGAAATACCTTAAAGTAAAATGCCAGTTAAAATATCCAATGGTGGAAGAATAGCAAATATAGGGCAGAGAAATGTGGGGTTTTAAAAATAATGTTATTAAAAATGAACATTGCTTCATAACATATAGTGTTAAGGTATATATTATCATAAATTGCTGTCTGTATATAATACATTAGGTTTACTGCCAATTTATCCTTCATTATGTAATTAACTCTTTACTTGATTTATCCACGCTCTTTCCTTTTTCCTTATGGAAACCATTGATTTGATTCTCTAGACTAAAATTCTGTTGTTTGATCAATCTTCATTTATTTGGTTTCTCTATAAGCCATATTTGAGTTAAATCTTGTTTGTTGGTTTAAATCTTTATGATTTTGATATTTAACCTAATTCAATTAGTTCACCTCTCTTAGCTATAGTTTATCTTTATAGTGGTAACTATATATGCTTAAAGATGTTTGAGATGCACACATATATGCTTACATATATGTGTGTATTTATGTACTTACAGATAAATATAGTTGGTATACAATAAATGGTATGAGGTATTGTTGCTACAGCTGCTAAAACTATTCCCCTTATATTCACCCTACCCATCCATACTGTATACTGTGTTCTTCTATCAGATTTAACAAAGGTCATAAAGCATATTGAACTATATTGTATTATATGCAAAGGTCCTTCCATACTCTGGAACTGTGTTTCATTTTTATCTGCTCTATAATTGTAGCTGCTAAAGAGTCTGCTTTCAAATAAACTAACAAGGATGCTCTCTTCTAATTCCTGCCGAGAACTTAAGCTCCATTCTTTATGTTAGATTTGTACTTTCCCACTCAATATCTGACCATGTGAATTAATGTTTTTAATATGCCAGTATGGGCAAAAATAATTCTAATTACTTGCAATTAAAACAGGGCATTTGCTGAAAAAGGAATGTATGTGTAACAAAATCAAGCAAAACAGAGCTTGATTCTACAGAGTTAAAAACACATCACAGCTGTTTCTATAGCTTTCCTAATGTCATGGTTTCTGTATCCCTAGCACTTGAGTTCAGAAAAGAAATGGAATTAGAAGCAGATACTAGTGAGTTGCTAAGAAAACTTTTAACCTACAACCAAGGCTTTCTACCTTTTTTTGGGGAAAGAATCATAAACTTATCTCTGAAAATGAGCCTTTTCACATAGTCATTGGTTGTTTCTAGGAATAATCAGGAAGGGAAATGACATATTAGCTGCATTACAGACCTCAGAAAATTTATTAATATGGTTGCTCTTATTTTTTTATGTCAAAATCAGGAGTGTAGTAGGTTTATTAGGTCTTGGATTAAAATACATATTTGACATATGTAAATAGCATATACTAACTTGCTTTTTAGAAATCACCTCTGCAAAAATAATTGTGTGACTGTAAGCCGTCTTTTTTTTTTCCTATTTTTTTTTGTTCAGATACCAGCAGGAGACTAGAATGCAAATGCAAGTAGGATAGAATTTTCAGAGGAATTATAATGTTAAAGATTTCATTCATATGGATAAATTTATGAAGTTATGATAACCTTTTATAACCTTTGTGTTTTATTATATAAATAAATGTCATTTGAGTCAAAGTTAACATTTCTATTGCAAGCTTGTGATTTTATACTTACATAATATATGTATACACATATTTTTCTTATTATTTTTAAAATTTTATTGCAAACTTAAAGTTTTATAGTTATATATTACATACATACTTATATGTATACATGTATATTTCTCTTCTTTTTTATTTTCCTTTCCTTCTCCTCTTCTTCCTTTTCCTTTCCTCCTTCTCCTAGTGATGGGTTAATTTTATACAGGAACAGTTCCTACCAAGGAAAAATTTTAACTGAAATATAGTTTTCAGATAGCAGAGTTTCTGAGGAAATGAGGTTGTATAAAGCTGTGATCCTCTCATAAAAGGAAGTCAAATTCTTCTTTTAAGAGATATAAGCTAAATACATAGCTTGTCTTACTTTGAGATAGTGGAATTGGGAAATGTAGTGAGAAACTGAGAAAAATCTAAAATAAACAGCAAAATAACTCAGTTGGCAACTGATTCGCTTTGAATAATTAAGGACAATAATGTGGAACTCAGGACCTATCAAAGAGGAGGTTCCGTGTGTAACACCTACAGTTTTAGGGACCCGCGCAAAGTCATAAATCTACATACTAGGAATAAGATGAACAGAGACTTAACAAGACTTCTAAAGGACTGAAGCAGAGATAAGCTCCTATCCTTAGAATAAATTAAAATGTTATTTTTGTTTTTGGTACTGGTATGTTTTGTGGTGATATATGAAACAAAATATTCTCTGAAGGAATGTAATACCAAACTGAGGCACAAGTTACTTCCACAACTTTTCTTTCAACATGTATAACCATCAATAAAAAATTTTAGAACTGTCAAGAGACAAAATTTCATGACACAAGCCATAATAAAAATGGATAATAAAAGATGTTCAGAAGATACAGATTTGAGATTATCAAACAACAGCTTACATATGAATATGACTAATGAGTTCAAGAAATTAGATAACAACAGGAACAATTTCATTTTGTAAATATTAAGAAGTATCCAATGAAAATTCTGGAACTGAATCATCCCATGAATAAAGTTAATAACTGAAACACTTTTCTTATCAGTGTAGAAAATCTGAAGAAAATAATAGATAACCAGAGCATAAAGCAGAAGAAAATCCTAGCTATTACACTGAGAAAAAAGAGTAAACAGTATATAGTATAGAAATAGGTAACATATAGTAAAAATTTCTTACATACATATGTGTATGTATGTGTATATATATATACATATATATGTGTATATGTATATATATATATATATATATATATATATATATATGAAATCCAAAGAGGAGAAAGAACTTCACAGAAATATTTGAGTAGATAATTGATAAAATTTCAAAATCATGGTATTAAGCTATAGTTCAAGATAAATGTGATAAATTACATCAAAGACAAGAGAATATAATTCGTGAAAACTAAAAAAAAATGTTGAGGACATCCTTTACATTCAAGGAGGAGAACTAAAACAGACATAAAAAATAGAAGGAAATTAAATAACTGCTCTCAAAAGTCTGAAAAAAATATAACCACAAATTTAGAAATGTATACTCAGAAAATTCCATTATAAAAATAAATAAATAAGACAATAGCATAAAGGTTATAAGAAATCAATGACTAGTTTCACAATCAGAAGAAAAATAATCCTATATGGAAACATGGATATAAAGGATGGCATGAAATAAAAAGGTAAAAGTGAAAAATAAAATAAATTTTATGACACAGTACATGTATAATAATGTATTTTGTGCATAAAATAGAGAATTACAATAGACAAATTGAATAAAAACTAGAACATATGTGATTTAACGTTTTTATAGCTCTATGACTGAAACTATTAAAATGGAATTTTCATTGTTTTAACAAATTAATAATATGTTATAATACATGTATAATCTACTGTACATATACATTCAAATTTGTTACAAATATAGAAGAGTAGAAAAATCAGAAAGATACAGCTTACTGATCACAAAGTACACAAATGTGTAATCAACTAATATATTTATGTACATGAACACATATATAAACTCTCCATGTGAAATGAGTGTAAATGCTCTCCAGAAGTATGGCCAAGATATTCAGTTTATTTAAAATGGTAGTATTTACAGTATCTCCAATCTGTAAGCAATTCAATTGTCCTTTAATGATAGAATGAATAAATAACTTCTGATATGTAATCAAAATATATTATAATCCAATTAAAATCAGCATATTTAACTAAATGTAACCACCTGAATTTGCCTCACTGTGAAGTTACTTTATTTCATAAAGAAAATATAGAATTATTCCATTCAAATAAAGTTCAGAATCAGGTAACTGATAGTGTTACCACAGATCCTTAAATAGCATCATTGTGTTTCTTGTCATTTTGTTAGAATGATGAGAAAAAATAATTGATTACTAGCTAAATCACTGTCTCTGTGGAGTTTTTTGTTCTCCTTACATCCAAATATTCTGTTTTTCTCCCACATCCCAGGTTGTGTGTGTGTGGTCACCTAGTCATGGTAGGGCTTCTTGATTAGGGTTGGGTCCTGACTTGTATCTTGAACTACTGATATAGGTTTCAGCTGCAAAGACCCTGAACTATAATAAACATGCTGGAAAATGAATGATTTTTTTTTTTTTGTGACTAGAAATATATTATAGAAACTTTTTGATATCCATTAGTCTATAATAAAATTAATTTTGTTACATGTTTTAAATTTAAAATCCTGTTTTCCAAGAAACCATCATGATGTTAGGTAAGGACTTGCCATCCAAGTTAGCAAAGAGTGTTTTCCACTGGGGACCATAGAGTTAGCATTTGAAAAATGATTTGAAATGAGCTACTGTTACGATGATAATTTTATACTGATTTATGTTGTAATAATACAGTGGTATTTCTTTTGTGATACTTTAAACTGCATACTTATGAATTTTATACTATAAGAGTTAAATTTTAGAAGTCTCTGCTGCTTTCCAATAAACTATGTTTTTTGCTTAATGAGGATAAACTGGGTATCTTTCATGAAAAATAAAATTGGATATCTAACAATGAAAGTTAATGATATGGGTAACTGATAAAATCAACAGCAGTGTGGTATATTGAAGAAAATTTTAAATTGAAAAAATAATAGTATTCTATTTTCTACTCAGTTTTTTTCACAAATTAACTGGAAGACTTGGTTGTCACACATTCACTAAATAACAACTGCTGCATGCCAAAAGTGAAGTGGGGTATGAGAAATGAAACAGTAAAAATTAATATATGTGGTTAGACACCAGATACTTGTATTAGATCAAATCATATTTTGTGAGACACATTTTGAAACTTGTAGCATGCCCTGGTGTGGAGTAGCAGTTTAGTCAGTGGCCCTGCAGAGTCCACATTTGTTCTAAGGACCCGGGTTCACATCACAGGGTCAGGTTGAACAATCAATAAGTAAAATAAAAATGTGTTTCTTCCTATCATCCTCCTCTTCTGACTGCCTCTGCCTTACTTCCTGCCTGCACCTTTTCTTAAAAAACAAAAAAGGAAGTAGAAAATCTTGCAATTAATCAAAAATATTTTAAGAAGCAAGGTAAATATTTAAAATTCGATGTAATAATTAAAAAGTGAATTTCTCAGTGAATTTGAATTTTCACTGGCTAGATCGTTGAATACAGTTTAGATTGTACTTGAAGACAGACTATTCAGAATGCTATGACAGAAACCAAAGCAAGAAATAGACTACGTCAATTGTCGTTGAAACAAAGTGGGAAACTTTGAAGATTTGAAGACTGTTATGATATTTTAAATTCTGGAGTTGATGATTAAATGTAAAAATGACAAGGCATGGGAAGAATGGATCGATGTACAGGTGTTTGATTATTGTGCACTGAATGATTTTGTGACTCACTGAGATGGAAAATACGAAAGGATCAGTAACGATTCAGAAGCGTAGAAGTTTCCTTAATTAACAAACAATTCCAGTTTGACATCTTATTTACATTTTTTTTCTTAAATGATTTTCTGATATTTGTTACACTGGTCCAATAGAGAAAATTGATTTAGATTGTAAGGGGCTTGTGATGTGTTCATGCTTTGGAAGAATCTCTATGAGTGAAGGAGAGAGCCTCTTAGGAGAATTGAGTGGTTTAAACTAAATACACTAATTTCATAGCTGATGACTTGAATAATCTAACCAGGCTCTATATGACAGCCTCTTGTTCAACATTTCAAGGGGATCTATAACTAATATAAATTTTCTAAAGGCAAGCTGTCAGTCTTTTCTTGACTCTAATCTGTGGAGGGAATCTGATAACCAGAAGCACAGGATTGAAAATGATACATGAAATAAAATGTTCAAAATATGTTGAAAGTGAAAGAGATGATGAGATTGGATGTGAATCCTAGTTACTGATTTGTCTCCCTTCATAAAGAAACACATTTTGACAGAGACTTTAATATTTCTGCCAGTGTAGTATACTGTCCATCTTAATACACACACATACACTCCACAGAAAAGCAATTTTATTGTTCCCTAGTCTTTAAAACAAATTGTTTCATCTTTCCTAATTTCTAACCTTCTCACTGATTCTAATCCATAGATTTCTTGTCAGCCTGAAGATAAAGATCATCTAATGTAGTAGCTAGCTATAAGAGAAGTGTGAGATTAATAGAGGAAGGTGATGCATCACGATGGAAAGAGTGTGGAAGTTGACGTGAGACACATCTGGGTCCAGAGCTAATGTTGGATCTTTGTGATTGCGTGTTAATGATCTTGTATCACATTACCCTCTTTATGTGTTTAACTGTCTTGAGGTTCAGTGCAATTAAATACGTGTTTTAAACTTAATGATATCAAAATGAGAAAATTCTAATTGGAGCATTTATAAAATGGTTTAACAAATGCTGTCTAAATCTATGGTTTGAAAAATTTATTTATCAGAGTGTAAATATCATTATTTAACTTAATTCACACCTTTTATTAAGCATGATTTTATTAGTTTAGAATGTTAATTTATTTGTAATTTTGTTTATTATTTTTGCATTCACTTATAATACTACATTTTTCAGGAAAATAGGATCACATTTCAGTCAATTTGTGTATCACACCACACCCATCACCAGAGTTCTAGTACCAGTGACCATGATCCTTTTTACTTCTCAGTCATAAGCTCTTTCCCCCTTGTGTAACCCAGTCCCACTCTAGTAACTACAGTCTTGCATCAGAGTCCAGAGAATTTTGTTCAGTTTCGTTAGTTTCTTTCTTTATATTCCATGTAAGAAGGAAACTGTCTAGTATTTTTCTTTTCCTTTCAGGCTTATTCTTGCTTAGTAGGTTACCTCAAATTCCACCCAGATTGTTGTAAAAGGCACAATTTTATATTTTAAAATAGCTGAATAGAATTCCATTGTGTATAACTATCTTCATCTAGTCGTCTGTGGATCGGCAGTTAGGTTGTTTCCATGTCTGGGCAACTGTGATTTGTGCAGCTGTGAACATAGGCAATAACCATAGCATGAAAACCCTAAAGAGAAATTCACAAAGTACCATTAAAAACTGTTTAGGACCAAAATCATTCTAGAGATGAAATTCCCAATAATAAAATTATTTTACATCTAATTTTAAGAGTAATTTTCTAGATTTTATACATAGACAAATGTTTGTTTGGGGCTGAGAGTAGCACAAGGATGAAATGGGAGTTGACAAAACATCAAGGACACCAGGCCCTGAGCACCGGACCTGGGTCACTGTGTGAAAGCACTGGGACAATGCATCTGTAATTGTTCACCCCCCAAAATAAGACAGATATAGTTATGAAGTTAGGGAGCAAAAGCTGTATAAGCAATCCAATGTAACTATAAACTTGCTGGCATAAGCTGCTTCAAGTAGTGCTGTGTATGAACCCAATAAATAGGTGGAGACCAGAATGGTCAGGGCCTTCAGTCTGAAAGAGAGAAGCTGTTGGACCCCTGATCCCCACCTTTTCTGTTCTCTCACTCTTGAGTTTTTCATTCTCCTGTGGCACCCCCTTCCTCACCCCTGCTCCCAGAAAGCAATCCTGGCAGACAAGCTTTAATGTGACTTTGTTTAGAATTATTGAATATAAAGTAGAACATTGCTTAAAGATTGGAGACCTATGCTGTATATCTTCTCTAGACAACTGTCTGGAATTTGTGCTTATCTGTAGTACTCATGTCTTGTGAGGGGTAAGAGATTTTCTTTTTCCCTAAAAATATAAATGTATTTTCCATTTCAACATGAAAAATTCCAAAATTTAAGCATGTACTAGTCACATGCTTTAAATTTATAGTGTTTCACACTGATATAATTGCTTTTGAAAATTATTATTTTGTTACCATCATCTTACCTTTCAGAAGTCTTGCCTAATAAACATATTAAAAGAAGAAAAATGACAGGAGGAAAGAATTAGTTTAAAAAAATGAAATCTAGAAACTCAATATCAATAAATATCCACAATCACTTGGAATTTCTCCAAAGTTTTAAAAATTTTAAGGATGAAACTGTTAAATTTTTAACCAAAGTGCATTGCCTATTAGAGCAAAAATGGCAGTGTGATAATACAGAAGACCAGCCAATATGACATATCTAGAAGACACTCTGCAAACACAGTTATTGACATTTGATTCCTTGGTGCCCAAGTAGGTGGAATATATATAAATATTTTTATATTTGTACTGAATCATTCAAGCAAAAATTAACCTCACCAAATTTTCTATTTATAAATTATATAGAGTTTGAAAAGTCTTTTACAAATGCTCGTCTGACAAAATTATGAAATATTTCTTCTGTGAAATTATTTTTTATCATGAGTATTCCTTTGAGATGGGAATTAATATAACTTAAGCTTCTACATATCAAAATATCAATAGTGATAATTCACTCTAGACCATGTTTCTTGCCTTTTTTTTTTTTAAGGAAAGGTACAGGCAGGATGAAGGTGAGTTGGCAGCCAAGCTGAAAGAGTAGAGGAATATAATTTATTTTATCTAGTTGTTCATCTTGGTTGTTTCCTGGCCCCTTGAATCTGAGTCCTTGGGATATATGTGATTACATCTGGTGGCCTTATCCACTAAGCCACAAAGGCACGCCACCTTATCTATATTTTTAAACATTAGTAAAATTCCAGGTATATAATTTTAAAAGTGTTGGAGTTTAGATGACACACTTAAGGTCATAAAAGTTGTTGCCAAATAGGTTTACCTATAAACACACACATACACACACACACACACACACACACACACACACACACACACACAGAATACAGACCAGTAGAACCAAAGGCTTACACATAAATAATAGTTTTTAGGCAAAAAAAATCTATAATGGATGGCAAAATTGCTATCATTATCCAAAGTGCTATTGAAAGCTGAAAATGACACAAAAACAGTGAAATTAATTAATCAGGTACTTTTTAAACAAACTGGGAATACTTGAAAATTCTTAAACTTTGTAAATTTAGAAATAGAATATCATTTATTAAATTGTTGAATACTAATTTATTAGACTTCTGTATAGATATATTTGTCTAATGACTATATTTGTCTATTTTGTCTAATAACATCTAACCTCACTACATATATTTAGACAGGGAACTCAGTTTAGGTTTGGGTTAATATTGACTACTTAAACAATAGTGTATTTAAATAATCATTATTAATTGTGTAAGTTCCTAAAGATAGAAAACCAAAAAAAAAGAGCTCTGGTTCTAAAAGGTCACATAGTTAGATATCAAATGGAGCAAATCCACAGGAATACAGCAAGTCTTCCTGTCTACTGGTGCTTCATCTATGAACAGGCCTATAGATACTAAGTGTTAGAGTTCAAAATGGCCTTTTCCCTGGAGTTGCCTGGAAGGTAAAGAGTCCTAGCAATCTTGCTCCACTCTACGGAAATCTTGGAACCGATTATGTCTATTCATACAATTCGCAGTCCTGTACCTTGATTTCTTTTTAATTTCTAAGGAAAACACCAGTAAATGGGAGAAGCAACTTTTATTGATGGAGAGTGAAGCTGATTCATTTTTCTCTCTCTATATTTCCTTGAAAGGAGCTAAATGCCAACAAGTTGTTTTATTTTCAAAACATCTGCCCAATTTTGTTCTCCTGTGATTATTACAAACATTTTGATAGCACTGCTTCTGGGTTTGCATATATGGAACTGATTATTTGTCACAGTGGGAGCGGGTACATTTAAATTTCTTCCTGCCTACGGAGAAAAAAATGTGCTGCTTTATGTTAGTACAAAGAGGGGTCAAAGAGATCCAGATAATAGAATCATTTCTGATCACAGAGTGCTGCTATTTCTTAAATAGCTGGATGACATTTATTTTAATGCTATATAAATGCATCTGGACACTGTTCTGCATGCATGCATTTATGAGAACATCTACATTTTGTGCATAATGCATGGAATTTGGAGTTAATCATGTTCTATTTTTGTAGTTATTAAATATCAAAAATGTTTTATTAATTAGCTGACAATTAATGTAAAATATCCATCTGATTAAATATCTATTTAAAATGGTGACATTTCATGTGTTATTGGACAACCTTACTGCCTACACAGATGGTATGCCATAAAAACATTAGCCAAATATTTTACCATGACTGGTTAAACAAACTAAAGTACATCTCTCTTAATAAAATACACTATATATCAGGCCTCTGCATACAGCCAAGAATGAAAGTATTTCCATAAACAGATTGGTATTCACTCTAACGTATGCTGCCAATAGGATGTATTTCATATTTGTGTGTATAAACAAGCAGATGCAGATGTGTAATATTCTGTCTTTGATCTTCAGTACATTTTACTTAGTATTAAATGATAAACACAAAGTATAGCAGATGAATTGTGGAATTATGAATATATCTGATGACCACTTGGGATACTCACCAGAAGTATACTACCAGAGGTTTTGACAATATCAGTCACACTCTTCAATAGAAGGATATTTGCTTTTTTATTACTCGTTAGATATTTGAATCAAAATTTATCTAAAGATGTAATAGTTCTTTCTAATAGCCATAATTCTTATTCTAAGAGTTGTACCTAGATTGTATAATTTTTAAAGGAAGCTGTTGAAATATTAATGTTACATTCTTATTTTATGGATAAAGAGATATAAGTATAAAGTGATGAATCAACTCCCCCCAAAAGTGTCACTAAAGTAGGTTGCTTGTGCTGGTGGGATTTAGATCCAGGCAATCTGACAGCAAAACACATCATTTCAAGCAATCTACTCTGTTTTCTCTTTGAGTACTTTTACTCAAAACCTTTACATCAGTGTTGTTCATTGAACTTTAGTACCACAGAGAACTACTTTATAGAGAAAATACATGGTCATCATGAAAAAGGACAATTTTTATTAATTTCTTATAAACTCAACACATCATAGTACTTAAAAGTAGAAATTCAATATCAATTTATCGCTTATATTTAAATTTTTGAATTCCTACTCTATCATCTCTATTAATACTATTTTTTTGAAGAGCAGTTTTAAATGCAAAGCAAAATTGATAAGGCAGAGAAATTTCCCATATATTCGCTGCTCCACACATGCAGATCCTTCCTCATCATCAACATAACCTAACAGGCTAGCACATTGTCACAATTGATGAATTTACATTGACACATCAGAATCACCCTAAGCCCATAGTTTACATTATAGCTCACACTTAGTATTCTAAACATTGACTTTGTAAGAGGGATTTGTCAATCATATTCTCACAGAAATGTGTTTGTTACCTGAGTTTAGACATAATTAGATATCAGAATTATGCATATAAAATGTATACACATACACATAATTATGTACATGTATATGTCCATGTTTACAGATAGATGAAAATATATTTGTTTAGAGGGAATTTACATATTGTTAAATGATAAAAAACTGAATTATACTGTTTTTGACAATAGATTTGTTACTCCTATCTCCAGTAAAAAAAAAAAAATTTAGAATATCATTTTAGAGTCTGAGTGCTCTTCGGTGAATGAGTGAAGGCATTAATTGCTGACTTATCACCTTCTCTGTGACAGGAATCTCTCTCAGCCATTATCTGGCATGACAGTATTTGTTTTTCATTTTTCCTCTAATGATTCAGCTGTTTGCCTTCTTTTGGATCCAAGAGTGAGTTGGTTCATATTCATGTAGTTATTGTCTTGAAAATGAAAAATTACATGGCCCCTGGGAGATCATATACTAAGTAATACTCCATATATTCTTTTTTAACACAAAATTATCACTAACCTTTAGACTGCTTTCTGTCATATTTTCACATACTTTTAACTAGTGGAAATATCAGTTATATTGTATCTGTAGTTTTCAAAGCAATGACTTTTATAGTCCACAGAAACTCATTTGTCCCTGTGGCATGTTTCTAAAATATGATTTGGAAAAGTTATAATATATCTAATTTTTTGTTCATCATTCTGTGAGTTGTTAAGTCTAGCACTTCTTTCATAAGTATTATTTTTTTCCTGATTCCATTACCCTCCGACTCTTTATTCTAATTCGTTTTCCACATCATCTCCAGATTGACTTGGTATATAAAATGTCTCATTAAGTAACTCTTCATCTTTTAAAGCCCTCATTATTCTCATTGCTAGCTATCAGAGTTAAAGTCCAAGTTATTTCTTATGGCTAGAAATGGACAACAAAGGTTGATTGCCTTTACTGCTATTTTTCCTCCAGGTTTGTTATTACATTAGTTTGTTCTGGCTGCACTGTTCTTGTCTATTTAGGATTCATATCTGAGACAAACATACTAATTGAATGGTCTCAAGGTCATTTGTGATATGGAGGTTTGTAGGAGATAACGTCAGATATGAAGTAGCATTCCAAATGCAAATCAAGAATGTATTTCTGAAAAGACACAAGGCTATATTCAAGAGAATGTTTGTGTTCAGAATCAGCAAAGAGTTTATATACAGAGATCTAGAGGAAAGGGCAAATGACAGCCTAAGAAGTGAGGTTAGGTTATGGTAAATCTTAGCACATAGGAACGTCAAGGCTCAGATGAATAGTTTGAGTCCTTCATCCAATAGAAATATACCATAGGGTAGTTTTTACAGACCACACACATGATTTCTGTATGGATAGGTCAGTTTGACTATTTAAATGTTAAACAGAGTGAACTTGAGTTCAACAGAATCTTTTTACTGCTCTCCTAATTGTGTTCCATAGAAAACAGTAGAACATTTAAAAATCCTCCAAGAATGAAATGTTAGCTCTCCTCGATGCTAGAATTGAACTGATATCTCTGGGGACATGAAGGAAGAACCACCCAGATAGAACATTCTTGTTCTCTTTAATTTTTTATCTTGACTCAACACATTACTGTCAAAACAGGAATCACAAAATCTGGATTAAGAAAACAGTGAAATATAGGCAAATATACTTGAGGATAATTATGCTTCTGAAACAGAAATTGATAAAATAGGACAGGAACAAGGTGGCATGGCCCAGTACTAGAATTGGTTTCTCTGTAATGGTTATTTCAAAGAAAGTTCTGGTAGCATGCTTAGACCCATGAGCAGGCACTTCTAGAGTTTTGTATGTTCATAACTGTCAGACAACTGTATCATACTTTTTATTAACATTTTAGGAAAAGTCAGTGATTATCAGAATCATTTCATAGAGGTGAGTTGAAATTTATGGTACACTTTAACAGAAAGATTTATTATGGAGAGAAGATAACAAAAATCATCCTCTTGGGAGGATATATATCAGAAAAGGACCTTGTTCTTTTTAATAACATCTTCTACCTGGATTTTATATTAGATTTGAAATATTCAAAAAAATAATTTTAAATACTTATAATAATAATTTTGAGAGGAAATTGAAGATTATTAATTGAGAAGCATATCCAGGAATACAAGAACACTACAATTTTTCTCTTTTATTTTATATAACATATTCTTATGTTTTTAAATGTCTTTGCTGTTATTTAGAAATTTAAATAGATATAGTAAATTATATTTAATGATTTACAAAATTGCTATAATTTCTAGTAAAATCCAGAATTCCTTTGAGATTTTCTACTTTGAAAATTACATTGTCTTTGAAAAATCAAGATTTTTTAAGTTCCTTTCCAGCCTTTACAAGTTTTATCTAATTACATTGCTAGGTCCATTTATACATGTTTATTTTAAATTATGTCAGATATTGAGTTTTTCCAGATTTTAAACTAAAACTGATTATTTTTTATTTTGGATAATATTTGGAAATAGTTGCTCTTTTATCAAAATAAGTCATTATTACTATTTTTCCAAATTTCTCTTTGCTTCTTTTCAAGAATTAATGGTGAAGTTGATAAAATGCCTTTTCCAAATATATCAAGATATTTTTTCCTTCTTTAAGCTTATCACATAATTAGTTCATCTTAGTTGTTCCTCCTACATCCTGGTCTGCGACCTGGGTCCTTGGGATTTATGTGGGCTACACCAGTGGCCTCATTTGTTAGACCACCAAAGCACACTGGAAATCTTTCAGTGGTTTCATTGTTTTTGAAAGAACTTAGATTGGTATGGCTAATTTTTGTTAAAATTTCCCCATCTATCTTCATTAATGAGATGAGTTTACAAACTTGTTTACTTTTGCAATTAAGATTGCTTTATTCTAGAAAGAGTTAAGATAGATTTTGTATTTTTCTTTCTTATTTGGAAAAGTATACATAAGAATAGATTAACTTAACTTTGATATTTTGTTGCAAGTCACATCAGGCTTATGTGAGTCAATATCCTAAACTGTTTTGTCCAATTCATTAATGCCCCTATATTTATTTACATTCCTAATTCTTTGTAAGATTTGAATATATTTTTCTAGAAATTTATTGGCACAAAGATAATCATAATAGTGTCCATCATAATGTATTTCATTTTCGATAATTCTTTCAAGTTATTTATGTCTTCATCAACAAAATCAGACACTGAACTTTATTACTAGCTCTTAAGAAAGCATTGTACTTATATTTTGATAATCTATAGTCTAGCATTTTTATCCATTAATTTCTGTTCCCTTTAATTTCTTCTACTCAGTGTCATATTCTACTTGTCTAAAGCAAGTAATGATTCAGATTTTTCCTTGTTTCATCATTTTTGTACTCATCTAATAGATTATCAGATATTTTCCTTTTCTAATTAAGAACGTAAGGACATAATTTCTCAGAATACAGCTTAGAATTTATACTTTTGATAAATAATATTTTAACTTCTGTTTAACTCAAAATATCTAATGCATGAACTAATAAAACATTGTTTCAATTTCTGAAAATGGTTATCTTTTTCCTTTTAATTATTAATATCAAATTTTTGTTTCTGTAATCAAATAACTTTATATGACTTGCTTTTACAATTTTTGAAAATTTCTTTCTGATTTCTTACATCACTGATATTTTAAATGTTTCGTGTGCTTATGAATAGTTATATAATCTATTGTATGGATAAAGAGTTTTAAAAATGTTCATTAAATAAAAATGCTTAATGGTATCTTTAAAATACTCTACTTCCATATGCTTAAAAGGACAGTAGTTGATACAATTGTATTGAATATGCTCAAAATGATCATAGATTTGATTAGTCAATGTACTTCTATAAGTTTATAATACTTTCTTAGACCATTTATTTCATTACTATAATTTGATTGATATTGGCCTAATGAATTGTGCTTCTTAATCATTTGGTATGCATGATATGTCATAATAAATTGAAGAAATAAAGAGAAAAAAACCTCAAAACTTCATTGTTTTAAAAATAACTTTTGATGGAAGTAATATTGTTATGTAACTATATAAGTTTTAAATGTGCATTATTATAAATCAGTATCTGTAATATACTACAGTAATTTCATCACTGAAAGTCCAATTCTATCCTTTACCAATTTATATTTTTGAAAGTACATATATAATAAAGACTAATTCTGTGACTGTGAATAGGAAGAGTAGAGATTACTATGAAACTATGAAAAAGAAAAACAACAGAAATAGTACATCTCTCAAACTGATATTCCTCTAAATTGAGGGGTAAGATTGTCTTTCTGAAATATATTAAGGCTCAAGAGAATAAGGAAAAGGAAAGGGGAAAATAATTTTATAGACAATGATTTAAGTTTGTGACCCATTAGTAAGGTTTTTTAAGGAAATTCTTGAATATTCTAAATGATTGTTTAATAAATTGAAAAAGAAAGTGTTAAACAAAATACAAATTATAATGTAGGAAAATCTTTACTAAAGGACTGAAGAGGAAAAGCATTGGTCTAAAATAAAAAGAAAGCAGGATTTCCTTTTTTATGAAATCTTAGAAAGAATAGGAAATCCCATTCCTCCTCCTTAAATAATAAAGTAATACAGAAATTTGTGTATGTTATGCTTCTGTTCTTGTAGTGTAAATATTGGCTATGAATTAGATGATCAATTTAGTGACTGGTATTTATCAACATATAGAAAACAATATCACTATATAATATTTTGCATACATCTAAAAGGAAGATAGTGACATTTAATAGGGCTAGAAAATGAAAGTTTTTCATATAGTTAAAAACTGCCTCCTAACTATAAAACAATGTATGCATATGTTACCAAAAATTAAGACATAATTTTCAACAGTGAAAAGTTCTTTCCATTTTCAGTGTAAAGATAACCAATTACCATTTATAATTACAGATCATCCTTATATGTGTATGGAGAGGCAGCTCATGAAGGTATTTCACTATAATGAATATTAATGACCAAAATATTTTAATAAATAAAAATTATTCCATGATGTGATGATTTCTTTAATTTGGGAGTTTGTGTTTTTATTTATCACATGCTTACAGTTAATATTCTACTTTGTTGTATGGGGGTTAATTTTCAGAAATATTAGTGAATTGAAGGAAGTAAACACAAAATTATTTTTAAATGTTTTTACATTGGTTTATGACATTTTATGCACTTTAGGTGTATAATTTGGTATGTCAAAATTTATATATGCTATATAATTATCAGCACCAAAATCTATTTTCCTTCCAAAACCATACTAATGATCCTCATCACCCATTTTAATAAACTGCATCTTCACCTTCCCTTCTGGTAAACCACTATTCTATTTTCAGAATCTAAAACTTAGTTTTATTTATTTATTTGCTTTGTTTCTTTATCTTCTACACATGAGAAAAATCATTAGGCATTTGTCTTTTTCCCTCTGATTTATTTCATATAATATAATTCTGTCATGTTTCATCCATGTTGCCTCAAATGGCAAGATTTCATTATTTTACAGCTGAAATAGTCCATTTTATGTATATACTATATCTTCTTTATACATCTGTCAATTGACAGTAAATTTGTTTCCATATCTTGATCATTGTAAATGATGCTGCAACTTAGGGCTACATAAATCTTTTTTGATTATTGTTCACATATTCTTGGGATAGATACCTAGAAGTAGAATATTTCTACTAAATTTTTTGAGAAATCTCCATATTATTCTCCAAAGTTACTGCATCAATTTAAATTCCCATAAACACTGCTTGATGGTTTCCTTTTCTCCACATTTAACAACACTTGTTTTTTGTGTTTTTATAATAGCCATTCTAACATGTGTTTTCGGTGAAATCTCATGTGTGATTTTCGAAATATTTTATTTTTATTTTTAAAGAGGAATGAAAACAAACAAGCAAGCAGAGTAAGACAGAGAAAGGAGGAAGAAGCATTTTTATTTATTTATTTAGGTGTTCATTTTTTATTGTTTCCTTTGGTTCTGGGACATGAACTTGGGTCCTTGGGCTTTATGTAGACTACACCATCACACACAGACTTAATACCTAAGCCATAAGGGCATGCTTCATTGTAGTTTTGATTTGCATTTACTTAATGATAAGTGATGAGGAGCATCTTTAAATCTGTATCTCAGCACACTGTATGTTATCTTTGGTAAAATGCTTGTTAGATCCTCTGCCTATTTTTTAAAAAAGTCTGTTGTCACTGCTATTTAGTGATATGAATTGCTTATGTATTTTAGATATTACCCCTTGTCAGATGTATGATTTGTAGACATCTTCTCCCATTCAGTAGTTTTTTTACATTTTGACAATTGGTTCTTTGTTCTTTAGTTTGATATAGTTCCATTTGTTTATTTTGGGTCGAATCTCTAAAGATGTCTCCAAGTCCAATAAAAGGAAATTATTACCTGTTTTATTTTATGTCTTTATGGCTTCAGAATTTAGCATTCAGTTATTTAATCCGTTTTGAATTATTTTCTCTATATGGTATTGAAACAGTGGTCTAATTTGATTCTTCCGTGTGTGATTGTTCAGTGTTCCCAAAATCATTTATTGAAGAAACTTAATTGTTTCTTCATTGTACGTTCTGGGGACCGTTGCCGTATAGTGTTTTTTCATATAATTGTGAGTTTATTTCTGGACTTTCGATTTTGTCCCATCGATCTGTATATCTTTTTTATTCTAATATCATACTGTTTTGATTACTATAGCTTTGTTATGTATTTTAGTCAAGGAGTTTGATACCTTCATTGTTGTTTATTCCCAGGATTGCTTTGGCAGTCAAAGTTATTTTTGATTACACAAATATTTTAATATTTTTCTGTATCTGTGAAAACCAGATAATGGTAGGAATTGCATTGAATCTGTATAGTGCTTTACGCAAAATGGCTGTTTTGGCAATATTATTTCTTCTTGTCCATACCATGAAATGTCTTTATGTTTCTTCATGTCTTAAATTTCTTTCAATAGTGTTTTATAGTATAGCTTTTTGTTATGTTTTTCTATATCCTCGGTTAAATTTATAGCTAGGTATCTAATTTTTTTGATGTATAAATTATATTTTTCTTAATTTCTCTTTCTTATAGTTTATTTGCTACATATATTTATATATTGATTTGTAGCCTATAACTTTGCCATGTATCTTTAAATGTTTTTAAATATATCTTTTAGTGAAATCTTAGGATTTTCTATATGTGATATTATACTTTCTTACTTTTTTCTTGCTTTCAAATTTGGTTTCCTTTTTCATGCCTAATTGTTCTAAATTTCTATTGCTAGGTTTATTAATGGTGATTTTTTGGGAATTAGAGGAAATGCTTTGTTTTCACCATTTATTATGATGTAGTTGGTGGATTTATTGTATATGGCCTTTGTTACTTTTATTTACACTCCTATACACAGCTTTTTGAGATTTATTATAAATGAATACTCAACTTGTCAAGTGCTTTTTCTACATCTATTGAGAGTATCATGTGATTTTTTTTATCTTTCATTTTGTTTGTGTGTTGTATTGATTAATTTGTGTATGTGGAACTACCCTTACATTCCTGGAATGAATTCCTGTGGCTTATGGTGTATTATTCTTTTAATTGATTATTGAATTCAGTTTGCAATATTTTATTGAGAATATTTGATTCTGTGTTAATCAGAGATAATGACCTATACTTTTCTTTTTCATGTATTTTCCTTGTCTGGTTTTGGTATCACAGTAATTCTGAAAGAGTGGATTGAATATTTTTAATGATTCAAAAAATAATTTGTTAAAATTGGGGTCCATCACACTCTTAAAGGCAGTTTAAGAGAATTATATTTCTCTGTACTATCAATTTTGTGTTTTTTATTTGTGATATAAAGTCTCTAGGAATTAGATTTAAAAATTATGATTGCAAAACAATATATTGAATGTCAGATTTCTTCAAATATAGAAGTTCTTTATATTGTCAGGTAATGAATTATTAATCTTAGAGGGCAAAAACATAGAGCTCTCACACTGAAATATATATGCATTTTTATGTGTGAATTGTGTTTTATTTATTTTTATGAGTATGCATTTATCTTGTTATGAATCTATGAAATAATTCTTTGACTTTTCTTTGGTGAGAGATGAATTTTTAATTAAACCTAATGACTTTAAGATATTTTGGTTTCCCTGAAGGAGTAAATTAGAGCCTACTGAACACTGATTAAAATAAATAAGTATACTTTAAGCAAGACAATTGAAAATGTTATGGGTTTTTTTTAGTGTTTTAATTAAACCAAATCAAATAACAGTATTAATATAATAATAAATAGTAGCATTATATATGAATATCTTAGATGGTGATAAATTTCAGAAATGTGTAAAAATTTTAGATATTTTTTTCTTATTGGAATTTTAAACTTAAAAAGATACAGAATTTTAAACTAAACAGATAGCAAAGTTAGTTTTGGGACATAAAATTTAAGTTAATAATTATATTAGTGGTAATACACTGATTTTAGATTCCTAGAAAATACACTACTTAATATGGAAAATCGCAATATTATATTTCATACTCCTAACCTCACCTTTTGATTTTCTGAGGGTAGAAATTAAGGAACATGTTGAATTGCAGTCTGTTACTTGGTCTTCCACTTAATCTTGGCACAATATTACCTTGATGATACCAACAAGTATTTTACTACTCATTTCCAATTTAGGGCAATTGTTGCTACTGACTACCCCAATTAAATGGAAGTTAACTAACATATATCCTGTTACATTTGATCAAAGCACCTGCTATTTTTCCATATTTTCCAGTATTTCACAGAAATTATCACTATTGTAACGATTGTTTTCTATGTTTTTAACTGAATAACTCACTAAGCTCTCTTAAGCCAAAGGAATAGCTACCTTATATCTCTAGAGTTTAGTTGACATATGAACAAGAGTCTTTTGTTTAGACATAGAAACTATTAGAATCATACTTTCCTTTACTTAAAGTTATTTAAAACCACTACAAATTGAGAAAATAAGTCAAGTTTATTTTTAAAAATGTATGGGAAATTATTCTGTTGCTTAGATAATTTAAATGCAATAAATAATTTAGGACATTTATAGGGAAAAGCAAGCACATGTCTGAAAGTTCATTTTAATTTGTTTATTTTAAATAAGTGTCAGATATTTAGGTGATTACCCATGAGGATTCAGCAAATGCTTGAACATTTTCAAAGTAATTCTTCTGAAATGTGGAGGTAGAATAGAGTGGGAAATTTTTCTTATCTACTAATTTTTGACACCACTAAAGGAGCTGGATAAGTTTCAAGGAACTAGATTATACTACCCACATTAAGAGGTATAAGTGTGGCAATAAAATGTATCTTTAAAATCTCTAACTGCTTTTTCATGTTTTTGTCTTTATAGCTCTTTTATCCTCCTTGCAATATTTTCTTTCTAATGCTTTTGTTTAAGCTATGGTTTGAAGATTTTTTCCTCTAAAATTAATATCCTTAATGCAACTTGAAAAATTTTAGGTATTATCTCATGTATTTTTTTAATTTAGAATTACATTGTGTATTCATCAATATCACAATACTTATAGAGGTTCTATTTTTACAATGATGTTATTTGATTATATTTTTCTTAATAAATCTTAGTTATACATGTAATTTTCCTTTAATTAAAAAAATCACAAGCACAACATAATACCTCATTCAGTTTAACATTTTTTATAATTTATTTTAATATAAATTTATAAACACAATTTAAATAAATTATATATATGAAAAACTATAACATATATGAATTAGTGTTTTCAGAGGAGTCATTTTTTCCTTTTTCCCCCACTTTCCTCTGTTTTCCCTCTACCCACATCATAACCCACATTAATAATCTAGTTTCTTTCCAGAGGATGCTAAATCTCTAATCAGGAAATCATCTGCAACACTATGTTCATAACCACACAATTTACGATAGGTAAGACATGGACACAACCAAAATATCCATCAATGGATGGCTGGATAAAGAAACTGTGGTACACAATACTCAACAGAATTCTATGTCATCATTAAGAAAAATGAAATTTTGCCTGTTGTTACAATCTGAATGGAACTGGAGGGGATCATGATGAGTGAAATAAGTCAGAAAGGAAATGAGAAATACAGGATGGCTTCATTCATAATTGGAATATAATGAAATGAAACAAATGAACATACAAATTCCAACGAAAATAACAGACTCAGGACTGGTTATAGAGGGATGGGGATGAGGGAAAAATATGATAGTAAGGGACACTGAAACTCTGGTGGCAGGTGTGGTGTGAAATACAGACTGAGAATGAAATTTCAGTGTCTTAAATGGAATTTCAAATTATGAACTAAAGAAATAATAAATATTAGTATAAAATTTAATGTAATTTATTTCATTCTATATTTCTTTGATTGCCTGTATAGTCTTATGAAGATTTTTAATGGATTAAATTGGTTAGTTTTACTAGGTGTTCTGCATCTTGTTTTTCTCATTCAAAATATATAATAGAAATACATGTATAAAGCCATGTATAACTTTTAAATTGTTTTTCATGTAGTCTTCTATTCTCTTCTAAATTGTTTTTATTAATAGCTTAAATGTTATTTTTATATATCTTGTGAGAGATGCACCCAAAATTTTCTCCTCAGGTTAGTAACCAGTTGTACCAAAACCATTTATATAGCCATCTATCATATATTAAATTATTTCATACATTTGAACTTATTTTGAAATTGATATCAATTTTGTTGTTAGTGATATTTTTGTGTCCCTTTATTGTACTTTATTCATAAATTTTTACCAGAACCTCAAAATACATTTTTTCATATTGAATGTAATATTACTCTATTCTTGTTAAAGTAAAACAGTATTGTTGTAATTCAAATTGGAATTAAATTGAATGTGCATATTACTCTTATGGAAACTGAAAATGTTATTAGAGTTTACCAATGAAGAATATGGTACATTTTTCATGTTTCATATTGATTTTCTGTCTTCCTTAATCATTTTACAATTTATTATTTATTTTTTCTTTTTTTCTTTGTATTTTGGTACTTATTGCTAGACTTGCAAAAAGCTGTTAATTTTCTAACTGTATTTTCTTAATATTAAAACACATTATTTATCTATCTTGTTAATTATGATAGATGTTAAGAAATTATCTGAATTTACTAAAAGAATGTAATAATATCTACAGCAAGACAAATGAAGCTTAATTTCTTTTCTAACATTTCTAGTATTTTACTGTTCATGTTTCATTTGCCCCCCCAAATTAGGTAGATAGTAAATAATACTATAATGGATTTTTTGTTCAGTTTATATTTATATTGTTTATATTATATATTTATATTAATTTGTCTTTTAACTTTCCATTTTTGACATATATTGAGATTTGCATTGTCTTTTTTTTAAGTAGTGTCTTTCTATTTCTGTTTAGTTTGGCTTTATTATCTGGAATGAGTGCTAAAATTGTATTATAATTGCTTCTAGAAACTTCTATTTTTGTTTTATATTTGTTGCTCTCTAATTTATTGATATCATTTAGTATGCTATGAAGTTACCTAATATTGAATCTATCTGTATTCCTAGAGTAAGCTCCACCCAGAATAATGCATTACTTTTTGATAGTGTAACAGGTTATTATGTTTTTATATAATTTTACATCTATAGTCATAGGATATTGTTCTATAACTGTACGTATATTGAATTTATTTGATTTTGGTATCAAATTTCTGCTAAATACATAGATATTTTACATATTTTCTGTTAATACTAGATAACATTTAACTATAACTAAGAGATTATGGTTATAAAGTGTTTTTATTTTTCTGTTTCCTAAAAATATTAAGATTCTCTCATTTTCTTTCTAGATTTGTGGTTGCTGCATATGTTTCTTAATGTTCAGGTATAAAAGACATCCTATATCCTCATTTTTTTCTCATTTCATTGAATTATGACGAGAGAATGAGACTATACACTCCTTAGGTTTTATTTGTGCTTAAATTCATGTCTGAATTTTATAAATAGTTCCTGGTGTTAGAAAAATATATTCAGTATTTTGGTAGTTTGCATTTGTATATAAACAAAAATGAATCTTAGTCATATCATTCAAATTCTCTATTCTCCTTACTTTTTAACAACTAAATTTGTTCAATTTCAAGTCATTGAGCATTCACATTTTAATTATACATTTCCTTCTGTTTCTAATAGTTTTTATTACACATACATAATTTAGGATAATGAATTTTACATTGAAAAAGCATTCATTCTTCCTTAACATAAATTTTTCTTTATTCTGTCAGTATTTTAAACTGTATTTCTCCCTTCTAAGTTATTAACCTTTACAATGTAATTTGATATTTTAAGCATTTTATTTGGTGTAAGTATGACCATCCCTTCATTCTCAGCCTTTATTGTCTTCATATCTATTTGTGAACAGCAGCATAAAATATATTTTATGTACTATTTAATATGACAGTTTTTGCCTTTAAGTGTTTTCTACTTACATAGAGCGAAATGTGTTTGATTTATTTTATTCTTTTCTTAGTTGTTAGATGTTATTTATTTTGCTATTTCTCTTTTCTCCAGTTCCTTATTTTATTTTTTCTGCCCACCCACTTGATATTCAC
Organism: Solenodon paradoxus; assembly: GCA_004363575.1. Taxonomy (NCBI): domain Eukaryota; kingdom Metazoa; phylum Chordata; class Mammalia; order Eulipotyphla; family Solenodontidae; genus Solenodon; species Solenodon paradoxus. The sequence goes on from RJWH01000027.1 coordinate 1,102,938, forward strand.
TTCATTTTTTTTATCACTTTAAACCTGGAAACTTTATTAAGATATTTCCTTTATTGCATTTTAAAAATTTAATTTTCAATTGAGTTCATGGTTTCAATCGTTTTTAAAAATGTGTATTTCTCTATTAGTCACGTATAAAGAAGATACCAGTAACTTTCAGATCAAGGCACTCTATTTTCTTCTTGTTTCTGCCACCAACTCAACTACTAACCACATATTTTATTTAAAAATGTTTTCAGAGTAGTTTCGCTTCCTCGTTATTTTGTCTATACTTCTATACTCCGTATTCCTTTCATGGGACTAGTGAAATTCTATCATTCTCCCCACCATCTAGCACACATAAACTTAAGTTCAGCAGAGGGATCATAGTATATTTCTTCCTTATTGTAATTAGAATCTCCATTGTGGTATTTCTATTAACAGAATTTAGTATGTATAATGAACTGTTTAAGATATTCTTCCCAGTTCATCCTTTCTTATTTTCAGACTTCTCTGATTCATTTGTTGTTTTTTTTCCACTTCTTCCTTATGAATTTTCTCAAGATGTACTTCCCTGGTAATAGGATCAAAATTTTTGTAGATTTCCCATTTGTCTTGATGCTATCTTGACTATTTACAGGATTATTGAGTTTTTAGTTGGTAAATGTTATTCACCATTTTCTAGTTTCTTAGTAGAAGATGAAATGTTTGTAAAATTGTGATATTTTTCCTCTTTAGGTTACTTTTTCTTACTAACTAGAGTCTTTTTTATATCCAAAAATGTAGGAATCTTAGCAAGTTATATCTCCATATATCTATTTCCACATAAAAAATTTTGGAACTAGATGTAGTCTTTTAGTATTCTGAATTAATTTTTTTTGGTTTATTTTTACCTTAGGGAATATTTAAAAATTAAATTTAATTAATTTTCCTATTTTTAAAGCTTTCTCTTTTCACACTTTGAAATATATGTTAGATTTATTTATCTCCAAAATATATTGACTTTACTTTTTCTTTTTGTTTTTCTGTTCATTAGAGATAACTTCTTCTCCTTAAATTTCTTTGCTTTATTGTTTATACCAATAGGGACAATTAACTAATTAAAGTGGTGGTGTTTAGATGGGAAGTATGCATTTTTTTATGATTTGCTTGTATTTTTAGAAATATTGGTTTTTTTTGAGTTGTATGCCTTCTCACCACGAGTAAGTCACACTGTTCACCAATATTCTGGAACTTTATTAGTCTTAGGAGTGCTAAAGACCTAGTCCAATCGCTGAGAATTTTCTTGGGTTCTTGGTGGCTTGTGAGACCAGACCCATTTATGTTGAGCTATGCCAGCTTTACCTATGTAAGATAATGGTTTTGAACACCAGACTTTTTCCGGTATCTCCAGTATTCTAATCTTTACCTCAAATGTCATTAGTAATGAATTGCTCTCTTACCAGTTGTTAGTCACCTACAGAGAAGAAATTCCTACTGCATTTTTTCCTATAATGCTTCTCAGAGTCCTAGACTAGTATTTATCAGGCAGGCCTAATCACTTCTGGTTTCTGGAGAGGACTACAGCTTAGGAAGGGAGAGAAGTGAGAAAAATCAAGTTCACCATTATCTTAGATATTCTCACCTGGGATTCCACTAATCAGGAAAGAAAATAGGAAATAGGAAAAACTACATGTGTTCAAGTAATATTTTAAAAATAATAGCATATGAAACATGTAATTTTTCTCTTTGAGTACTACATAATGTGGTGTTATTTCAAAGTGTGCATGCAGAAAATATGTATATATACTAACAATTCATATATATTTTGTATATATGCATGTGTATACACACATACACACATATTTACTGTGCCTCTTGTACCCATCAATCCTGTTTATTTATGGAATATAACAAAAACTTGTGTTTGTAATTATTGCAACATAAACACAGTTGTAAGTTCTCTAGAAATAAACCTTCCTTTATTGATTCTTTCAGATGTTTTCTACTGCAAGTTATCAAAAACATTTTTACTGGGCATCAGCATCAGAATTCATGTGCAACTAGCCTGCCTAGTCATGCATTCTATTCTTTACTTTATATTCGAGACAGCTGAATGATTCTACTTACCTTGAGTGGCACTCTGCCACACATATATTAGAGTGTGAGGGGAACTCGGAAGAATCACTGAAGCTAACCATACATTACATGCATGGTGCACACCAGATGTCTCTCCTTACATTGTTATGGTTTCATAAGCTACAATGACATTGTCATTAAGTTCAGAAATTTGATTCTGCTCACTTTGCCATCCTTAAAATAGACAAGTCTGAAGGCTGTCGCTTTAACAAATAGAATTTGCACACAAAGAGAATTCTATTACCAACCCTTGTAAATAATTATGTTATTTCATTTATTCATAAGTAATAAAAACCCATTCAGAAGTAAGAAATCATATGAAACAAGAACACAGAAATTCTAAAAATTCTATCATTGAGTATTCTGATATTAAAAAGAAATAATACTTCCCTCTGTCTTTTACTCACTTTTTGAGGCATTTGTTTTTTTATGATGTGTACTAACATATATGACTGAGTCTGTAAATGCGACAGATTAGTTAAAACTGAAGCATTCTCCTCATTAAAGTTTATGTAGCTTAGTTATATAGCTGTGTTTGGCTTTGAGGAAAAAAGCTGGAAATGCTGATCTTCCCTTAATTACGCAATTGATAGCTTTCTGACACCCGCACCTAATGTGTAAGCCAGCCTGTATAATGCATCCTCTGCAGCGTGAGAAAATGCTCTAGTGCTTAAGGCATTCGTTTTTCACCAGGCCATAAATGCTACATGTACTTCAACTACTGACATATTTTAGTAATAAAACATTCACAAAGATTAAAATCTGTTGTTATTATAAATAGGCATGCATAGAAGGGGATATTTGAATAATTATTAAATATTTCAATACCTTTTTATTTATACATTTCCAAGTAAGTTCAAATTTAGTTTAAATTACTTGAAATAATGAATTAATTTTATTTTGTGTCTGAGTTTACTTTTACATTTGCATAAGTAGTTCTTTCCATGCCACAAATCCATGATGACTTGGTAATCACTCTTCATTAATAAAAAGTTACACTTCATTTCCAATAAGACAACAAATAATAATTAGATATGTACTTACATATAGTAATCAAATTTCCCTTGATTTAAAATGGAAGCCTCATATTTCACTGTGGAATTGCAGTATGCCAGAAGACTATAGTTGTAAGCAGAACATGGTTGATTTTTCATTTTTCCTTGACTAGTTTAGATTTGTGATTATTGATGGAGATAGTACAAGTTTTTGGATGGAAGTGGGAGATAAACTGGAGATTAACAGTATTTTTGTTTTTTCCTATCACCTTCTTTTTAATCACATACAGAGTTCTAATATCTCTTTGAAACTTGGCACTGATTTATCTTAATGTCTCAGCAGAAACTGAAGAAGAAAGCATTCACTTTTGACATCCTGTTCATGGTTATTTGATTGCGTGTCTAAATTTTTAATGTTGTAACATTTGTTTTATTTCTTCCTTTAAGAGTAGATTCATAAAAGGTATTATTGCCTTAGAAGATAGTGAATATTTTCCAAATTCATATGATATCTTGGAAGGTAAGTTTTTAGAAAAATTGGACAAAATTACAATCCACTAGCTGTCCTTGAGAGTGTACCTCTCCCTAAATCCTAGTCGCCAATATTTCATTGTTTTTGAAAATGTAATGAGTTAAAAAGGATTGCTTGATGTTTTAATTTTCATGCATTTAATTACTAACAAAATTGATCTTTTTCGCATATGTTTACCAGGCATCTGTCTTCTTCAGGTTTTATACATTCACGTCACTTGTCCTTTTGCTGAGATAACAATTTTGCTTAATGCTTTAAAAACATATATTCAAAATAATGCATAATCATAGTATAAATTAGCAGACATAATGTATAATACCTGTAGTTAGTAATTATCTGACCATCAGTGAATACAAGAACTAAAGCCTGGCTAACACATTTGAAATTCATCTGATGGGAACCTGATGTTATTGACAATATAGGCAACAGTATTTTTACAGTTTTTTAACCATAATCAAGAAAATTTATTCCAAGGTGCAAGGATGGTTTGACATATACACACAACATGGTATTGATGACATTGATGACATGTATGATAAAATTCATATACTTACTTCAATAGATGTTGAAAAAGCATTTGGCAAAATTCATCCTCTTTTTATGACAAATGCCAATTACGTAGATTTAGAGGAAAGGTGCCTCAACATAATAAAGGCCTCAACACACCCACAGCTAGCATCATACTCATGGGTAAAAAGCTGAAAACTTTTCTTCTAAGATCAGGATCATGACAAGGATAAGTATTCTTGCCATTTTTATCATCTTACTTGTTCTCTGCACATGTATATTTTATAGATGTTCCTTTCAATCTGCAGTTTTTCTTCTCATTTTTATAACCGTGTCTTAGAAGCTAGACAGTTTTTGTTTTTTTGAAATTCAGTGTGTAAATATTTCCTTTTATTCCTTTGCCATCAGACTCAGTTTTGTGTACCCTAGAGTCACAAAAATTATTTCATACCTTCTTCAAATAGTTTTATCATTTGTCTTCCCATTTAGTTCTGATTCTTTTTAAGGTAACCCTGTAAAATGTGCAAATTATGGTTTCAGGGTTATATTTGTGGATACAGATATTCATTTGTTCCAGTGCCTCTTTTTGGAGAAAATATTAAGTAGTGGTGCTGAAACAGGTATCTTCGCCTGCTATACATGTGATGGCAAAAGCATTCAGTGCTTCACTATTAACTTTAAAGTTTGGGTCAGACTTTTTTATTTTGGGAAGATTTTTTTCTATTCTTGGTTTTCTAAGAGCTTTAAACAATATATTATATAATATTTAATACATTTATTATTCCTTTTGTTTGCATCACTATATTCATTTTAGGATATTGAAATCACAGCTCAGTTGGTGTGTGTTTCATACCATATCCACTATCAGAGTTCTAATGACCTTTATTACCATCTTGTCCCTTGCTTCCTTCCCTCCCCCTTGCAACCAACTTTGTTAGTAACATCTTGTGTCCTGTGAATTTTGTTGAGATTTTTCAGTTCATTTGTTTTTTTTCATTATATCCCATATATAAATGAAACCATCTTGTATGTCTCTTTTTATTTCTGACTTACATCACTTAGCAATGTACTATCCAGTTCCATCTAGGTTGTTGCAAAAGTCACACTTTCCTCTTTTTTAATAGCTGCATAGAATTTCATTGAGTGTGTAGATCACAACTTCTTTATCCAGTTATCTGCTGACAGGCATTTAGGTTGTTTCTATGTCATGGCTGTTGTGAACTGTGCTATTATGAACATAAGAGCACATATATATTTTCTGAAAATGATTTTTATTATCTCTGGGTATATGCCTAGATGTGGGATTACTTGATCAAATGATATATCCCTCTTTATTTTTTTGAGAAATTTCCATAGGAGGTTGCACAATTTTACATTCCCGCCAACAGTGTAAGAAGATTTGTCTTTCTTTACACTTTTCCAACATTTGTTGTTTCCAGACTTTTTGATGTAGGCTATTCTCACTGATATCAAGTAGTACTGCATTTTGGTTTTTATTTTTCATTTCTCTGATGATGAGTGATGTTGATTTTTTTTCATGATCTGTAGACCATCTGTATATCTTTTCTAGAGAGATATCTATTTATATCCTCTGCCTATATTTTGAGAGGTCAGTTTCTTTTATTTTTTCCCCAAAGTCTGCATTCTTTATGTATTTTAGAGATTAAGCTTTTGTTTGATGTATGTTGTTTGAATATATTCTTCCATTGTAAGGATGGCCACTTTGTTTTAGTGGTGGTTTATTTTATTATACAGAATTTTGTCTGATGTAGTCAAACAAATTATTTATTTTACTTTATTTTCATTTGCAGTAGGTGTTACTTTCCCAAAGACATCACTGAGGTTGATGCCATGGAGTATTTTTCCTATATTTTTCTCTATGTATTTTATATTTTGGGGTGTTATGTACAGGTCTTTGATCCATTTTAAATTAATTTTTTATGTATGGCACTAATAAGAAATCTTGTTTCACTTATTGGCAGATGTTTCTTCATTTTTTCCCAGTATCATTTCCTTTCTCCATTATATGCTTTTGGCTCCTTTGTCATAGATTTTCTGTCTATATAGAGATGGATATATTTCTAAATTTTCAATTTTATCCTACTGGTCTGTGTGTCTGCTTTTGTTCCAGTACCATATGTTTTGATGTCAACTGGTTTGTAGTATAATTTGTAGTCAGGGAGTATGATTCCTTCTTCATCCATTTTTCTGAGGGTAGCTTTGACTATTCAAAGCAAGATATGTTTAATACTGTTTATTAAATTTCCTTGAAAAAAATCCCTGGTATATTGATGAGAATTTCACTAAACCTACATATTGTTTTAACTATAATGGCCATTTTGACTATGTTAATTCTTCCAATCTATGAGCATGGAATATTCTTTGATTTTTTTTTTGTCTTCTATTTCTGTTATGAAATTCTTGTAATTTTCACTGTAGAACCTTCTACCTTCTTTAGTAAATTAATTCCCAGGCATTTTATATTTTTTGGTAATCTTGTAAGTGGGATTTCTTTTTTAAATTCTATTTCTTCTAGTTAATATAGGAAACTCCTGATTTTTGTGTATTGATTTTATATCCAGTCACTTCACTGTATTTTCTTAATTGTTTCTAGTAGGTTTTTTTTTTTTTTTTGGTGGAATCTTTAAGATTTTCTAGGTATAAAATCGTGTAATCTGAAAATTAGTTTTATTTCTTCTTTTCTTCTTTGGATTATTTTAATGTCCTTCTTTTAATTTATTGCTCTGGTCAGGACTTCCAAAAGTATGTTTAATTGTAGGATGGAGAGTGGGCATCTTTGTTTTGTTCCAGATCTTAGGGAAAAGGATATCAATTTTTGCCATTGAATATCATGTTGACCGTGAGTTCATCATATATTGCTTTTATTATGTTGATGTACGTGTCTTCCATTACCATTTTGATAAGGTTTTTAAAATTGTGAATGGATGTGAATCTTGTCAAATATTTTTTTCTGCATCTTTTGATATAATCATAATTTTTTTTATTTTCCCTTGTTCATATGGTATATTACATGAATGAATTGTGTATTTTGAACCATGCTTGAATCTTTGGAATATATTCCACTTGGTCATGAGGTATAATTATTTTAACGTGCTCTCGAATTTGGTTTGCCAAGATTTTCTTGAAATATCAGGTAGTGCTCTGTAATCTTTTTTGATGCTGTTATCTAATTTTTGGAATCATGGTAATGTTAACCTCATGGACTATATTTGGGAGTATTCCTTTCTTGATTTTATGAAAGAGTGAGAAGGATGGGGATTAGCAGTTCTTTGAATATTAGGTAGCGTTTATTAGTCAAGCTATCTGGACCTGGGCTCTTGTTTTTTTGAAAGACGTTTGATTACTGCTTTAATTTATGTGCTTGTAATTAGTGTGTTTACATTACCTATGTCTTCCTGGTTTAGTTTTGGGAAGTTATAAGATTTTTAATATCTGTCCATTTCTTCATGATTGAAGAATTTGTTGGCATATAGATGCTCATAATATTTTTTGCAATCTCATATTTTGTGATCTGTTGAAATTTCACATCTTGCATTTATTTTTTAAAGGATTTTTCCTCTGTTTTTCTTGGTGAGAGTATCCAGGAGTCTATTAATTTTGTTTACTTTTCAATGAACCTGCTCTTATTTCCACTGATCTTTTGGATGGTCTTTTGTTTTCAATCCTATCATTTCTGCTCTAAATGTCATTGCTTTCTTCTGTTGATTTTGGGTTCTGATAGTTCTTCAGGTAGCTCATTTCTTCATTTTTGTTCATTTCCAGATACTCTTTTATTTTTAATAAGTACTTTATTTTCATTTAGTTGTTCACATTGGTTGCTCCATCTGTCCCCAGTCTTGAACCCAGGACCTTAGGTTTTATGTGGGATTACTCTAAGGGTGTACTAGATTGCTAGGACACCAGGGCCCACCCCAGATAATTCTCAATTTCCTCAAAAATCCAGGAATTACTCAGAATCATGTTATTAAATTTCTACATCTATGATGGACTTCCAGTTCTGTTCTTGTGATTCATTTCTAGTTTTACCTCCTTGTAGTGAGAGAAGATGCTTTTTATAATTTTAATCTTATTAAATTTGCTGAGTTGTTTTGTGCCCTAGGTTACAATCCTTCAGAATGTCCCATGTGCACTTAAGAAACATGTACAGTCTTTTTTTGTTAGGGTTGAATGATGTTACGTATCTGTTAGATCCTATGACCTTTTGCTTTATTTAGGGCCTTTATTTGTTGATTTAATGCTTGAATAATCTATATATTGATTTAAGTAGGGTATTGAATCTCCTGCTAATGTGTTACTGTCAATGTCTCCCTCTCTGTCAGCATTTGTTTTATGTATTTAGGTGTTCTGGCATCGGGATACATATATATTAATGATAGTAGTTACTTCTTATGGATTAACTTCTTAATTGTAATGTAGTATCCATCCTTGCTGAAATTCATATTATCCTTTCACAGTGGAACTTTGTCTTGCTTGCTATTAGTATGTCAGTTCCTGATTTCCTTTAATTCTTCCTTGCTTTGATATATTTTTTCTTACCTCTTCATTTTCAACCAGTGTTTATCTGTAACCTGATATTAGTTTCTTGTAGTCTATATATCACTTAGTCTTGTTTTTGATACTTTAAGCCACTCTGTGTCTTTTGATTGGTGAGTTCAGCCCATTCACATTAGCTTAATAATTTTTGTGCTGGGCTCTTTTTGCTGTCATTTGAGGCTTTGTATTTTTGTCTCCGTTGCTTTTTTTCCTCTTTGTTTTTATTTGCTTTTTTCTCGATGATTTTATGTGGCCGTTCTGATAATTTCACCTTCTTCCCAGCTAATCTCTTTAGGATTGAGTTTTGTGGTTACTATGTGGATTGTCTTGTATCAATACTTCTATGTCCAGATAGAGTCTGTGTTTTCCTTTCCACCTTAGGTGTTCTTTTTGTTTGTTTGTTTTGTTCTCTCCTATTTGTTCTATTTTTTTTTTAATTTTATTTTACTGTTTACCATCATTCTTTGAGTTTGGTGAGATATGTTTATATTTTCTCTTTGTAGAATTTCCTCTAACAACTTTTAAAAGCAGACTTGGCTATGAAAAGATCATTAACTTTTGTTCATTATTTAAGACCTTTTGTCCTTCATCATATTTCAATAGTCATTTTGTAAGGTAGAGAATATTTAGTAGTTTTTATCTTATAGTATTTTGAATGTCATTCCACTCTATCCTGTTCTGCAGAGTTTCTGCTGAGAAGTCTGATGATGGTCTGATGGGTGTAACTTGTAGGTAATGTTTCTCTTTATTTTAAGTAGCCTTGAGTAACTTATTTTTAGTCATTGACTTCTCCTAGTTTTTTGAGGAGTTACTTAGAGTAGTTCTTGGTGGTTGTTATTTTGCATTTAGAAATTTGATTGTTCAGTTGGCTTCTTAGAATGCATGGTCACTTTTGTGACAGGTATGGAGAGTTGTCTGCTGTTATTATTGCTTTAAATATGTTTTCTTCTTCTTTCTCCCTTTCTTCTCTCTAAGAATACCTATAATCCTTATGTTTGTTCCTTTTATTATTTCTGATATTTTTCATAGTTTCTTCATTTTTTTTCTTTCTCCTCTTCAATGAGGATTGCCTGTCTTTTCTTGTCTTTAATTTCAGAGATTCATTCCTCCAAGTGATTGAACCTCTTAGTGGAGCTTCCATACTTATCTTTATTTCATCGACTTTATTTTTCACATCTAGCAGTTCTCTTTGGGCTTTTTTAAGATCCTCAATCTCCTTAATATATAGTTCTTTTAGTCTCCCCTGTTTTATTTTATTTGAAGGTCTTGGTTTTCCCTTGGATAGTTAATTCTGGTGTTCCCTTGGATAGTTAATTCTACCTCCTGCAAATCATTCATTTTTTTTTCATAACTATCACTCATATTTTATGGTAGGTTTACTCATTTGTTGTCATTGGATTTCTTCTTTGAGAAACTCCTGGTGGCTACTTTGTGTTCATTGTGCTTTGTTTTGGGTAGATTTGTATTTTGACATGACTTGATTCTCTGCCTGTTTTTGGCACTGTGGATTTTTTTTTAATCTTTTCCTTTTTTAATTTTCTAACTAGTGACTCTAGTGGGTGGTTGTGAGCAGTGTGGCAGTAATGGACATTTGGCTCTACCTTCATCTTGGAGTAGAGGCTCCAGATTTGCTTCAGGTTGTTGCTAGTGGTAACAGTGCTTCTCACTCTCTGATACACTGTCTGGGCACAGGGACAGAGGCCACAGGCAGCTTCACTGCTCAATGGAGCAGGTTCAGAGGCTGAAGCCTTTTGTAAGTGGTTCCAAGTTGTTACTGCTTATGAATTTTAATATATGATTTTTAATTGTTAAGGTAAAAAAGTCAATAAACATTGAACTTGTTGTTTGCAAATGAATTTAAAATACAGTTAACATTGAGAATAATTTGCATCTTTGTCATTGTAATCTTATCATCCAGAAGCTTCTCAGTACTTATACAGATCCTTTATAGTATCTTTCTGTAAATTTTAATTATTTTCATTAAAGTCCTTAATATTATTTATTAAATAAGTTTATAGTAAATGTATCATTTATTGCTGTAAATACTAATTTTATTACTGGTATATTTGAAAGTAACTGATCTTTCTAAGTATATTGGCCAGTTCTTTGAACTATTTTTTTCACTTCTAAATGATTCTGTTAGGTATTATTGGAAGACAATTATGTCATATTATATAAAGATGATTCTGTTTCATGTTTTCCAATATCTATTAATTTTAATATTGTGTCTTGTCATAATATAATGGTTTGGGTTTCCTGTGATAATATAATTTTATGTTCTTAACTTAAATGAAATATTTATTCTCTACTCATATTTTTATATTTATTGAGGTTAATATTTTCAAAAAGGAACATTCTACTCCTTTTCTTGAATAATTTGTTTCTTGGCTTTTATCAGAAATAGATATCTAGCACTTAATTAATATATTTTCCATATTTTTTTCCAAACACGTGTATGCCCTTCCTTAAAAATGGTGTTGCTATACAAACTTTATAACTTAGTTTATTTTTTGAGGAATTACACATACGGTTCACAAGGTCTAGCTCATACAATGTTAGTTCCAAGATAGAGGGCCATTCATTCATTTTTCTGGATTCAAAGAACTTTGACATCTAAAACTATCTAAATAGTTATCATCATTATTTCCTTTTTGAATTATTGTTCCTATTATCTGCTTATATTTTTACAAAAGTAGAGTGGAAGCAATGAGGGTGCTTTATATCAAATTTGTCATGAATTTATACTCTTTCTCAGGTTACTTTATGGCAAGTGATTTTTGTTGTGTTACTGTGGTCACTATATCTTACTCAAGAGGCATGACAAGTTATCATAAAATATGATTCTAAAAACTGAACCATTGAAATGATTCTTATCCACTAGAATATGGATAAGAGTAAATGAAAACTTCAGTCAAATTACTTAAAGGACAACATAATGTATTCCTTTTATAACATGAAGAAAACCATCTTTGCTGATTAATCTAGTGATCAGCAAGAGTATCCAGAGTCTATCAATTGCTCTGTTTTCTTTCCATCTTGCAAATTTCTTCAACTATTTCTTTTTCCTCTGGTTGTGCAAAGACTATCACTTGACCTGGGATTGCTTGATGGCTAGTTTACATCTGGCAGAAGGAAAAAGTAAGAAAACTTCTTCCCCAAGCGGGAATCCTTGGAATGGTTTCATGTACTGGTTCAGTCCTGGATTACTAGACTAGCAGAGAATTTGGGTTACTAATTATATCTTTCACTAATTAGGACCCATATCTAAACCCCAATGTTGATATGAAAAAAGTGAGGAGTAGAAGGTATATTGGGAGATTGCATGGTTCTCTGCTTCCCCAAACTTTATTATTTGCTCTCTTATATTCAGAACATCTTAATGAGTATGCAAGTGTTCTCTTCTGTGGAAACAAAACTCTTTCAAGGTGGAAATTACTTATTTTTTTTTTTTTATCATTTAGTATCCTTTCAGGGATTACCAGTGTTTTATAGTACCTATTTAATATGCATTTGCTAATGAAGAGAATGGTTTCCTACTGCCCATATTCATGACAGAACTGAACAAGATGAGGCTAATAAACACTAAGTAAATAATTTTTAAAATTCCATTGTTTAAAAAAAATCTAAACTGATGCAAGAATGATTAAGATATTACAAATAGCACATCCCCTATTCTACTAATTCTGTTGCATACTTAATCAGTAATATTCTGCTTTGTTATTTCTCTCTTTTGAGATCGATCTCCACATGATATATTACTATTGATCTAAATGTTAATTTGCATTCATTTTCCATAAAGTTTGCTCAACTTTAAAGAGAATAGGATTGTTACATCCTCTAAAATATTTTACTTAATGAGATCACAGCTTTCAATATGAAGTTCTAAGTTCAAATACTGACTTTTTATTCCTGCTTTGATAACTATTATATTTTGTACCTTGCAGAGTATTTTAACATATTTTCTAGTCATATTACTAAAACATATTTGGAACTTATTAAAACAATTTCAAAGAAATTAGATAATTTAAAAAAAATATATACTACCTCCATTAGACTATACAGTCTTTGACATCTGAAATTTAATGTTATCAATTAATATTTGAAACCATGCTACCAGCTTGCCATATTTTTTTTTAAGTGCAGGCAGCAATGAATGTGAGTAGGCAGCAGCCAGGAAAAGAGGAGAAAGAAGCATTTAAAGAACTTTTTTTATTTAGTTGTTCACACTGATTCTTTCCCCAGTGCCCAGCCCCGGGACTTGAATCCAGGGGTATGTGGCTTGAGCTCCTTTGGAGGCCATTGAACTAACTGCTACTCACCAGGGTACACCCCAGCTAGCTACTTTTAACATACTACTACCATATGCTTATTAACGTTCTGTAATCATTCTATTTTATGTAGCTTATATAATTTCACAGTATTACCTCTTTTAGTGCTGAGACTGGAAGAATTACGAAATGGGATTGATAAAATCAAGCTGAACAAAAGACAGGTAGGAAAAAGGGAAAAGAAATAAAAGGAAGAATTATGAAAGTTATGTTATTACTATAAAGTAGATGATTCATTTTGTTTCTCATTTTTAATTTTATAGTTCTGGAAATAATTTCAAGAGAGCAATTATAAATTATTTTAACATTCAGCAATGTTATTTGAATAGGATTTCCATTTTTCTTAGTAATTCTTAAAGGACAGTTCTGAATTAAATGTATATCTAGACTATTATTATGAAAAACAAAACTCCAGTTCAATGTTTTTAAATTCTTTTCACAAAGGAAAAAAGTAATAGCTTCATGGAAATGGTTATTTTATTAAAAATATCAACATATAGACATTCTCAATATATTTACAAGAATTTATTGAAAAAATCTAACTTAGTTGATTTTATCGAGAGAAATTTATGACTCAAATTGTTTATCAACATTATAAACAAATTAGAGATGTTTTGACAATATAGGATCAAATGAACCAATTTTTATTTTCTCGGTAATTTTAATCAGTGTTTTGTTTTGTTTTTCATTTTCTTTGTTGTTATTATCCTTTCATTCATTTGCATTGCTTTACGGTTTTCAGGAGAACAGATTCTGACCTCAGCCACTGAGTGTATCAGACCATACTCACCACCAGAGTTCCAGTGCCACCACCACTGTTATTTTCATTCTCCTAAGCCCAGGTTTTCTCCTCTTTCTCCACTCTCTTCACCTGATAACCATAGTCTTGAGTCAGGGAAGTAGCATGTATTTTAATGGCAGATTAATGTTTACATCTTTCTAAGATAGTGTCCCAAGACTGAAAAAATATTTTCTCTTCTGCACCATTCATTACAAAAACTAATAAAGCAATGTCTATTGCCTGTTTAGTCCGGAGGAATTCACAAAACAAAAAATCAACAGAAAACCATGAAGCTTTTTCTAAATTAACCACCTGTTAACGCAGATTTCTTTTTCAAACTTCCTTTAAGAAAGCACTTTAAACACTGCACAAAGAAAGCTTCTCATGATTATGACTTTGACAAAGGGATTTCTTCACTTCTAATTTTTCTATAAAACAATTGTAAGAATTATGTAAATAATTACTTTAAAATGTAGATGTATTAATATATTAGGTCTAATTGCATACACTTGATTTTATGATTACTCATTGTTGGTGCATTCATAAAATTCTATTTTTATTTTAGAGCTAATCATAGTAGATCAGTCATTTGTTTTCATCAATTTTATTGTCATTTTAATTTAAAAAGTTACTAAGAGGCTCATTCCCTAGTTAGGAATTTGACTCAATCAATTAAGTTCTAGCAATTGAAGGAAAAAGGTACTATTTAATGGGATTATACTAATTAATTTGTTTCCTCTTTATCATGATTTTTTATGTTCAGTGGCCCTCTTGCATATCATAGGGATGTATCTCTGAACTCTTCTTTATATCATATAAAGGACAACATATTGACGGTAGTGTGTCTTTTTCAAACTATGAAATGAGTTTATTAAGTCAATACAAGACACTGAAAAGTAGATTTTGTTGCAGGTGCTTAAATTTGAATTAATGGAATAAATGTTCAGAATGTGGGTGTGGGATCAGGTCTAGATAGTCTGAGGAACCCTGTGTGTTGGTGCTTCGGTTGGGGAGATGGAGAGAATGGACTGTGGGGAGAAAGGAGAGAGTAGAAGAGGATACATTTAGGAAAGTAATTAAGTGGTGGTTTTGAACACAGTGCAGAGATTTAGTGCCCCCCTCCCTTTATTTATTTATTTATTTTTGAAAAATGGCGCAAATCTTTGCACCTAGGACATGAAATTTTGTGAAATGTGTATGACATAATTGACTTTATCTTAAATAGATTAGTATAATTCCTGTCAAGTTACTAGGTGTTGATAGTGTTATTCCACAAATGTTTACCAAGTATATGTGCATAAATGTGTGTGTACTTATTTATAAGCGTGGGCTTAATACTACTTTGTTTTAGCATCTGTTTTATAGGTATATATAAACTGAAAAAATTTAAATGCTGGATAATATTTCTGGGTGTAAAATTCTATAGCTTAATTATAGCAAAAGTTTGCCAAGTGTCATCAGGATATATTTAGAAAACCATGCACTAAGACTTCTTAAATAAAAGACATGTTTATGAAATCAGTTAAGGTCTTGTAACAGGATGTTGAGTAATGAACAATGAAAAGATAAATTTTGATTTTTTTAATGAAAAATTATTGATAACAGTGGTTTTACAACAGTTAGGTGATAGTAATCTCAAAATAATTAGATTTGAAATCAAAAGATGGAGATGAAAAGTGTATTAGTAAGATAAAAATTCAAATGGTAGAGAGTGCAATGTTTTGGTATTAAAGAAACTGTGAAGGTTAATTGGGAGCAAGAACTGAAGAAAACTATTAATGAGAATTTGGAAATATTTAGAACATTGCTGAAAAACGTAAAATTTGAGTCAAATGCCTACACCTACTAAAATTCACAGGTAGATCACTCCTCTCATGGAAAATTTTGTGGATATTTCATAAGCAGTAATACTATGTATGTTTTATGAATAAAGTAGATAAATTTTAAATAGATACTTGAAAATGGAAAACAGAAAATAGCACTTTTAGTAGATAGCAGTTTGTTGACAAGAGACTATGAATATCTACCCTTGATTATATTAGATTATGTTCCCATACAGTTATATAAACTGTATAAAGACTTAAATTTCTCATTTAACCTTTTATGGAAGTATATACAAAAATTAGATTGTCTTAATCTTGAATAAATAGTTTCAACAAGATAGATGAGAGGAGAAAGCATTGTCAGGTATTAGAGCATTTCCTGTGCATTTATCTGAGTTTAGTTTTCCAGCTCTCAGAAAGCTTATCTTCAGCAATGATAAAATGAGACAAAGAGTAAGGACTAATCTATGCCCTTTAAATGAAAAAGTTAGTGTCACATTTTCCCACTTTCTTAAATTAAGTCTTCCTTGTAAACAAAAGTCGAATGATGTACTCTGGTTAAAAAGTGTAGTACATTGGATTGACTACCTAAAATGCAGCTTTTTTTCTCTAATGGCCTATTATTTAGTAATTTAACCAGAAGCAAAATATCTTTATATCTTTTCCCTATTATTTTATAAGCTTTCTGCCTTTAAATAGAAATTGTCAAAACTGAACCAGTTTTTATCATCCTCTAGTGACATTTTTCTTCAAATGGTAAATAAGTGATGGGAATTGCTTACTATAACACTTTGATTTTTGTTGTTCTAAATGTGCTAGGAGATATAATTGTAACAATAAAGAAAATAATTCCGTAGTTAAATACCATTTTTCCAAAGCAATATGCATCTCATTTAGGTTAAATATACACTAAAGTGGATTGCAACTAGATGAACAACTGCACTTAATTTAAGGGCAAATTTCAGTTTTCCTTGTATCTTGATACTGTTTGTATTCTTTTGAAAAACTTAATGATTAAAGAGGAATTATATCCAATTTTACTACTTGATCTCAGAATGAAAATGTACTTAGTCTTATCTTTGATATAGCTAGTCATGTACCTTAGAAAAGTCACACTCCAGGAAAATATTAAAATTTTCTACACATTGATACCCTGAAATAAATGCCTGACTTAGCTTTGAAGTTATAAAAGTTTGTGTTTCTGTTTATTCTCCACTTAAATATTTTTTGTGGCTTTTTTCCATACTGTGAAAAGTAGGAATATCCTAAGACTTACTGATTCCTTTAAGAAGTAGTATTGTACTCCAGGGTATATGTACAAAATTTATATCAGTACTATTTGTAATTGCCCCAAACTGGAAACTGTTTATATGCCAAATAGAATAAAGATATCAATGCATAGTTTTTCCATGGAATTCTATATAACAACACTATTCAAACTAGAGCATGTAGAATTACTCAAATTTATTCATTTCTGAACTAATTAATTAATATTTGCTCTTAGAATCATAATACTGTATATGTTAAAGTAGTGATTGGAAGAGGAAACCAGTAGAACTTAAAGAATTAAAGATATACTCTATTTATTTAAGATCAGCATGACACTTAGATAGGTATGCCTATTTTGTGATAGTTTGTTACATGATATATTCATGATTTATGTATTATCATTATTTATGATATATTTTGCAAAGGAAAAATAATCTAATAGGAAACATTTGAACATGAAATTATAGAAATATACAATAAGTAGGAAATATGAATAAAATATTAATAAGAGAGGAAAGAAATATAAGGACTTAATCTAGGAGACAAAAATGATCAGATTATTTGACATTCTAGAAAGAGGGCAGAAAGGCTAGGAGAGCGAAAACTGTCAAAGAAGTTACAAAATAGAAATTTCCAAAATTGAAGGAAAATATCTTCAAGTAAAATTCAACTCAGAGCCTTGTGTAATGAATGGGCATCTTGTGAAATTAAAACAATAGCAAATAGTTATAGAAAACTCCCAAAAGTGTCTTTTAAAAATGAAAATACATAAACTAAGTAAACTAAAACAAAATAATAAATTTAAATACAGATAAACTGGAATAAGAAATCTATTACACATCACATCAATAGCAATGGACATTAGAGGATAGGTTATTGATGCTTTTCAGTAAGATTATAGTCTCATGAAAACCACCTAAATTCCCATCAACAGATGACTGGATAAGGAAGATGTGGTATATATATATATATATATATATATATACTCAATGGAATTCTAAGCAGCTATTAAAAAAGATAAATTGTATCCTTTTCAACAATCCAAATGGAACTGTAGGGACCATATTAAGCATAATAAGTCAGAAAGAAAAAGATAAGTACAGGACAGTTTTGCTCATGGAACATAAGAAATTAAATAAATAGATAAATATAAGCAAAGTTCACATGACACAAGATGATGCTACAAGGTAGGGGAAGGAAGGAGGGAACAAGCTGGTGGTAAAGGGCGCTAGAACTCTGGTGGTGGGTGTGGTGTGAAATACACACAGATTGATAAGTCATTTTAATACCTTAGAATGTGTATGACTTTGTAAACAAAAGAAATAATACATTTATTCTTTAAAATAAAATTATTTTCTATCTAGAATTCTGTTCTCAATAAAGGCATTTATTGTAAGGAAGAATAAAAGGCATTTTTCAGTCATGTAATATTCACTAAGTTTGTGTTGCTTGCATTTTTACTTAGGGATTGATTTGAGGATTTATTTCTAATAAAATAAGACATTAAAACAAGAAAGAAGATATAAAACCAAACTTTGGATTCAAACCAAAAGAAAATAAAGTTGTAAAACTGTAGACAAATGGTAGTCTTTGAAAATAATTAAGATGATAATTTCAAAAAGCCTGACCTTATGATGACGGCAACTGATAGATGGCAAAAAGGGAAATTGACTTAACTTGATGCTATGTACATTTTTTTTAAAGGAAAGCTACAGGTAGGAATGAAGGCCAGCAGGCAGGCAGGAAGAATGAAAGAAGAGGAAAAGCATTTTATTTTATTTCCATTTAGTTGTTCACACTGGTTGTCCCCCTGCCGGACCCATGAGTATGTGACCTGTGTCCTTCAGAGGCAATTAACCTAACTACTACTCTGCCATTGCACCAATGTTATGTACATTCTCTGATGGATAATAAGGGAGTTCAGAATTGGGGTCAGAGTATAATGCAATAGTATTAGTTTACTTAAACTCCATGAACAATTTATATTGTGAGAATTATCTGTGTAATGTAATTAGTTTTAAGTTTCTAAAATCAATCTAGAAAACTTTTTACTACAAGAAGATAAAAAAACAAAGTTATTGTTGATAGAATTTAGGAGATAAAAGGAGGTAAAGTTAAATGGAGGGACTGAAGAAGATGTTATTGTTTTCAACTAACAATTATAATCAAAAGATATTGCCTGTGGTTTTCAAAAAGAAATTTTTGAAGTTACTTGGAGTAACAAGTAATTAGAAGAGCGTATATGGATGCTTGTTAAATATTAGGAGTGGCAGGAACAGAGAGATGACATTTAATTTAAGTAGCAGTATTTTTTTTATAAATTTATCCTCAGCAGACCTCGTATGTATAAAATAACTATATCTCTTTATGTCTTCTTTTTTTTTTTAAAGAAAGGTAAGGCAGGAATGAAGGTGAGCAGACAAACAGGAAGGACGGAAGAGAGAAGGGAAAGAAGAGCTTTTTATTTGTCTATTTTTTATTTAGTTGTTTACAATTGTTGTTCACACTGGCCCCAGGTCTTGAACCCTGGACCTTGGGATGCATGTGGGACTGTTCCCAAGTGTACTAGACCACTAGGCCACCTGGGAATAACCTCTTTATGTCTTCTTAGACTATTTTTTTTTATTCCTGAACTGCCATCTAGTTTCTGCCATTCTATTATTGGCAGTATTATTTGGGCCATTAAATCTAGAGTTTATGTTTTCTTTACTCAGATCATTTAGTCTGGCATTTCTTACTAATCAATATTATCTCACTTTAGGTTTCTCTGACTAAAGCCACCTGAGACAGTCACATCTTGCAAGATGACTAAGAACACTGCCCAGGCTCCAATGTGGACTATTAATATGGGAATTCCCTGTCAAGACCATTGCCACTTTATTTAGCATCCATGACACAAAGTAACATCAGGAGGTTTGATGACCCTAATTTCAGACTCCATTTGCCTGAACAAGAGGGTACAATGTTAAGGTGATAAGGTGAGAAGATGACCTGCAATCATGTACCAGAACTCTAATGGGAACTGTATTGCTGTCCTATTGCTGCTGTAACAAATTACCCCACATTTTTTGTTATAAATAATACAAATGTACTTTCCTATAATTATAGAAGTCATCTATCTGAAAGAATTCCTCTTAATGAAAATCAAATGGTGGACAGGTTTGCATTTGTTTTGTTGGAGTCTTTAAGGGTAATATTTCGTTACCTTTGCTAGATTATGGAGACCACTAACATTATTTAGCTCTTGGCTCCCTCATTCATCTTCATAATCAACAATCACACTTTCACATCTCTTGCACTTATTTTGTTGCCTCAATTTATAAGGACCCCTGTAGTTACATTGAACCCACAAAGGGAGTTCAGGATAATCTCATCATCTCAGAATCCTTTACTAACATCTACAGAGACCCTTTTGCCATGTAAGACAGTGTCTTCACGGATTTCACGGACTGATATTTGTGGTGAGAGCATTCTGCCTACCACAGGACCAAGAATAAATCCTCTGCACTTTACCCACACATGTCTAATTAAGTCCTTTCATATAAATGTATATATATATATGAAATATATATTGAAGACACACAGCAATGCAGCTACTGCTTTCATTTCCAGAGCACATGTGTAATGATTTGAAATTGCAAGCTTGACTAATACAGTTTGTATCTCCTTCTCCTGAATTACTACATATCACTGGATTTAATTAGTAATTTTAGAATTTGAAAAATGATGGCACACTAATTTTCAAGACAGAAACTGAATTTACTCCTATTCTGTCACTCAATGCAATTTCATACAGATTTTATTTGTACTTAAAATTTTAAAGGGGAATATATAATGCATAGTGTCAGATTTAATATATTTTGATATACAGCAGTTTTAGGTTATATGAATTTTTTTTACTGAATTAGAATGTTGTCTTAAAAAGTAAAATATTTTCTCTTTAAAGGACTTTTTTGAAACTAAAGAGAAAGACATTTATAATTATTAGTAATTATTGAATAAGATTATTAAAATTGTTTTATTATAGAAAGAAAAAAGTTAAACATGATCCACTCAGGTATCAAATATGGTAGGGATGCTGCTGAGGAAAAAGACAAGTCATTTTCCTGCTTGGAAATTTGTTAGGTATAAATATCAATATAAGGATTTTAATTAGAGGTAACTTTCTAACAGATACTGTTGATTTTTATCTCTCTACATATAATGTACTTATGTACAAATTTGTTTGTATGTGTGATAGACAAGATGCACAAATTTGTCCCTAAACTTATCACTAAAGCCAGAGTGGAGCCTGCTACATCTAGCGGGCTAATCGACTTACACAACTGTATATTTGGTAAAGAATTGGTGTCTTTTTGGGAAACAGTTCTGATTAAAAAGAAAGAATTGAGGTGTGTAAATGAGATCAGGTTGATTTGGAAAGGATGAGTAGTTGGATACAATATTTTATGTGCCTATCATCAGGTCATTTGCTCACTTCTTTCAGTAAACTTAAAATTGTGATATATAACAAGGATTTTACAGTATAATGCATGGACAAAACTATTAAAGTACTTATCAACAAGTTCAGGGAATATTCAAAAAGAAATGGTATAGAGGATGCATGTTTGGTAGAGTTGTCAGAATCAGTGGGAAGGACAGTAGCAGGCAGGGTGTTAGGACCTCTACCTTTCAAGCTCAGCATTGAAAGCCAGTGCCTTTCAACTATATGTCTGGTTGTGGCGATTGATCTGCTCTGCCTATATGTCTACAGCTGCTGTATCTCATATAGAGGAGGCAGACAGAGTGAAAATTAGACACTATAGTGTTAGCTATCTAAGATTCTCTTAGATAACTATTTTAGTAGATATTAAGAAGAAATCAGAATACCCAGGTAAAGATCAAAATAAAGAAGATTAAATATTTGAATCTTGTTTTTCTTTTTAATGTTTTTATAGTGATAAGAAACAAATACTCAGAAAGTTTTGATTTTTTTTAATCCTAGGGTAATTTCTCCTTCTTTGTAATACTTACTACATTTTTTAAGCAATTAAGAGATGTGAATTAATGCTGTAGCACTATTATCTGAGATTCATTATTACAAGAAATTATGTTTACCCATACTGCATTTTTTCTGATTAATGCTTAATAATTAGCAATCTGAAAGAGAACTATAAGTATTGTTTAAAGATTATAGACATATAACTGTTCTAAGCTACTTTTAACCAAAATGAGCTCAATAATATTCTAGTATTCAGCCTATCTTTTTGCACATTGAAATGAAAACTGGAAATTGTGTTTTACCCCTGTTTTCATAAGACAGTTTGGGCTAGAAGCATTGAAGTTTTTTTCTGCAAGAAGAAAACAGTCATGAATAGTTCAGAAGGTTAATTTAAATGAATTACAACAGAAGCACTATTTAATCTTCTTACTTTGTAATAAAAGTATGTGCATTAAAGTTTCAGAAAAGCATAGCAAGTATAAATTCATAAAATTCAACTTTATATTTATCACATAAAAGCATATTATTATTACTAATCTATTTTTATTGTAGCATAATATTATTCTTGCCAGCTAATCCTGATAATTTATAGAATAGTCCCATCCCTATCGTTTAAGTCCCTTGAATATCAATTCAACATTTGGATTATAATGATATAGATTATTGACAGAAAATATATACAAGCTTTCATCTGGAAATCTAGAATTAAATAATAAGTTCATTTCTGAGCTATATGCAAATTTTGATAGTTTTATCCTTGTCTTGGTTCAAATGTGCATCTATCTGGTACCCTTTGTTGCTTTAGATTGGGAATCCGTTGTCAGTGTTGAACAATATATGCTATGGCAAGAAACAAATTCAAATTCTCAGTGGTTCAACACTACAAAAGTTTGTTCTATCACATAAAAAGGTTTCACATGGGCTAGGTAGTGCTCAGGTCCACAGTGCACTCAGATCCCAGGGAATTAACAGCACCATTAGCAGCAGCAGCTGGTAGATGGGTGAATGCAAAATAATTAGTTTTGTCCATCATTTAGGCATGGAAAGGTAAATCTGGAGAATCACACACAAGTGTTTCAAACATTTTAATAAGAAATCTTAAATAATTTCAATTCATGTGTCATTGGCCCAAACTAGTCACATGCCTTCAATCAAATCACCAGGGAGGTGAGGAGAGATAAGGACAGAAATAGTTTTGATGAAAACCACTATCTCTACCATACTATCCTTCCTTATCATTGCCAACAATTGAATTTCCATCTCTTTATACAGGCACATATCTTAGAAACTGCTCCCATCCCTGTTTGGATTTTCAAACATTGTATGCTTTTGTATTCTTTGTCTCAAACTTTGGAATGATCTCTTAATAATCACGAATGATTGTGTGAATTCCTTACTGCCTGTAGAAAAATTGATTACCCTTATTGAACATTCCTGAACTCTGAAATAAGGAAAAATCTCAGAACAGCATTAAAATCAATTTTTAAACGTGTCTCTATTCTAAAATTTGGTCAATCCTCTGTTATGTGCTAATGCCTCTTGTCTCTATAACTCATAGACTTTCAGTAGATTATGAAATCCTCTGAAGAAGACAAGAGACAGCAAAATCCTGAGTTAAGTTCTCCTTCCTCTATTCTTTTCTCCTTTTTTTTTTTTGTGTACAGAACTTCTTGATGAGAATCTTTACAAAATTTGTAAATGATCAAAGGAAAAAGTCAATACAATAAAGTAACATACAGGCAGATAATTTGGTTGAGAAGTTGGTTGGTTAGTTTTCCTTTACAGAGATTTGTTTCTGGTATTTTCATGTACTGAACACTTAGGAAAATTGTAAGAGCAGAGAATGCCCTTTTAAAACTTACAACATGGAGGATTCAAGAGTATGGGTCTGCTCCGAAGATAAGTTTATAGAAAAAGAGCAGAAGATAGGAGGTTTGAATTCCAGCACCAAAACTCATCAAATTAATGTATTTTGTGTCTCTAGATACATGTGGTGTTGGGACATAGAGTTGTCATTTAGATCAGTGAGAAACTTTCAGCCTGATTCACCATCATTTCTTCTAAAGTTCCACATGAATATGGTGAGTCTTGTGGAAAATTGCTTAAGAATTCCTCTGCCTTTTTTAAGAACTGATGTTCCTGTCAAATACGTCATGATTTGTAAGTTTCTTTTCTTCATTGTTAGGAACAATTCTCTAAATCTTTACAGAAACAAATAAAGCTATATAAAATGCCCCACTCACCCCCAAAAGAATGACAGCTCATTCCTTAAAGAAGAGGCAGCTAGGGAGACTGGCAAGGAGTGATATACTGATGGAGGGCCCACCACAAGGAAAACATGATGAAAATAAAAACAGTGTTCCCAATTTATCCATTCTTAATCCTTTATGGCTTAGTCATTAAACCTATGATTAACTCAGAATATGATTAATGCCTAATAAAGTATTTTGCTTTATACTGCACGTGGCAAACCTCCTGTAACAATCATAATTTCTTGTATATATTATGCATGAAAAAATAGGGGATAGCTTATAATTTTACCTCAGGAGATACTGAATGATCCAGTAGTAAGAGATTATCTTTTTAAATTCAAAAATACTCTGAATCCAAAAAAGAATTTCTTCTTTTATTTTTTATCTTAAAGTATCACCAGAAAATTCCTCTTTAGACCAAAATGGATAAACAGGGACTGATTTGCCCTCCTGAAACAGCAAAAGCAAAAGAGTACAGGGGGAAAAAACACTTGTCAATCTGGATATCAAGTAACAAAGGAAAGGGGCATAGAAAACAAAGTGAGCCCGATGACTGCCAAACTTATTGCACTGAATATCACCAGATCACAACACCAGGAGAGGAGACTGAAAGGAAGCCCAGCACATTCTCTAAATTGATGGGACAGAAATGAGGATCTGGAGAGACTAAGGAAGGCAGAGTTAACGGAAAAGAGAAAACATCGAGAATCCAGATGATGTAGAGTAACATGCTGGTCAGCACATGCATATTAGGAAAGTATGTAAAGTCAGGGGAGTAACTATCTAATAATTTTAAAAAGAAGTGCCTGCTATTTAAACAAAGTTGTGAAGAGTGTCTTTTCCTATAAGCTAAACTGAAAAATTTCATTAATTCATGAACATCGACAGAGTATAAGGAAGTTTTCAGTATTGGGGAATAATAAGCCCTACACTGAACACTGCTCCAGATCCACATAATGAATCACAAAAGCAAGAGCAAAGGGAACAAACTATTTCCTACTATGATTCAATCTAATAAATCATTGTTAACATGGGGTAGATTATTGATAGTGAGGAAGCTCAGTAGTTGAGAAGTTGAACTATTAGAGGGATGATTTTAATGGTGGTACATGACTTATGATTTAAAAACAAGCAAATGTAAAATACGTGTAATTCTAATTAAATAATTTAACATTTTTATTTGTCGACATTTAGTTTCTGATAATAAGATTTAGTTTCTGATATTGGGAAAGAGGCATCAAGAGTAAGTATGACTATAATGAAATGAGGGACCTGATATCTATTAAAGATGAAGGAAAGAAGAAGCAATTAGGAAATACGGGAAATATTTGAAGTTACCCCATTTATATTTATGTAGGAAAATGTTATAAAACCATTTATTTATTTATTATCAGAATAAATTCGATAGACCTTGTAATGTCAGTATTAAATGATTCTATAGCATATCATTCTTACGAAGAACTTTTTAGCAAAGCAAAATATTTAAATACTATTGATAAAGTATTCTTTAAAGAGAAGTCATATTTATTTAAAGCATATAAAATCTGGTCCAACAAGCAAATTTAACTTCCCTGGATGTGGGATTTACCTGAACAGATGCTCTGATACTTTTATTTGAAGTAGCAAATGAGACCACATGTATTCACAGAATTAGGACATTTAACAGAAGAAAATTGGATGTTGTAACCATTTTACTGTTATGGGGATTGGGCTAAGTTATACCCCAGATGTTACTCTTTGCCAAACAGTTGTTATTTTTTGTTTTGGGTTCAGAAGATTGTCTTATAATTTTGAATATGTACCAAACTTACTCTCCAAGCATCTGACGTAATTTAGTTAAGCAGATAATATAAATGGGCTTCCTTACTAACAAGGTTATGTATAAAATGACAGTTCACATGGTTTTGGAATCCTTCATGAATAACAATACCATTATCATGAAGGGTTGTGTAATTCACTATTGAATGATTGCTGTTAGTTGAACAGAAGGTTTCAAGTTCAACAGAAAGACAGATTTCTTAATTCATAGTGTATGTTATAACTTCCTTTGGGCTCTACTTGCTTTAATGATAGTATGAGATTTTAATAGATGCTGAAAGCAGACCATTTATCTAACAACTGTAGTTGGTTAGTTTTGTTTTTCTTTGTGTCACATTTCTTTTCAAAACTTTAATATTTTTGATATTTTTAGCCTTTTTCATTCAGAACTCAAACTGTTTATCAAATCTTGGCGATGAAACAGATAGGTACTGTGTATATGCGAATGTTTCATCAATCTTCCATAGTGGTGAGGTGCTCAAAGTTAGCTTCAGTTAGCCAAAATATGTCATATATGAAAATTTATTTTTACTTTCTCAAATGTGCTTAGTAGATCAAGTTCTCTTTTTATTCCAAGAACTTAAAAACATTTCTGGGAAATTTAATGGATGTTTGGTCATTTGGGTCAAATGGTGGTAATTTCTCTAATCAATAGCCATATTGAGAGTCAAAGATTATATTTAGCTGTTTCAGTAAAGAAACTATAACCAACACAATATCCTCTATTTAGAACTGCTACTTAAGTAACGTCATACTAGTTCCTTTTAAACTATCATGATCCATCTATTTTTGCAGAAGTCATGGAGGTGAAATGAATAGAAATATGGTGAAAGATGCTCTTCTGCACCAAGCTATGAAATATGGCTACAATCTCTGCAGTGCATTAGTTTGCTTCTATTAGTTGGCAGTAGAATAACTTGAGGAATTTCCATTGACTGTATATTCTTTTTTTTAGGAGATTATTTTTAATTTTTAAGAGTTTATTGAAGGAATATTGCATTATAATGTATATATTTAAGGTGTGCATCATTGTAAACAGTTGTATATAATACATTGTTTACCACCAACAATCCAGTTCTATCTTTCACCATGTAATCAATTTCTTTTATCCAATTTGTCCATTTCCTATCCCTTTCCCTTCTGCTGGTTTGATTTTATAGACTGCAAGTCTATTTTTATTTGATTTGATTAATTTGACTGTTTGTAATAATTCTTTAAAAAAATCAGCCAAGGACCTAAGTGAAGACTCTTAGCTGCCAAATATATCTATAACAACTCTGTAATGAACACACAAATAAATAACAACAGGTTGAAGTTATAGATTCATTGGACTCTCTGTTAGGTAAACTTTAACAATACAAGTTCATTTATCAACAGTACCTCATATTTCGACAATTAACTTGATCACCACAGTACCTCATATAATCTAGCATTGGAGTCTATTTGTACATTGCACGCTCTTCCCTAAAGAGTTAGTTTAGTCTGGTAAATAGCAGCAAGTATTTTTGGAAAAAGATTGTGAGGCTACTTAGTTGTGGTGGTACTTTTTTTGTTCAGGGGAAATTATCCTCTGATTCCACTTATGCTTCCTGATTCAGAACTATGAATTAGAACTTCCATTCACAAGTTTTTTGTTTTCTGATTCTACAATTAAAATTGTTCTTGTTGGCTATCCACTCATCTTGTACCAAGTTTACTAATGGATTTTTGACTTCCATTTCAACCTGTTACACATGATAGTAATTTTATCTACCTTGCCACTGACTTATAGTTTAGTGCCTTTATTATTCTTAATCCAGAATTCTATGACTTACATCAAAATATGAAGCATCATCTCAGTCTACACATTCTGGGTTATGGGATGCAGTCCCCACACAACTTCTCAAATATGCTGTCACATTCATTCATCTATTATTGATGTCATAAAAGGAGTATCCTATGAGACCTCCGGATGAATACAGTAGCTGGTCTATTTTTTGGAATCAATTAAAAAAGCAATTATAATATTCTTTGCTATCTTGAAGCTTTAGTTCTTTTTTAATAACACAATAGAAATTATTGCCACAAGTAAGGCAGTACTTATTCTCACACGACTGCTTAGTGATAGCAGATGGAATACTAGAACCCAATAAGAAAGTCCGTTTTCTAGAATTTGTGTAACAACTCTTTCAGTTTGAATTTTACTTTAAAAAGCTGAGATTGCTTCTTAAATGTAATTAAAATTATTTCTTAAGTAACTCCAGAAGTAGGAAGAATAACTAAGGATCAGGTAAAACCTAATAGTCCACTACTGAGGATATTCCATGAGCAGTATAGACCTAATTCATCATGCTTCATGCTGAGTGTCTAGACCAATAGGTGACTATATGAAGGAGAGGCATCTGAAACATTCATCCGATGACCCAGTTTCCTTGGTTGGGCTTTAGCTGGAGGAAGTAGTATGTCTTTTGCCTCTAGCCTATACTTGTATGTTCAATGATATATCAAAGAAGGTCAAGGGAAGAAAATGAAAATGCAAGTTGGGGCTGCATTTTTGAACCAAAAAGTCTATGTGAATCATAGTTAATACCCACAGTGCATATGGCTGAAATAAACTATGTTCATGTATTTGAGACTAGATTTTTATTTAAGGCTAAAGAAAACAAAACCAATAGACAAAAAAGCTCAAAGAATACTGTACTCTTTAATACTTTCTGTGCAACATTTTGTAGGATGAGTTTTATTCAACCAAGTTGGAACTAGAGACAATTCATCAGAGGTCTACTAGTGAGAAGGAAACATATTCAATCGAAGGTCTAAGACTAAGGCTAAGATGGGAAGAGCAGAAAAATAGTATATAAAATTGCATCTCCTGAAAAATATAAAATAAGGGATGGAAGTCAACAGATGTTTTTAAAATATGGTAATCCAAGTTGTATAGCCAAAATAAAGGGAAACAGAGCATTATGAAATTCATAAATATAAAATGCAAAAATATAAATAATAACAACTAGGACAAACAAGTAACTCTTTGAATAAAAAAGGAATAATAGAGAATCTTAGTATAGAATAGATATGATTTATAGAATTATATGAATAGTATAGAATTATATGATTCTTTCAAGCAAATCTTTAAGTTTTCTGATTATTAATGATGTCAACAGATTTTATTCAAGTATTAAAGAAACAGCTTGGCTCAAAAAAGCAAAGCTTGACTCTCTCTTCATATATATGTGTGTATATATATATGCATATGTATATTTATATATGTATATATTCAAATGTGTGTATGCATTTCATTGAAAAAGGACATCAGAATTTAAAAGAAAAATACCGCAATAGCAATAATTATAACTATGCCAAATCTTCCTAATTGCAATTACAAGATCTCCTAGGAGAAAAGACTGAGACCAGGTTTGATGGAGGAGAAGAGACTACATGAGACTTACATCTTGCAACAGAAAGCAAGAAAACGCTTTTAAACGTACAGGGGTCAGTCAGAAGTTGAGAGGAACTATACGTAATAATACCAACTGTTCAGATCTGTATGAGCATCCAAAATAAAGTGACAGTGATGAACTTTTAGTACTTATTTACAAGTTCATGAGTCTTTTATAGTTCTCAAAATCAAATTAGAGAGGTGTTTTCTTTCCAGAAGAATACTAATATAAATATACAGAAAATTAGGAAATTAGATAATTACCATTTCATATTCACTAGTGTAATGATTGATACTGTTAAAAGACACAGGTAAGGATAATCATTAGATTCCTAACCCATTAAGTAAACTCTGTTGGAGTTGAATATATTCACTGCTCTCAACCATCACCTCTGGGTCATTAAGTAATTGTAAAACCAAAATTAAAACTTACTTTATGGAGCACATCATCTAAACCAGTGGTTCAATTTAGCATCATCAAAATGAGCCAAACTCATTTGTCATGTCATTGTAAAATATAATATGTGGTATGACACCTCACCTATAAGGCATTATTGCCAAATTATTTAATCTGAAGTAAATTATTAGTAATCAAACATATCCAGATTGTGTTACAGTCTACAAGATGCCCAGAAAAAGTTTTCTAAAGAAGGTCAAAATGTGATAATTAATCTGATATAAAGAAAAAGATAATGGACCCTTCTAGATAAAAATAGACAACTGATACATTAAACCAAACATAACACTTCAATGTTGTTTGAATTTTGCATGCAAAAATAGAACAAAAGCAAAACAGATTTTAATGGTGTATGTGTGAGAACCTGAGGAATTTGATATTGATTTCCTATTATTCGTATCTATGTTAGATTTGTTTTTGATTTAATTACATTAATATGTATTATCATTAAGTAGGATGATGTCCTTATTCTTAGGTAATATATGTTGAAGTATCAAGGCATGAAGTCCCTTGGTGTTTGAGATTAACTTTTAAGTAATTCAGCAAAACACACACATGTATGGACTATGTGTAAGTAGAGATTAACAAAGAGAAGAGAATGCTGCAAAATGTTGGCAATTACTGAATCTATACAAAGATAATGTAATTAATTATACTATTCTTATAAATTTTCTATATATAGTCTATGTATATTTCTATATTTAAAAATAGTAGAAAAAATTTCAATGTTAGAAGATACATATATCCTCACTCCTTTTTCCTTCAAAATTTAGCAAATAACAAATGACAGATGTCCAAATCTTCAAAATACCTGATATAAACAATTGTGAAAGGTAATTTAATTTGAGGTCAATTATAAGCCATTCATTTTTCCCTTGCTGACTTTTGTAGTTACTGACCACTGTTATCATATACCTCTGCATTCAAACTATGTAATACACACAAAAGGACTCCACATTCACATAGGTAAATAGATAAATAGATAGATAGATATAAATATAGATAGATGATATATAAATAGATGGTGGGTGGATGGATAAATATAAAGAGTTCACTTTCAGTAGATGTGATGCCAAAAAACACTAGAAAATGATAAAAGACTTTGAAGTTTAATGACATATAAGGAAATAACCTCATAATCTACTTTTACCTCACAACATAAGTTTGATATATTTAAACATATTTCCCATGCAAAAAAATATGACTACTAATGTAGCATCTTTCATCCTTTTACATGAGTTCCCTCACATGACCCTGATATTTTAGGATATAATGAGCAGAAACTAAAACTAATGTTGGTTTCTGTCTTAAAATATTTGGAAAAATTCTTTCTATTAAGACTGTGGTTTTTCCTTTTTTATGGAAATATATATATATATATATATACACACACACATATATAAACATATATATTTCCACAGTGTGGAAGGCATATGCCTTTCTTTGTTATTCCCAAACACAATCTGTTATGATATTATGTTTATCATTATTATATTGATTCTGTTTGTTATTATTATATATTGACCTCAAAATTTTGCAGTGTCACAAACATAAAATTTTGAATGAGCTAGCATCATGTTAAAAGTATGAAAAGATCAATAAAATAAAAAGTATATGCCTCATTAATGATTTCATACTAAACCAGAGAATGCCATATGAATTGCTTGTCTAAAAATTGAAGAATCTCATATTACCTTATAAAATGGATTTACCTTTTACATTTTGATTCTGAGATTATAGGAATCAAGTAAACACCATAAAGGTGAGGATACCTCCTGTATCTAAAGAGATGAGAGCACAATTTTTCCTGTTGAGATTATATTCAATATTATATACCCTGTTTCTCAATATATCTAAAGTTTTAAGTTTCAAACAGTACATTAAAAGGGTGAGAAGCAGATGAGGAAGAAGTTGACATCTTGCCCACAACATGCTAGAAAAGGCAGACAAGAGTACAATAGCCTTTAGTGTTACAATTGTATCTTCATTAAATAATGGGAAAACAATCTGATATATTTTAGTTATAAAAATTTTACTGTATTCAAAAATTAGAAAGGATCATGCTTGTCCTGAATAAAACATTTCTGTCAGTACTTGTAACACTAGAGTGAATATATGATGTAATACAATAAATAGTAAGTTAAAGAAAAGATTGTCCATGTTACTGTTTCTTTCTACAAAGTAATTTTGGGATTTTCTTGGCAGTATCATTGTTGAACATATTTGATATGCATAAATAAAAGCTGTGGAACTTGGTTACACTAATAATGTCGTTTACTGCACCAAATTAAAGCTCTCTTAATGAAATTTAGTCTATTTGCTTCTCATAATTCAAATTTAAGAAATAACGATATGGTGGATCAAATAAGACTAATTTTTATAAAATATATACTTCGAAGCTCTATTTAAAAAATAGCCAAACAGTATTAATTTAGAAAATATTCATTCCATTTATGTAGTTTACCAGTCATGGTAACTGAATTTAGTAAGAGACTTTTCAATTTCAAATTATGTACATTTTAAAAATTATAAAATTAATATATTACTGTAGGAAAAATAAAATATGCTAGTCATCTAATAATAAATACTTAATCTATGTGATTAAAGTAAGTGATTTTACTGCTACTAGATAAGTTACGTGAAAAAATTACTTGGCTCCTGGTTTCAATTTCTTCGCTTCTGTGGTCACAGAAAAATGGAGATTTTTTTTTTTTTTTTAAACCTGAATGAAACTTATCACTTGTTTCAGACCCTGGGACTAGATAGAATCAGAAGAAAATCTTCCATGCACAAAGTTTAATTTTTAGAATTTTCCATGTTTCCCTATGTGAAAAAAAAAAAAGGAAATGAAAAAAATGTTGGAATTTATGAAAGAATCAAGACAACTCCAGGCTCTTCATATTCCTAGACTTCTTGAGTCCTTAGAAGTGAGAGAAGAGCTTTTTCTCACATGAGGATGCTAAGACCATCTTGCTGTAAGATCATGTAATAACATTTACACCTAAGTCAGTAAACTTGGAAGAAGATACTTTTATGCCCAGGATTACCATCCTCCATATCTATGACTTGAGGCAGGTACTTGCATGCATCTATAGTATATTATACAACTAAATGGTATATACACTGGAGAAGGTGGAAAGAAAAATGAAATTTTGCTAAATTAAATTAATTTGAACCTGAGGAATATGTTTGTAAAAAGAGGTTTTGAGGATTTTTTTTTAATGGTAATTCTTTTCTTCACAATGTTATATTCATTTTAGGATATTGAAATTGTATCAGTCTATATTTAACAACACACCCACCACCAGAGTCCAGAGTTCTTCACCACCACATTTCCCTTTCTTTCCTTCCCTCCCTACCCACTTTTTTCACCTGGTAATCACAGTCCTACGTTCTGTTATTTTTGTTGGGATTTGTATATTCATTTGTTTCATTTCATAATATTTCACATCTGAGTGAAACCATCCTGTATTACTCTTTTTTCAGGTATAATGTCATGTCATCTGTAAATGATAATGTTTTATTTCCCTTTTCCTAATTTTGATTCCTTTAATGTGCTTTTCTTGCCTTATTGCTCTGGCCAAGACTTCCATAATTATGTTGAATAGTAGCAGTGACAGTGGGCAACATTGTCTTGTTCCATATCTTAGGGGAAAGATTCTCAATTTTTCGCCATTGACTACAATATTTGCTGTGGGTTTGTCATATATTGCTTATATCAATTTGAGGTATGTGCCTGCTATTACTATTTTATTGAGGGTTTTTTTTTTTATCATGAATGGGTGTTGAATCTTGTCAAATGCTTTTTCTGTATCTATTGAGATGATCATATGGTTTTAGATTTTCACTTTGCTGATGTCTATGTTACATTGATTCATTTTCATGTGTTGATTGTGGTGTGTAATTTTTTTATATGTTGACTTACATTTTTCAGGATTCTGTTGAGGATTTTTTCATCTATATTCATCAGTAACATTGGTCCATGGTTTTCTTTTTATGTGCAGTCTTTGTCTAATTTTGGAATCAGATTAATATTAGCCTCATATAATGTTTTCAGAGTTTTCCCCCCTCTTCAACTTTGTGGAAGAGTTTAAGGAGGATGGTGATTAGTTCTTTGAATATTTGGTAGAATTCACTAGTAAAGCATTCTGGACATGGGTTTTTGTTTTAGGGGAGATAATTTTTTTCATTATTGCTTTAATTTCTGCACTTATGATTGTTCTGTGTAAGTTTTCTGTGTCCTCCTAGTTCTGTTGGGAAGAAATGGGTTGTAGGATCCTAAAATCTGTCCATTTCTTCATAATTGACAAATGTTATCATGTAAGTGTTCACAATCATCACTAAGGATTCTGTGTATTTCTGTGATGTCAGTTGTAATCTTAGCTTTTTCATTTCTAATTTTTATTATTAGGGTCTTCACTCTTTGCTTCTTCATGAATCTAGCTAGGGGTGTATTGATTTTGTTTATATTTTTAAGGAGCCAGATCTTGGATTCATTCATAATTTGGTCTTTTAGTTTTAAATTTCATTTATTCCTGCTTTCATCTCAGAACTACTTTTGTCACATCCCGTATGTTTTGGTAGGTAGTCTCTGAATTTGTTTCCATAAGTCTTAATTACATCAGTGATTCAGGGGTTGTTCAGAATCATGTTATTCAATCTTCACATATTTGTGATTCTTCCAGTTTTGTCCTTCTGTTTTGTTTCTGATTTCACCCCCGTGTACATTCTATAATTACAACGCTGCTAAATTTTTTGATATTTGTTTTTGTCCCAGTATCCTGTGTCTATCCCAGTATTTGTGTCTATCCTCAAGATTATTCCATATACAACTGAGAAGAATGTATGATTTTTGTTGTTATTGGCATCGAGTACCCAGTAATGTCTTTTAGGTCTGTGTGATCTGTTGATTCAATTAGGGCCTCATTTCTTGGTGGATTTTCTGTCTATATGATCTATCTATTGATGCAGGTAGAATGCTGAAGTTCCCTACTATTATTGTGTTAGTGTCAATATAAGCCCTTAGCTCTGTCAGTATTTTTTATATATATTTAGATGGTAGTGTGTTAGGTGCATATGTGTGAATAATAGTTATTCTTCTTGATGGATTAGTTCTTTGACCATATTGAAGTGTCCGTCCTTGCCTCCTGATGCTATTTTAGTTGGAAGTTTGTCTTGTTTAATATTAATATTGCAGTTCCTTTCATCACTGTTGCTTTGATATATTTTTCCATAGCTGTTGACTTCCAACCGATATTTATATTAAAATCCAATATGAGTTTCTTATATAAGAAACTTGCATAATATTGATTGCATAATATTGATGGGTCCTGTTTTATGATCCATCCAGCCGCTCTATCTCTTTTGATAGGTGAGTTCAGTTCATTCATATTTAGGGTGATGACTGAAATATTGGACTTTGCTGCTGTTATTTGTGTCTTTGTTTTCTGGGGTTTTTTTGTTGCTGTTGTTGTGCCTATGGTTAGACTATTTGTTTTTTCCTTTGGATGACTTTTAGTGTCTATTCTGTCAGTTTTGTCTACTTCCCAGCTATGTATATCTTTAAAGTTGGGTTTATACCTGTCTTGTGGATTTTCTATAACTATTTTAGGAGCTGATGCCATATCACATTTATATATTTGTACATATTACATATTTTTTCTT
The DNA here is from genome assembly GCA_004363575.1 of Solenodon paradoxus. Taxonomy (NCBI): domain Eukaryota; kingdom Metazoa; phylum Chordata; class Mammalia; order Eulipotyphla; family Solenodontidae; genus Solenodon; species Solenodon paradoxus. The sequence goes on from RJWH01000027.1 coordinate 1,138,414, forward strand.
TTTTCCTGTAGTATTTTTTGTTCTCTCCTATTGGTAACATCTTTGTTTCTACTTTTGCTTTATTGTTCACCACTGTTCTTGTGACTTGGTGAATCTTCATTTTCATTTTCCCTGTTGGTGAAGAGATGATTCAGGATGAGGACAGATCACACTACAGAGATCATCCATGTGATTAGAATGTTGTGGTTTTTACCTATGTGGTGTCAGTCTAAACTCCCCTCCTCTGAGAAAGCAGGATTGGGATTAGAGTCTGAGTTAAAACATGTAGTTTTTTATTCAGTCAGTCATATTTGGGTAATGAAACCTCAGTAAAAACTCTGGACACTGAGTTGGTGGAGCTTCCAAAGGGTGAACACAATCATATGCCAAGGGATAATATGTTTTGATTGCACAAGGAAAAAAAAAGGCATGAAAGCTTTGTGCTCAAAAACCCCCTCTACCTTCTCTTTATGTCTCTTCATTTGACTGGTTCTGTTTTGTATTCTTTGTAATAGAACAATAATCATAGCTAAAGAACTTTCCTAGATTCTAGAGTTGCTCTAATAAATTATAGAGCTTGAGAGGGTTGTGAAACCTCCAGGGTTTGTAACCAATTGGTCAGAAATGAAGACGACCTGGAGATTCAAACTTGATTCTGGCATCACAAGTGAGATCTTATTAGCAAACTTGCTGTCTAACCTGTAAAGTCTGATGCTAAACCGTGATATTTAGAGTCGGAATTGAATTACCTTACAGTGTTTTATTCCACCACATACAAGATTTTAACTAAATAAATAGAATTACCTTCTTTATACAGAAAATATTTGTACTGTGATCAGGGTAATATCACATATCTGTCAAACTCTGTGCTATTAAATTTAGGGAGTTTTGATGCAATCTAATGAGACTTTTTTATACAACTGTTAGTGTTATAATACTCTAGTGATATACCTTGTAAATACATCACTCTTATTAGTTTAGCTTACCATTTTAATTCCAATGACTGGCATATGTAAGGATTCAAATGCATACGAATGCTAAAGATTGGTAGAACAGGAAAGCTTTATTCTAAGGTGATCTATTCTAAAGAACAACAGCATTATTCCACTAAAAACAGTTCCGAAAGCATATGATTTACTGATAAAGTGTAACTAAAATGATCATTTTTTTCATAGAAGTTATATTCTTTTTCTGTAATTGACTTACAATGAACGTTCAAGGCAGATAAATATTCTACAAATTAGAGATTCTGACTAAGATGCCACAAATATGTTATAGGGTTGCTGCATCAGGAGTCATCACAGAGCTCTGTCAGTTTCTTCTGGGTTCCTTGTAAGCTTCATATAGAGAACTCAAGTTAAATTTACCACACGTTTATCTGTACTTGGTAAATAGAAGGAGCAAATCAGTGCTCACTACTTTAATATATAGCCAGGGAAGCTCTATGAATTAAGATATCTATCTCATCAACCAGCTTCAGATGCTTCCTTGTTTTTCTTGAGCAAGGGGTCTGTGTTGCCACCAGGAAGATTATTCCAGGGCCCCCAAACATGGTAAACACAGTCTGCTACCTAACTGACTCACAAAGGGGTTAAAAGGTGTCTAGGGACAAAGGTAGCAGACCTTCCTTAATATTAGGGAACCATTATTTTTAAATAATTAATATGAGATACTTTCATTCAAAGTCTATTCTATCAATATTTAGCTTTTCTTTTTTAGCTGAAGAAGAAATATGGAATCTTCATGTCATTTTCCGCATATATTTTTAGATTATGGCAATTTAAAAAATTATTTCTTGGAAATAGTTACCAGTAAAAATCTGAAAATAAAATCATTTAAAAATCTAGGTAAGCATGGAATATAGCCATTTGAAGTATAAAATCGAATTATGTTTTATGTTTATATCTGTGGCATAGTCTCGACTATATGAATAATATATTTTATATTTTAATTTCTTAAAATTATTCAATATATACAAAATGAAATTAATTTTAATGCCAGATCATCTGTAGACAACTCTTGAAGTTCAATCTAGGGTTAAACAATCTTAAATATTTTCTTTGTGTGTTTTAATTTATAAAAATTTGAGAAGTACTGCTGTGGGATAACTGCAAAACCGATTCATTATATGAGTATAAATTTATAATTATTTTTTACAATAGCAATGTAATAATATACAGCAATAACTTATTTTGAGATATATTTATTAGCAGTACCTTGATATATATTCATTAGTAAGATTTAGCAGTGATGTACCTTAAAATGATATGCATATGTACATGTGAATATATTTATATATTTTTCTCATTAATTTTTAATAATGGAATGCCTAAAAGTAAAAATATTGTCAAGATTTTATTTTTAAAAACATTAGAAGACCAAGCCAGAGGCATAGCTTAAGGCGATAGCACTCATCTTACAGAAAAATTGGAAATGAATGCTTAGCTATTGTATATAAAAGGGAATGAAAACTGATTTATTAATGGTTGCTAGTACATGACTTGTAGAGAAGGAGTTCAAAATAATACTAGGAAAAAAATAACCTACTTCCTCTCCATTGGTAATGAAATATTTGGGCCAGCATAAGGAATGCCTCAGGACTTGCTTAACATACAAGTTATGAAAGTAAGATTTTCTTATGTCTAATAAATGCATTAATAAGCCCTTTCTTTTCCCCAAGTTTTACAACTTGCTATAATGCTATAGTATTTATTATTCCTATAATTAAAGTTAAAGTGACAATTGAAATAGGTTTACAAATGACTCTGGAAAAGATATGTGTACCTTGTGTATTTTGCTTCAGATATGTTTTTGAATGAGCATTTTAAAATCCTATATAATAAACTTCCATTATCTAATATTGTTTCCTTATTTTACCTGTAGATTAAAACTTAGTGATGGAATAGTAGAATCTTAGAACTTAAAAGAAATCATGTATTTGGCTCCTCACATAACAAATGAAATCAAGATGAAAATAGGCTAAGTAACTTTCTTGATTCCTTGTTCCATCTGATTGCTATATAGACTACTTCTATGTCTCTAAAAATACCACTAAGAGCAAATATCAGTCTTTTCCAACACAAGAACAACAAGAATAAGTACTATTTATAGAACATTAACTTGTACAACATAGTTCTTCATATGTTTTATTTTATTTAATTCTAGTAACAATGCTAAAATGTTTCATATACCATTACTGTTTTACAAAAGAGGAAACACGGTCAATCATTGAAATAGGATGCATGGTTACCAATTTATGTAGTTTTTAACTAATGAGACAGAATTTAACTCCAGGAAGTTTTCTAGATCCAATGGACTTTTTTACCACAATTAAACCCCTTCCATGAGCATAATAGAGTATTCATGATACTCTAATTTTCAGTTTAAAAATGAGGAATACATTTAATTGTAGCTTATTGGTTATACCTGAGGACTTAAAGAACATGATTTTAAGGATGTTAGTCTCAAGAAGTGATCTGATACCTGAAGTGCTTATGAAAGTTGGGACTCTGTCTCATTTTTATTAATGACTTGTACCTTATAGATCTAAAAGACTTGTTCTTGTGAATCCCACTTGGAATCAAACAGGCTCTATCTTGTCTCTAAGTGTCATATTGATACTGTGACATGAGTAACCTGACTCAGCAGGCTAAGTCAACTCCCTATCCACCACTACAAGATAACACTCATCATTGATTTCTTCTTATCAATGACTACTAGGGGATAGCAGACCTCAATATGCCATCAATACAGTGACTGTTTTGCTAATAACCTACTCTTCTTAATTATCTGTTCTTCCATTATTTCACTAAAAAAAACTTTATCCCTGGTTGACCCAAATTTCATCATTTCTATTTTATACATGAATGCAAAATGCAGCTGGAGTGAATTGTAATACTATATTGGAGGTTATGATAAGATTTTAATCACAAGAGGAAAATTAATTTTAAAAAAGATGTGAAACAAATAATATTGTCTGTGGAAACAGGAAATTAAGTTAATGTTTTTAGTTATCCATTCAACTCTAAATTAAATGGGAAAAATATGCTGTCAAAGTAGAAATAATACAAGAAGTATGGTTAACAGAAAATAAATATGAAATAAATAGAAATTATCTTTATTTATATGAAAATAAAAATTATATTTGACTATGTTAGTCTCTATTTTCAATATTGCAAGTACATATGTGTGTATATTTTGTTATGTAACATATACTGCTATTCTCTGAGAACACAGCCAAAAAAAGACAGATGGCATTTGCTCTCAAGAAGTTTAGAATCTAGATATTTTTAAGAATAGGGATTATATAAACAATTATTCACTTACAGTTGTGATAAATTTCTCAAAGCAAAGACTGAGTTGTACAGTGAGAACAGGGAATACAGATATTGACCTATCTTGAAGTCATTTCCTAAAAATTGGTGAGAAAAAGTTGCCAATTAAAAGACATATCACGGAGCAAGAGAAAATATTTCAGCAATCAACTCTAGCATATAAGAAGGCAATGCCGTAGAAAGGAGTTTGTTTGAAAATAAATGAACAAAATGCTTATGAGGATAGTGAGAAAGAAAAAAAATTTTTTGATGAGTCTTGGATAATTGGGAAGAAGTACTTTTAAAGTTGTCTAGATGTTTTAAGAATTTGGATACTGTGATAAGAACACATCTAAGGACTATATTCAAGTAAGTGAGCTAGAAATATCTACATGTTTGAAATTTACCAACATGTAGATAGCTTTGACCTATTTGTTACATGGACATTTATTAATATGGAGAAGAGATTATAAGGGCAGATACTATTTAGTAGGTTTGCTTATTGTAGTACGCCGGTTAAAAAAATTTCTTAGAATGCAAATAAAATGGTCATTTTCCCTCTGTTGCTTCTGGATATAATGCCTGAAACAGTTATAACCATCTTACAATCATCTTGAAGGTGAATTTACCCAAAGACAGCAGAATGAAAAGATGGAAAGAACATATGTTCTTGGTAACATTGCTGAGTCTTTGGCACAGTGAAGACTAAAGCTGGACTAGGATTACTAGTTAGGAGAACTGAGGTCCAGAGGAAGGACCTCTGTGGTAAAGAGAAATTATAGTGAAAGCTGTCCAAACCTAGTTTCTCAGAAAACTGGTATTTTTCAGCACTTGAGATTGAATCTAAGATTGTTCCTTCCGTCCTTCATTCATTCCTTCCTTTCTTCCTACCTCTTCCTTTTCTTCCTCCCTCTCTCCCTCTTTGTTTCTTTCTATTATTTCCTCTCTCACTCTCAGTTTTATTGAAGGAATATAGCATAATGACATTACATAGGTTTAAACTGTGCATCATCATAAATCACCACCTCTTTACAACACATTGTTTATCATCAATTTTTCAATGATATTCTTCACAATATAATTGACTCCCTTTTTCATATATGCCCACATTCTCCCCCTTTCCTTCAGATAATTTCTGATTTGGTTATATAGCCCAGAAGTCTATTTTAGTTTGATTTGGTTCATTTTATTGATTTTTCTATCATATATGAGTGAAGTCATACATTGTTTCTATTTTTCTCTTCTGACTTATCTCACTAAGCATAATATCCTCTAAGTCCATCAAGGTTATTGAATATGACAGTATTTCATCTTTTATAATATCTGAGTAGTGTTCCATTGTGTATATATTCTACTTCTTTATCTACTTATCTGTCAATAGGCACTTAGATTGCTTCCAGTTCTTGGTAAATAATGCTTCAATGAATGTGGGGTTACAAATATCCCTTTAAATTAGTTTTCTTGAGGGTATTAATATCAAGAAGTGGGATAATGAGATCATATGGAATTCCCATTCTCAGTTTCTTGGAGAATATCCATACTACTTTCCAAAACGATTGTACCAATTTACACTCCCACCAACAGTGTATCCAAGGTATCCAAGCATTCCCTTTTCTTTTTCTTTTTTAAGGTAAGGTGCAGGCAGGAATAAAGACAAGCAGACAGGCAAGTGAAAGAAGGAAGAAGCATTTTATTTTATTTCTATTTAGTTGTTCATATTGGTTGTTTCCCTTGGACCCAGGACATGAACTGGGGTCTTTGGGATGTACTTTGACTGCTCTCCCTTGGAGGTGACTGACCTAACTGCTACTCTACCAGGGTGTACCTAGGGTTCCCTAGTCTGCATCCTTGTCAACACTTGCTGTTTCTAGTTGTTGAATAATAGCCATTGTCACAGGTGTGAGATGATATTTTATTGTTGCTTTGAATTACATTTCCCTAATAACAGGAGGCTTGAAACATATTTTTTCCTTTGTGTATGTCTACTTTGGAGAAGTGCTTATTCAAATCTGATAATTTTTTAGTTCAACTTGTTTTATGTTTTTGTTGTTGAATTTTATGTATTTAAAATACATTTTGTATATTACTCCCTTATGTATTATGTGAAAATATATTCTCCCATTAAGTAGGACATATTTTTTATTTACTTATAGCTTCCCTATATAGCAACTTTTTAGTTTATGTAGTCCCATTTGTTTATTTTTTTCTTTGTTTCCCTTGTGATTGGAATCAAATGCCCAAACATCTCTAAGTCAGATGCCAAAAAGCACGTTACCCATGTTTTTTGTTTTTTTCCTATATACTTTGTGATTTTAGGCCTTATATCTAATTCTTTAATCATTTGAATTAATTTTTGTAGATGGTGTTAGATAGTTATTAGTGTCATTATTTTGCATGTGGCTGTCCAGTTTTCTCAAAAAATTTTTTAAGATACTGTCCTTGCCCCACCGTATACTCTTGGCACCTTTTTTATAAATTAGTTATCTATCTATATATGTATATATATGAGTTTACTTCTGGGCTCCTGTTTATGTTCCATTGATCTGTGTTTCTGTTTTATTCCAATGCCATTCTGGCTTGATTACTCTTGCTTTGTAGTATAGTTTGAAATCAAGGGGAGTGATATCTCCATTTTTGTTCTCTTTTCTTAAGATCAGTTATGCTATTTGAGGTCTTTTATACTTCCATATAAATTTTGTGTTTTTTACTCTAATTCTGTGAAAAATGTCGTAAGACTTTTGAAAAATTATTTCTTGAGTGAGAACAAGATAGTGAAGGATTTAAGTAATGTAAAATTTGGGGTTAAAAACTAAAGCTCTTCAACGGTATGGAGCGTCAGAAGTTCAAGATTGAGGCTATAAATAGAAAGATCATTTACCAAGAGCTGTGTTTTATAATTAAAAATTAGTAAAATGTATTTTGTGTTTGGTTTCCACATAATGAAAAATATAACTAGAAGAAGTATATCAAAATCTAAGAGAAATAATTGAGTATGACATTGACATGGTTTAATTTGAATTTTGGTAAGATTTTGAATTAACTGTGCATTTCCTGACTTAAAAAATAAATTACAATAAGAACATTATTCTATATTAGTTGTTAAGGGTGATGTTACAGTGAAGTTAATCAAGTCCTGCAGATTGTCAGTATTCAATAGATTCCTTGACCTAAACTTATTGTATGTGAGAGAAATAGAAAGAATTAGAACAACTTGTAGAAAAGAATTGGCACAACTAAAGGATCAGAGATTTCAGAAAACAGAATGAATCTTGAAATAAATGATGAATAGGAATGTTTGGTATAGAGGAGGATTAGCAAAGGGCAATGGCATTGAATTGCAAAAATTTGAAAGAATGAGCAGCTAGTTATCTCAGTAGCCAAGGTTTCAGTGATACATATCAAGATAGTTTACATATACCAGCTATAAATCTTATTTCAAAAGTGCTACAGAGAGAAGATAAATCTATTTTGAAAACAAAGTTAGTATGAGTCCAATTTCATGTTGAACATAGTTTTTTTAATTTTTGTGTTTTGAGCATCATGGTATTATCCTCTTTGGGGGGAAAATTTACTAGAAAGGAATATTAGAATGCTTTTGAGATGACAGAGTATTATAAACCTTGAGCAGATTGGGAGTATAGTTTTTTAGAACTGATTACTCTGTATAATTACATCCTGTATATATTAGCATACAACTTATACTATAGTAAGTATAAAAATCCAAGTAAAATTTTTAAGCATTGAAAAAATAGCTGAAAAGTATATTATGAATGGCTGAACTCTTACCATAATGAAGAGAGAAAAATAATTTAAATTTTAGTTTTCGGTGAAGAAAAATGGTCAAATACAAATTCAGAATTAATGAAGACTAAAATATATACATTGTAATCAGGTAAGTGTAGATTATTGATGATTTCAAAGGTAGGGGAATCTGGGATTCAGAGAAATATATAATTTTTTAAGTTATTTTTCTCATTATGGCTGCAACTTAGTCTTTTTTCTGGTACAACTTTAAAGTCTTGAAATTCTTTAAGATTTCAGTCCAGATTTTTTTTCTCTACTGTTTTGTTCTACTGTAGACACGCAAGATGTCAGACATTTATGTGTTGATAGAAATTATTCAGTATGGAGTAAGATGATTAATAGTAGGGTGAAGCAAGAAGCAGGTAAAACTGGAAAGAACGTGAGGCAGATTCAGAAGGAATATAAAGGATGAGTCTGTACATTGAACACTTTCATTGTTATTGCAAGAAATAATAATATAAATACACATTAATATATGTGTGTATATTTCAAAATTAAAGAAATTCTAACCAGATGACTTCTGTTTTTCAAGTAAAGCACATTACAAGGTCAACTTCATAGACTAAATTTTGGAGGTTGAGCATAGTGGACAAGACCAAGTGCATGGAGGAATGAGTAGACTTGATGAGAGATTTCCTTGTAGAGCTGAGAATGCTTCAAATTTTTAGTGTTCCTCGATATGACACAGGGCAATGAAAATTCACATGTACTTTTCTTAAAATAATGACATTTTAATTACCTAAAATTTCAACTAGCTATTCTTAAGTAAGAAGTAGCAAGTTATCGATTCATCTGACATTTAGATTTTCCAGATTGTATTAATATAAGGAATGGGGAGGGTGAAGGGAAATGAATTATAAATAATTTGTAAGGAAATGATTAAAATTTTTTCAAAGTGAAATTTAAGGTAGGGAAGAAGAAATTGTTGCTGTATGAGACAACAGAATAAATAGATTCTGAGTGGTTATTAGCTAAGCAAATTTGAAGAATAAGATTATTTCTAGAATGAGATGTTTGAATTACTTGTTTTGTGGATGACAAGTTTTGAATAGAGATAGGGGCCAACCTGTAAGAAAGAATAACATCATTGATGACAAAGTGGTCAATAAAATGAGAGATTGGAATTGGATAAAATATCGGTGTGAAATTTGAAAATATCTAGCATATAATGGTAGAAAAATATAGGTGGGAAAAAAGAAAATATGAATCCAGGGTGCAACTATTTAAATAATGAGAGGAAATGATAAGGAACTAAATAAATGACAGATATAAGAAGGGAATGTAATTTATAGCCACGAGTCTCAATGCTTTAGGGAGAGGGACATTAATATAATTGGAAGAAATTGTAATCAAGGCCTTGATGTACATTAGATGTGAAAGAATGGACTAGTTAACACTTGAGGAAATACAAAGTAAATGGTGTTAATGAAAGCCAATTTTCACTTGAGGTTCAGAGATGAAAATAAAATTCAGAGTGGAGAAGAAAGGAAAGTTTGAAATTTTTACAGAAGAAATTGTGGAAGACAAAAGGAAAGATTTAGCCAGGATGGAGAAGATACATAAATCGGATACAGAGCAAATCATTATGTTTCAACATAGAATTTGTTAATCCTATGTTAGCTTCTGTTTGTTGGATAACTGAAGCTTTCAGAGGCAAATATTTAAAATAAAATTATTAAAATAAGCACCATAAAGATCTGAGATATAAAATCGACATTATGCCAATCAATACATTTTAAAATTTAACTAAAATTGATAAGTTCATATAGTTATATATATACATATATATGTATGTGTGTATGTAACTTAAGAACTGCTAAGTACTGCACAAAAGAGAATATCCCAGTAACAAATTGTATATCATATTGTATTCGATATTATTATTTTTAAACAAATGAATTAAACTCTCTACACAACTATACAAATGTCCAAAATTGGGATAGATTGAAGATACCAAATTTTGTTGAGATTATGGAGAAATCTAAGAAACTGAGGTTATGGAGAATTTACTGATACATGTTTTATGAAAAATATGTTTGAATAATGTTGGTTAGTACACTATTCATTATAGGGAATAAAGAAACCACCAATTCAATTTTTTTTTAATTTAGTTATGATTGCAAAAAAAATCATAACTTTCAAAGTGAGATAAATATACCCCAAAACTTCAATAGACTTATACTCATCTATAATTGAACTGATAAACATTATTATTATTATTATGAACATTATTATCCCTACCATGTCAATGAATTTACCAATCAAAATTCACCCCTGAGGAATATGACTAAATAACAGATAAATAGCATTAAGTTTCTGCTAATAAGGAAAAATAATTGGATAGATTTGACTATAACAACTTACTTTTACAAACCTTTATCCTCTCATGTATAATTTTATACTAAGAAACATAGCCTTGGTCTAGAGACAGAGGACGTAAGATACATATTAGAATTATGATCGAATTTATGAACAATCACCCTTTAATATTTTCTTTTTATAAAATGGCATCCTTCTTGTGTTTCCTACTGTCTTTATTTTAACAATCCTGCTTGGAAGATTATTTGAGAAATGTACTAATATATAGGTTTGAATGAAAAAATGCGTTTGTGTTTATGCATAATTCTTTGTCTGGAGCATATTTTATTTGAAATAATTTTATAGCTATACAGATTAATGACTTAATTATCAACTTATTTGATTCCATTTTACTATTTTTATGTAATGCATATTTGCCACTTTATTCAATCTGCATGAACTCTGCTCTACATAGAACCCATTTAGGTTCAATTGAGTGGTTACAGAGTGATTCATTATAGGTGGATAATTTATAACACATTCATTATAATTTCAGTGCTTTTATATATATATATAATTTAAGGAAATTTATATTTGCATCTGTAATTCTGATCCAGGACAGAGGGTATAATTACTTTTTGACTGCTTATACTTTATTTGTTTAGTAAATATTTATTAAGCAATTTATCAGGACACTGAACTAGGTCTCTAGAATACAACAATAAAAAAATAAAGGAAATCTATCCTTGTCCTTGTATAATTCACATTCCAGGAGAGTGAGGCAGATATTAAAATATGAGTAATGAAAAATACACTGTAGAAAAAGAAGAAAGGTAAAGCAGATCAGAAGGCATTTGGGAATTCTGAAGAAAGAGCAGGTTTTCAAAAGGTTCTTCAGAATAAATCTTATCAGAAAGTCAGGATAAGTCTTATCAGAACTAACACTTAAAGAAAGTTAAGAGAGGTAGACCAAAGGTAACTGAGTGAAAAATATCCAGCCAAAGGGAAAAATGAATGCAGATCCTTCAAAGATTGGAATATTCCTGTTATGTTAAAGGAAGGACAAAAAAAATAACATTTTGTTGGAGGCAGAGAGATCAAGATGGAAGTAGTAAAATATGAAGTTAGAAACAGGACAATTTCAGACTATTATTAGAAATTTGACTTTTATATTAGGTGAAAATAGTATAATATTTTGAGCAGTGAAGTGAATAAAAGACTTTCTAACTGCTGTGTTTCATAGAAAGTATGAAGGACAAAAACAGGAACTGAATCCAGGCACAAAAGGTTAATGCCTCAAGGAAAGACAGGTAGCTATGGAGACATTATGAAATCTTTTCATTCTACATGCATTTTAAACACAGATCCCAGAACATTTCCTAATGGCTGAATGTGGTGTGTGAGATGAAAAGAAGAATGCAAAAGAACAAACATTTTTAGATCCATAAACTGAATGAAGATACTGTCAAAAGAAATGATGAATGTAGCTAGAGGAACACCATCAAGAGCTAGAGTCAGTATAAGATGGTTTGAATTATCTAGGAAATATTTTAAGACATTGGAGATGTCTTAGAAGCAGTTGAATATGTGAGGTCAAAGTTTGGGAATGAAGTATGAACTGTAAAAAAAAATGAGTGCAATGATTTTCTATAGATGGCATTGACATTTTAATATTGAATTAAGTCATAAGGAAAGTGAAGTGAGCTTGAGAACATATTAGTATCTAGGGCTAAATGCCAGGGTAGTACAACTTTAAGAAATTGTGGACAATAAAAGCAGTAGAAAAAAATCCAGCAGATCATGGAATTTTAACTATGGGTATTTTTTGCATGGTACATTAGACATATTTTTTATTGTATTTTATGTCTAACTTGGTCCTTAAGAGAGTCACCTTTATAGTGTATACTCCATCGTTAAATACAGCTTTTTAAAAAGTAGTGACTTTTTGTTTTATTATTAAAATCTTAGCTAAATTTCTCTAAATGGCCTTTAGGAGGTATATACATCAAATCTGTCATGAGAGTCAAATAATATAAATCATATATTATAATACCAGTTTAGAACACTTTAATTGCAAATAATGTATTCCACAGAAGAATGCTATGAAAACTACAGCAGGCATTTAATTAAAATAGAATACATCCTTACAGCGGTGTATTTTGTGTATTTTATGTATAAAAAGGCCTCTTTGAAAAGTATAGATGAAAAGAAATAATGGTCACAAATTAATAGGCATGTGAAAAATAAAGTTCATGAAACAAAAATAATTGTCAGAAAATTACCCTTGAGTTTTAGTAACTTTTAAAATTCAACAATGAAGAAGACAGCCTGATTTAAAAATGGACAGAAGGTCTGAACAGGCACCTCACTGTATGCAGATGTGCAGATGGCATTTAAACAAATGAAAAAATGTTCAGCATCATCTCACTAGGAAATTTCAAAATTAAAGATATCACTTTACATATAGTGTAAACAAGATATCATTATACATATAGTGTAATGACTAAAACCCAGAGCATTGATAAAACAAACACTAGTCAGAATGAGGAGAATCAATAACTCTCACTCATTGCAGGTAGGAATGCAAAATAGCTCAGTCACTTTTGAACACAATTTGGCATTTCTTCCAAAACTAAGCATACTCCTACCATATGATCTAACAATTGTGCTTCATGATATTGACCTTAAAGATTTGAAAAATCGTATCTACACAAAAACTTGTACATAGATGTTTTTTGCAGTTTTATAGTAGTTTTATCAATAAAAGCCCAAATTTGGAAGCAACTAAAATGTACTTGGTGAAATGAATAAATGATTCATGATATATTGGACAATGGAATACTTTTCAGCACTAAAATAATGAGTTATCAAGACAGCATGGAGGAAACTTAAATGTATATACTATTAAGTAAAAGAACCAAATCAGCAAAGTCTGCATACTTCGGAATACTAAGCCTATAACATTATGGAAAAGGCAAAACTTTGAAGACAATAAAAATATGAGTATTTGCCAGGAGCTGGGAGAAGGGAGGATAAATAGAGCACAGAGAATTTTTAAGCAAAGGACATTATTTGGTAAAAAATTATAGTGAGAGATACAATGTTTTTCTACACTTGTCAAAACTCATGGAGGGTACAGTATCAATAATAAACACTGATGTAAATTATAGATTTTGAGTGATAATCATGGATGAATTTAGGCTCATCAGTTGCAACAAATGTACTGTTTTGTATGGGATATTGATACTAGAGGCTGTGCAGGTGTGGTTAAAGAGGATATATTGCAGGTTCTATCCAACTGCTGTGAAAAGGCTTGTTTAAATGATTTTAAAATTTCATATAAACTGAGTGAAATTTTAAGTAATTTAATACTTTAAAATTTAAATTGTAAAGTAAAAATTCCACAGTTTAAAAGTAAATTAAAACTATTTATGAAGATGATTTTCTGATAATATAAGATTTAAATGCACAATTACAAATCATGCATTGATGTAAGTCATTTTATATACAACACCCTTCAAGCAAATAGGCTGTTCATGAAAAGACTCAGTCAATTAACTGGAGGGTTTGTCAAGGGTCATAGTTAGAAGAATTTATTGCCAAAATAAATTCATTTTTCTGGCTCTTAAAAAATCTAATTTGTCATGAGTAGTATTTAGAACTGTTCTGTTTTCTCTGTGACTTGTAGGAAGGAACATTAGCCATAACTCTGAGACACTTTTATTTTTAACTTCTATCTATAAGCAATAAGCTTAGATAGGAGCTATAAGCTTATTTCTGGTTTGTGATTACGTCAATGCATATTGCTAGATTTTGTTATTAAACTAGAAATATCAAATGGATGCTTTTAAATAAATGTCACTATTCAGACTCCAATGTAATAATCCAGTATATGAGGTATTCTAAATGTATATCTTCCTCTTTATATTTTCCTTTCTTCTCAATTACATGATAAAGGACAGAATCGAACTGCTGGTGGTGAACTTATAATATATGTAGATGTTGATATATGATATTGCATACCTAAAACTTTTATAATGTAATGCAATATTACTTCAATAAAAGTATTTTAAGTAGAAAGTATATAAATTAAAAAATAGTAAAATATCCTGGAGAACATTCAATTTTTTTAACATAAAGTAGTTATGCAAATATGATACTAGCCAGAGAGACAACAGAGTCAAGTGAATACATCTTTGTTTGACTTTTATTAAGAGTAGGAAGATCTATTCAATTTCACAAATTGAAAAGAGAGTCTGTGCAATCTCATTTAATTAAATGGATTTACTGGCATTAATGACTGTTTCTCTAAATCCTAGATCTTTTCAGTGACCTTTTCAGATTTCCATTGCTTAGGATCCTGGGTTTCTTCCTGTGTTCCCTTTCTCTTTTTGTTGTTTTTGTGTAAGCTCTTACATGATGCTGAAATATGTCTCAACTATTTAAAGTATGTACAAATGGTTTTAAATTTGGAATATGCCCTCAAACTTTCTGAAGATTTTCAAAATTTAAAGAGGGTGAACTATAAAGATAAGTAGGAAACATTTCCTATTAATATTTACAACTGAAGAAGGAAGTGATTGCTGATATCTTGTAATAAAGTCAAATCCATGTTTTATCATATGGGTTTTATTCTAAAATAGAAGATTCGAAGAATGTTCTGAAGTCTTACATGATATATCAAACATTTCCAATAAGTTTTGGTGAAAAGTCACTTTATGTTTAGTTTTTTTTTAGAGCTTTTTCTAAGACTGTTTAGCTCTGAAGTAGAAATTAGGTGAAAGCAAGCTATTCTAATTAGTGCAAATAGCATATCTGAATCACTCAGACAAGACAGTAAAAAAGTCAAGTTCAGGAAATTGCATTGCATTGGTACTACTAGAAACAGGTTGGTTGTATACAAAAGTCATGTCAATAGAGCCTCTAAAGATAGGGAAGAATTTAATAAAAAATATCACCTTACCATGCTTCTTTGCAATAAAATATTAATTTTATTCTGATTGCAAAGGATACCAATGGGGATTTTGTGAAAAGATTGTGAAATGATTTTACTTCAGAAAGATCTTTTAAAAGACAGCATAGATGACAATCTCAGATCAGTTATCCTGAAGCAATTAGAATGAACCAGACTGTCAGCAGAATGTTAAAGATGGAAATACTCAATATGGGATTACATAATGCTTGAAAGGGAATAAATTGGAATTCATAGATTAAAAAAAATTTCCAAAAAATTCCACTTCAAATATTAGTGAAATATTTTCACATTATGCACCTGAGGTGTGTGGAAATTAACTGATTTTTACATTAAAGTGTCTGTTTCCAAGAGAGGGTCAGGATGATAAAACATCACATAGTAAAAAATTCAGTCTTAGTAAAGGTCTTCTTTTTTCAAGGCAAATAATATCCACTTACTAGATGTACTTTGTATACATCTAGATTATAAGATAATTTATTGTTGAATAACATCTTTAATTTATGTAAAAGGACTAAAGTAACTGTTAAAGATTAAGAAATGTGAGCAAATAACTCCTGAACAACCTAAGAGCATTGTTAATGAACTTGAAATGTGTTATCCCTCAATGATGCTATTGAGATCTTTATCAAGTACATTGGAATTTGATGTGATTATCATGAACTGAATGTTTGTACCCCACCCAAATTCATATACTGAAGCCCTAGCCTCAAGTGTGATGGTATTTTGAAGTGTCCTGTTTAAGAGATAATTGATTTTGATTAAGTTACATGGGTTGAATCCTCATGATGGGATTATTGAGTTTATAGGCAAAGAAAGTGAAATCTCTTCTCTGTAAACATGCAAGGAGGACTGATTATGTAAACAACCTGTCCACAAGTCAGAAGGAGAATTCTCACAAGAAACTTTCCAGCAACTTGATTTGCCTTTTCCAGCATCCAGAACTTTGAGAAATACATTTCTCTTGTTTAAGACCCCCTAGTCTATATTTTATTATAACTCTCATAGGCTAGATGTTTGTTTACCTCCAAAATGACTATTGATGTGGGTGAGGGTGACTGAGACGCACTGATGAGACACTGGGTCTATCCAGAAAAAATTCATGGAGTGTCATTTGGTCAGGAACACAGCAAGTTTATTAAAAGCAGAGTCAGCAAGTTGAAGTGCTCTACAGGCCCCAAAAGTTACATCAAGGAAATGCATACATTTGTGTATGACCTGTGCTGCCTGCCTTTCATTCAGGCAAGATGGATTTATAGGAGGGGTGGGGGTTTCTTCCCTCATGGGTGTGGTCCAGATTACCTGGAGTAAAAATGGCTCCAATATCTAGGGTGTTTCCTAGAATCAGGTTGCTAAGTTGGGGTCCTTGCTTTCCCCCCCAAATATTTAAAAGACTAGGGTTTTGCCAGTTATTTTTCTACTCATACATCTGCATACTGCCCTATAGACTTTAAGCTGTGCTATCCCTAGCACCATTCACCCCGATGAAATAAGGCCAAAAATCTTTTTGGTAATGAAAAATGAAGGTCATCTCTTCTAAAACTGCTTAAAACTGGACATGGTTGCAGTGTTTCTCCTACATAGGGCCCAAACTATTCTGTTTTTAAGGTAACTATAGGGGAAGAGTTGTGGGGGACCAGCATGCAGGATGATGGAATGTAGAACATGCAGAGTCCAGTAGCTGTGGCCTTGGTTCCAAAAGCTCATAGGATTGTAGAAACAACTGTAATTTAACTGACTGTAGATGAGGAAAAAAAACAAATCTTACCAACAGATTAAAGAAGCAGAATTTAAATATGAGTAGGGATCCTGAAAAGTGCTGAGCCAGGAAAGGTCTGAGTGGGACCCCCAAGGGCATTTTCATGCCTTTCAGAGAAAATGCAGGGTAGAAAATTTTCCCAGTTTAGAAATGGCTGGATTACAAGTTTAGTTTTGTTAAGGAAGAAGTCAGTAGTTAAAATAGTAAATATAAGAAGAAAACACATAAGAGGGTACTAGCAAAATTTGGAAAGTGTTATGGTAATTGGTGAGATTTATACTAAATAGAGGTAGAGATTTTCCTGGTGTGGGTGAGCTTTCAGAGGCAGAGGATTGGATGGCAAAATAATAAAGAATTATTTATATTAATGACATTTGTTTATCTGAAGGAATTCCTCTGAGGAGGAAATTTTTATTGACTCATGGGTATCTGGTTCTTCACCTTTAACACAAGACTTGCTCTTGGTGGATAGGTGTACACAGTTCATGGTGTCCTCATTTTACTGCAATAGGCAAAAACTTTTGAAAGACCATGGTTAAATTCTTTTCAGACAAGGCCAGCAGTGGGCTGAAAAATTTCAAGATGAAAGAGGGCTCTTGGATGAAACCAATTAAATGTCTTTCCTTTTATAGAATAATGGACACGTCAAATGTTAAACTAAAGATACTTTAAGATTACTGTTACACTTAAGGCAATTCATAAAGCAAGGTATGACTTTGAGTAATTTCCCTTTGCATTACTTATGTTAAGAAAATCACAGAGAATAGAATAAGAAATAGATTACCAGAGTAAAACTAGTAAAACCTTTCATTTGTGCTCATAACCTGATGTAAAGAATACTTTGGGGATTAGAATGCTGGATGAGGACAAATGACTTTTATAAATAAGAATATTAAAGTTTTTACTCCAATATTAAGAGTTACATGAGACAACCATTGTGATGAAGAGTTGGGAATAAGATTGTTCTTTGGGCCCTATTGTTTGATCTTGGTTCCTCCATGTATGGGCTGGACTATGAAACGGTGGTCTCTTATCAATCTGGAGACAAGAACACTCTTATATCATTCCTTTTACACTATGGCATGGCCCATATGGTTTCCTGGTTTGAAGGCACATTTTGCTCAAGTGACTGGCTTTGCCACAGTGGTAGCTGGGAACTTTCCATTCAGGTCTACTTGGTGATGTCAGTCTTCTTAGTGGATGACTAGGTAAGCTGGCTGGAGATGGTAACAAAGGCAGCAATTACAATTTTTTGAGCCTGTTTGTTCCTGACCCATAACTTCTATTCCCTTCCTATTCCTTCTGCCCTATTTTGGCTATCAAGTACCTTAAAAGGCATTAAGGATTGAAGTAGTAATAAGTTTGGTAAAAAAGGCAAAGGTGTTCCAATTAAGGAGAAACTATAAAGAGAAGCCCAGGTTAATATTACTTTTTAAATTTAATAGGAAGAGAGGATGAGACTACCAAGAATACAGAAGACAGCTCAAGCATAGCAGTGGATTGCTAAGAGCAATGAACTTGGAGGGAGCGGCATAGCCCCACTTCCAGGTTATTAGTAGCCTAAAACCAATATGGCTTACACAAGAGAAAAAAATGACTCAATTTGGTAATTCATGAAAACCTATTCTTTTCCAACATTCTTTTCATAAGTTTTTCAACATGAAAATATCAGTAAACAATAGTTTCTGTAATTCTGTAAATAGTAAAGAGTAAAATAACCGTAGATAAAGATTTGATTATAACACAATTGGCAATATTTGCTTGATTTATCAGTATGCAATGTTTTAAAATAGTGAATAGAATAGTAATGAAACACATTAGACCTTTAGAAATTTGATATAACCCAACGACACAAACATCAATTATTAGATTTTCATATAGACATATGCTGATGGTTGAGCATTACTTTTATTTTGACAATACTTCACGAAATATTTCATCATGCTGAATGAGTCTAATTTGTTTAATATCTCTTTTTACAAAGAGAAAATAATTTTATATGGGATATTTTAGGAGTTATCAAGGATTTCCCATAGTTTAAAAAAACAAGAAAAATTAACTTTTTTTCAGAATTTGATGTTTAGGAAGTTTTGGAAAGTTAAGTCTTGGAGCATACTACATATATATATTATTGCCTTTCTTGTCAAAGGCATATTCTTTTGATTGAACCCAGTTTTTATTTTTACCTTTAGTAGAGACTTGATAGGCATAACTTGCTTTGAGGCACAAATGATAGGTAGACATTATAGACAACTTACAAGTTGTTATTTTAGAAATATAAAATTTATTGTTAAAGATTTCTTAAGTAATTCCTTTTTGACCAGGAACATCCAGAGTGACATTTGAAATTACATAATTCATTCAAAACCAGTTTTATCAAAAATTTCTCATCCCAGCTAAACTCAAAGAAACATCCAGATCTGTTTGTTATCCTCTGAAATTAGTGACACAGAAAGGAGTCTTTCATGATTCAATGACAGACAAATTTCAGCAGTGTATACTTTTAAAACATATAGACAAGAGACAGATGTAAAAGCCACATTTTTCGTTTAAAACTAGTCATATGTCTGGCAAGTTATATGTAGGTATGTGTAAATAACCATTACTTCAGAGACAGATCTTTTAATGAAAGGCCTAGGTTCATCAGATATATTTATTTTATACTTTCCAAAAAGTTAAATTGAGAGTTCTTTATATATACATATTTCTAATTTAGAAGAAAAAATTACCTATATTAAAAATATGGACATGTAGAGATTTTATCTTCCTAAGAAAATTTTGATACAAGGGTAGAGAACAAGTCCCAAGAGTAAAACAATGAGATCAAAATAATCTTTTAACATGATTTAAAAAAACCCAAAAACATTAGAATACCAAGACATGAATTTGTGAAAGAAATTCTACCTTTTACTCAAAATTGATGACCTTAAACCAAAATGAATCATTCACGTTCAAGAAGCTAGTTTTTCATTCCTTCTAGGTTCTACACAGGCTGGACAAAGAACAAATTTAACATTAGGAGTAAGATTAGTAAAAAGATATTTTCGTGGGGAAACCTCAGGAACAGTGGGGTGTTCCCATGGCTCCAACCTGCAATGCAAAGTCATTGTGGGCTTATTATTAGGCTTATGGAATAAGCTGAGATTCTTGTGGTATCCCTATAAGAACCGACTGTTTCTGGGCTTCGGCAAGGAACTGAGAGTTACCATGTCAGAATCCCTCTACCTTCTCAGGTTCAAAATGTGCCTGCTGATAGACCTCCAAGATCTATGGCTGTCAAGATCCTTTTAGCTTTCTTCATGACCAAGACAAACCTCAGTTGACTACTCCCTACTGGGGGTCTTTTCCTGAGCCTTTGGCCTCAGGGACCCAAGAGGATCCAGACACTTTTTGTCCCCCGCTTACCCTCTGCCCTTTGCAGAAGGTGTCCACCAATAATACCTAGTGACTCACAATGCCAGTAGAGTTGCTGAGGTGTAGACCTCAACCTTTTACATCGAATAGTTTGTATTCCTGTTTTTTTTATATGTGTCCACCTTCTAAGTGTTGGGCTATAACCTGACATATAAGGAGAGAATTTTGAGGTTCGTTTTTTCCTGGTATTTTAGGACATCAGTTTTGGCCATTAGAGTGAAAAAAAGTAACAAGATTTATTTCACTAATTTTTCCTGTATACATTTGCAGGGAGAGTGAGATTAAGGAGTCCCATTGGTAAAAAATATTTACCAATTTCTTTTGTCACCGTTATTAGGAAAGAGTCCCATCTCTCAGATATCTGCAGTTATCATAGGAATAAGCAGTTCTTAAAATGGTTGAGGTAACATTTTCTTATAAAGGAAGGTCTTAGAAATACTTTGTCCCACAAAAAGGACAATTTGGATTATATCTTTCAATGTCTGCCTTCCATTCCAGATAGTCTGCTAGCCTGAGGATGCCATTAATTTAATGGGGAGACCCATAGAGTTACCATCATAAAACAAATAAAACCTTGTCACCTATGAGAAGAAGCTATAGAAAAGAAAAAAAAAGAATTAGGCACTTACTTGTTTTATAGATTTAAAAGGAGGAGAGGAGAAACAACAGTGTGTCTTTGGTAAGAGGGCCTCTCCCACGTAGCCAGTAGAAGTAGGTTGAAGTCAGGTAAGACTGCAGGAGCATAAGCTGAGGTAGGCCAGCTAGACCTCAGTGTGCTGCAAAACAAAGCCTTTTTGATTCACTGGGGCACAATGGGGCTATGGCCCCTACAGTAGGGAGGAGCTATCCCAGGTTGGGGTGGAGAGCATTGCACTGATAAACCAGTCAGGAATTGGGAAACCAAAAAGGATGGCTGGTGGCCATGAGGCTGATGCCCATGGAAAAGGTTGTGGGGAAGGGGTGCCCTGCCACTGCAGCAACAAGGAACTGAGCCCAGACATGTGCCCATGGCGTGCAGGATGCTGAGGCTGTTCTGGGTCATGGTCTCGGTCAGTCTGCAGTGTCAGTGTCACCTGGGAGAACACTACTATGAGACTAGTTAGTGATGACAAGTAATTACCATTCGGCCACTTCCAGTTGGTTATGAGGATGAGGGGACAGGTAGAAGAAATGCCCTCAGCAGTTGCCAATACTGGAAAGAGAGGTTGCAATCAAGAAAGGCAATTTTAGTCCAAAAATAAAAAGGCAAGTAAAAGCAGAAGTGAAAGGGAAAGAAAGAAAGAGCGAGGAGGAATTTGGGGATGCCAGACTATTTTACCCTGGGTTCAGCCTGACACCTTTCCAGCCAAAAGGCTTTTCCTGGCCCCTCAGTCCCCAAATGAATGCAACAACTTTCTCTGAAAAAGAAGCAAGTCCAGCTTCATGGAAGAGGTAGAGTAGGGCTCCTGTAGGCAGGCCTGTTTGACCGAGCTGCCGAACTATGGCTGTATCAGGTAGAGAGAAAAAGAAAGAGAATGAGGGAAAGGATAAATTTGCTGATGTTGCCAGCCACATGATGTTGCCCTGCATTGTGGCTCCAAATGATGTGGGTGAAGGTGAGCAAGGCACACTGATAGGATGCTGGGTCCATCCAGAAAAAAATTCATGGAGAAAGCCATTTGGTCAGGAAGTTTATTAAAAGCAGAAACAGTGAATTGAAGTGTCCAGTGGGCCAGGAAAGTTACATCAAGGGAATGCACACCTGTGTATGACCTGTGTTGCCTGTATCTCACTCAGGCAAGATGGATTTTTGTATTTATATGAGAGGTGGGGGCTCTTCCTTCTGAAAGCAGTGTGGGTATCTGGTACCTAGGGTGTGTCCTAGATTCAGGTGGTTAAGGTGGGGTCCTTGCTTTTCTCCAAAAAGACTTACAAGTCTCCGGTTTTGCCAGTTAGTTTTCTACTCATACATCTGCTTACTGCCCTGTAGACTTTAAGCTATGCTGTCCTCACATCAACTACTTCCACAGAGGTCGCAAAGGGAGGCGTTACTTGGAGGTGCAGCATGTAACCCCAACAGGGATAACTACAGAAATGAAGCCCAAGCACAGATGGTTGCTGGGTCTACCTACTGAGCTTTAGATGTAATGGTGGTGTGAAACAACAGCATGCATTTATCATCATGGTTCTGATTGTTTACTGGATTCAGGTGGGTAGTTCTCAGGACTGGTCTCCCATGAAGTTGAAAGTAGATGGTGATTGGAATGGAGTCACACTAACACTTTCTTATTCCAATTCTGGCAAATGATGCCAGCTGTAGATTGAAACCTCAGCTGAGTGTTCTTAACTGGAACACACACCCAACAGTTTTGCTTAGCATGCAGTTACCCTCAGTAGTATGGTGGCTGGACTCCATGAGTAAGTATCCTGAGAGAGTAGACCTGACGGGTGTGCAGCAGGTATGGGTGTGCTGTGTTATCTTTTATAATATATTATTGAAAATCATGCAGTGTCATTTTGGCTGCATTGTACTCATGCTAAGTGAGTCACTAAGTTATCCTATAATCACAGTCTTTTTTCATTCCCACTCACCTCTCCTTAACACAACAGGATATACCCTTTGTCATTATCAAAGATTCGGGAGATGGCTTCCTCTGTTTGTGTTTTATTTTATATTTTTACATTCCAAATGCAAGGATGAGTATTAAAATTTGACCGGAAATTCATCTTTTATTACTGTATATTTGTGTGTACATGGGGGGTGAGTGCAAGTACCATTGTAAATTTTATATATCAAAATAAGGAATAAAGAACATTAACAGCAATATGTTCATCAATGATTTTAGCTTGTCATTGATATAGAACAAACTGTGAGGTAAGGTAAATAAACTATTTCCTAATTCCTGAGATGAAACCCTAAAAGACAATGAGGCTTTAAAGGAGAAATGAGTGGTAATTTGGAGCTGGAGAAGTGACCTTAGGTGAAGTACATTAAGAAGCTCTAGGATATAATGGAAGAACAAGTAAATAAGGAGAAAAAGTAATAGGAAAATATGAGAGACAGGAGTATTGATTCATTTAAAATATGTGAGATCAACTACATATAGACAGATTATGTACGGGGCACACAGAAGGCCACATGAAGCATAGAAAAGAAGTGGACAACAGATTTTATACGCACACAAAAAATCATTTAGTTAACTGAGCTAAGTATCTACTTAAAGAAAGGATATACAACAAGTTGTTTCTAGAACTGTTATACCTCTCCTGCTTATCAGAATAGAAAATAAGAATTCTGTTATACTAGAAAAAAAATCAGTGGCTATTTCAAGAACAAATTTCTGACTACATTCCTGATGTTCTTGATGTATCTTTAAGCCTTCTTCTACTTCCTTTCCTTTGCCTCATCACAAGATCACACAGACCTGTGAGGCCAATAGAAATCTGCATCCAACAATTTAGAATAATAAAAACAGATACGAAAAATTAAAACCAAACAGACAAGGGATAGACTTTTTCAGCTAAAGTATTGTTTCTTTTCATATTTCCTCTTTTTTGCCCCTGAATTATGTAAATACAAGACATGAATAATTCAAGAGATCAGTATTCTTTATCAGCAATAATTGTTGGGTAACTTTTTGCACATCACCTAGATTCTTTAAACTAGTTTATCTGTAAGATTAGGAGTCCACTAGAATGTTCTTCAAAGTTCATATCCGAAACTTTGTGGTTCTTGCTATTGACCTATTAGTGCTGTTCTATGTTATTTTGAGTTAATCTACTTTTTACAATATAGTACTTGTACTGAGGAGCATTATGGAGACCACAACAAAGTAAGTTAAAATTAGGTTGCAAATCTTTTAAACCTTTTGTCACTGTCTTAAATAACAATCGCCAGAGAGGAGTTTTCCTTTTTTATTTTTATTTTTCTTATTTTTGAGTAAAATGTTAAATTAATCTACATAAACTTATGCCACTCAATGATTTTAATTTCCATGATATAGATAAGACTATATTTTCTAGGACTATTTTTTTCAATTAAACATCTGATGACTATAAAATATCCATTAAAACTTTGTACAAGACAATATAAATATCTCAATGCTGAGATAAACAAAATAATTTACAACTTAATAATAAATTAATAATAAAATAAATTTATAAATTACAAATTTACAAATTAGTTATATCACAAAAACAAAACAAACACAAAACAAAAGGACTGAAAGGATGAACATAAATCAGTAAATATATGCATGTCCTTTGTAACCTAAACTCACAAGATGGTTAGTTAAAAATAGATCTAACAATAAATTTAGAAGAACATTATATTTCTTTAGGAATGAAGCAGATAAGTTAACTTTGTGGATATGTTCAGCACTAAATATATTTTATTTCTAACTGGAAAAGTCATTGTATCTGTCGTTGTAGATCACCCAGCAATTTGAGTGGCATGACAGCTAGGGAATAAATCGTCAGAAACTAGTTGATGATGTTCCAAAGTATCCAATGAGATCAGAGAGACATAACAGAATTAAAGAGAATTTAGGAGGAGTTTATTAGCTGGTGGCTGTATGGAGAAAACAGACCCAAATCATACAGCCCAAACCCAAATAGTGCAGGGTATTTATAACTTAGTGTTGTTTTTTTAAGTGGTTGCATAAGTAGAGGTCACAACCTAAACATAAGTGGGTACATAAGTAACCCAGCAAAAATGAAGTTTCTCTAGTTCATTGTTTCATTCCCCACTGGTTTTAATATAATTGAGTTAAATCCTTGACTCTTGTTAGTGGAAACTGGAATTGTTAACCAAGGGGACCAATTGAATCTATGTTTTTTTGGTTTTCTATTTTGACCAAGGACCAGTTTTGTTAGCACAGAAACAACATTTCTCTCCTAGAGCTACACAGAGTCCTCCTTGCTTTAGGAATATGAAAGGACCATTTCTGCTAAGGAGTTTTATGGCTATGGTTAGGCTGGGTTTTTCTTGGGCTTTACGGAAGGAGTCTCCAAGCTTCGGGAAATTCTCCACAGCAAAGCGAGTCTGCTCGCAGTGTCCAGATTAATGAGCCTCCATATCATCCATAGCTAGTGGTTGAGCCTAACCCTAGTTGGTAAAAAATGGAGCAGAGATCAGCTGTAAATTTAACTGCCTCCCCAGCCCGTGACAACTTGTTTGCTTACAATTTTTCCCTTTCCCCTTGTCTCAGCTCCCAGGTTATTACTTTAGGTTCATGTGGGTTACGCTAAACATTTACATACATAGTTACAATGATTCCGATATACACGAGAGTCTTAGCTTTACAGAGTCCCCTTGTGGCATGAACTTCCATTCCTCTAGGTTGAGCTTCACCCTTGAGTGATGCAGCCACATTGGGACACGATCTACCTTGTCGCCTGTAGGGGTGGTCACGATGATGGTGTATAGTCCAGTCCTAGTATGAGTCAGTCCTTGAGTGGTGTACTTTTTTATCCACACTGAGTCTCCTGGCTGGAACAGGTGTGCTGGCTCACCAGAGGGGACCGGAAGGCTTCCTACACTTCCTACACGGCTTGTTGGATGCTCTGCAATTCCTGCAAATACTTGAGAAGGGAGACGTTATTTATTTCAGCTTTTATTTTCTCCCTCAGTTTGGGAAGGAGTGGGGGTGGCCTCCCAAATGTGATTTCAAAAGGGGTTAGTCCCTCCTTGTAGGGAGTACATCTTGCTGTCAGCAGAACTAAGGGGAATAGGGTTGTCCAATTTTTACTGGCTTCTAAGACAAATTTGGTTAGAGTTCCTTTTAGGGTCCTATCCATATGCTCTACCTGCCCCAAACTTTGGGGTCAGTAGGTACATTGTAATTTCCAATTTATATTTAAGATTTTTGCCAGATTCTGTGATAATTTAGCAACAAAAGTGGGGCCGTTATCTGAGCATGTTACTGAGGGCAGTCCATACCTTGGGGAAATTTCATGAGGCAGTTTTCGAAGAGTCACCATTGCAGTCTTGGATCTGGTGGGAAAGGCTTCTACCCACCCAGAAAAAGTATCTATAAATAAGGTATTCATACCCTGCATAAGGAGGTTTTATCTCTGTAAAGTCTATTTCCCAGTGTTCACCTGGCATTGTTCCTCGTAGTCTAACCCCTATAGGCAACTGTTTTCCCTGTTTGGCATTTACCTGGGTGCATGCCTGACATCCTTCCATCATGCTGTAGATGATCTGGTCTATCTAATACCTGTTTTGGAGCAATTAAGTCAATTTATATGTTCCAAGATGAGAGGCCTGATGTGTCTGAGAGACCAGAGTCCTGCCGAGGTTTTCTGGGACAATGACCCTATTGTCTGATAACAGTCTCCAACCTGTAGTGGTCTCAGTGGCTGCTTTCCTATCTGCCATCAGCTTTTCCTCCTTATTATAATTTGGAGTTTTGGGCAGATCTGGTAGAGGAAAGGTAACTAGCACCTTGAGGGGCCCCACTGGTTTTAAGGCTACCTCTCATGCTTCCTGGTCTGCTGCTCTGTTTCCCCTCACCTCGGGATCTCCCCTTTGGTACCCTTTGCAATGAATGATGGCCACCTCTGCCAAGAGGTAGATAGCATCTAACAAGGGTAAAATTTCTTCTTTATTTTTAATATCTTTTCCTATTGACATGAGGAGCTCCCTTTCCTGATAAATAGCACCATGTACATGTGCAGTGGCAAATGCATATCTGCAGTCCGTGTAAATGGAGACCCTTTTTCTTTTCCCTGTCTTAGGGCTTATAACAGGGCTATCACCTCAGACTGCTGGTCAGAGGTTCCTTGGCTTAGTGCTTACGACCAAGTAACTTTGTCAAGAGTTACTGCTGCAGCCCCCACATGCCTTATACCATCCAGCACGTAACTGCTTCCATTGATGTACAGGACTTAATTGGCCTCAGGCAGTGCCATGTCTTTCAGGTCTGGCTGGATATCCTGCAATGTACTCATTACCTCATTGAAGTCTTGTACTGGCAGGGTTGGGTCGTCAACTGGGAGCAGACTGGCTGAATTGATGGTAGTTATTTTCTGAAACTTAATGTGGAACTGGTCCAAAAGTAAGGCCTGGAACTGAGTTACATGAACGTTTGACATCCATCTTTCAGGGGTCCCTCAAAAGAGGGCCTCTACAGTGCGCAGGGCAGTGATAGTCAGTTCTTGCCCTGAAGTGAGCTTATTGGCCTCCTTGACCAAAACAGCTGTGGCAGCAATTTTCAGAGACATCCAGGCCATCCCACTGCCACAGGTTCCAATCTCTCGACAAACAGTCCACTGGCCTTTTCCAGGGCCCTAGGGGCTGAACCAGCACTCCCTTGGCAATCCCCTGGACCTCGTATATGAAAAGCTGAAAAGGTTTTTGTATGTCTGGGAAGGCAAGGGCCGATGCTGAAGTTAAAGTCTTTTTGAGGTTTTAAAAGGCTTTCTGTTCTAGCTCTGTTCATTTCAAGGCCTCTGTGCCACCAGTACAAGCACAGAGTGGCTTTGCCAGCTCTGCAAATCCCTGGATCCATAATCAGCAGTATCCCATTGCCCCCAGAAATTCCCGTGCTTGCCTCTTAGTCATGGGAACAGAGATCTGGAGGATGGCGCATATACAGTGAGAACATAGAGTCCATCTTCCTTCCTCGATCTGGTACCCCAGGCAGGTACCTTGGGGCAGAAGAGCTGGGCCTTCTTGGCTGATACTTGGTAGCCCAATGTCTGGAGGCAGTAGAGTAGGTCTCGGGTGGCCTGGAGACAGTGTTCCTGGGGGCCGCCATCAGCAACAGGACATCACCATATTGAAGGAGAGTGCAGTCCTGGTCGGCTTGCTGGAAGCTCATCAGATCGGCACTGAGAGCTTTGTCAAACAGAGTGGGGGAGTTCTTGAAGCCCTGGGGAAGTCTGTCCAGGTAAACTGACTGGAGAACCCTTCTGCCTGACCGACCCTTCAGAGGCAAAGATGGGCTGGCTGACTGGAGCAAGTGGAATGCAGAAGGCATCTTGTAAATCCAGCACTGTATATATAAATTTGCTGGCTTGGGGAAGCAGGCTGAGTAAGGTGTAGGGGTTGGGAACTGTCAGGTGTATGGTTTCTACCCACTTACTGACTTCCCAGAGGTCCTGGACTGTTCTGTAGTCTTCAGTCCCAGGTTTCAATACCGGCAGTAGGGGGTTAGTCCAGGGAGATTGACAGGGCACTGGGATTCCAGCCTGCTTGAGGCGTCAGATGTGGATTGCTATTCCCTCCCTGGTCACCTGACTCATGAGGTATTTTCTTAACGTGATGGGTGGCTGATGAGAGGAGCTACACAATTACCAGAGGCTGATGTGCTGCCAGTCCTGGGGGGGTTTGTCTCGGCCCAGACTGTCGGGTAGGCACTCTAAAGCTGCTGGAGAAGGCTGGAGTTCGCTGGTGTTCTTTCCAGGATGGTGGGCTCCTGTAAAAAGATATTCCTCAGAGAGGGGGCATGTTAAAAGCAACTGTAGCTCCGTTTCTTTTCCTTGAGAGGTTCCAAGGGTCAGAGTGGCTCCTTTCCCCTGCACGGAGATTGTGGCTTGGAGTTTTTGCAACAGGTCCTGACCCTTCAGTGGATAGGGACATTCCAGCATAACCAAAAAGGAATGAGAAACAGTTCCTTGCCCTAAATTGACTATTTGCTGGTTAGTCCAGGGATAGTGCACAGTGTCCCCGGTAACACCCTGCACAGGAGTTTTATGGCTGATGATAGTTCTGAGAGGTTCTGTTAGAATTGAATGAGTGGCCCCAGTATCTACTAAACAGTTTTCTTTCTTTCCCCTGATTTTCGCAGTAACCGTTGGCTCCTAGGAGCTCAGTGACAAAGAGCCATGGTCCCGTCAATCTTCAAGATTTAATACCTGTGGGCTCCATTTTCCTGGCCTCTTTGGGCATTCATTTTTCCAATAACCTTCCTCTTTGCAATAGGCACTTTTTTTTTTTCTCCAAGGGGGGCCCTAGATCTTTCCCTTCCTCCAGGTTTTTCATATCTTCCTCTTTGGGGTGGTCCCTGAGGGGGGTGGGTAGTTTACTTCCCTGAGTACCGCTACCATTACTTTTGTCAACTTTCTATTTTGTTTTTCTTCCACTGAGTCTCTATTATTGAAAACCTGAGCTATACTTACTAATTGGGACCGGTTCATGCCCTCAAATCCGTCCAGGTTTTGGAGCTTCCGCCGAATATCGGGGGCTGACTGGGTTGTGAAATCCAAGTTCACCTCTCTGCTATTCTCTGGGGCATCCAGGTCGATAGGGGTATATACTCAGTACACCTCACAGAGGCGCTCAAGAAAAGCAGCTGGCGACTCCTGAGTATCCTGAATAATTTCAGAAACTTTTGAGAGGTTTGTTGGTTTTCGAGCTGAGGCTTTCAGCCCCAATAACATAAATTGGTGAAAAGTGTCCAGGGATCTCCTGCCCCCCACTAGTATTTGGGTCCCAGTTGGGGCTGGTTGAGGGAAGGTTGACCTTCAATCTGGTCCCAATTTTCCTCTAAAGAACCCCTTCCTGGTCCCAACACTGCTTTTCTACCTGCCAATTTAAACAGGGTTTTTAACAGTTGCTGGCAATCTTCCCAGGTGGGACAGGGGGACCCTGGGGAGACCTGTCTGGTTTCTGAGACTGGACAAGCCAGAAAGACATGACATAGAACCATGGGGGAGGGCTCTCAGCTAGACCTAACCAGCAGTCTATATAGGGGATTGGTCGAGGTGGCCAGGGCTTCCCATGACAACTTACCTGACAGCCCTAACAGTGGGGACTTCAAAGGTTCCCTCGTCCAGCCAACCTACATCAAAGGTGGCTCATTCTACCAGGGGATTCCATATGCCTCATCATCAGGGAAAGCATCACAGAAATATTTAAGGAGGCAGCCTGGCGCGGGGCAGTCTCCTAAGCACTAGGTCCATTCCCCATCTTCAAATACAAGTACAAAAATTAAAGACAGACCAGAATGCAGAACAAAAATAGACACCAGATGACCATTTCAACTTTTCAAAAAAGGTCCTGCCAGATGACCGTTCTGACTTCTTGGAAGGTCATGTCAGATGATGGTTACGACTTCTTGGAAGGTCTTGGGTGAATGATCTTAGTCACGTCTGACACTCATTCAACCCACCAGAAAACAGAAGTCTAGACTTAATAGAAATTCAGACTTACCCCGGGGATCCTGGCCTCCTCAACTCATGCCATTTGGGGGATGGCTGGTGTCTCAGGGTGCTGTTCAACCCACACGATGCTGGGAGCCCTGGAACATCTCAGTGTCACCTCTCCTCAGGAATTGAGTGGGGTCGCCCAACCCCCGGAGAGGCGGTCCAATCCTGAATGTCTCTCACCCAGCTCTGGAGAGTCTTGTGATCTCACTGGGACCTCCAAAATGTTCCAAAGTAGCCAACGAGATCAGAGAGACATACCAGAGTTAAAGAGAATTTAGGAGGAGTTTATTAGCCAGCGGCTGAATGGGGAAAACAGGCCCAAATCATACAAACCCGAACCCAAATAGCACAGGGTATTTATAATTTAGTGTTGTTTTTTTTAGGTGCTTGCATAAGTAGAGGTCACACCCTAAACGTAAGTGGTTGCATAAGTAGCCCAGCAAAAATGAAGTTTCTCTAGTTCCTTGTTTAAATGAAAATCATAATATTTAATGAAGGTTTAAAAACAAAGCATACCTAAAAGACTCAAAGTGGAAGAAAGTAAAGCAAGTAATTTGATGCAAATATTCGAGAACATTTTCTTTTTAAGTTCTATCCAATAACATAATATAAACTTTCTTGTAAGTTTTTTAAATGTTTAATATTTGATCCTACTATAGAGAATTTTAATAAAAATGAGTCAATATATTAGCAAAGCAAAAACAGATGACTCGAGCTGCTAATTTAATAATTTTTGTCTTTTTTATTAATGTTTAATTAGTTTAGAACACTAATTTCAGAAGATTGCATTCATATCTCAATGTAATTACCACACCACACTCAACACCAGAATTCTGTGCATTCACCACGATCTTATTTTCCTTCCATTTTATCTTTGCATTTGTTATTTATAGCAAACTTGAAAACCAATTTGTCTTGAATTATTTTGTGGAAAGAAATAACTCTGTGGTAAAGAATTAGCTTTGTGGCTCAGGCACTAAGCAGGAAACTGGAGTGTGGACTTTGTAAAGTCCAAGAACCTGAGTTCATGACACAGGGCCAGGGAAACAACTAAAATAAATAAGGAAATTAATTTAAAAAATGCTTCCACCCCTCCCTCCCTCCCTTCCCCACTCTCTACTTTCCTCTCTCCTCTCTTCGTTTCTCTTCTCCCTTCCTGTCTTTGAATAAAAATCAATATACCAACCTTTCAGAATTGTCCAGCTTTTGAACATGTGTTAGTATAGACACCTAATGTGTATCCTGAGTTGTCTAAAATTATAAGAATGTGGGTTTAGGGAATGATTAGTAAGAGCAAAACTAATATTTAAATTTTTATTATGGAATTCATAAAAGGAAAAATGTTTATAAGTATCTCTGGCTATACTCAAGGGATGAACTAGTCTAAATGTTTCTATGAAGCTTTGTTCTAAGATTTTTGCCACAAGAATTTCTGCTTGGTAACTAATTGACCATACAACAATTGTCATACAAAAGATAAAATCATGAAAAACTAATGAGGAGCACTGATTTAAAAGGACATAATGAAACATGCTTTCTTGCTTGCTAAAATTTTTTCCTTCATTAAGAGATCAGTTTCCAAATGCTAGGACACATTTTTAACTGTGCTTTGTATTGATTTGTGAAAGCTTTCTGTTATTATTTGATAGATGCTGCTGTGAGATACTGCTATTAATTGTCATTATATGTAATTATGTAGCATATGTGTATATACACAAATAAATGTGTATATGTGTACACATGCATGCATGTATATATGTGTACATGCATGCACATATTTACATATATGTACATATATATTAACAGGTATTACGTATTTGGACTATATTTAAATGTTCCATCACATGTCCAATGCTTAAACTTCACCACCTCATCTAAGGCAGATTCTGTGACAAATACTGAGATTCTGTCTATATCGTACTCTCCATTATCAAATAGCAAATATTTTCCTTCCTATGTTCATCATGATTTACTTAACCATTTCTTTTTTGTGGTAGGAAAAGCTTATTATTCTTTTGCTTACAATTTCTAATATTGTGTAATTAATCTGGTAAAGACAGCATTTGACAATAACCTGTTATATCTAAATTAATGAAAATATTGAAAATTAATGCTTTTGAAGTTGCAAATCAATAGCAACCTTTTTATATTTTTCTTAGCTTGGTAAACTAAAGGATTTACACATTGATGTCATTTTCTAGTATAGTAAGAAATCTGGCTTTGCCCTCTCTTATTTCACATTTCCAGTAATTTTTATCATTTTATTTTGTTAACATAAAAATGAGAGTACAGTGTCATTTGAAATAAAGCCATTAGAACAAACTGTCAACAAGTTACTTTCTCTTTATAGAAAAATTGCCTGTGGCCAATTGTGGCAAGGAACTTACAGAGAATTTATAGAACCTATGCTGAATACCTGTGCCTTGTCCTATTAGTCCCATGTATTCATCTTCCTTCATTTCATTTGGTAAGATCTCTATCTGGGATTGCTCTACAAGAGTCAAAGCTCCTCACATGTTTTGTATGCACACTCTAAACTAGATCTCCTAGCCAGCTGCCTATCTGACACAGAGTGTGACATGACGTGACATAGGCAACTTGACTTTTGGGAGGTAACCCACACTTTTATTAACTGTGAGCTGTACCACAATGCATTGACACCTTATGAAGCCAATGAGACTCTCACTGAATATCTTCAAGTGTATGTATCATTCCGATGTTTGTGTCTGCTTATTTTTAGTTCTGTACTGGGATTCCCTCAATGGCATGCCTTGTTCTCTATAAGACCATCACCTTGTCTTTCTTTCAGTTATTCTTTGTAACTAGAAAGGTTATTACTAACATAACTAGCCCCAAACCAACTATACAGATATACAGTGCTCTCCTCCAAGGGAAGTCAGATATTTTTTACATATTAACTTGGCATAAATGTAAGCTTAAAATAATGGTTAGGAACATGTGGTCTGAAAACAAATTGGTTTAATTGTTTGCCCTATCAGTAGTTATATGAAATTAGTCAAATTATTTAACTTCACATCTTTTAGGTTTACTCATTGGTCAAACTACGTAAATGATAAGTCATCTGAAAGGTCACATAATGCAAGTGGCTGCTATTATCTAAGTTATGCTTTATTCCTTGATTCTTAATAGTAATACTTTTCTTAATAGTATTTTTAAAGTAGGACTACCAAAAATACTTCTTATAAACAAATTTTTAGGTTAAGCAAAAAACTCAGAATGCAATTTAATTGCATTAGAATTCAAGGAAAATATGAGATTCTGAATGCTAAATAATAAGTATAATGAGCAGCCATATGTAGGATCTTATATTAAAAATTCATTTGTGTCTTTTCCCTCATTAGATTGTCAATTGATTAATTACATAGACTTTTTATTTTTTATCTACTGTGAATTTTTATAGAATTTATCAGTTTTAGTGCCTGACATGTGAATGAACTTCATTCCCAGAAATCTTCCCTGCCAGTAGCCCAGCTCTTCAGGAGGTACAGGCTGAAGCAAATGTGTTCAGCAATGTAGGTCTTCCCAGGAGCCATTAAATGATCAAGATATAGGTGTTGATTAAAGAATGGCAGTCCATACTCTGCCAAAGACTGATGAGGTGATCTGGATACAGTAGGTCTCCCCAAACAGCACTGCTGGTGATTAGTTTAGTCATTATAATTGTTTTCCTAATAATTTGTCCTAGTCTGCCTTTTACATGCCTTATTAGAAGTTATTAGAAGTTTATTAGATGAAATAAATGTAGCCCTATCCTTTCTTCCTATTCTTTATTTTGGCAGCTCCTTAGTTTTGCCTATCAATGATCATTTGATTAGACATTTGTTAGTTTATTCCCTTGGCACAAATGTCTTTGACAATTTGTTCTTTGAAACTGAGACTAAGATAAGAGTAGGCAATTAATGATATATTAATGTGCTGTAATGTGATATAATGTAAAATTAAATTTTAATAAAGGCATATTTTAATAGAAAAAGCTTTTCAGTGGAAATATTTTAACATCTTTTTGACACAGCTTGTTCCCATGACTGCCCTTCTGTCTTTTCATGTAGGTTTTCTAAAAGTCTAAATTTTCTTTGAAGATCATATTTTAATAACTGATTGCATTTTTTCAATATATTTTGTGCTAATCAGAATTTCTATGTCTTCTTGTGTCAGGTTTTGGTCAATTACATAATTTTAAGAATTTGTTGAAAAAAATCCATATTGCCAAGTCTATTAACATATAATTATAAATAATATCATACTATTGTCTTTTAAATATTTATAGCATCTTTGGTTAACTGTATTTTTAAATTTCTTTTGGTAATTTGTGCTTCTTTTGTCTTGAACAACTGTGCAACATTGCTTTTTCAAAATTATTATGCTTTGTGAAAAATGTTATGCATCAAATAGATTCCATCTTGTCTCTACTATGTTGATAACTTCTGAATTGCCAAGACAGCAATGGTTGACTACAAAGAAACAGGAAACATCTGCTTATTATCACAACAGACCCCCACACTGCAGGCTTTTGTATGGAAACTCTTACCCACCAATCATGTAGAGACTAATGGACTTGAGAACCAATTCACAAAATTTCAAAAACAAATTACTTAAGCTCCTACCACTTTAATACCCACCCAATCCTTTAAATCTCCCAAGTCCTGACTCTGGTGGAGTACACCCTGGTACTGCCCCTTGGTTATGATCCTGAATCATGGTTCCTATTTCCAAATAAATGCTTTCCTGATTAATTTACATTTAGATTATTTATCTATCAGAGTGATAGTTTAAAAACCATTATTATTAAATAAATTCATAGTTTATTCATACTTTGTTTTTACCTAGTGCCATCTTTCTGTTCCAGGATCTCATCCAAAAACTTTATTTTATCTTGTCGTGTTTTATTCTTCTGAATTTGAGAGTTTCTAAAAACTCTTGATTTTAATGACCTTTTCTATTCAGAGGAGTACTAGTTAGATTTTTTGTAGGAGATCGTTAAATTAAGATTTGTCTGATTTTTTTTCAATGCTTACACTGGAATTTATGGACTCCAGGGAAGACAATCATAGAGATAATGTGCCTTTCTTATTTCATCATTGTTGATGTTAACCTTGATCACCTAGCTGAGGTAGTATTTGTAAAGATTCTCTATATAATTACTCTTTTTTCCTCTATAGTATTCTAAAGAGTTACTATATCTAGTCTACACATAAGTAGAAAGTTATGTTCTATATATATATATATTTATGAATTATTTGATATTCTTCTGAAAAGATTATTTGATTTCTTATTTATCTCAATATGGGCTTATGGATATTTATTTTATATTCTTGTTAATAATCCAATAAAATTTACATTTTTGTTGAAATAATTTCAGTTTGGACCATTAGAACCCTATCAGGTGGTTTCCTTGACATTGTATAATAATTACATTATTCCTTTATAAGTAAGATTTTTGGTGTTCTCAATCCATCCAGGTTATTTCAAGAGCCTGTCCTTGATTTTCTGCATTTCAATATAATACTCCTAGGTATCTATACCTATCTGTTTCTGTATCTATATCTATCTATGGCTATATATCTCCCTATGTACATACTGCTTATTGTTTTTTTAATCTTTCTGATCTAAATTTATGTATTATTTGCTCTGGAATTTCTGCAGACATTATTACTTAAATGTTTCTTCTTTAAAATATTCTTTCTATTTCTGGTATCCCCATTACCTGTATGCTATACCTTTACTAATTATGTCACAGTTCTTAATCTGTTGTATTTTATTCATTAATTTTCCTCTATATTTTTGTTTTGGAAATTTCTTATCTTAATCTAATTTTGTGTCTGCTTTCCTGATGAGTCAATTAAAGGCATATTTTACTTTTATTACCTTTTTATTGTTGTTTTTAAGTTTTTAAGAATTTCTTTTTGATCATTTCTTAGATTTTCCACTCCTTTACTTAACATTCCTCATCAGCATTTACATCACGGTGTCTGTTTTTTTCATTAGAGCCTGTACCAAAATCTGCATTTGTTTACTCCAGCTGTATAACAAAATACCTAATACTGAATGGCTTAAACAACAGCTTTATTTTCTCACAATTCTGGAGGCTAGAGGTCTGTGATCAAGCTGTCAGCTTGTTTAGTTTATTTGGAAACCTCTTTCCTTGTCTTGTAGATGGTGCCTTCTTGCTGTATCCTCACATAGTCTTTCCTCATTTCTCTCTGGGGTGATTTGTCCTGATTGATTCAAGGGAAAATAGGACTGCTACTCCACAATAGAGGTAAGAAAGAATATGTCTCTAGTACAACAGATCCCTTATGCATCTCTTTGCATTATCATGCCTTGTGATTGAAGTCACTGAAAACTATGACAATCCAAATCATTTTTTGTTGATTTCTGATTTTCAAATCACCTTCAAATCATTCAGTTTTGTACTTTTGAAAAGAAATTATATTTTACATTCTGTGTTTGGGGTATAATATTAATTGGGTAAAATAATTATTTGTGTTCAAGTTTTGTAAATCTTTACAAGAGCTTTTCTTGCATATTCTTTCATTTATTAAAAGAAGTATGCTTAGTATTTTATGAAATTGACTTTCTATTTTACTAGCTACACATAAACTCTTTTATTTGTATATAGATTTGTAATTATTATATATTTCTATTGTACTAATTTTTCATCATTAAAGTGACCAATTATTTCTATTAATATTTTTATTTAAAATATTCTTGCTATATATGTAGCTACTCAAACATTGTTTTGGTTATTGTGAGCATAGTATATACATTTCTGCATCTTTTATTTTCAATCTGTTTTTATTGATGTTAGAAAAATGCAATTGTATTTTGTCAGCTTTTTTGAGATATAATTGGTATATGATATTGTATAAGGTATATAATGTGATCATCTGATAAACATACATATTGCAAAATGATTACCATGAAAATGATTGGTTGACACATATGTCATCTAACAGTTTATTTTTGATGTGGTGAGAACATTTAAAATTTAGTCTCCTAAAACTTTCAGGTATCTAACTGCTTCGTTAGCCTTCTCCACGCTCAGCTCAGTACTAGATTGCCAGAAATTACTCATTTTATATCAGGAAATTAGTATCCATTGAGCAACATTTTCCTACTTCACCCCATTTTCTCCACAACCAGTTTCTGGTAACCACCATTCTACTTTTTATTTCTGTGATTTTGGCTTTGTTTTTAGATTCCAGATTTAAATGAGATAGTACAGTTTTTTCTTCTCCATCTGACATATTTTACCTTATCATAATGTCCTCAAGCTCCATCCACATTGCCTCAAATGGCAAGATTTATTTATTTTTATTTTCGATTGTTGAAAAATATTTATTTTTATTATATTATATATTAACATAGGTAGATGGATGGATAGATAGATAGGTAGATAGACAGATAGTCAATCAGGTACGGAGTTGAGACAAGACGATGGTGCAATTTTGGTAACAACTAGTCTACCACTAGGTTTTCCCTTTGCTCATAGTATAGAGCATCAGGGAATTCAACTGATATCATGCATGGTATTTTCATCAGGATACCACTCTCTTCTAAGAACTAAACTCTAATCTTTTGTCTCCTCAATATTAGAAAACTCTGACCTAATTTTCAGAGATTTGAGGGATAGCTTTTTGAATTTCAGTGCTCTGTAACTTCTGAATTTGATCAATAATTTGAAGTCTAAGTTGACTGTGTTTGAATTCTATTATATTATCAACTTTGTCACTCCAGCTTTCTAACACCACTAAATGTTACCCTTGTTCTGGTGGTCCCCAATTGTTGTCCTCTATTTAGATAAATCCTAGATTTTCATCCTTTTGTCCCCACCAGAAATAAAATGCTTTCAGGGAAAAAGCAACTGCTGATAATCAGCTCATTGATCTGTACTTCTCACACATTGCTTTGAAAACCTCTGATGCCTTTAAATAAAGACTTGAAAAATGAAGATTGATTCATTTTTCTTCAGTATGTCTGCTGAAAATTATCATTCTTTCTGGAAATATAAATGTGTTAGTATTATTTTTCAATTAATATACACCTCCAATTGTTACCATCATAGGTCCTAGAGTCCAGAGGGTCTTCTTGCATCCATTATTTTCTGACCCTCTCTTTTATATTTTTTGCATAATATTCTTTAACATTAAATCTATTTTTGTGATTATTTTATGTTAGTCATTCAGTACTTAAAAATCATGTTTCAAAAATTATTCAGCAATAACTATTTTCTAGGCATTGACTTTAGTGCTACAGGTACAAAATTAAATTGATCTTTGTATGACGATATGTATGAAATAGTATATGACAATTTACAGTCTTGCTTCATCAATATTTTTTTAAGACTACTCCACTCGTCAACATACAACATACCATAGTCTAAAATTATATTTTTGGTTTTCTAAAGGTGCTGAATTTATTTTGGTCTTACTGATTTCTATGTATGAACCATCTTTCTGTACTTCTGTTTACTTCATTGCCTACTCAATGAACACAGATTTGAATTATCTAATTTCCTCTCCTCCCTCTATGCTGATTAGGCACAGTTCTTTCTAAAGGCTATGCGACATCACAAAAGGTGGAGATTACTTAGAATATCCCAGATAATTATTTAATATACATGTGCATATATATATATATACAAACACACACACACATATATAATACATTTCAATTTCCATTAATTCCATATAATAATAGAATAGGTTTTCTGAAGAGGTATAGGGAAATCATATTTTTAATAGGTATCACTTAATACTATTATGTCCATCATATAAATGAGTTCAAGTCACACTTATAAAGTATGAAC
Organism: Solenodon paradoxus; assembly: GCA_004363575.1. Classification (NCBI taxonomy): domain Eukaryota; kingdom Metazoa; phylum Chordata; class Mammalia; order Eulipotyphla; family Solenodontidae; genus Solenodon; species Solenodon paradoxus. Next base: position 1,177,917 of record RJWH01000027.1, read on the forward strand.
AACTGCCAATAATATTAAGAAAATATGCTTTTGTTTTGTAATATATTTGTATAAAATATTTATTTGTAAGCATGTTATTTAAAAGATGCTGCATTGAGATGCAAGTTGTATTGAATATTTGCTTCTCAACCAAAAACAACTCATCCTTGATCTCTGTGGATTATAAAGAAGCAAAGCAAAAGAACAGAATAAACAAGAAGCAATCCTTAGACATGAACAATAATTGAGGTTATCAGTAGGAAATGGGATGGGGGCTGGGGCCAAGTGATTGTGGGGTCCAATGGAAAATGATGAGCGACTTCTGCTAATTTGGTGGTGGGCAGGGTATGTTGGCATATATTTGAGGAATGGGGAACCTGCATGTGTAAGTTTATATTATTTTGAAAATTAAGTCTACCTCAATAAATATTAAAGAGTAAACAAACAAAAACCTAACTCATTCTAATTAATATATGAATTATTACTTTGTGACTCTGACATATTTACATAAAATTTTCAGTTTTTTGTAAACCAGATAATTCAGTACCTCAGTAATATCTCTTCCTGTTTTAACTATAATATGTATCTATGAAAGGAATTCTATTTTTAATAAAAATATCTCTACCCTTAATAAAGTAATTTCTGTGGGTTAAAATTCTAAGAAATTAGCACTTCTAGGCAAAAAGAAGCTAATTTCAGAAAATACAATAAAAAATTTATGTTTAGCATTTTATTACATCAAACATTTTTATTTAGGAGTTACTTCTATAAAGAAATAAAGAAAAATAATTTCTGAATCTTGATGCTTGTACCAGTCTTTCTTACATTGTGGTAACAGGTTACTAGCCAGTTCCTTGTTAATCTTCTGAAAGAGGAAAGCTATAAGCCTTTAAAGCATCTGAATTTGTCTCTCCTAATTCAGATCTTGATTTAAGCCTGATGCAATTTCAGATAACTTCACAGCATAGAATTGCATCAGGTAAATAAATATAGATACAAATATCTGTGTTCAACATCTACAACTCCTTGGACACATGTGTCTAGAATTAAGGTGGTTTGGCTTACTTATTACTAACAGTTCATCAAATCTTAATTCAATTATGAAGATAAATAATTTCCATTGTGGCTGTACAAAAGGAACTAAAAGGAAACAAAATAATTAAAATTCACATTGGAAAGATTTTCAATGAAGAGAAACTCATTTAATTTTGAGATATAAATTACAAAATAGACTCATTGTGAAGAGAATTATTGAAGATTTCCTTGAGATTATTTTATGCATGGTCAGTCCAGTTTCAATGCCTTTCAATGAAATACATATTATACTTTGAGAAGCCTTAACTGTATTAGATGTGGTTTTATTTATTAGAGAATGGTGTATTGCTTAATCCATATTTTATTCTAGAAAGCTAGATTATTTTTCAGCAATTCCTGTTCTTTCAGGGACCAGATATAATGAGACCACCACAATGGTGTCATTATTCTTGATTTCCTCTTTTTTCTCCTACCAGTTTATTATTTAAATGTTTTTTTCAATCCTGGAAGATACAACGCTTAATTACAGGGATTGCATTTTCTTTTCTATAGGCAGGCACATAGATTAGAAAGTCCACTAAAATTGACATTCATTTCCCTTCTAGTAAAATGAATTATGTAATGTTAGTATCTCTGAAGAAGGATTTAGCTTTCAGAAGCATCTGCATAGTGGTCAGCATTGCTGCTACTAAGATACTAACAAGAATTGTATATTCCTGGAGTTTCCAGGGTAGAGAACTTTCAGGAAGAGGGTTAGCCATAAATTGTCAAATCCAGCTCCAATTTCTTTCCCATTTTGATTTGTCTAATCTGCAAATATTTACAGAATTCTGAGACTGCAAGAATGGAACTGGAGTATATACTTATAGATTACTTAAGTACTTGGGAATGAACTCAAAGATGTTCCTAAAGAATGTATCAATTGGTTGTTGTATTAGGCAGTTCTTTAAGAGTCCACATTGCCTCCAAATAAATATCTTACCTCCCGCTTCAGTGATTTTTCTGATATGCAATGGATACTTTGTTATTTTTTGCCTCATCTGAAAGAAAGATAGGAGAGGGCTTTGTTTTGTTTTTCACAAAGAACGTTTGTTTTAATATCTAGAAAAAAATGTCAATACTTCCATGAAAAAATGGGTCAAGGAATGAATATAATGTACCTTTTACTTCTTAAATGTGGAATGAAGTAATAGTTTTAGTAGAAGGTGATAGATTTATTTTAATTTTCTTTCTTTTAAAAATATTTTCAGATCAATTTTAGAATAGAAACTTTTCTAACCTTTACTTTTGATTACTGTAAGCTTGCATTTAAAAAATTATCACAGTATTCTTATTCTTTAATTTACCAGAGGGATTTTAAAAATTACCATAGGCATTTTAATGACCAATAATTTGGAAAGTGTTCTACCATACTGATTATGGATATGCAGCAGTCATGACAGAAAATTAATAGACCATCTTAATGACCCTCTGATTTTCCCTGTTGTTCAAACAGCTGACTCAATCCCCAACAGCTATAATTAAACAGAGCAATCTGTCAAGGAAGATAGCTGCCCTTGTTAATTCTGTAAACTACCATATTGGCTTTTCCTATTGTTCTCTGTGGCTGACACACAATCTAGAAAGCTTTTTGCTAAAGCAAACTGCCAAGGGATAAAACTCATAACAGGGAGCCTGTAGAATGAAGCTGAAGATACTGGAGAACTCTAGTATCACTTCACTATTTTCAGTTTTGGAGGAGACTCTTCTGGGGCAAGTACAATAGAGCAATGCTATTGTATTTGTAATTAAAACAAAAAACCAAACAACAAAAAAGAAGACTTCAGCATTACATTGTCTTCTGTAACTGATTCTCATAATTAATTAGTTGGAATTTATACTTTTTTAATAATGGGGATAAATGTTTCCAACAGTTTATTTCCTTGAAAACCATTATTAGTTAAGTCAAATTCTCTCATTAAATAAGCACTTGTTATTACAAGCCCACTCAATTTCCCTCCATAATAGCTGTAACTCTCCCCTATATTTCATTTTGGTCAGGCAGCTCCTCCATGTCTAAGGAGAACCAATTTATATAAAATATAAAATTAGTTCCATCCAGTAATATGGGTATTTCTTATCATATAGCAAGGCATAACATAGCACAATTGCTATGTAATGTTTTTGTTTGGTTTAGGGTAAGTAAATAGCAGTGGAAATCAGAAGAAAGCAAAATCTAATTAGGAGAACTTCTAAAATTCACACATTATACATAAATAGATTTCTGAGCTGAATTTTGCAATTAGTAATTTTATGGCATCCCTATTTTTCTGATTGAATTTTTACAAATTAAGAGTGGTAAAACCCACCTCTCTCTGAGTACACATGGTTATAAAAATATAAATTTGTATTATTAATTTGCATGGGTTAAGAATTTTAATCTCTATTCTCACTGTCCTTGTCCTTCTTTCTCTGTTATTTAACTTTCCATGACACTCTACCCACCTAACACTACAAGTGGAGTGTTATTTAGTCTTCCTTTTTTCTTCTGCTGAGGTTGCTACCCAGCTATTAGTTAATTTTCATCTTTACTTTGGACTATCTATAAACTGAGAAAATAAGGCAATAATTTGATATAAAAACATATGCCACATCTATTGAAAGTTTAGAATTCACAAGCAGAAACTCCAAACATTTCTCTCCACTGTGCAAAAAGGTTTTTTGACAGATTTTTATGAGATATCAGAACTCTTGTCTTGCCCCATGTTAGAGACATCCTGTTATTAAAAATATATTATCAAGGACATTTCATTATAGGAGAAGCAAACTGGTGCTCTAAATGAAATATATGTATTTCATATATTTTCACTGGAATGAAACTGGACAGAAAAATCTATTTTAATGAACATTTTCTGAGCATTTCTGGGTCATTTTGACTGCACTTTGATTGTAAGAACTGGAAAGAAATGTTAGCAGACATAGTGACACATAAATTCATTTTTCATAAAAAATTTAGAAATGCTGCATGAACTTTCATCTTTAGTAAGATAAATCCCCCCCAAACAATTACAGACTATGCAGCATCCTGACTGTGTAAGAAATAGATTTGCATGATTAGTGAGTGACTTGTCAGCTAATTTTAATTTGTTTAAGTATTTGGGATGAAATAATTTATAGATAAATTTCTCCAAAGAAAAAACTTATGTGAAAACACTTGATAAATAGGTTTATATAACATTCACTTAAAATACAAAGTTGAATAATTCATATTACTTTCTGTGATCTCTTGAACAAAACACCAAAATTGAAGACATTCAAAAGTATAATCAACCCAACCATTTAGGTTTTTTTTTCTGTACTACCCAGTATGCTTGCCATTTTTAGACAGTTTAAATTTTCATTGCTCTAATATTGTTTTGTTAAAATTTACTTAAAACTATCTTCTTACCTCATGGTATTCACAAAGCAAATTCCACAGTAGATACACAGAAGATTTCAAAAGGGGGATCAAAACATCCTATTATGGAAAACCATCAATTCACAAAGAAATTCAGTGAGAGGAAAGGAACAAGGGAACTGAAACACAAAAATCAATGAGTCAGATGACATTAGAAAGACCTTGCTTATCAAGAATTACCCCAAATATAAATAATTAAGTTTTCCAATCATAAAATATAGAATAACTGAATATATTAGAAGCAAACAGCAACAACAAAACAAGATACTACTATATGCTCTCTATGTGATATTCATGTCAACATTAAGGGTCATACATAGACTCACAGTGAAGAAATGGAAAAAGATATTCCATTCAGGAGAAACTTAAAGAGATCAAGAATAAATATATTATAATTTTGTATAATTATATAAGTGTATATTATATACAGTACATATTATGCTATATAATATATATTCTATTATGTTGTTTATTATAATATATTTATATTAACCAAAATTGAGTTTAACTAAGAGACTGTAATAAGGGATAAAGAAGGGTCACCTTATCAATAGGAATTTAGTCATAAATATGTGTCACTTAACATTGAAGCACCCAAATATATTAAACAAATACTCAAAAGATCTGAAAGGAACAATAGATAATACAATAATAGTAGGAAAATTCACTACCCCATTTTCAACAATAGCTAGTTCGTGGAGGCAGGAAATCAATAAATAAATGTAGGACTTGAATTATGCGTTAGACTAAATGAACCTAAGAAACATGTACAGAACATTTAATACAACAGTATCAGATACTCATTCTTCTTAAGCACATGTTAACTTCTTCAGGAGAGATCATATGCAGGTCACAGAATAAATTTAAGAAGCATCTTTTCCAACCACAATGGTATGAAACTAGAAATCAATAACAGGAGGAAATGGAAAATTTATAAATATGTGAAAATTAGATAATACAATCATGAACTACCAGTGGATTAAAGAAGAAGTAAAAAGGGAAATTTAAAATGCCTTGGGCGTGACTCCAGTGGTTCAGAGTCTAAGCCTGTGCTGGGGCACAGATCACGTAAAGCCCAAAGACATGGATTTGTGTGACCTGGGGCCAGGGGAAAGAGCAAAAACAAATAAATCAAAAGTGGATCCTTCTCCCCTTCCTTTCTTTTTTCTTCCTCCCTCCTTCCTTTACTTCCTTCTAAAATACTTCTTTATTATCTTCTCTCTCTCTCTCTCTCTCTCTCTCTCTCTCTCTCTCTCTCTCTCTCTCTCTCTCTCTCTCTCTCTCTCTCTCTCTCTCCCTCTAACAAATGGAAACACAGCATACCCAAATTTATGGAATGTAATACAAATCGTTCTAAAAGGGAAGTTTATAGAGATATACGAACTACATTAATAATAAAGGCCTCAAAAATCTTGCTTTAAACCTCAAGAATTAAGAAAAAGAAAAACTAAACCCGAAGTTGTCAGAAGGAAATAACAATATTTGGAAAGAAATAAATGTAGAGATCCAAAAATTAATATGAAACATCAATAAAACTAAGCTGTTTTTTAAAGATTAAAAATATTGGAAAACCTTTAACCAAACAAAAAAGAAGACTCAAATTATTTAAAAAAAAAAAAGGTATTACAACAATACAGAAATGAAAAGCATCATAAAGACTACATGAATACGTATACACCAAAAATTGGATAACCTAGAAGAAATTAGGAAATTATTAGCCATAATAACCTACCAAGAGAGATTAATAATGAAGAAATAGAAAATCTGAATAGATCTAAAATGAATAAGGAGATTTAGTTAATAATCAAAAGCCTCCCTTCAAAGGAAAATTCACTATAAGATGGTTTCATTGGTGAATTTTTTCTAACATTCAAAGACTTAACATTAATCCTTTACAAAATCTTCTAAAAAAATTGATGTGAAACATTCACAGACTTATTTTTAAGGTCATATTACCCTAATATCGAAGGGTTTTTGCATTGCTTATATTTATTTATATTGCATTGCAATATAAGTAAACTACAGATGCACTCTGATGGCTTGTGTTAATTCTGCAACTGCAGGGCAGTCCAGGTAAAGCCCAAAGGCTTCGGTTCACAACCTGGGACTGGGGGAAACAACCAAAATAAACAACTTATTTATAAATGTCCCTTTCTCCTTCTTACCTGCCTACATGACTTCCTACCTGCTTGCTTCATTCTTCTTAAAAAAATAAAGAAAAGTAAACTGCAGGTCATTATCCTTAGTGAATATAGATGCAAAATTTTTCTACAAGATATTAGCAAACTGAATTGAATAGTACATTAAAAACATCATACATATGATCAAGTGGGATACATCCTTGGAAGGGATATCCAATTCATGACAAAGAACAAACAATCCAATTAAAATAGCCAGATAAGTTGAGAAATAAAAGTAAACGAAATATCACTATACCTATCAGAACGGCTATCATCAAAAAGGTAAGAAATAAGGGTTGACAGGGATATGGAGAAAAAGGAGCATTTATGCACTGTTGGTGGGGATGTAAACTGTTCACCCATTACGAAAAAGAGTATGAAGTCTTCGCAAAAAATTAGAAATATAACTGCCATATGATCCAGCAATATTGCTTCTGGATATGTATCTGGAATAAATGAAATCAGAATATAGAAAAGATATCTGTACTTCTCTGTTCAATGGCAGCATTTTTACAATAGTCAAGATGTGGAAACAACCTACATATTTATCTATGGATGAATGCTTAAAAAATAAGTGATATATATCTGTTTATATGTTATGTATGCATATACATATATCAAATTGTCAAATCACATGCCTTAAACTTATACAATATCATGTACCTATATTTCAATACATTAAAAAGAAACACTTAAAACACAATTTTAAATGAGCTGAAGTAATATACCATTTTTAAATTATTTAAATTTAAATTATTTATAATGACAGAGAATGTACAAAAATTTTCAGGGTGATATAGCAAAATAAAACAAAACAGGCTTTTAAATTAAGAACTTATTATACAATTACCCATTAAATCACCTGGACAGATCATGCTATGATCTTCTATTCATCCATGTAGTCTTTCTTGACAGGGTTGATTTAATTAACTCTCTTGCATGCTTGATATATGATCTATATTTTTTCAGCCCCTTTCAACTTTGTCTACTATTTAGTCAAAGTAAGCTTCTGGAGAGTATTTGAGACATGGCTCAAAATTTATTGAACTATTGCAAAAAATGTAAAAAACTCCATATGTCAAGCTCAGACCCAGATGCAATTACTTCCCCTTTGCTAACTAGAAAATGAGAGCATTTTCAGTTTTCCTGTAATGTAAAAATAAAGTCAAAACATTTGCCAAAGTTTATGGAAAATTGGATTTTTCTTTGATCCTACATAACATAGAACCAAATGCTTATTAAATTTTCAAGCAGATATGTGACTGATCTTGTATAGAGAAAGTAAACTACAGGTGCATCCTTTCTGATCACTTTTCATTTGAAACTTTTAATAATCTCAATATTAATCATATATGACATTAATAAAATTCATATAGTTTACAAAGAGTGATGAGCAGCAACACACCTTCCCCCTAGTTTAAAAAAACTATGATCATTTTCTTTGAAGACTCTATGTCATATTCCTACTCGCTTTACATCCTCTTCAGAGGTATCCATAATCCTAAATTTTTCATCTTTCTTTTGATTTTCCTTACAGTATTATCACACATAGTATTGTCCCTTAACACTTCCCTTTATTTTGCATATCTTAATTCATTAAAAAGAATCATAATGCATGCATACTTTAAAATGCCTTTTTGTTTTATTAATGAACTTTCTGAGATTTTAGTTTACTGCTAGTAACATTCCATTATATAAAGGTACAAATTATTATCTTTCTCCTAGGAGAAATAAATTATGAGTAATTTTCTGGAAATGATAGCAGAGGAAGTGAGTTAAGGAAGAAAACATATCCAATAAAGAATTTTCAAGCAGGGTAGGATTGTGGTTAACTGGTGATTAATTCTACTGAGAAACTGTAATAACCAGAATAAAATGTGGTTGGACCTTGGAGCTATCCAGCCCTGAGAAAGAAAATGCTGGAGTATTTATACACAAACCCCTTGTTATTGGTGAGTGCTGCTCCTTGGGCCATAAACTCTCAACACTTCTGCTTCCATTGACTGTGTGCTGTGCTTACCTGATTTGTGTGAGCAGAGAAAATACTGTCATGTAAAAATACACAGAATGCTGGCAACTGCAAGACTTAGTTACATGATAATGATGAAGGCAGGGAAGATAACACATCATCTGATAAATGTTAATTTTCTCATTCTATGGATTTATCAACACTCGATTGGATTGTCACCAATATTTGATGTTATCAGATTTTTTTTATGTTCAACCTATAGAAATGAATAGTTTAAAAATGATTGATTTCCATCACCATATACAGTTCATTGAATAGCACTAATCAGATAATATTTTCAAGAAGGTTTTTTGTGAGAGAAATATGATAATTGATACTGTCTTATAGACTCTATAGGGATTCATAAATTTTAATGATTTCAAAGAATTATTTAAATTTTTTGGTTTTATTGATGTTTCTGATTTTTGACTTTATATTTCATTCATTTCCACTGACATCTTTTTTATTTCCTTTTTTTCCTGCTTACTTTGTTTTATTTTCCTTTTTAGTAGTTTATTCCATAATCTAAGGCCATTGAATTTGGACCCTTTTTAAAAATATAGCTATCCAGTACTATGAGTCTGCCACTAGACAGTTGCAATTGCATTTTTCAAGTTTTACTTTTTTGTTTCCATTTTCATTCAGTAAGAAATAGTTTTAATTAAAATTTTTGTGATCATGTCTATTTAGAAATGTTATTTACAAATATTTCAATATTTTCAGTAATTTTTCTGTTACGATTTTTGTAACGAGTTCCCATTTTGCTTAGATTATTATTTTGTATGCTGAATCCTTTGAAATTAGTATTTCCTTGTGACCTAAAATATGATCTGTCTTGGTGAGTGCTTATGTGCCCTTAAAAAGAATGCATACTCTATAGTTTCTGGGTTAATTGTCTATAGAGATCAGTTCAGTAATGTTTCTTAAAAGTTGGTTTAAGTTCTCAGTATTCTTTTTTGAAATAAATAATTTTATTCAAGTCATATTGCCTCATAGCATTTTTTAAGTTCTAGGTGTGTATCATTATATATCAACAGCTGCATTTGATATAATAAGATCATCACTAAAAGTCCAATTCTACCCTTCACCATATAATCAGTCCCTCTTACCATATTACCCCTACCTCTTACCCCTTCCCTTCTGTGAACTACTAATTTGTTCTTATAGTCAAAATGTCTATTTTTCTCTTTTTCTTTTCTCTACATACTGAATATTAGTAAATCATGCTGTATTGGTCTTCCTCCATCTGACTTGTTTCACTAAGCATAATACCTTCTGGATCTATCTATGCTGTTTCAAATGGCATGATTTCATTGTTTTAGACAGCTGAGTAGTTTCCCATTGTTTATAGACAGCACCACATCTTTATCTGCTCATCTGTTACAGAATCACTTAGGTTGTCTCTACCTTTTGGCTATAGTAAATGATGCTTAAGTTAACATAGTGGTGCATATATCTCTACAAATTGTTTTTGTATACTTACTTTGAGTAAATTACCCAGAAATGAGGTAACTGGGTTATATGGAATGCTTGCACCAATTTACTTTCCCACCAACAATGTACAAAAGTTTCTTTTTTCCGCATTCTCTCTCTCATGTGCTGTTTATTGATTTTTCATAGTAGCCATTCTCACACGTATAAGGTGATACCTCATTGCTGTTTTGATTTGTATTTCCCTAGTAATAATAGATGATGAACATCTTTTAATGTACCTATTAATCATCTTTATGTCTTCTTTAAAAAGGTGTGTCTTCAGATCTTCTACCTATTTTTAATCAAGTTTTTTGTTGTTGAGTTTTGTGAGTTATACATATGTATGTATAATATATAATATGTTAATCACTTTTCAGACAGATGATATTCAAATATCTTCCTCAATTCAGTAGGATGTGTTTATTTTGATGATATTTTTCCTTATGTCATAACTTTTTGTTTTAATTTAGCCCTATTTGTTTATTTTTACTTTGTTTCTCTTACTGTTGGAGTCCTCACATATATCTCTAAAACTGATATCAAGGAGGTAATTGCCTATATTTTCTTCTTTGTATTTTCAGTTTCAGGTATTACATGAAATTCTTTAATTTATTTTGAATTAATTGTTGTGTTTAACATTAAATGATGCTTTAGTATGATTCTTTTGTATGTGACATATTTTTTCTTCTGCCAGAAGTCTTCAATTAACTCATTTCTAAAATAGTACAGACAGGTCTGCTGATTGTTGAATTTCTTCAGCATTAGAATGTATTGAAAGAATTTCATCTTCAGGTTTTTAATAATAAAATTATTTCTTTTGGTCACATTGTTATATTCATGTTAGACTATCGAAATCACATCTGAGTTCTGGTGCCCTTTTCCACTACTTTTTCTCCTCCTTCCTTTCATCTGGTCTCCAAACCCCTGATAAACACAATCTGGTCTCCTGTGAATTTTGTTGAGATTTGTTGTTCATTTGTTTTGTTAATTTATATTTCATTTATAAAAGAAACAATCCTGTAGTTCTCTTTTTCTTTGGCTTATTTTTCTTAACATGATCCCCTCCAATTCCATCCAAATTGTTGCAAAATGCACAATTTAAGCTTTTTTAATAGCTGCATAGAATTCTACTGAGTATATATGTCACAGGTTCTTTTATTCAGTCATCTGTCATTTAGCTTGCTTCCATTTGTGATTATTGTGAACTGTGCTGCAATATAGGGGTGCAGATACTCTTTCTGATTAGAAATTTTGTATTTTCTATACATATACTAAAAGTGGGATTGCTAGATGAATGGTAGATCCATCTTTATTTTTTTGAAGACACTTCATACTGTTTTCAAAGAGGCTGCACTAATTTACATTCCTACCAAGTAGGAGGGTTTCTTTTTCTCCACACCATCTTCAGCACTTACTGTTTCTTGTCCTTTTGATATAGGTCATTCTCAATGGATTCAGGTAGTATCTCTTTTTTTCTAATTTCTCTGATGACGTGTGATATAGAACGCTTTTCATCCATTTATAGGTATATATTCAATTTATCGTTCATTTTTTTGAATAGGTGATGCACTTTTTTGTTGAAGTGTATGAGATCTTTGTGTATTTTGGAGATTAAGAGTTTATCTGATATATTTTATGCAAATATATTATCCCATTCTATGTTTTGCCTTTTTGTTTTAGTGGTGGTTTCTTGCTGCACAGACATTTTAGTTTAGTTTGCTGTAATTTCAACTATTTAGTTTTACTTTAGTTTATTTTGCCATGGGTATCTCTTCCTCGAAGACATCTTCGGGATTGATGCCATGGAGTGTTTTTCTATATTTTCTGCTATGTGTTTTATGGTTTATGGTCTTATATACATGTATTTAATACATTTTGAGTTAACTGTTGTGTATGGTACTAATAAATAATCAAGTTTTATTTTTTTGCAGAAGTCAATCCCATTTTCCCAACACAATTTGTTGAGTAGGCTTTCTTTGTCCATTGTATGCTCTTGGCTACTTTGTCGTAGATTAACTGTCCATAAAAATGTGGCTTTTTTGGACCCTCTAGATTTTATTTCAGTGACCTCTTTATCTATTTTTTGTAGCATACTGTTTTGACGATTACTGCTCTATAACACAGTTTGAAGTCAGGGAGTACATACTCTGCAGTTCTTTTACCTGAGAATACCTTTGTCTATTCGAGGCTTTGTATGAGTCTATAAAAACTTTAGTATTGTTTGCTCAGTTTTCTTGAAAATGTCCCTAGAATTCTGATGTGAATTTCATTATTTCTGTATGTTGCTTTGGATATGATGACCATTTTAATGTAGCTAATTCTAAGTCATGATATATGTTCATCCATCTCTTTGTGTTTTCTGTTTCTTTCATCAAACTCTTGTTTTTATTGTAGAGGTCTTTCACCTCCTTTGTTAAGTTAATTTCCAGGCATTTGCCTTTTTTGGTGCTGTTGTGAATGGGTCTTATTTCTTAATTTCTTTTTGCTTTTAGGTCATTTTTTGCCTATATTTGCGTCGATTTTATATCGTGCTACTTTTCTGTGTTTATTTTATTGCTTCTAGAGGTTTTTATTTTATTTTATTTTTTGTGTGTGATCTTTAAGATTTTCTATGTATAATGTCATGTCATCTGCAAATAATGAATGTTTTATTTCTTCTTTTCTCATTTGGATTTAATGTGATTTTCTGGTCTTACTGCTATATTCAAGATTTCTAGAACTAGGTTGAATAGTAGAGAGTAGGCAGCCTTGTCTTATGCTAGACCTAAGGGAAAAGGTTTCAGTTTTTACCATTGAGCATGATGTTGACTGTTTGTCTTAAATTTTATTAAGTTGAGATATGTACCTTTTATTCTTCTTTTGTCATGGAATGTTATCATAAATGGGTGTTGAATTTGTCAGATGCTTTGTCTACATCTATTGATATGACCATGTGATTTAATTTTCTGTTTATTTTATTGAAAGAATATTGCATCTTAATATTAACTAAGTTTAAGGTATACATGATAGAAAATTTATGTTTATATATAGCACAGCAGGTTTACCACTCTTTCTTTTTTCCCCTTCACTATATAATTAATCTCCTTTACCCCATTTACCCTGAAGCTTTCCCCCATCTCTTCCAGCACCCTGTGATTTTCTTGTTCTCCCACTAAAAATATATTGTTTAGTTAGTTCTCTTTGTTTTTGAAGTCTGTCATTATTTAATTTAGTTCATTTGTTTGCTTTCTATTTCTATGCACCTTATATTAGTAATACCATGTGATGTTTGCTTTCTCCTTCTGGCTTATCTCGCTAAGACTAATTCTCTCCAAGTCTATCCATGTTGTTACAAATGGCAGAATTTCTCCTTTTTGATGATTGCTAGTATTCCATTGTATATATACACCACATTTTCCTTTTCCATTGATTTGTTGATAGCTATTTAGGTTATTTCCAGCTCTTGGTTATTGTAAATAACTCTGCAATGAACATGAAGATGCAAATATCTCCATGAGTAAGTATTTTGGTTTTAGGGTAAATATTCAGTAAAGGAATAACTGGATCATATGGAATGTCCATTCTCTATCTTTTATGACTCTCTATACTGCTTTCCAAAATGCTTGCACTATTTTGCACTCCTACCAGCAGTGTATAATCGTTCCCTATTCTCCACATCCTCTCCAGCATTTGTTGTTTCCTTTCTTTGCATGATAGTCTTTCTCACAGGTATGAGGTAATATCTCATTATTATTTGATTTGCATTTCCCAAATGAAAAGAAGTGGAACATCCTTTCATGTACCTGTTGGCCATTTGTATATCATCCTTAGAGAAGTGTCTATTAAGGTCATCCACCCATTTTTTAATTCAATTGTTTTCTGTTGTTGAATTTTATATGTTCTTTATATATTTTGTTCTTTACATATAACATATTTTATTATATATATTATAAATATGTGTTATATATTATATTTATATAGAATGTATTTTGTATATTTTATATATAAATAGACATTTTATATATATGTATATTAATCTCCTCTCAGAGATTTGATGGGTGATTGTCTTCTACCATTCAGTAGGATATCTTTTTGTTTTAATATGAGTTTCTTTTGCCATGCAGATTTTTAGTTTCATGTTTATTTACTTATTTAATTATTTATTTTGAATTTTATTTCCCTTGCTATACTCCATTTTGAGTTAATTTTTGCAATGGTGTTAGGTAGTGGTCTAGTTTCAACCTTTTGCATGTGGCTGTCTACCTCTCTCAGCCCCATTTACTAAAGAGACTGTATCCTTACTCCATTGTAAGTTTTTTGTTCTGTTGTTGAAAATTAAATGTCCACATATATGTAGGTTTATTTCTGAGTTTTCAGTTCTGTTCCATTGATCTGTATTTCTGTTTTTGCTCCAGTTTACTCTATTTTGATTATTATTGCTTTGGACTAAAGTTTAAAAGTCAGGGAGTATGACTTCTCCCTTGTTTTTTTTCCCTCAGGATTGTTTTTGTTATACTGGGTCACTTGAAGTTCTGAATAAATTTTGTAATTTTTTTGTTCTTTATCTCTGAAGAATGTCTTTGGAATTTTGATGGGGCTGGCATTGAATCTGTATGTTGCTTTAGACAATATGGAAATTTTGACTATGTTAATTCTTCAATCCATGAGCATGGCATATCTTTCAATTTTTTTGTGTCATCTTCTATTTCATTAGGTAATGTCCTATTGTTTTCAGGGTATAGATTCTTCTTTGGGTAAGTTACTCCAATGTGTTTTATTTTTTCTGATGCAATTATAAATGTCATTGCTTTTGAGTTCATTTTCTGCATTTTCATTGTTAGTATAAAGACATGTAGCAGATTTTTGAATATTAATTTGTAGACTCACACTTTACTATATTTTTAAAAATTATTTTTAGTAGCTTTTTACTTGAGTCTTTGGGATACTCTATATTTTGTCATGGAATCTGCAAATAATGATATTTCATTTCATCCTTTCTCATCTGGATAATTTTTATATATTTTTCTTATCTGATGGCACTGGCCAGAACCTCCAGAATAATATTAAATATTAGTGGTGAGAGTGGACATCTTGCATTGTTCCTGATGTTAGAGGCACAGCTTTCAGTTTTTCCTCAATTGAGTACAATGTTGGCTGTAGGTTTGTCATAAACAGTTTGTATTATGTTTAAGTATATTCCTTCTGTATCTCTCTTTAGAGAGTTTTTGACATAAAAGGATGTTGAATCTTATAAAATGCTTTTTCTGCATCTCTTCTATTATCATACAGGTTTTGTTCTTTCTTATTGATTTGCATTACATGCCTGGATTAAATCCCACTTGATCATGATATATGGTTCATTTAACATGTTGCTGAATTTAGTTTACTAGTGTTTTCTTGATGAATCTTGCATCAATATTCATCAAATATGCAGGTCTGTAATTTTGTTTGTTGATCTACTTTTTTTCTGGTTTTGAAATCAACATACTATGGACATCATAGGGGTACTTGGAAGTTTGCCCTCATATTTTTTTAATAGATTAAGAAGGATTTGTGTTAATTCTTTGAATGTCTTGTAGAATTCACTGGTGAAACCATCTGGTCCTGGGCTTTTGCTTTTGGGGAGATTTTAAATTAGTTTCAGTTTGCTTGCTTGTGATTGATCTATTCATGGTTTCCAGTTTTTCTTGCTTTAATCTTGGAAAGTTGTATGTTTCCAGGATTTTGTACATTTCTTCTAGTTATCCAATTTGTTGCCATATAGTTACATATAATCTCTTAAAATCTTTGGTATTTCTGCTTCATTATTCCTCTTACTTTCTGATTCTATTTACATGTGTTTTCTCTGTCTTCTTTTTTGTGAGTTTGGCTAGTCACCTTTTTATTTTGTGTACTCCTTCAAAAAACATCTGATTTTGTTGATTTTTTACATCTATTTTATTGATTTTTGTCCTTAGTTTTTTTTGATTGTCTTCTTTCTATTAATTTTTTTCTTTCTCCTTTTTTCCTTTTTCTAATTCCTTTAGGTGAAGGTTTAGGCTTTTTATTTGTGAGTCTTCTTTCCTGAGATAGGATTGTATTGCTATAAATTTCCCTCTTATAACTGCTTTTGTTGCATGCCGTAGATTTTGAAATGTTATGTCTTCATTTTCATTTGACTCCAGGTAATTTTTAAATTTCTTCCTTGATTTCCTCCTTTACCCAAAATGTTTCAACAATGTGTTGTTTATTTTCCACGGTTTTACAGTTTTCGTCTGCTCTTTTGGCTGACCTCTAGTTTGATGCCATTTTCATCCAAAAAAATGCTAGATATGATTTCGATATTTGAAAATTTATTGATGCTTGTTTTATGTCCCAACATATTGCCTGTCCTTGAGAATTTTCCATAAACAATTGAAATGAATGGGTACTCTAGTGTTGTAAGGTGAATTACTCTCTATATATCTATTAAGTCATTACTTTTATTGTTTAAAGATTTTTGTTTCTTTAATGATTCTCTGGCTGAATGATCTGTCTTTTACTAAAAGTGAAGTTTTAAAGTCCATTCCTATTATTGTGTTGTTGTCAATGTCTATTTAGGTGTACTTATATTTGCTCCTTTTCTTTCAGCACTTTGAATATATTATGCTATTCCCTTCTGGACTATAGAGTTTGATTTGAGAAGTCCTCTGAGAATCTAATGGAGGGTTCCTCTGTATGTGACACATTTTTCTCTGGCTGCTTTAAATAGTCTTTCTTTATCTTGTAGTTTTGACATTTTTATGATGATATGTCTAGGTGTATTTCTATTTGGGTTTCTTTTATTAAGAACTCTTTGAGCTTCCTGGATCTGGAGGCTTACTTCATTCATCAAATTTGGGAAAGTTCTCATCTATTATTTCATCAAATATGGTTACTGCCCCCATTCTCTCTCTTCTTCTGGGACCCCTATGATGCAAATATTGTTCCTTTTGATTTTATCCCAGAGGTCTTGAATGCTGTCTTCAATTCTTTGATTTTTTTTTTTTTTTTATCTTCTGGTTTTTTTAATTGAGTTCCTCTGTCCTATCTTCCAGAACACTGATTCTATTGGAAACTTTAACCATCCTATTTTGAGTCCCGCTATTGAGTTCTTAAATTCAACCATCATGTCTCTTACTTGTCTGATGTCTTGTTTTAATTCTTCTGTTTATTTCCTGACATTCTCATTTACTGCCTCTACTGATTTCTGGATTCCCATGAGTATGTTAATAACTGTTATCCTAAATTCCTCTTCAGGTAATTTACATATGTCTGCTATATTCAGATTTTCCTGAGTTTTTTATTAGATCCATCATTTCACATGTGTTTCTCTGTGACTTTGCTCCGTTTGGCATTCTGTTTGTTTTTGAGTGTTGGGTTTCTCTGGCATTGCATAGATAGGTTTTGCTTGACTAGGATTGGCAATCAAGCTGCAGTTTCGTCGCTACCCACAAGATGGCACTAGTAGGTAGTGGTGTGGTTGGGGACTGCCTTCTTACTGTAATCCAGGGGGTGGGGCATCTGATGGGTGGGATTTCCAGTGGGTGGATATGAGGTGGGTGGGATTTCTGCTCTGTGGTCCCCAGGTCCTGGCATGAAATAGTTGTGTGTGGGGTTTGATTTGGCTGATTTCTGATTATGGCTGTGCCCAGTACAATTTCACCACCAGCTCCCAGTGCTCTGGCTCTCTTTTCACCCTCTTTTCAGCCCTCTTTGGCCCCATGTCTCAGCCCCACTGGGCCCACCTCTCACTACTTCTGCAGCTGGTCCCAAAATCCCTAGCCTCCGCCCCACCATGCGTCTGGAGACTCCCGAGTTCTGTCCCAAATCCAAATTTGCGGCTTACCTGAGAACCATACCAGATGCCCTCACCCATTGTTAGTCATCAGCTGTTCTGTCTCCAGCCGAAGTGCCAGTTGTTTCTTGGTGTTTGTCTCCGGAAAATAGGTGATACTTTTTGTTTGTTTTTTTCTTTGTCTGTGGGGAGCAACCTGAAAGTGCGTCCTATTGAGCCACCATCTGGAAGTCGATCTCTCAGTCTTGGAGTATTTTGAAGACTCATTCCATTCAGCAGAGTTTCAGCAGGGAAGTACGAGGATAACTTTGTGTGAGTTTCTTTATATGTAACTTGCTGTTATTCCCTGGTCACCTTTAGAATTCTTTTTTTGTCTCAAAATAGTTTCACAATTATATGTCTTAATGTAGTTTTTTTGAATTTATGTAACTGTGTGTTCTGTTAGCTTCATTGACTTATATTTTCATTTCCTTCCCTAGGTTTGGGACGTTTTCAGCAGTTATTTATTTGACTATGTTCTTTGCTCTCCCCTTTTGCTTTTCACCTTCTGGGATACTCATTAGTTGACTTTCTTAATGGTGTCAAATAATTCTCTGAGTGTTTCTTCATTTTTTTTAATTTGATTTCTCTTTTTTATTCCACCAGGCTCCTTTCTTCCACCTGGATCCTTTCTAGGAAAGGATCACTAATCTTTTCCTCTAATTGGTTTATTCCATTCCCATATCATTCTATATTATTCTTAATTTCATTTATTGCATCATTTATATTCTGTATCTCTCTTAATTTCTTCTGTAGAACTTTAATTTCTGCCTTCTGCTCCTAATTGTATTTTTCAGGTCATTGACATGTTTTTTCTCAGTTTTCTTTTATCTCCCTGACTTCCTTTATGATTGCCACTTTGAATTCTTTTTCTGTTAAAAGGAGACAGCCCTCTGTGTTTTCTTAATTGGTTTCTGATGAGCTGTCATTTTCTTTTATTTATATAATATTTTGAGGTTTTAAAGCATTTTGAGGGCTTTTTTTTTTTTCTCCCATGATTTGAGTCTTTGTTGGACTACTAATTTTTGCTGTTCCAGGGAGTGTAGGATGGCTGCTGGATGGGGAAGAGGATGTGGATGTGGAGGTAGGGGAGCAGGGCTTCTGTTGCTGATTGACTAGGGTAGGGGATATGATTTTGCTGGCAGCATTCTGGAGTGCACTCCTTTCTGAGCTACCAGAACTGAGTCTAGCACCTCTCAGACTTTGTACCTGGAATGCTTCTGCACTGGAGGCTGATACCCAAGATGTGAGGAGAGAGCAATGATTTCCTCTCCTCTGTGCTCCTGTCTGTGTTACTCCAGTCTCTCATTGTAAGATTCACTCAACTAAGTGTCCCTTCCACTCCTATGTCCTCCTTCCCACTTCCCTGCCAGCATTTTGGCTATGCTTGAAGAAGTATTTCTGAAGTCTTAGTTGGTGTCACCTCAGGCTGTGCAGTCTTCCATTATATATATATATATATATATATATATATATATATATATATATATATAATGTATATGTACCACGTCTTCTTTATCCATTCATCACACACTGGGTACTTACGTAGTTTGGAGTTCTTAGGTATTGTGAATAGAGTTGCAATAAACATGGGGGTGCATAGATGTATGTGAATATGTGTTTTTGTATCTTTTTGGATAAATACTCAGAATTGTGATGGCTGGATCATATGGAACTTCCATCTTCAATTTTTGAGTTGAATCTCCACACTGTTTTCCACCTAGATTGCACCAATTTGCACTCACACAGTGTTAAAATGTTCCCTTTTCTTCAATCCTTGCCAAAATTTGTTTTTTCCAGACTTTTAGATAATAGCCAATCACTCAGATATAAGGTGATATCTCATTGTTGTTTTACTTTGCATTTCCCTGATAGCCAAGGAATAGAAACATTTTTTCATGTGTCTATTGACCATCTGTATATCCTCTTCAGAAAAATGTCTCTCTAATTTCCCCCTCCCATTTTTGATTGAATTTCCCATTTGTTATTGAGTTTAATGAATTCTCTGTATATTTTAGATATTAAGCCCTTGTCAGAAATATAAAATGTAATATATTCTCCCAGTTAGTAGCTACCTTTTAGTTTTGGTGATGTTTTATTTTATTGTGGAAAAGCTTTTTAGTTTAATGTAGTCCCAGTTGTTTATTTATTTATTTATTTTTTGCTTACCATGATTCTGGAGTTGAATCCCCAGTGGCCTCCCTAAGGCTGATATCATGGAATATCTTTCCTATGTTGTCTTCCAAGAATTTTAAGGTTTCTGATCTTACGTCCAAGTCTCCAATCCATTTTGAGTTAATTTTTGTGAATGGATTAGAGAGTGACCTAGCTTCATTCTTTTGCATGTGACAGTCCAGTTATTCCAACACCATTTATTGAAAGGACCGTCCTTTCTCCATCATATGCATTTGGCTCCTTTGTCATAGATTGACTGACTGTATGTGAATGGGTCAGTTTCTGGTGATTAATATCTATTCCACTGGTCTGTGCCTCTGTTAGTCCAGTACCATACTGTTTTGATCACCATCTATTTGTAGTATAGTTTAATGTCTGGGAGTGTAATCCCTCCAAATTTATTCTTTTTTTTTTTTCTCATAATTGCTTTGGCTCTTCAAGGTCTTTTGTTGTTTCATAAATTTTAAGACAGTTTTTTCTATTTCCTGGAAATAAATCCAAGGAATTTTAAGGAGAATGCATTGAATCTGTATATTGCTTTAAGTAAGATGACAATTTTGATGATGTTGATTCTTCCCAACCATTAGCAGGGGATGTCTTTCCATCTCTTTATATCCTTCTGTATTTCTTTCAAGACAGACTTGTATTCTGTCAGTTTTTTTAAGATGTTCTTCCAACATCTTCTGTCTAACATTTCTTCCTACCAACATACTACTGCTATCCTATCTGTGTTCTCTGTATAAATGTATATACTATTCTTCTTCAACTTCTATTTTCACTTATCCTGAGGGGTCTGGTAGCCTCTTCAGGATTTTTTTGACTCCTGATAAGATCTTTTTGGCAGAGACAGATGAGAGAGAGAGAGAGAGAGAGAGAGAGAGAGAGAGAGAATTTATGCACTAAGGAATCATCATAGGGGATAAGATCTCACTTTGTTTTATGCCCATTGTCTGGGTTCTGAGGTTTTTAAGTTAGTAGGTACATTATAATAGCTGTTTCAGTGAGCTAGTGGTCAGCAGTTTCAGAGCAGGGGTGCATTACACATCTAGTCATTCTGTCCCATTCATGTTGGATCCAAAAAATACTTAAGCATCTCAAATATGCATATATCCCTTTCTTTTTCAAATTTCCATCCAAAGTTCTTGCATAGGTTATTTGGTCATAAATTATTAACGCTAGTGTGTTTTGTAGGAATTCCTTAGGGTCGGAATGTTAAAGATGACGCAACAAGTGGTATACTAAGCAATTTTAAGAATATGACTTGATTATAATGATGTGGTTAGGAATAAAACTAGGACAGAAGTCAGTCAAAACCAGATATGTGTGGGAGACCAGAATGGTAAAATCCACCAGTCGTTCCTCTTATCTGTCTCACTTGTTAAGAAGGCATTCTTTTTTCTGGTTTGAACTATTTTGATTAAGGTGTTCCTTAGTGCAGTTTTTCCATGTTTCTTTAACTTGGCGTATGTTCAGTTTCTTTATTTGTAGCTTTATATGTTTTATCAAATTAGGGAGAGAAAGTCGCACGTAATTTCTTCACACATATTTTCATCATCCTACCTATTTTTTACCTTACCCCCTTTTTGACAGATTGCAATTAATACACATTAGACTGCTTGATATTATCACACTGATCATTGTTACTATTTTCAATTTTTTTTTGGCTCTTTTTTACCCCCGCATATTTTATTTTCTGTAGTATCTATTGATATGTTTTCCCTTTTACTATTTTTTTTAGGTAAGGTTGTCAACCTATCTAAAGAATATTTTTTATCTCATATTTGTACTTTTCATCACTAGAAATTGGAATTGAATTCTTTGGTTTATATATTCCTTTCATCTATTGAATTTGTTAATTTTTCTCTAGTTGCTTAAACATATAATATGCATTTTAATAACTGCTCTTGTCTGTCAAATCCATTTGTTTCAGATAGAATGCTTCAGGTGTGTTTCAATTGGTTAATTCTCCTTCCTTCATTTACATT